>OY720109.1:4627835-5283925 GCA_963082835.1 Leptogaster cylindrica
CAATCACTCCCTGGGGCAGCATCCAATTAAAAGGTGATTAATATGCTTATTATCAGTCAGGAGAGTACTTCGCAAATTAGAGCAATCACTCACAGAAGTGAATTTATGGAAGACTTTCAAAACAAAAGTTAAATTTCAAGGAAGCACACAGTTTTCGAAGATGACAATCGAAAAGAGTTTCGAATTTTAAAAAATCAAAATCAAGCATAAAAATTCAAACAAACAAATGTTAAATTGCAAGGAACAAACATTTTTCGAAGATGACATTCGAAAAGAATTTCGAATTTCGAAAAATCAAATCTTTATACTTACTGAAACATGGTCATCTGATTTTAAAATATTTAAAACTTCATAATTTGATAATACCTAAATAATTATTTTTCTTTTCTACCTACTTAATAAAAAAAATAAATAAATACTTCAATAGTATTGTAGAAATTATTAGGGTCCCTTTGTTAAAAATAACAATAGCAACTGAAAAACATTAAAAAATCTTGCACACTCATAAATTGTCTGTTCTTGACAAACTTGGGTTTTTTTTCATTATGAAAATGTTTAAACAATTTTTAAAAAGCTTTGGAAATGTTCTGCATGTAGAATCTTAAAAAACATTTTAAAATTCCTTTGTTTTTGTAAATCATGAAAAATGCTAGGGACAATTTAAGACTTCCATCATTCGACAATTTTTAATCTCACATTTTTTATTAATAAATATTTTTTTGTATTATGTTAAGAGGCCGCTGTCATTTCTGTAATAAATTACATTGTTAAAAATCTAGAATCAACAGAAAAGTGAGTATAATGAAATTAGAGGGAGTTGAATTAGCGCAATTAATCAATGCTTCACGCGGCCAGAGTATATCAGGGCTTGGCCTCTATTTACCGCAAACAAAGGTGGAGGAACGCCATCAAACGTCTTTGATTTATGGGCGGCTAATTATTTTTTTTTTTATTTCTCCCCTGACAGAGAGTGATAATTACCGAACGCTTCATCTTGGAATTCTCTTCCTGTCGGATGGAAATATGCCAAGATAAATGGCAGTGTTTCGGGATGATAAACTTGCGAAAGTGATTTTCCAAGACGATCAGCGTTTCGTCTCCCCCCGCTCCGCCACGAGATGAAATAATTCGTGGCACGATGGATGCGCGGGCAAACAGAGGTGTGGCTGGGCTATGATGGCTATTTACACACGGAACTGGTTGCTAGAAACAAGTCTTATCAAAGTCGACATCTGCGAATTTACTTGCCAGATCGAAATTGACCACGATCCGAGCGTGTGTGTGGCTGAGATATCATCATCGGGAATCGCCGATCCCAACGCGAAGGGGTGGACTTACCTTGATTAAATTTCCTGTTCCTTCCTGTAGGTAGCCGGGGATCATGGAGGACCTCAACAGTCAACAAGTTGCTGGAGAATTTATTCCATGTAATTGGTGGTAGTAATATTCACTAGACCGTCCATCCACTAAAATCTTACACGAAATTATATTCATTAAATGTTTGTCCGCTACTTAAATTGCGTGCCGATGCTGGCAAAACATAACGGACACCGATAATTACCACTACTTGCGTTTCAATTGCTGTCACTATTTCACTTCGAGAACTCTCCACAACCACTGTTCCACCACAAACGCAAACTTTACCGCCACTCAATCCCCATACGCAATAATTTACAAAACGAATTTACCTCAATAGTCAGCGGCTATTAGTTTTAGTACTGCAATAACTTGATTAAGACATTGCCCTTCAGATGTAATTCCGCAATTCACCGTTATCTCGAGACTCGAATGTTTCCAATTTGCGCTTTCGAGTTTCGAGAATTTTTCTCCTTTCGGCAATGACGTTTAATTACCCCATCGAACAAACTATCATTAAATGTATAAATATCAAATATAATTAAAAATCATGTTAATTATAATTAACATATAACTTTTTTTTATAGATTTTTTTATCCCCTTTCTGCTTGAAATATATTTATTGCATCTAAAATGAGTTCAACAATGAGACATAGAAAACAAATAGCATCAATTAACTATCAACAATAAAATATTGTTTGTTTGAAAAGCTCTGCAGAAATAAAATCCAATCGTCTGTCCGGCTTTTTATCTTAATTGGAATTAAATTATTTTGCATTGAGTTCAACTAAAATTTATTCAAAAGCTTTGCATAAAGTAAAGTTTGTTTTCCGTTTTTTTTTAAAAAAACAATTTAAACACAATAACAACTGAAACAAACTGTACGCTGAATGAAAACATTTACGTGGAAGTTTTGTGAGATTGATAAAACCCTTCGCTCCGTTTAGTCCTTCATGATCCCCTGTCAATATTGCAGGAAAAATTACTGGATCCCAGTTGCTTCCACAAACACATGTCAGTGTAAAAAACAATCAAACTGAAAACACAAAAACACCCCGGATGGTTAAGGAAAATGCACAGGATGCGCTCGAAGGTTCTAATGATTTCGAAATTCGCGCCTGGGGCACTGTGAACCTCTCTTTCCCCTCCCGCCTGGGGCAGGTAGCCACCGTTTTCCATCAATCTCCAAATTAATCCAAGCCTTGTATTAGGAGGAGTTGCACTTGCAGTGGAAACAGATCCCCAGACGCGCTGCACTGTTCATGACTTAATTGCACCGAGCTCATTACTCATTGCAGTCTCCATCGGCCGCGCGGGACAGGTGCAGCCGGACAATAGTTGTAAATAAAGTGCTCCAGTCCAGGATGAATGAGGACAAAGAGAAGGATGTGCCGGTTTTTGTTGCCCATGAAGGTCATTTTCAGGGAGTTTCTTCTCGTCAGAATTTGACTCATTAAACCCGTTGCTGAAATGACCTTCACAAAGTTTTTTACATTTTAGTTTTACTTGATTTGCGCGAGGAATACTGAAGAAAAAAATCTTTTCTAAGGGCACAAGTGGAAGAGGTTCACGAGACGGATGTGCATGTCACCAGGATCGCAAGGAAAAAATGCCCTTGAGAGGAAACGTATGCAGCTCTTCGAAAGAGGCCAGGACACATACACAATACACATGTCTCCTTGCTACTGGATGCCATTCACAAGCACCTCATACCAAGGGACCCACCCCTCGGCGAATTCTGAGCAGCAAAGGCGGTGGACAAGAAACCATCCCTTCCTACTGTCTGCAGCCTACCTATGAGTAACAGGAGGGGACTCCGTTGCGCCTGGAACTCGGTGCAGTTTTTATTGGTATTAGTGCAAACATGAAAGCATCCTGCCGAACTTAATTACTCATAAACGCATTAACTACCATTTCATTAAGGATTATAATTACAAGGCATTGTGGATCCGCAATTATATTTCCATTTCAGTTAGAAATGATGAATTAAAATAGATTTAATTCTTACCTAAGAAACAAGTGATGAAGGACTAAGGAGTTCTGGAATTGTTTGCAGGACAATCATTGACTAATTTATTTATTTGCCTGCGTAATAAAACCAATTTATTTGTAATTTTTGATCAACTACTATAAAAACAAGGATTCGGAAACTCGAATTTGTATATGAAAAAATAATTTAAGTCCTTTCATACAAAAGTGTAAACAAAATTTTGATTACTAAAACATGTTGTTGACAATTTTCTGGGATTGCATTTTATAGCAACTAAATTCCGCGCTGTTTTTGCAATAATTCATCTTGTTTCTTCCTAGACAAAAAATCAGGAATATTCAGTGAGCTACTCTCATGACAAGGACTTCAAGGAGAGGGAGTCGCGATATGGAAATTCGCGGGAATGTTGTGGAAGAATCTGCTGCTGACACCTTCCTTTTTTGCAGTCATCGTAATTTATAATTCCTTCGAAGGAAACTCTCGGTTTTGGCATCCTGGAGACAGTCTGTCATCCTTTTGTGCTTCTGTCATCAATTTATCTTGCGCGTTAATTCATCCTGAGGTTAACGCGTACTTTTTACATTGCCGCAATTTAATGTTGTTTTTATATATGTGTATATTTAAATATTGTAATTTGAAATTTTTAAGTGGAAATTAAGAACATAAAAACGCCCTTCAGTTCAACTACATCTAACGACTTTAAGTGGATCAAAAAACAAGATAAAAACCAAGGAATAAACCAGATTTTATTGCATTGCAACCAAACTGGATGATTCAGTGTGGAAAAATGAAAAAGTCCTGAAAAGTAGCGGTCTTCTGACAAGGTTGTTCCATTTGCCAGGAACTTGTTCTACACTGATTGATGATTTCTGAACGATGTTCAATTTAATGGAAGTGGCCATTATTACGCTTCTGCTGGGGTCTTGAAAGCACGTCTATCAGGACACTGTTCCACAGAACCTGTAATCACGGGAATCGATCGCACAGTGCGCGTGTTCCCATCGGATTAACACGACGCATGTGCAAGAGTCTCTGCCACCGAAATTACTGATAAATGCAACCGAATTCCACGGTTGAACGTGCCTTGCGATTAACTCTTCGAGTCTTTGCGGAAGGACAGAGATAATCCCTAAATGACAGGTGATTAATTGAGAGGTGGAATGCAATTGCACACGTAACGTTGTAATTTTAGCCGAACAGTGTTAAAAGGCGATGACCACCATCTGAGATGGTTTATTAAATATGCAAGGAGCATCCCGTTCCCGGCTCTGGGGGGACAATTATTTCAGCAACTTAGGAACGTTTTACACCGATTAGAATTCCTCGCTCTCCTGACAGGAAGCAAGAACAAAAAACAACTCACTAGCCGTTCACGGCTGCTGCATTAACACCAGTCTGTATTTTTCACTCCAAATTGCATTCGTGCCCAAACGTAAAGATTAGTTCGAGGTTTAATTGGCGGCTGCAGAGATAATTTAATAAAATAATCAAGTCCAGACCCTGTCCACAATTACGTTGGCTTCGTTATGTTCGAGTGTCATGCACATTTAATTGGCAATATTTAATAAATTAACATATATTACTTTAAATATATTTTTATGTAAGTAATGCAAAACAGCATTTTACTGCTTTGCCAGAATATCTCAAAATGGTACTTACGGCGCCATCTATTGCATGATTTATCGAGAACATGAACCTCCTAGTCAAGTTAAATGATGTCTGGAATTCTATTCCCAGTGTATCCAGGACACAATTTAGTTCTAAGAATTTCCCGGACATTGCGATATGGTATAAATCGGATTGTGAATTTAGGGAAATTGTGTGTCCTCGGAAGATCCTTTGAGAGAAATTCTGTTTTGGGAAATTGTGACCTAAAAATGATGAAAACAAATATAGGGAAAAAATTAAGGACTTAATATACCTTTTTGTCCTCTAAAAACCCCTTTAGAATTAAATTATCACAATTATGTAATTATAAATAATATTAAAATCGTCTTAATAATATTAAATATTTAATCCTGTTTCCATGGGTTAAGGAATGATATCCACAGAGTTTTGTTAGCAAAAATCCCATTTCCACTTTTTCCAATTCAATCTTCCTCAAATTTCGGTCAAGCAGAAGCTTCAAGACAATTTCGACGAGATTTTTCATTCAATCCTCAGAGAATAGCTCAAAATTTGATTTTTGCATTGATAGCAATCAGCAGCAATCAATTTTACAAGTTGTTGCCGACAAATTCGCATTCCACGGAGTCCTTTAGTCATTTCTATAATGCGGCAGTCATTAATATTAATCACTTATCCGCGGAAATTTTCATTCAAGCGACAGACGGCGAGCGGGGGGCGCTTTGTGATCCACCGCAGTTCAACATTGCCAGAAGACAAAAAGAAAGTCACTGAGTCCATTTTCTCGATGTGCAATTAGGGACGAGAGGACAAAACTGATCCCCCAGATGAAAAAATTCGATTAAATTAACTCGTCATTTTGTAAAAAGACGCTTGACTACGGGCACAAATTAGGTGGTTGGATGGTGGCGCAGTTCCCCGATTGCCCTTGTCCACAGTCATGTCGTTCAGGACGAAAGGAAGAACTTCTTCCCGCAGAGAAATCCCTGGTCGATGAGGGCACGTTTAACAAATGACTTTCCCTTTATCGTAATTTGTAATTACATGACCCTTAAGGGAGGTGGGATGCCTTGGATGCACCCTAAATGAGCCGTACTCAGTCGAGAAGCATTTTTCTAGTCTATTGAAAACAAGCAGAAGTCCGCGCAATGTGCAGGAATGAAATCTGGTAAAAGGGAATCTGTAAGCGGCAGCGAGATCTCCCCGGAGGACTGGGTGGGAGTTGGATAGCAAAAAAAAGACAAAAAAAAATGTAAAAAGGTAATTTGCTGTCGTGGCTGCTCGAAAATTGAAAGGAAAAATGGCGAACATCTCATTAAGTACGGCAGCAACGTCCTCAACTGAAGTCCTGCGGGAACCAAATTGGTCTGATTAATGAACGTAGCCAATTTCACGTCGAATTGAATATTCTGTCAGCGAAAAGGAGGTCTCTGGCTGCCGCCTCCTCGGCGGGGGCACGCGGACAGAGGCTTAACCAAAGCAAGGACACTTCCGCAGCGGTTGACTCGCTCCACCTGGATTAATCGCTACGACATTCATTTAGCAAATTGCGAGCCATTTGGCTGTGCCAGTTCACTTGCCACGTAGAATAGAAATGCTCTGAAATCGTAAGGATATTTACTGCCGAGAGCTGAATGCTAGTTAATTGGACCGTTGCCCTCCTCATGAAAAGTTTTCTTTTTTATATGCATAGTATATATACTATATATTTTCAAGGCATCTTTCCAATCATACAAGAGCTAATCCCCAACTTTCCGCACTTCGACGTCAATATCCTCGTCCTGTTGTTTGAACTTTTCATAAAACTTCGCAATTATTGACATTGGCTGCATGGCTGATGGCTGAGAGCTGCGGGAGCCGTGATGTGGGAGAAGGGGGGAAGGGTCTGTCCGCTCTCCCAGGACATGAAGTACTTGCGAAAACTGAACTGGAATAACGTGCTATTTTGCTAGAGTGGATCAATGGCTTTTCGGGATTTGTTTGCATTTTTACTTCTCTTGTTCCTCATTTGCTCTTCAGGGAACGTTTTTCAACTTGAAGTTGTCCTCGTCAGCGAACCGATGATGATTAGCCAGCTCCGATGGAGTCCTTCTTGTGCTCGGCATCCGTCGAGGTGCTTATAGTTCGCCCAATCAAATGCTGCTTATATGAAGATCACTATTATAACTACATATTAATTTGTATTTTTTGCGCATGTTTTCTGGAAAAATTCCCATCAAATCTTTTTACACATTTAGTTATATTTGAACATAACACCCAATTTTTAACATTTTTATCACACAAACGCCATCTGAATGTGAAATTCCTTATTCATTTTTCCATTTCGTAGGAACAGGTTTTTTTTTGTAATAGTCACCTATCTCACAATCTCACAATTTTAAGAAGATGAACGTTGCAAATTAATACCGCTATGCAAAAAAAAATAAAAGCAAAATACACAATATAAAACAAATATTATAATTAGTAATATAAATTGTGTTAATATATCCACTAATTTTAGATGCAATTTGTCGTACCAAACTCATCAGTTGGCAGATGAAAACCTCTGCAAGAACAAGTGACAGATAAACGTTAATATTGTAAGTACTAGAATTTCAAAAATTGACAGTTAATTTAATTTAAGAAGTATGTTGAAGTCAGTAGAATAATTTCGTCCTTGCACCCCTTTCCTAATCTCCTGCGACGATAGCAATTGAAAAGGATTCTGTTCTTAATGGAATCCACGTCCAAAACCTGTTTCGGCTTTTTTGTTTTACGGCAAATGTGTCGATTGTGTTTTTACATCCCAACTAATTTGAATAAAGTTTTTTAACGACGGGATGCTGCGTACTGAGATTGTGTCCTCAGGTAAAGTGCGAGTTCCTTGTTCGTGAGAAAATAGCTGAGCAAAAATAATTTTGGTGGGTTTTCTTCTGGTAGCTGCTGCTGTTTTCTTCCGGGATTATTGTTTTGTTTTGTCCTCATCCTTTAAGAGAAAACGTTTTGAAGATTTTTTCGGCACCATGCTACCTTTTGTTTGGTCGTTGATCGCCTTTTAAAGGGACATGTAACCCCTCTCACCGTTTATGCATATTAAGTAGCAATTGTTGTCTTTTGCGAGCTCTTTTTGTTGCCGCTAATTTCTTTTTATCTTGAGGTGACTGAATAAATTTTGTTTCATTATTTTTTTTATATATTTTATAAGCAAGAAATTCAGCTTTAGACCGGTTCATGTCTTTTATCCTCCAATTATGTGAAGTGGAAACCGGAAGTTGAGAGAGATTTTTGATTGACATGGGACCCCAACAATTCTGCAAGATTCTTTTTCGATTTCATGCTTTGAAGGTTTTTTTAAATAACTTTTTTGTCAATATGTAGTAAATTGTTAGTAGTTGAACCGTTATACGATTTTTTATAAACAAAATGCTTAACTCAAATAACAGTAATGCCTAACAAGAATTTAACTGAATGTTGAAAAAAAAGATAAAGAAGAAGAAAATAGGTAGTTATAAAAAAGCATGAATTAATGACGCCGCCATTTTTAATTTCCAATAACGGTGAACTAAACTTTTAAGTGCTACAAAATAAAATTTGGTTTATTTATCAAAAGATGAAACTTTGTTATTTTTAATTTTTAATTTAATTCGAATATAGTAAGTTAATGCAAATTTATTCAATATCAAAATATGAAAATCCATAAAAGAAATCTGTTTGGAAATTTTCCCAACTATAAAATTTTCCGAATAAAATTCCAATAAGCCTGTAAGCCTCTGTGAAACTCCCTTTTCCAACATTTTGAGAGGAATTTAAATCATGGCCACATAATAATAGTCTCCCCCATCACTTTAATAAGAAACTTTTCCTTGCCTTTCTCGTCATGTTGCAGCCCACACGCCATTTTTTTTTTCATTTTATTCCTTTACTCCTCCATTGCCAGGAGCACCACCAACCGCCCCGATATCCATCCACCCTTATTTATCGCGGACATAATCTTAGTCCATGTACATAATAAATTTACGTACACTTCGATATGCTCAACTTTTTTAATCATCATCGACTTCACTCTCCTGGATCCAGCCACAGCAACATCGTTCGTCAACGTTGCTAACAAAATACAGCAAAAAAAAATCAAATTTGTGCAAGCAAAACTGAAGTGGGTTGTATAAAAATAAAAATAAAAAAAAAAAGTTTTGAGAAAAGTCCTTGTTCCCTTCCTTAATTTATCCGAGTACACAAGGAATACAAGAATTCCTCCCCTAATGGTGGAATATTTTTCCTCTAGAGATGGAATTTGTATTTCAATCGACGAAAGAGACCCGCGCTGCTATTTCATTAAATTGTATATTTAATTTATTTCTTTCTGTGTTGAATTGTTTTTTATTCTGTTTTCTGTTTATTTTGTGTATTCATTTATTTTATTTTTTCTTCCCTTATTCGGGATACAACAGTGTATACAAATCCAAAGCCAGTAATAGTGCATACTTGGCTTAGGAGAAAGCACTCCATCCTCGCCGTCTATTCGGGGAAAAATGTCTCCTTTTTAATGGTAAAAACTCAAGAAGGAGCACTTAAGCTTTATCCATGAACATTTTAAAATCATCGAATAAGCCATTCTGAGATGATAATTTTATAAAAATTTGTGTGGGTTTTTTTTATTTTTCTCTACAGCAGCTCAGTACTTGTCAGCTTTTAATTCAGCTTTTAATTAAAAGAAAAACTGTTTTTGTACAAATAGAAGGAGAGTAATACTCAAATTTATGCGAAAGGTAATGATGACACTTAAGAATTAACTTGGAATAAGGAAAATATGTACACACCGTTTACAACAATAATAAAAAGAGCGTTATTGCACTTCAGCGTAAATCAGCGGATCGAAAACAAGAGTTCATTGATCCGCACTTAAACAATATTTTAGATTGCATTAAGCACCAAAACTAGAGTTAAGTTTTTAGATCAATCTGCATTTTTACCATATTTTTAATCGTTCAGGATCAGCAAAATTTTCTGATAGCAATATATGTATACTGTATAGTTATGTACTAGTTGCAGCAAATTTTTAAAGTTTTGAAGTTATTTTTAAACAGATAATAATTGATAAACCCTTCCATGGAGATGGAGATTTTATAGATCTCCTGAAAATGAAAAAGAAATATGCCGCCATATTAGCGACACAAATGTCGAAGGTAGCCTTTAAACTGCCTTTAAAAGTTTATTAATAATAATTAATTAATAGGTAAATATATAAATTATAAACTGATCACAATATTTTACACAAGCTATTCTCTATTTGAAACTTCCAATTGTTTAAACAATTATTTTCATCAAATTAAATCAAATATGCCTTTTGCTAAGATTCAACTTAAACAGATTTATTAAATTTCCTCTGCTGCAACAAGTTAAGCAAAAGTAGAAAAGAAGAAAAGCAACAGCGCTGAGCTGACTAAAGTTCTACAATTACAAGGAAATCTGACTTCAAACGAAACACATCAGGACTAAATTAAAACAAGGAGATTAAGAAACTTCCGAGACACTCAATTGTAGCAGTGTTAAATAATCTTAATAGGATTATAATTAATTGTGTGTCACAAAGGAACCGACAGAACATTTGTTTCCTCTTTGTTGTAATTATCCTCGTTTGTGAAGTCCGGAAAAGGAATGTTTGAAATCTTTGAAATATTACTCGATTCCAATTTCAAAGAGACTTTATCCCTGAAGAAATGTGCAAATTGTTGATCTTCTCTGTGTGTTATTTAATTTTTTTAAGCTCATTTACTTTCACAGAAAAGAAGCACAAGAAGCACTGCAGACTTTTTTACTGCAAGAAGGATGAAAATGTTTCTCAACATTTAAATGTTGCACATGGCGGAATTAAATTACAAGTCACTGATGTAATCTTTCAAAAAAAGGAACCAAAAGAGTTCCTTTGACTATATTTTTTTTATTCACTTACCTACTAGCATTCATCCGAAGCATTTTTTTTATATAAAAAAAACTAATTTTGAAAAAAAAACTGATCCATTTCTACTGATTAAATGACTCGCAAACGTCAAGGGGTGGTCCGCCATTGAGCACTGAAAGTAACGTCACATTTCAATTTTGTATTACTGTAACAGTTTCATTTTCTCGCCTTGTTTTTTTCATCCTTGATCCTAGCAAGAATGTCGACAAAAAACTAGTTTAAATAATTGAAACGTACCGGAAAAATATGAATAAAGATCCGTTCACTGAACAACTTCCATTGTTGAATCTGTGATTCTCTAAATGTTGCAAAAAAAATCATTCATTCTACTGTTACATTTAACAACTTTTTGTCTCAATTGTTGTTTTTTTTTCTCTCTCTAAAAAAAAATTGTTTTTTTCGTTTTCGTTATTGTTGCGCTTTCGTCATTAACAAGATGAAAAGCAACATCCGTGCGGCTCATACTGAGTCAAGCAAGGAGTGGCGCGACAGGACTTTCACATAAATCCTGTCATGTTTTAATATGTTCGTGGACTTGATACACGGTGATACGAGCAAAACCCATAAAACTCAATTGTCCTCGTAAATAAAACTACAATTGAGTGCGAACAGCACCGAAAAAAAACTTTCTCTTCGCATTAAAACAGAGCAAAAAATTCAACAGTAACATCACCTACCCTAGCCGAAGGGGTGGAAAGCACTTTTTTGACCCTCCACGATTCTAAAAAGGATTTTGTTTTTTTGTCAACGTTATGTAAAGGCGAGAAGTCCAAATATAATTTTCGATTTTAGATAAAGCTAACTCGTCCTTTGTTCGTTTAGTTGCGAAAGACAATTATAGATGTCTCGTGCAGATTTATAAATCTGTATATATATACATTGAAAATAGAAAGAAAAAATATATTCAGATAAACAATTTATACAGTTGCAGCAATGTATTCCGTTTATTATGAAATTCACATGTTGCAAAAACACATTAAATTCTTAAAACCATTATTGGCACGTATTTTTTGTAAAATAAGAAAAAAAAACTAGAAAAACATGATCACAAACATTACCAGGCTTTGGCCGCCATTTTTTTTAAAATCATTCAGAAAAGTCTTAAATAATGACTATAAAAACATGAAGAGAAATTATTCTCAATCACGTTTAAAACGTTTTTCAATTTTAATACATAAAAATACAGTTCAACGTAAACTGGAACGAAATGGGAATGGAACGGAACCTGAATTTGAAGAACACAATGAATTGAAATGGAGAATATGACGGATTTTCTTCATAAATATAAACATTAAAAAATTATATAAACGTTATAAAATTGCATATGATTTCTTATTTACAATAATTCCTAGTTTAGAAGTCCCGTTATGTCATTTACATTGGTTAAATTTAATATCCTCTGCATTTATGCAAATATCTAAAGTGAAAACATCCCTGTTGCTTCGCGCTATGTCCGATATCATTTCTAATCCTTGGTCTGGGTTATCCACGTGCCCATTCTAAGTCGATCAACAATCAATCATCAAATTCGACTTCATTGGAAAGTCAAAATGTATCCCAACAAAACAATTTGTACCGCAACCAAAAGGGTATAGTGATCGCGACCTTTGAAGTTCCCAGAAAGGTGATTGATACGATCAAAACAGAGGTAATCGATGCCAAGAAATCAATAACATAAATCAAGCGATCAAGGTTGAAAGGATCCACAAAGAGAGGCAGACAAAAGGCTTCTGCTCCTGCCGAAAGGCAAAAAAAGGCGAGCACCCTAAATCGTCTGTCAGAAAAAAAGGTTTGACAGGTAGATCGTTGTTTTTTTCTGCTGTTGTTGTTGTTTTTTTTTTAACCGATCGGATTATAGTTGTCCCTGTTCTGTAACAAAGATCATGGGCTTAAGTGATATGGTTTTTATATGCCAATTTTCGGGTGATGCACTGATGCATTTTTTTTGTATCCTCATCAGCCCTCAATGCCCGGCGGCAGTGTCAATAGTTCATGAAAAGTTGATTACACTGCGGTTTGAAGTATTTGCGAAAAAAATTAAGTTGTAGGGTATCACTGGCAGGGGTTGTTTTTTTTTTTTTGTTTCATCTCTCATCGATGACACACACTGTGTTATCTGTCAACTTTCATTGAGATTAATTGACTCTAGCCAGATACGTAACAGTTTTTCGTACTTACCAAAATCCCTTCCTTCCTCCTCTCGTTTATATTTTTTTTTTTTTGCAGTCAGTGGTTCACTTCCACCCACTTAAACAAAAGGATTGGGAAGAGGAACAAGGCAGTTAAGTCTGTGTGTTTGTAATGGATGACAGTCCTCGGCTGGCTTTATCCATGCGGTTTGTATCGATTTTACATTTCGCTTAACCCTTCAGCTGTACCCCCCGCACCGCCCACACCATTCGTCGTCTGCTCGAATGTCTCGTAAGTGCGCCTTGAAAGGCCAGACTCAATGTAATATTCATGTTAATTGTTGGTTACGGATAAAAATAAAAAATTCGAGTGGAATGCGACTCCCTAGAAGATAAAATGGGTTAATGTTGACTATTCGGTTCGAAGGATTCATTTTCAATGGAGATTTCAGCTATAAAATTATCTGAAAATTATTTTATTTTCATATTTTTTCCAAGTCTTCATGGGTTGTGTTTTTGTTACGATTTCCAGCTGAATTTAATGACAAAAATTTCTTGATTTTGATTCCAGACATTTTTGCAGTGGTTACCTAATTAAATTAGTTTCGCTAAACTAAAATGAAAGATTTTTAATGTTTTATAAATCAAAAATACTTAAATATATTTTCAGAAAAACTTTTTGATATGTTCCAAAGAAAAAATATCAATTGGAATTTCAAATTATAATTTAAAATTAATTAAAAGTTCAGCTACATTTTCAAACATGAATGAGTTTCTCTAGATTCGCCATATCCAACATGATTAAATAAGTTTAAAAAACATCATTAAATATAGTATTAATAGCAGAATTTGTGGCCCTTCAAAGTATTCAAGAATATAAAACTTCTAATTAAAACAGATTTTGTGAATATGAATTAATTTTAATTTGAATATTTAGCGTTTTGAAATGGAAAAGAAAAATCTTTATTTTAATAAATTTGTAAAATAAACCCAGTGAAAATTCCTCGATTGTTCTGAAAGTCATTAAAAATTATTACTAGTCCTTAAAGGTGTCACAAGAACATTGGTTTTTGTTTTTTAATCTGAATTGCGGTGTCGAGAAAAAGGCGTTCTCCGTTCATTCCCTGTGAATGGTTGCAATGATGAAAATCCACCAACATCAATGACTTTTAATTATCAAGTCCTGATTAACGAATAAAAAAACACCTCCACCATTTAATGGGATTTTATCACCTTTCACCCCGTTAGAGATGATTTTCCACCCATTCACCGGATTGTCACATTCCATTTAATCAAGGACGCAGGAGACTCTTCGGCACCCGTAATTACGGAAGCTCCGTCATCTAGTTGAGAAGGACAAAAACCGCTAACACCTAAATCTTTTCTTAATAATGTCCCAACCCCCTCATCCCTCACCCACAACACGACAATCTTCTGTGGAGCATGAAAATCCGCAATTAGAGAAAAATTTTAATTGACAAATATTTGTATAGGTCTAGCCAGGATTTTGCGCGAATTTCTCGACCGCAGAAATACAACCCTTACTGACGAGGTCTCACCTCCGGTTTGCTCATTCGACGGGAAAACTTTTTGAGCCGGAGTCCTGTTCCGGCCTTATCTTGGGCCGCACTAATAAAAATGAAAAAAAAAAATTAATAAAAATAATTATAAAAAGTTTCGTGTCAATGTATATATCCTCCAGGGGTGTATATTATGGAGGTATTTTTCTTTATTAATAAAGGACTTTTCGCCTCCTCAAGGGAAAGGCAAGAAAGAAATTGAAAAACAACACCGGCCTAATGAGAGACCTGGCAAAGAAGTGCCATTCGGCTCAATTTTAGTAAGGCCCAGTGTCGGGTGGGCAAACAGGAGCGGGGCAGTACATTCAATGCAGTTATGGGAGTTTTTGGGGGTAGCCGGCATTATTCTTCTTTTCGGTTTTAAATTCTGCTCCGTCTTTGACGCAGGCAAAAATTATGCTCCCATGTTGTTGCTATGAACTTTTTCAACGTTTCATAATATTTTTTTTTTATTCTTTAAAAATATTTTGTATTCGTTCTTTTGCGCCACAGATTTCAACTACCGACTCGACCAACCCTTCCCCACCCCATCCAACGTTACGTTCACAACCGAATATAAAAATTCTTTCACAGGAAATACATAAAAGCTGTTGTAAGCTTTTCCTTTGGATGCCATTTCCGGCAAAAAGCTCTTTAGATTCTTTTGAATGCATTTTTTAACTGGAAATTCTCTTCTTTTTTTGAATACTGTGAAAAGAACAACGTAAAAATATTAATTCAAAGGCAGAGAGATGAAAATATGTTTTTAAATAAAGCGCCAAACAAAATTAATGGGGTTTCGAGTAAGGCTCTAAAGAAAATTAAGCCGAACTGTGTGCCGAAACCGAAAGGAGCCTAATGGGGCGATTTTATGTTTGAATTACCAAAAAGTTCCGGTCACTTAAAAACCATATTTCGTACAAAATGGGAGCAAGAATAACGATGAATTAACTGAATGAAATGAGAATTCATGTGGAAAATTTTCTAGAAAGATTTCTACGAAACTTTTTTGTATGAAATATTATTCCACAACATTAATAAATATAATAAACAAGTAAATTATGAGTTTTGCAGTTTACATAATAATAACAATATTTATCTGGTGAAACATCCACCAAAATATGCGGAAAATACTCATTACCAATGTACGAAGTGTACGGAACTGCCAATTACAGAAAAGATCCACTAAAGAAAAATTGAATTAAGATTAACTCGGGCATCTAACATCAAACAGGAGATGAACTTGTCGGCCTCAGAGTCTTTTATAATTTATTTTGTAATTTAATTTGATGCCTCAACATTTAAATTAGTAAAAGTTGAGGGAAGTGGCAAATCGTAACGAGACAAAATGCCCCGACACTGAAGAAGGCAACATCAAGATGTCGTCAACGGTGTATCCTCATGATGAATAAGAGATAATGGAAAATTTCAATCGACCAAGAGACGAACTAGAGGAAATCTGCCCCCGACATGTTCCGGGCCAACCCCCTGCGATACAGCTTAATGGGAAGAAGGAATTCATAAATTTTTCATTTCCTGTGACGGCCAGAAAGTTGGAAACGGAAAAGCAAAATGGGCACGAAATTGTAATTCATTTCTAGCGGCTCTATCTCGTCCTGTTTACTTAAGTTTTCCCTTTTAATTATAAAAATATCCTACGTCAGGGATGTAGAGAACCGATGCGGGCCCCATGTCCATTATTGGTAGCTCTAGCAAGGTTTTTTGGTAAGGGAAATCCAGACATATTGAATTTTGGTATTCTGTAGTTATTAATGTTTAAATTAGTTGAATTTGTTATGTTTATAAATAACTTGATACTCGATTACCTATGACGTGTTTGGTTTTAAAAAAGATCCATGTTATGTACATTTGAAATGAGTCCTTGATATTTAAAAATGTTCAATAAACTGTGAGAAATGAAAGTTTTGCTGCAATCTTCCAGAACGTCTTGGAATCGCTGACATTAAACTACGAAACCTCATCAAACTGTAACTGGAAGTTTACTGTAAAAATGCATCTATTAATCAATATCCTATTGAATCATAATAAATTTGACTTAGCTGTATTCCGTGGACGTAGCAAATTAGCTGTTAAACTCTGCCTCAGGTGGAATCTGATGCATTACGGGAGAAATTTACGAGCACGCATTTTGTGCGATCAAATTAAATTTACGGTTGCAATCAAAGGTTTTCGCAAGGGTAATGAAAACTCAATAACGAATGTGACAAGTTAACCGATTAATGGCAGCAGCAAAATGCGCCGCATCCAGTCAGATTACTTTGTAGAATCCCATTACACCTGCTAATGAAATTAAAATTTATCAACGGCAAAATTGCGTCTGGGGGCCTCGGGAATGTCTGCGGGGGGCAATCGATGGCACCTTTTAGAAACAATTTCCCAAGCCTATCGTGATCAGACAACGATCGATACACTTTCAACGAGTGCAACGTAAATGCAAATAAAATTAAGAGGTGATGTTTTAAAAATAAAGTCCCAGACATGTTGAGGAACGCGGAATCCATCGTTCGGCCACGGTCATTTGAATTGTGTCTGATTTGCAGCAGGTTGATGAAACGATTTGCCTAATAACCCTTTTCCAATAACCCAAATAGATGTTAATGAAAATGGAATTTTCTGATACCCAAGGGTGATGGCGGGGAGCGCGTAGTCACAGTTATGCGATGATTCCCACAACAAAATATCTTTGCCTGGCGGTGTACAAAAAGTATTGAGGCAGACTGTACGGCTTCATGCGTTTATAATGCTCTCTTTAGCATTAAATTTACTTGTTTGCGGGATTAGTGGAGTCCGCAAAACGCACTTTTTTTGTGTTTGTGCACTTGCCGCCAGCAGTATTTGTCATAGGAAATACTCTCGAAGCGGCGAACATCAATAGAAATCGGATCCCGAATTCCAACAATGGTATCAAGTTTTAGCTTGGGACAAGTTCTTGTATCTTCTTAACATATTCCTTTTTCGCTTGGAGAACGGGAAAAATATCGGTTAGTCCCAGACCCATGGGAGGCTTTTTGTTTACGTTTTGACCGTGCATTGGAAAACGATTGAACATATCGAATATCACTTAGAATGACTGCACCGTGACTGAACTTAATTTATTGAATAATTGCCGCCTTCAGGCGGAATTTTGATCCGCAAAAATTTATTCTAACCCAAAAACCTAAATCACTGAATAATTGCAAAATGTCTGCGCTTTGATTTATACACTTGGTTTGCAATATTATGTGTGCCATTTTACGCAGCTCACCACTTGAAATGGAATTCGTCATAATTTATGTATTGAATATGTCTTCGCAATAATCAGCTCAGTCGTACTTAAAAACTTCAAACAAATGGGAAAAATTATTCCGACAAAGCGCTTCCCCACTTTGCAGCGGCCATTCCGTTTGAAATTTGACGTTTCGCTAACAATAATGGAGGACGGACGTCTCAGGAATTAAAATGCCATAGTAATCCCTTCCGGTAGCATTCCGCATCATGAAGTATCAAATTGCAATACTAATCAGGAATTAGCTCCAATAAAAAGCTTAATTTGCAATAAAAGTTTCCGCAATTTTCAATGAGCATTCCTTTGACAGAACTCAGAATTGGCAGAGAAAAACCGTTAAATTTGCCCCCTTCCGTTACTCCATAAGAAATGCGATGTGAGAGGCATCTATTTTAGCAAACAACTAAAAATGTCGCTTTTCTAAAAATTAATGGCATTATAATGAAGCCTGTCAAGTTAAAGTGGCTTCACCGGAAACAAGAACAAAAAGGGAGCAACGCAAACAAATTCTATAAAAAATACGGTAAGACATCGATAAAAAATTTTATCTTGTTCAAATATAAAGATATAATTTATGATGCTCATAAAATAATTAAATTTTGAATGATGGGACATTTTGTATATGAGAACACATTAGAAATTTCGCATTTCATTATCTCCATTTTGGAAGACAACAAAAAATTGAAGCTACTTCTATTTAACCACCAAAAAAGAAATACACACAACCATAATCACACGCAAGGACTCTTTCATCTGTGTACAAGTTCTGCTTAAGTGCAAGAGTGCCACCCTCTTCCAGCATTTAAAATCCACCCCAAAATAATGGCAATGGCGGTGTTTTGAGGGAACAAGAAAAAAAAATTATTTAAGATAGGAACGACTTCTCCATTTTTACTTTACAGTCACCATGTGCCATACATTTTCTCCATTACTGCCTCAGTCATATCTGGCTTTCATCTAGGATGCTTTTGAAATGATACTAGAAAAATAAAGAAAAAAGTTATTTAAAAAAAAAAAAAACAAAAGAAACCACCTTTCCACCCTCCTGGGTGATGTAGAGCCCCTTAAGCGCTTTGTGTACAAATTGTGAACTTTCTAAGGAAAATGTCGGAAAAAAAATTTACAAGCAAATTGGGGGAAACCACCCCCATCTCTACACCAAATTTCATTTGAGTTAGATCGATAATTTATTCCCGAAATAACAAGGAGTAACTCTCGCGCAAACAGCATCTTAATACGCGGCAACGAATTTCAACTTAATAACGAGGGTGAAATTAATGGCGTGGACCCTCTACAAGTTTTTAACATTTTGTTTTTATTCCATATCCTTCGTGAAGGATATTTGCAGTTTCTATTCTTCAAGTGTCCGCCACCAGAAATGTTTTTCTTTGCATATTACAGATGAGATTTTATGTTTTTTTCTCTCTCTTTCTTAATAATTGAGTTATTCTTGCCGTCTAGCCAGGACTCAATTAATTCCTGTGCCACAAAGGAACTTTGAGTGCGTTTGATGTCGAAAAAATACTGCCTCTAGATGAAAAACATGCCTGTAAAAGGTGCATTATCTGCCGCCCTTTCATCTGCAGTACAGAGAAGATATTTTGCAATTAATGTCAGTTTCAGGACATTTTGTATTGTTTATGGGTGCACTATGATGTTTTTGGCGTTGAGAATTTATCGAAACAAAATGAGGACTCATATATCATCTGTGTCAAATTAGGTTAGAAATTGATTGAATTAGTTTCTCAAAGTGTTCCATATTACTTTTTTTAATTTGTTTTTCAATTTATACACCGGACAAACGAGAGCACTTAATCGAGTTAATGACGTCACATAGTCTAGTCGGGTTTGTCGTCTGCCACCTAACAGAATTAGTTGTTCATATATCTGTTGACATTTGGCGTACCTATAAAGTAACAGTTAGCATAAAATTGATTCGCGACACCGACAACGGCTAGTTTATTTTCTGGCAAGCAAGCAAAGAAAATAAAACTACGTGTTTACACTCAGTACTCACGTTATTTTGCATTACGTTTACTGTAAAGAAGTATTTCGTCCTAAAACACGAAAAACAATAAAATGGAATATCACAGCTGATTATTTTTAGTAAAACTATTCCCTATTAAGTAACAGTTACGGTGCTAAGAGCAGTATATCGAGTTATAGCAAGTAGATTTGTAAATCGAGTTCATATAGGAAATTTGCATAGGCTACGTGCTACGTCATTTAGACGTCTCGTCTGTCCGGCGTATTAGATGCAAAGCCAATAGTGATAACAAAATGACAAATCAAAATTTGAAAGAGGTACTTGAATAAAAACTTTGTACCTACTTACGGTGCTGTGATGGTCACACCCGCCCCAGTCTTCAGTCTTCCAAGTTCCAAGCACCATCCTACATCTAACTTTTGCTTTTAAATAACCATTACTATCAGTACAAATCACCATTTAATTTATCTAAAACATCCATTCCCTTTCCAACTCCTTGATGCAATATCCCTGCAAGTAGTGCCAACCCAGCGTCACTCTTCATTAGCGTTTCACTTGCATTTTGAATTTTTAATTTATTTCTCCGCTGGCACGAACCGATCAAGTTTCACCAATGTCTTCGCGTATCAGTTCATAAATCACATTGGCAAATTATTACCTTTAGAATCTTGTCCACATGCGATGGAATTCAGTTACTGGACGATGATAATATCTGCCCAAAGCATCCGCCATCTTTGTTCATTAAAAGCAGTCGTTGCTTTTTGTTTCAGAAAACCGCTAAGGGCAACCGATCAACGCTAAATTTCAATGTAAACCATTTCGTGACCGCCCAATTCAGCTGCATCAAGTGCATTTCACAAATTTTGCACGCATTCTTAAAAACCTTTCTAAACGTAAAATCCAAAATAAAAATTAAAAAGAAACATTTCATCATCGTCCAGCAAAAGGTCATCCATTTCCCATAATGAGAGATTGCAATCAATCAAAAATTCCAATCACACTCGTTCGTTAATGATCAGTTTGTTGTGCTTTGATGCATCAGACCAATCAATTGCAGTATTTAAACAAGCAATTTATGCCCCGTAATTACAGCGCCCGATAGAAATCATTTTTTGATTAATTCCAGAACTTGGGCTACCTGTTTTCATCCGGCAGACCACTCGATCCGACCAGCGAAGCGTCAATCTGTCTATTCGTATCTATCGATCCGATCGATAAAGCAGGGTATCGATTGGTGTTTGCGATCGGATAAAGGCCGCAATTGCGGTTTCGAGAACCTCCTCTAGAAATGTCCGCATCAAACTGTATCATTGGAGAACTCGAGCAGTTCAGGACGTAATGAAGAAAAATTTGCACGTTTTAAAGATAACGGTGAACACTGTTGTTATCAGTGCAGCGCCATCGGCAACTGACAACTGGATTTGGTCACAAATTGGTCATTTAATTTGCGCAAAAGAGATAAACGATATTTGCCATCGCGTGCACTTTTGATAAGCTTTCGAATAAATTAATCAATTAATTGCAATTCAGGTCTTGTTTCCGCTTTAAAATTGCAATGCTTAAAAGGAAATTTTATGGAAACATGATAGGGTTTTTGATGTTCACTGAACAGGGACAATTGCCCTGGCCAAAAGGACAGTATGACCCAAACCCATCCATACCTATATTGGCAGCAGAAAAAAGTTTAGTGAAAGTGAACACAATCGCACATTCTCCTCGGCAGACGGAGCAGCCACACAAATGGGGTTGCCTTTGTGATAATAAAAAAAATGAAAGGAGCTTTACAAAAAGAAAATAGCATCGGAAAAGCGTCCTGCCCAGCATACTGTTCAAAGAACCTGCGGTTACGTCCTGTCTATCAGAACGGATGAGCCATGAGTTCTACTTTAGAAAAAAATAAATAGAAAAGAAGTATACTGAACTATAAGCATCTCGGAACTTGGCATGTAATTATGTCCTTTAACGATGGCTCGTTAGTGCTTGCTTGGAAAAGAATCTCCCAGCTAAAAAAGAAAGGGTAGAACAAAAATAGCAGGATATCCTTTTTTCCACATTTTATCTAATCCTCTATAGAGAGCTTCCAACTCTCAACGCTGCCTTCCGATTATGTGAACCCCATTTATCTTCAAAGTGAGAGCTCCTTTTTCTACAAAAATCTGCAAATTAATTGCATTTTTTTTTTACTATAGACTTAACTGTGCAGTGTACATCCTTATCCACTCTACATACCGCAATGGTGCTGTAATTGGCAGCTCAATTACTTTTGTTTCGAATTCCCATTCGATGCTGAATATGTTGCGCGGGGAGTCACCGAAGAAATTGCTAAGATCGTCTCAGAAGTTTGCCGTCGCCGATGTAGTTCTAATTTCGTGAATAGGCGAACCGAGAGAAGAGATGGGAATAAATTATTGTAATTTCCCGGAAAGAGAAAAAATACATTGGAATAATGTGACCATTTCGAATTGGATTGTTTCTTTTCTGTTCTTTTGTGCTTGTAAAATAATCACAATTAAAAAAAATATTTAAATGAACAATGGATCTGTTCTGTTCAAAATATTTAATTATAATTAATTTAATACATCGCTCACAGGATATAATGGAACTATTTTAATTATTTTGATAAAGCTTTTTCTTTTTATAAATGCTTCAAGGGAAATTAAATTAGAACAAATTAATATTCATTTGGATTAAAGTATTTTAACTACACGTAATTCACAAAAAAGAAGTTTTGTAGAATAGTTCAATATTCTCGTCAAGTTTGATTTACATTTAATATTTATTACTTACATTAGGCACCATAACGGACTTAAGTCAACTTAAATGTGTCATTTAAGTTTTTATGCGATTTTATGAGATACTAAATTAACAACTCTAATGGACTTTAAGTCAAGTTTCGTTAAGTTTTAATAATTTTCGTGAAAATTTAAGTGTATGCTCCCAACCGTACGTAGTTTAAGTCAACTAAAGCAAAGTGGTAGCTGACAAGAGGTGCGTTTTTTCAATGACCTGCAGATCCCGATCATTAAAAAAAACGGCAGGGAAAATTTACGCAATATCAAACCGAGGCTATATTCAGTGCTTTCAAGTGTCAGATAATATAATAATTTATAATAATTGAAAGTTTGATAAAAAGGGAATTCTATGTGAATTGAAAAAATTGCCAATGAATGTTTATTGAAATATTATTTTGAGCAGGAATTTTTTGAAGACAATTTTCAACGAAGTTCACAAAAATGACAGTTTATTAAATTTGCGCTGAAGTTGCCCACATTCTCAACGATGGAAATTTTATGCAATTTTCCATGATCTGTATAATGATCCAGACAGATAGCAGGATCAACACTCTGTATGGAGAAGATCTATATATAGCTCATTAAAAAAACGCTCATAATTGTAGGACAAATGTAATGTAAGTCAGTTACGGATGGTGACTTCACAGATCTGTCAAAGATTCATACGACTATACCTTATGTTCATTGTCTCATGTGGATGAGCCTAAGTTCATTACAGTTGAACATAAGTGTGCCAAAGTTTCGACAACTATTTACACAAATTTAAGCGAAGTTCCACAAAAGATGTTAAGTTGCCAGGTTGTCTTAAATCCATTATAATTAGTACTATATTTATATTT
Organism: Leptogaster cylindrica; assembly: GCA_963082835.1. Lineage (NCBI taxonomy): Eukaryota > Metazoa > Arthropoda > Insecta > Diptera > Asilidae > Leptogaster > Leptogaster cylindrica. The sequence goes on from OY720109.1 coordinate 4,651,338, forward strand.
CATATTGCATATTAGACAGTTTTTATAATAGTTTTATAATGGCCTAAAATATACATTTACAATTTCTTTTTTAAGTGTATATGGATTTTATTACACAACGCAAAAGAAAATGTTTCTTTTTGTTCTAAAAAGAAAGTCCTTTCTGTTCAAGTCCACCTCTTCCCGTTCCACTTTGTTTTACGCATCGGTTGCAGAATCACTAGAATGTGGATCAACAGCAAAGGTAAATTAGGGTCAATCAAATGATTCTTCTCGAGGGTTATGCTCTCAATCAACCGTAAGAAAGGGCTCTCCTCCACGTAATTCTAATCCTATCACCACATGCGTCCTGTCCGGATCATAACAGCTTATTCCCGGGAATGTCGAATAAGCAAACAAAAACATGCGCGTTCCGCTTAGTTTGGATGGTCGCGCCTCTATCTCAATGTTATTTATTTTATGCGGAATTGTTTTTGCCGTGTCCGTGCCAGGTCCTCCTCATTATATTAAATCTTCCAGCGAAGGTAATGGTATGCCCCCTGCATTTAAATGACTGGCATGTTAGAAATGCCTAACCCTTTGACCCGTGGCCGGCAGATGTGCGCGCTCATCTCGTATTAGTGGCTCCATGTGACTGAACTGCTAAGGTACCCGGGGGAATACCGAACAACAACAACAAACAGGCATTTACATGTCCGCAATGTGAAATAATGGCAAAAGGAGGAACCACAGTCACACATGGGCATCTAAAGGCGAGGCTATTTCGAAGTGGGCAAAAGATAAAATGCCTGAACGGATTTGGTGAATGCACAAAACGATAAAGGGGACATTCGAGCTGCATTTATCTACATAACAGTTTTTCAGGAGGGATCGCGAGGACCACTTTGGCCATCCAGTTAACCACCACGTCACAAGACCTCGAGAACAAGCCAGCTCGAGAAAATGCAAAAAACAATTTATTGGCCTTTTGTAGTGGCCTCCAACCGCAGCTGCCACTATCACCAGTACTTGATCTTAGTGCGCATGGGTTATATAATAAGTTAATGGATGTCGGGGCATTTTGTTGTAATTTATCCACATCCAAGCACATATCTCGGATGTGATTCACAATTAAGATATTCCTTATTTATGATGGGTAAAATACCTTCGAATCGGTCCGTATTTCGATAGTAAACAAATCTTTGGTAAATGATTGTTCATGTCTCGCACATTTGACCAAAGCCACGCTGCATTTCCGTCGAAGTCCATAACTCTTCCGGAACTCATTATTATCACATCGTAATTCCTTTCCAGCCTCAGGTCAATTATTTTATAATGAAACAAATGTGAGGATCTGGTTTCACCTTTATGCAAGTGTCTGGTGATTACTTAAACACTATCGATGTGGATTTAAGAAAATTAAACATATTTTCCGGATGCAGTAGCGAGAGCGATCGATCGCCATAATTCGTCTCGGGTGGAAGGCTCAATTTCGCTGAGTGGGTGAATAACGGACCGCCCAAGCTCCAATGTGTCAGCGACTTAATTACATTTTTGAATTATTATCAATAAAATTACGCCAAGCAATTCATAATTTCGCATGCATTCTCTAGAATCTTGCTTCATTGTAACGGAACGGAATTCGCCATTTTGTGAATTAACAAAGCAAAAGATTTCTGCAAATTGTAGGCGGTTTAAAACACGCTGAGGAAGATTGGATTTTGTTGATTGCAGAAACAGAGAAGAATTGTTTATAACTTTAAACCAACACAATATTTTAACGTGTTTATCGTAAAATATTATTAATAAATATTTATGGCATCTTAAAACCAATAAAAATTAGAAATTCAACGGACTTTTATGTATTTGCGCAATGATTTAAGTAGTAATCAAAAATTATTGAGCAAGTGCAATTTGTTATACGGTAAGTGTAAACAATTTCAAAATATATAAACATCAGTTTCAATCCTGAGTTTAAAAAAATCCCAAAACATTTAACAATTTCAGGATTTTTATTCAGTAAAAAAACTCATTTTAAGTTTGAAATTGTTTATAATATTTTTTAAACGCTTTTCACTAAAATTAATGAAACTCATCAGGTAATTAAAGCCCTGACAAGTCGCGTGGGTGGAAATGACTTCAAATAAGGCGCTTATTCAATTATTTAATTATTTTGTGGTGATAAAAAAATACATGGTAGGTACTGGTACCTATGTTGCGACTATTTATAAATTCCATTTCGGGATGTATGAGGAAGTGCAGTGGCATATGGTTTTCACTAGATAAGCAACGTCCTGATTCCCTGTCTGTCGACGGGACGCAATTTTAGAAATCTCCCCCAGACTCCGGCTGTCCATGAGCCGTCCAGCTGTCCACACAGGACATGAACATGAACATGCACAGTATTTCATATGAACAGTAGTGAGTCTTGTTGTACGAGAATTTTTATGTGTACCATCGTGTCCTGCTTTGCTCGTCTCGAAAGGATTGGAATTAAAAAACCACTACACAGCATCCAGGATGTGTACAGTGATGGACTTCAGCGGCTGAATCAACTGAAGAAAAAAAATTTCACCCTGGGTTCAATGTACAGCGGTCGAAAGGATGCCGTCATTGTGGACTTACCGGCTAAAACCCTTTCACACAGGGCTACTCTCCGCAAGGCCTTATTACCTATGCATTTGTTTATTTTTTTTGTATTATATTGTTTTTTTGTTCTCAGACACCGTTCTAGGTTTCTTTTTCTGTTTTGTTTGCCATCATCCGATCTCCTTGAGCAAATGGCTCTCTGAATTAGTTATGAATAAGAAAATTAAAAAATATGGACAATTGGGCTTCAAGCTAAGCAAACAAGAGGACAAACAAACGGTTCGTTTCAATGACTCGAGAAACGCTGAGTGCCTTTGAAGGTCCTGTCAGAATTGATTACATTCTAAATTGCGACGGAGCTTGTTGGGGGACCAAGGATGATTTACCGTCGGCTAAGGACACCTGTCAGCAAACCAATCAAAGTCGATTAATAACATTTTCTCTTTGGCTTTGTTATTTCATTCAAAATTCAAGTCTCGTACTTGGAATTATTGATTTCGAAACCTTTGTTGAAACACCAGATTGAATTTCGAAGATTTTTTATTTGTAAAATACATTATTCTCTAAAATTTGGTTCACTATTAAATGATTTTTACAAATACAGTTATAAATTCTAAAACTGTTTATCTTTTAATTTGTCATTCTAATAGTTCCGCAGTCCGGTGATCCTTGTTTATAATATCCAGATTGACAGAAGAGGCAAGCATTTTCTCAAATTTCTTTTACAGACATTTTTAAGTTATTTTCAGTTTATTTTGCATAAATCTTCGTAAGCATACAGACTTATTATAAAATTCCAGATATATTTACGCCATTTTCGGTTTTGAAAAGCCAATTTGAAATTAATTGTGCGTATGCAAATTTTTAAGAATTTCTGTTGTTGTACGGCACGATCGGGTTAATCCGGACAATCCCAGAGCTACTCCTTTCTTTGCAATTTTATTCCATGCACGAAAGGCACAAATATGAGTTCCTATGGAACCTTGACCCCATTCCCCCCTTTACTTCTCCCGTAAAATGTTACCCTAACAGAAAAATAATTTATGCTAGCGTAAAAAACGATTTTTGCTAAAACAAAAAGATAACAAAAATAACAGAGGTGATTTGCTAACCCCAGAGTTTTGAAATGCACATTTTCCCCGGCCAAAAGAATCTTGTGTCAAGCAGAAATTATTGCATTGATTTACTGCTTCCTGATGCTAATTACACCTATAATATAATCAGCGATATCCTTGAGCATGGGGAACGGTAAACAGTGTCTGCGGCTCGGAAACTGGTCATCGCGGCTCTCGAGAGCCGCACCTGGTGTCCGCAACACTCGAGGCAGGTTTGACCTCATTTTGGGGAACTTGTTGCTGTCGCCGCTTCCTTCGATGGCCGCCGGCAATGCACTCTGCAACTCATCGACCCGGTTCCCGCGCGGTACTGTATGCCGCTGCCGTTCGCCAATGACTGCATGAGTAAAAAGTGCATTTCCGAACCGGTTTACTGGCCGGCCCTTGATCCTCGTCAGTTGGATCACGGGGATTTTGTCCGACACTGACCACCCGACGATGACCCTTCGGAATCTACCTTCACCACCGACTGCATCACTGCAGTTCCCTAAACTCATCATTGCTGCACTTTCCCCGCGTACTTGGGAGTTTCTCGGCCCAGATTGCGTGCATAATTGGGAAACCATTGTCTGGTCCGGGCGACTAGACAAACAGCGGGTCTTGGGAGGTGGTGGCAGTGGTCAGCCGTGGTCATTGTTCAGCCCTCGTAGGGATGTCCGTTTCCACCCGCTGTTTCGTGATTACGTGCGGACAATCTGATGCACGGCATGAATTAAAACGCACAACAAGTGTTTCATTCGCACCGGTTTTCGGACCTTCCCCTTGTCCCCCCTCGCAATTTCATAAACGCATTATTAACGGTCGCGATGCATTATTATTCGACTGCTCGGATTCCGTGGTGCATACATTACGCTAGTCCACTCCAGTCTCCAATCACTGGGTGAATAGGTCAAACAATTGCTCCTTGCAGTCCTCCCACCGCGGTCTGGATTTATCTCTAATTGCCAGGAATTATGTGTGTTTGATGGCGGACCTGGGTCAGCCGGCCATCGTCCAGCTTTTCAGGATCAATGGCTTAATGTGGGCGAAGTTGCGGAAGGCGTCGCTTTGCGTCGGCGTCGCCGCATGCCGAAATTGTAGCCTCAATGTTTTTTTCGTTTCATTGCATTTTTAAGTTTTCTTTTTTGTCAAAAATAAGAAAAAAAATAACAGAAGCCATTAAAAATTCAGTGATCCTTCAAATTTGCTTGAAGATATTAAATACACTTCTATGTGTATAATAATATTTTAAGTATAGGAAACTGTTCATTTGCTACTTTTTAATTAGCTTCAAAAGATCCAAAGTAATTCTACTTTTGTAGAGAGTTTTCAGATAAAACATGGCACACAAAAAATAATAATAAAAATTTTGAAAAAATTGTTTTTGCACTTCAACTATTTTTATTACAAGAAGAAATGAAGAAGAAATTATAATAAAAAAAAACTGTTCACATCTGCAAAAAAGGCTCCTCGGAAATAATTATCCAAGAAGATAATAACCACTTTTAAGAAATTCGACGTAATGCGGTCAAGCAAAGTCATTCTTCATGAAAATCAACTGTTCGTCCTCAATAAGGATGAATGGAGCCCCAAACCATTACCAAATGAACTGGCATAATCCTTTTCACGTAAATTAAAACGGCACTCTGCCTTGAGTCTCCAGCAGCAAAGGATTTTTATTGGGAAAAGAATGTTTCATCATTTTGGAACACAAAGTAATTTTGTATTATTTTTTTTCTTTTCATGCACAATGAGATTCCGCCATTTCATTTCGAGATGGAAGAGCCGCAATTACGCTGATAAAAGGAATTTTTAAGAGAGAAAAAGGATTATGGAAATGAAAATTAAGACTTCTTTTCCTGTAGTTGCTTAAAAGGATAATTACAATAATAATAATTTGCCAGAAAATTCTTTTCAGGTTGAAAGGAAGTTACATAAAAACTGCTTCAGATGAAGGATTTTTCAGAATTTTTGCGATGTTAAAAGTTTTGAGCTATCCTGTACCCTGGAGACAGAAAAACAAAAAAAAAAAACACACACACACAACGAACAAACCGAAATTCTGCATCATGATCCTGAGGTCCCTGAACAAATTTTTAATTAAAATCCCGCATTGGTCGAAGACAGTGGCTAAGGACGACTCTGGAAAAGGGTTAAGAGCTACTGGAGAGAAGGAAACCCACCGCGACATCAGGAGAGCCTGACAAAAACAACGGCGACAGTGCAACTGTACCCGAATGCTTAACGGAAGGGTTCCCGAAGGACAAAAGCGCGTCACTGCCAACAAGGACTTCGATGACGGCCGCAGTGGATCTTGGAGGATATTTTTTTTCTGTTAATTTTTTTGAGTTTTTGTTTCGAAGACTTTTCAACCCTTTTAGCCTATTAGTAGTGCTACCAGCTCTCGCCGCTTTCCGCTTCACAATTGCCCTCGCGTCTGCTTATGTCCCATTTCTGATGAATGCATAAACCGTATGCAAATGAGCTCTGCTATATGAACGAAAAAAAAACAAAACGTCGAAAAATAATATTTCACTTTTTATTTTCATTTTTTGTGCGTGCCCGGAATTTCTAGTTTTGTTATGCTTTTCCAAACGTTGACGTTGATTGCTATCTGCGAGTGTGTGGATCTGAGCCTGTGCAGGACATCCACAGTATCAGTCAGGCACATTTTCAGTCTGCAACAATGAATAATTTTGACAGTTTTATACTTCTCCCCGCACCCACCCCGACGACAGTCTGCTGAAGAGCATTCTACTATTGAGATTTATCTCCGAATGAAATTTTTTCGGTTTGGTTTTTTTTTGTTTTTTGGTTTGTAATTTTTTGCGAAAAATTTTCAAGGACCAGTGGAAAATGGATGCATGAGAATTTTTTGGCATCGTTACTACCATATGCGGATAATTATTGTTTTTGAATTGTTGCTTCAGACTGATTTGCGGCGCGGATTTTATGCCCTTTTGTTTGCCGAAAATCTAGGACTAATTATTTTGAGGAGCTTTATACAAAAATTTTCGACGATTTTTCGGCGGCTGTTCATTTTTCATCCAGACTTTTGCTTTTCAGCAGAGCTTCTGTCAGTATTCGGTCAGTGCACTGTTGCATAAAAACGTAAAAAAAAAATTACGACAAAAACATTATTCATTATTTCTGCCACAATTTTCTCTTGGAATTATTTGTGTTTTTTTTTCGGGTTTTTCGCATCTGACAGAAATTCAAAGGATCCACGAAAAAGAACAAATACTGTCTGTTCCTAGTTTTACTTCCCAATTCCATAACAACACGGAACAAAGGACTTTTGTAAAATATTTTCATTCAATGCATGTACATTGTACACAGTACGCAGGATATTCGCCTCGGATTGTTCCGTATTTTCAAAAAAATTCAAAAATGTAGGTATTAATGAATTTTACTTGGAAACTGCATTCTGTTGAAAAATATGTCATCAAACTTGCTTATACGCACAAAGCGGAAGTTTAATCATCCTTTTTCATCCACAAATATCAAGAACAAAAAACATCGTCTTTTCAAAAAATTCGAGTTTGATTTTAATTGTTTTAGAACTAAACGTTTACTTTGCTTGGTTTTTAATAAATAATTTCAACATATAATTTCTTAAAACTCACCAGAAATCCTGCAAAATAAAGTATACAAATTTTTCAATATTCGTTTATCAGTTACTATATAGAGTTCAGGGGGGAAACCGCATTAGGAAGCTTATTTTGAGGCGTTTTTAAGAATTTTTTTGAGTGTGAAAAATTAATTGGAATTTAATAAAACTTTGGCATTATTTTATTGATATTTTGAATTATGTTTAAAAAATTTTCGAGCCAACTTTGGAAAAAATGTCAAAATTATGAGCTCTTGTTTTCCGAAGGTTGTCGTCGCAGAAAAAAATTGCATGCAAGTTAAAATACGTTCATTTGAAAACAAAACATATTTAGATGTAAACTGCATCGATTTTAAAAGAAAAATAAAAAATGACGAAATGAAAACCCGCGGATCAATTCTACATTTTTTGTATTTTTTGATTAGATTATGCTGGAAATGTGGAGGTCGCAATTTTGATCTAAAACCAAAATGGGTTTAAATTTTACATGACTAACAAGTTTTCTAAGAATATGAAGCTCATTCCGAGTAAAAATTGTAAAAATTAAAGTGCTGACAGGAGTTTTCAAAAAATATCTCAATTTTCAACATTTATTCACTTCTTATGCAATAAAAAATAACCTTTGAAATTACGTTATCATCTCACATGTTGGTTCATGTTCTTCATAATTTTATAAAGAAAAAAAAATTCAATTTTCATAACGATCGGTTCATAGCTTTTAGAGCTAAAATTCCCGCAAGTTTGAATAAAAAAAGAATTCCTGCAAACTTTTTTTTCAACTGATTCTATTCCACCATTAGGTATGGATCCGCCAATTTCAATTTCAGAATTTTGATGCCAAATTCCAACTTAGAGAACCCCAAAACTCCTCTTTACAGAGCAATATTTAGAATTTCCGGGGTTTTTAACTAATTTTTGGGACGCGGTTTGTTTTAGGCTCATAACATCGGAAAGGATTCGAATTTTGATCTAAAATTTTGCCAACGTATTTTTGACTAGTTATACTAATACATGCTAATAATTTATATAATTAAAAAAAAGCGGTTTTTTGAACATCCTAATGTGGTTTCCCCCCTTTTAACTGATTTTCTAAAACAAAAATAAATACATAAATGTCTGTTATAAGAAATGAGCTTATTTAAAATTATTCAAAATAAACAGAAATGTTTCACAATTAAAAAAGGTAATTTCTACTCAAAAACTAGGAAAAAAACTTGTTCAAATATTTTTTCAAAAATTAAACTAATTAAATCAAAAGAGAAGAAAAACTCTCCTCTTCGAAAATAAACTATTCCCGCATTCGTGAACAAAGCTGATTGGTAAGAGGATACTTGATCTTGTTTTCCAGTTTTCCTGTTGCCAAGCAACTCTCTAATCCGCAGTACACACTTACCTCCTCCAACTTGAGGTCCTTCCGATAAAACTTTTTCTGCATTCATCATTATTCCGATTTCTACGGTTTCCTAATTAGTATTCAGGCGCTGATTTTCTTATTTCCCTAATTTTTGTATTAAAAACGAAGACAAGTTTACTTGGGGGAAAAATGTGGAGGACGGTTTGCCAGAGGGAGCATCCCTTTCATATCATGTGTAAAAAATTTCATTACGTTTAAGTGAAAAGGATTTCGCAACAACTTTTAATTATATTTCTTAGCTGCATGCATACATTAACCGAATGAGCTCGGAAGAGAGTTACTCCTGCACGGGTTAAGCTATTTGCCTCCCGGCCAGACTCCCCTTCTAGTACTGCTGCTGTTGCTCCTGCTCCTGAAAGCCTTCCGTGCATCCCATGACGCAGAAAAAATGCACGCAAGCACACTTGAAAATCCCAACTGTCCTTATCATCATCGGATGATTCCAAGCGAAAGCATTTTATAATGAGCTTAAACCCAACACCCCCCAATGCTAGCCCGACCTAGCGCCCACCCAGCATCCTTCACGATTTTTTTCCACATTTCTGTATTCTCTTTTTTTTTATCCAACGGCATTAACGGTACCAAGAATGCAAAAAGCAAACTACAAAAACCCCCGCCGAATAAAAAGCTTTTCACATCGTCAGACTGAACATACTAATTCTAGTGGATCCAGCTGAAATGAGACAGTGCCATATCATCTGTCCTGCTCTAGTCCGCATGGCCGACTACCGCTCGTGCTCCTTCCTGTCTGTAATCATCTTTAAAAAAATGAACGTACCTATATAGGGAAATGTGTGTATGAACTCTCAGAATGGTGGAAAATCACGGCCCACTGGCCCACAGTCCACCACCCATCACCATCCGCCCGACATCCGTCGTCCTGTTTCGAAATCACTCACCAGGACGCACAAGTATCGTCACCCTCCCATTCTCCCACTCACCTTGCCCACACAAGGAAAAAATGGCGTTCTATTAAAAAAAAAAATGGGTTGGTACCTTAGTGGGGTGAACACGCCACCACCCACCACCCCTTAATTTCTGCGATTTTTTCTCTGGCGCACTTCTTCTCTGGTGATTCTGGCCCGAGGTGCGAAAGCGAGATGGAATGACCGCGACTTCCAGTCTGTCCTGCCCTATAATGATGCCGCGCTTAGGCGGAGTGAGCGGCGTCACCCTATGTACCGCCCGTTCGCAAACTGTAGATTTTTAATTATGGGGGAGTTAAAGGAAACCAATATGGATGACGACTATGGCTATAATGGCTTAGAATGGCTGCACTCACCACCCGCTAAGCAGCTACATGGCCTCACAGCGACGCCGACCAAATGGCGACCGGCAACAACCCACCCCCACCCTCTTCATTGAAGTTCATAGTGAAGCAAGATTCGTCTGTGGGCACAATTTTTTTTTCGCTTCAAGGTTGCGCCTGTTGGAGAAAAATGTAAAAGCGCCACTCGCAGGGGGAACGCGGGCAACAAAGACGACAACGGCTGCACGGCCATATTTTTCCTTTTAGGACTCTCCACCGGTAAATGTAAAAGGCCTGCAAGGCAGACTCGGATGACGATAACAAGGGATAAGTTGGCGCAAATATTTGAACAACATTTCATGAAAATACACTTGCAACGTACTTAACAATTATGAGCGCTGCAAGGGGTGGCGGAGACCATGCATCTGGAGTCGGAGATCCTTGTTGTGTTCAATAATGTACGTGAGTGACACTAATTTTTTTATTGGCATTTTTCAATTCACTTCACATGGAAGACTTTTATTTATGAAACAACATAAAATTTAACAATAGATTGGGAGAACAGTAAAAGGATTTTATTGCAGTTGCAAGTGAGTAGTGACGCAATTCGATTAAGGATCATCTTGGGTCATGCGGTAGTGCAAAGAAAATCGTAAAATATTCATAAAATTTTAAGTGCTGAAGTTATTGTTGAAGATAACAGTTATAGTCCGGCTTTAAAAAAACAACCCGTTATTTGAAACGCTTTCTTCCACATCTTTGGGTTCCGGTAAAAACATTTACTTTACAATTGTTTACCATTAATAGTAAACTAAAATAGATTATTATAATCATCACCATTCCTGAAAATTTAAATACAATAAAGGACGATTTTTTTTGGGAATACTTAATTTACGTAGCGAACAATAAATTGAGTCTTTTTGCTTTTTTTATGTTTCAACTTCTGCTAAAAATATTCTTAATTGCCATTTATTAAATCTTGCATTGTTAAATCTTTGATGTAATTGCAAATTTTTAGTGCATTTAAATGGTACTTTTATTTACTCATCCTGTAGTCCTTAAAACCGTTTTAAATGGCCCCAAATCAATCAATTTCTAATTAATCTTTTTTTATTGATAGTTGAAAGAAATGTAAATTGCTAAAAAATAGGGTTTTACTTTTAAGATGAAAGCACTTTAATCAATGTATACTGAAATGCATTTTACGCAACAGTTATGTCGCAAATAAATGGGAAACAATTCCCCAAAAACCAGCCCCCAATTAGTGACTAACTTATTGAAATTAGTCCACCATTTTTCAATTTGTAAGTTTCGCGAGAGCACCAAACGATTGATCTTGCCAACAGCGCCACTGCACAAGGCACCCACCCCTAAACCCGTGCCCACAAATATCTGAGTTAAAAAAAAAATGTAACAGCCGAGGGGAAAAAATGTGAAATCTCGTCCAACCCCGCAGTGCTGCCAATAGTTTCGTCCTATTTCAGCAAATCAACATCGGACCACTCGCCGGAATGTGGAGAGGGAAGAAAATCAGGACTCACTCACATCCAGTCAGTCATCCTCCCTGGGGTTGGTTGGTGTGCGTTTCTTCGATGACATTCAATACAAGTCACATTCTGCCAGGACTCATATTTTGACCAAGTGTGGGGGGGAGGGAGCTCACTTACGTTCCTGCCAAAATGCACTTCTTGTTTTTATGTTTTAGTCGCACTGGCATAACTGGTACAAGGATGAAGAAACAGGAGCGTTGCTTTAATATGTTTTGAATTATGGCGCATTTACCTACCCTTCGCTGAAAAAAAAACCACCCGTGGGTGCGGCATTTTCAATCAAGTTTACGTCATGCAGCACTGTGATTTGATTCATTCCTGATCCCGGCCGGCTCCAGGCTGCATCCGCAATAGTTACACGATACGGAGTAGTAGTGTTAGTGGCATATCCTGGCTTATAATTTTTCCTTTCTGGCAGCCTATTTCGCAATAAGCCGAGCGCCTGATCAAGTGAGAGGGAGCACGCGGCTCGGTGTCTATTTGTTCGTGGTTCTCGCATTTTTCCTTTATCCAGCCACAGGAGCCCTGTTGAAAGAGTCCTCAAATGAATAGAAATCTAGATCCTTTGATTCTGATTTTAGTTCAATAGTTTTGCGACTTGCCCAGTCGTTGGGATAGTTTAAGGGTGCAAAAAGTACCTTCAATCCCACCATTGACTTTCTGTTTGATCCTTGCGGAAAAGAAGAACTTCAATGGTCTTGTTTGGCAGAATTTAAAATATGATTTTAGTACGTCTATCCACTTGGACCATTGATTCCATTTTTCAGGATTTCATTTGTTTTCCATAGTTTTTTTTTTATCAGAATCTGCTTTGATGCGATGATTATTAACTTTTATTATTTTTAATTTCATTTTTACATCAATTTTCATATTGACAAATTAGTAAAAACAAATTTATTTTTTAATCTTAGTGCATCTAAAAGTAGTTTATCTAAAACATTTTTCTAACCCTAAGTATAAATTAGCATGGCGATCAAGAAAATAAAAACAAGGCTCCCTCTCGATATTTCCTCGAGAAAATATTTCTCGCACCGTCGCGCGTAGCTTACGGTTAAATTGTCTGCATTATGTACCATTAAAAACAGTCGTAAAAGAATAAGTTAGGATAAGTTAGAATCAATACAAATAGAAAAATATTTAAGCATTAACAGCATTTTGTATTGAATTCTTTCTGTTCTACAGCCTCTTTCTTGAGTTCCACACTGCAGGGGATGTGCTGATTAAATCAGTTCAAATTGAAAAATAACTTACATGGAAATAGCGAAGAGTTGTGCAAAAGTATGTGTTATTATGCTGCAGTAAATATAACTCAACGCCTTCGCATTATTACGTACCGAACCGACAATGTTGTTTCGTTTTTCGTATCAAACGACGCGCCGCCGCCGCGGCGCCTTCGAAAGTTTTCACTTGCACCGCCAGAATCACTGTTTCAGTTTCACGCATTTCAATATTTAAATTGCATAGACATGGGAGTAGTACTAGGGGAGTACTATACGGAGTATATTCTGCGGAACAACAACTCAGTATGGTCGATAATCTCTGGACGTTTATCATTATTATACCTACTAATTTTTGAATATCATTAAAATAAGGGGAAGTTTGTTTATACTAAAAGTAAGGTTAGATAACTATTATAATTTGTATATTGTATAGTTATGTTATTATGTACTGCTTTATTTATTATATAAAGTGCATTCACATCCACTTAAAATGAATCATTACTCCTGTTCTGCTACACGAAATTATTTTGAGTAATTTATTTTATTTATTACTTGCCTAACGCCTAAAAGAAAGCAATGTAAAATACATAAATGATAAACAGTTTCGACTTGGTAAGTGTTCAGAAAGTCAAGTTTGCATAAATTTCAAATCATTGAGCAATTTTCTATCACATACTTAAACTATAAAGGAACTGTTTTGATAAAACAAACGCTATGTACTGCAAGTTTGAAGTTTTGATCGACTTTGTACCTCAATAATTTCGTTTAACCGCCTTGTCTTAAAACCACAAAATTAATATTTTCCCATATTTTCTATCCCAAAGTGTACCCAACTTCAGTCTTTACCACATGACATGATGACAATTCTCAGCTGATTTGACAGCTGCTGTAATTTATCTGGGTTTCTTGGAGAGGAATTTTTTGTTTATTGGAAAAATTCACGAAACTTCTGCTTTCACAACCTCCGAATGAAATTCACATGCGTAATTGCGAAGTGCAAATGGACGACGCAACAGCGCTACCCTCTGAGCTCGTTGTAGCACCCCAACCCCTCATTGGATTTTCCGGTTTAGATGTAGCAAATAATTCGGTTCACAAAACAATTTGGGATGCATTCAGTGCAAATCCGAAGACCGACAGGTAAGAATCTTTTATACCACTCGTATAAACCGAATACACTTACTAGTCGGTAATTTCCCTATTTTAGAGCGTGTGTGCAATATAAAATTTTATCAGCAAATTATGAGTTTCCTGTTGCAAAACCGAAACGAGCATCGTACGAGTGGTACCAGCCAAAGGGTATCCTTAAAAGAAACTGGATGCTGAAACACTTGCATGTCCTCCCAGCTGTTGTGGTCTTGTTTCAGGACATAGAATGGAGCGATCCGTTGTGGACAGAAAAGCAAATGCAATGTGCCTCCCAAATTCAGTCTCTGCGACACAGTCTACAGGCATGTTAGAATGTTCTCTAGTTTAATCATGGAGTAATGCTGTTGTTTTGATTGCAGGAGCGAAACACACGTTTGGCGCTTGTGTTACTGCAGAAGTCAGCACCCTTGCCTGCTGGAGAAGACCTTCTTGCCGCTGAGAGGGCAGCCAGTTTAGCTACCGCCTGCTCCATTAGTACTAAGATGCTTTTTGTTCTTCCATATTCAGATCATCTGATGGGTAACAAAAATTCAATCAAGTAACATTCAAAAATTATTATTTTCTATGTAAAGGATATGCTGTTCGCCTGGAGTCTGCCTTCCTGGAAATGTCCCAATCGTACTACGGTCAAATGGCGAAAAAAGTTCGATCACACCGCGATCAACTTACTAACAATCATCAAACGCTTAAAATAAGACACCAGTTCAAATTAGGATTCATTTCGGAGATGCGGACGGATTACAGTACAGCTTTAAAGTATTCTAAAATTCGCAAAATATCTGCTCATGTTACAGGGATTTTCTTTTTAGACATTACACTCAAGCCTACGCGAACCTGGACGAAATTCGCATTGTAGACACCAATTGCTTAGAGATCAAAACAATTGCTGGTTTCTTGAATTATAAGATTTGCAGATTAATGTTTAAATTAAACGTGCCCAGAGATTCCATAAATCACTTCATGAATCACATTGATAAATATAAAAACCGCATCGGGTTCAAGGAACTCATGTTCGAGCACTACGCCTGGTTAAGTACGCAGTAAGAGCAAGAAATAGGAATCATTAGCTGCAAATCAGTAATTTTTGTTTCACGCAGACACAGCGCATTTGGGGAACTGTTTTGTGAGGCCATCAAGAATGGATTGCCAGCATTACAGACGCAGCATCCAGGAATTTATTTTCACAAAGCTGCAGAGTATATTGTACAGCGGAAAGAAGTGTTTCTACAATGCAGCTGTAAGACTGAATTATATCATCATAAACGTTAAGTAAAATTCTTTAATATTCACAGCTTTGAGTCTCTCTCCAACGGAACCGCAAAGTCCTGGATCTGTGCCCAATCCATCGACATTTTTCAGTGAGTTTTTCGGTATTCGAACACTGAAATCCAGTGAACCTTTCACCGAGCAGCACATCATTGCTCTAATTCAGGAGCAGGAAAGAAACTTTGCTCACTCTGTAATTAGACGTTGCCCGACTTTGTTCTCTTTCGATGATACTCTTCCCATTTTAGGTAGCTATCATAACGCTTTTGGGTCAGGCGATGGCCCAGTTCAAAGTTTACAAGTGCTTGAGATTTAGGAAGAAACTCGCGATTGATATGGCGGAGGAGTATTACAAGTACGGTGATCACGCAAAGGCCTTAACGTAAGAAGTTCAACCCTCCATACACTAACAGGTGTACTAACTGTTCACTTAACTGGCAGGTTGTATTCCCTGATGCTTCCCGACTACCGTGCTGACAAGTGGCCGGCTCTCTTCAGCGATGTGTTATTGAAGACTCTTCGGTGTGCATTCCTAGCTGCCAACGTTAACGAGTTCATTTCCTGCAGCTTGGAAGCGCTCTCTGTTAAAATAAACTCAGATCGAAACGATCGGATTATTATATTAGAAAACTTATGGAAAGTTTTTCAGGTTTGGAATTTACTTATTCAGTTGTTTTTTTTTTTTTTAATTTTGTTTATTCCACAAAAGGGTGTTCCTCCTGTGAGCCAAAGCCAAATTGCGCCTGAGCTCCGAAACAGTTGGGAAGCTTCACTGGCGTCTTTTAAATCCCCAGTTGTAGTCGACTTGGACAAACTCACCGATCTCTGTGAGAGTTTCGTGTCCTTCGATAAAACGCAAATAAATAACGATGAAGCTGTGCAAATTAGATTATATTTAAGGTAAGGCCGCATGTAAGGGGAGTTGTTACCTCTCTTATAATGGAATAAACTATTTTCAGACTTCTGACAGATGTTCCAATTAAAATTCGGGGTCTTTGCATTCATCTCAGTGATGGGACTGATCTACATAAGCTAAAAGCAATAAAATATACGATTTTTGATAATTTAGCGCAATTACGCAATGATGATCTAGAATATTCCGCTATAGAATATAAAAATGTGGACTCAATATTGAAATTAGAACCAAACAGGTGCTACAAAGTCATGTTCACCACCGATGCCCATCAGTTCCTTGAAAACAGTCATCTTCAGGTAACTAAATGGTCCAGGTGTTATAGAAACGAGGAGAAGGAGTAGAAATATTATGTTTTCAGGTATCTTGCCTTGAAATAGAGATGGGAAGTGATAAAATTTATGCAATCCTCTCCAGAAGTGTGTCTTGCAGTCAGCGTGATTTTAAGAATTACAACCGTTACAAGGATCTCATCGACAGCATAGTCATTAATCCGTTATGTTACGTAACACCAACGTAAATATTTTTTATTATAACTATTGCTTTAGAAAATCCATAGTTTCATTTTCAGATTCCATTTACAAACACAAAACACACACGATACTCAAGCGATGATTATGAATGAGTATTTTAAGATATTGTGTACCATTAGTAATCCATTCAATATATTTTTACAAAACGTGGGCATTAGTATTAGCGTGCCTAGCAATTTTAAAAATAAGGGTAGGTCTATGTGGAATCCATTATGGAACAAATTTATGTTGGTTTTCATCATTTTGACAGTGTTTCTAGCAATGGATGTCACTCCCGGTCGGCAGAAGTTGCTCTCCAGCATTCAAATCGACATCGGGGAACTTTCAGTGCAGGGAAGCACCAATGTTTCGTATTACGTATTCAGTCTAGTCGAAGCTAAGATTGATCTGCAACAGAGAGTGTGGTACAGTCTGGAATCGAGCAAGTCCAGGAGCAGCCCCGAGAGATTACTTAACGATAGTTCACCTACAACTGGCAAACAAATGTTGGTCGATAAATTACCAGAAAGTCTGGACAGTAACATTCGAATCGACTACCTGGACGATGATCGTATCAAGAAAACTAAGGACGATATAATCCCTATTACATGCGTGCCAGAGTTCAAATTTGTTGGTCGTTTTTACACACTGAATAGGCAGCCTCTGGTTAAAGCCTATCGCGGAGAGAACTTCCTTTTTAGAGCCAATATTGAAGTGCAAGCGCCCTGTGATTTGGACATACTGGAGACATATTTTATTTGTGTAAGTTTAAGGCCCAATTTCCATTGTGTTTGTTACAAATCAACTATCTGCAATTACAGGATCACAATTTAGCGCAATCGTCATATAGTTTTAAGAGAAAAAAGTATACAAACACGTATAAACGGGGAGAGACCCTGGAAGATGTGATCCTTCTGCGAACGAACGCTTGCCTCTCGGATTGGATAAGCCAGAAAGAATTTGATGTAAGTAAAACATCTGCTGGTCAGAATTTTCAAAAGATCAGAAAACAATCCAAGGGTGAATCAAACATTTTACATAATACCGAAATAACGACGTCAAAATTCAATAAAAGTTTACTGCAGAAAATTCCTTCAAATGCGACAATAATTGGCGCCAATAACTTAATAATTAATCAGAATCTTGTTTTAAATAACAACATTTTGGCATTGGATGATGGAAAAGGAAGATACGAAAAGGATGCAATTCATCAACAGAATATCCAATCGAAATTTTCGACGAAGATGATTTTTCACAAGGCAATCGATGCTCTGCAGGCGACTGGACATTGTCGAGGTTTTATGAAAGGTATTTTCACTCATGAAAATATCAGTAATTCACCGATTTTCGGTGTTTACTGTGTTAAATGGAGGAGAACGGGATGCAGGGAGGAGTACGAATCAAAGTTTGTTATTGGTGGCATTGAGATTAGTGAGCCGCCTGTAAATATTTACTGTGTTATCGAGGAGAAGATGTTTGTGAGAATTCCAATGACCTTGAAAATTGTCCTTCAGAATCCTGCACGAAAAGTTTTGCATCTCATTGTGACTCTCAGCAGCACGGACAATTTCATGTGCTCAGGTCATAAGCAGGTGATTGGAAATAATCCCGGAAGTGTCCGTTTTCATTGTTACAATTTCATTAAAATTTTCAGTTAAATGTTTCGATATTTTCGAACTCTGAGAAGGAAATCGTATTCAACTTGTATCCTCTCAAATTTGGCTGGCAGAATCTGCCCGAACTAACTTTGGAGTACAACACTCAGGCGGACCCAACGAAGGATGAAGTGCAGAAAGCCATTCTGTGCCAACTAGTGCAGCGTTCCATGCCCAAGAAAGTATTTGTACTTGTAAGGAATATTTAGACTTTCAAAGTTCTTTCCAAAATAACCCTTTGAAACTTTTTCAGCCAGCTGCAAAGCAGGAATCACGAAACAAGTAGAAACTCACGTGTCCTAAATGTGCGTAGGTAAAAAATTCTTAAAGGATTTTGTTGAAAGTCACAACAAAACAATAAAAAATTTTTAAAAACAAATAGTTGTAAATTGAAATCCTTTGCATTGTTTGTTTGTCTTTTACTTCTATCGTGGATATGTTGTTTTTAGAGGAAAACAGAAACGTTTTATATTTGTAAAATGTACAATTATTGAAACAGAGTTATCGAAGTTTTATTAAAAATCTTAGAGATATGTAATTAATTGTTACTAACACTACATTTCTAGAAATTAGAACGTCATTAAATTATGAATATTAATGAGAGTTTAAATTAAGAGATAAACTAATGATTTATTACAGCCGAATATTTAGGAAATCGAACATAGAGTCATCGTCACGGATTTGTGATGAAGAATAACGTCTTTCAGTTGGACTCTGGCTTGGAGGGACGAAGGAGTCCTCCTCATCATCGAACAGAACACTTTCAATCGCTTCCTTTAACTTATCCGCATTAACATTCAATTTCCAAGCAACTTTTACAACATCCTCTGGGGATAAAGAGTATTCCACAGGACCGGCAAGTTTTGTAGATGAAGGTATCGGTGTTGAGTGATTGATATCTTTAAGTAAATTTCTAAAATTTCTTTGTGTGCGAGAGCTATCTGAATAATCAGCATGTTGCGAGAAGAATTCAACGTTTGAGATTTCCATTATCTGCTGAAAATCTCGAAACAATTCTTCAAAATCGGGCTCCTCAGGAAAGCTTTTGAGGTTGAGCTGATTTGCTTTAATCTTGATCGACTGAACTTCGCTAATAGAATCAACTATTATTTTCGGCTTATGGGTTAAATTTTGTTCACATTTTTTATAATATAAATTGTTATTGTAATTTGAGACGATGTTTTCTACTGCTTTGAATTTTATATTTGTATTTTTGAATGAAGAGTCTGCGACTTTTGGAAGACCGTTAAATATCTCTTTTCCATGTGCACCGTTAGATGTGCTCTGAGGAAGTTGACTTTGTGTCACATCGTCATCACCATTATCTGGTTCGCATAAGCGATTCAAAAATTCCTCAACTTTTTTCATATCCAGCAGTTTTGTTTTAAAGATTCCAACATGTTCTGCAGTATCACATGTTTCCTCCTGTTTCGGATGAACCTTTGGTGGATTTTGATTCTTATCAGTTTTCCTTTCTTTTGGATGAACCTTTGGTGGATCCTGATTCTTATCAAATGTGTCCTTTTCTTTTAAATGAACCATTGGTGGATCCAGATTCTTATTTAATGTTTCCTCTTCTTTCGGATGAACCATCTTTGAATCTGTTTGTAAAAGGATTGACGAAATGTTTCCGTTATTTTCTCCAATATTACAAGTATTTGGAGATTTCAAAGTTGACTTTGATTTCGGTGGCGTAATTCGGTTTTTAGATGTTGATGAATTGCCCAGAGAATTTATTATACTCTCGAGGTACTGAATGTTACTCTTGATCAGCTACGAAAAGAAATTATTTACAATTTGAATTTCTGAATTCAGTTGCGTACTTTTTTGAAATTCTTTCCTAAATCAAGATTTTCAAACGTTGCGGCTCTCAATTCAGCCAGAAGTTCTCGCAATTGATCTGACTCCAAAATTACGGTGTTTTTCTTGTGCTTCTTTATTTGACCATTAATCTTCCGGAGTCGTTGAACAAGAATTTCCGAAAAATAAATTGGTTTATGTTCCCTTGTTCTGAGGAAGTATTTCTTACATTGAGCATCTAAAAATCAAGATGATAGGAATTGGGGAATTATTAACAGGATTATTACTTCACCTTTCTTTTCTATTATAGAACAAAAAGTATCATCAGCTCCTGCCTCATCAGTCATATTTACTTATTTAGTTGGAAAGTTTTTGAAAAAACCGCTATAGTAGGGTATGTTCAACTTTTTTACTTATTATTATCTTAAACAGCAGCGCAATGAAGATATGAATTACCGTTATGAATCTTTTGAAAAATTTCAAATGAAATGACAATGACAGTTATGTTTTATTTTGAGAGCAGCACCAACAAGTTCCACGAATTCCACAATGTAGATTTCTGAAAACAATTTCAGCATTAAAAATTGCAAAAGAAAAACATTAATTATAATAACTCTACGCTTTAAAGAACCATTTTCGATTATGTTTCCACTAACCGCATCCCAAATTTCTTCTCCTTTGGTACTTGTTGGAGAATAAATTAATTTTAGGTTATGTTAACTTAAAAGTTATATTATTTTAAAAAAAAGGTAGGTTACGCATCACAAACGCTAGAAGGAATAAAAATACAGTCGTAATCAAAATTTTAAATCTATTTACAATGTGATTCATAATTCATAATATCATTGAAGTATTAAATTATTAAAAGGAAAATATTATTTCGTGATTTATTAACAATGTTTAGAGCTTTAGACAATAAATGTCTATTTAAATTACACTACCCGACAAGAAATTGTTTGTGTTAAATTTTCATGGTTCTTGAATGATATTTGCCCGCTGAAAACAAATATGACTTTGGTTTTTTTGAAATGATAACATTTGGAAAATACTTTGTACGTAACGCTACTGATTAAAAGGTGAATACCATCCATCATACGATCATGATATTTGAAATTTGATAATCAGGAAAATAAATATTATGTTCGTGATCAGCACGAGATAAAATTGAAAACAAAACATTTAAAAAGTAGATAAATAAACAGTCAGTCAAATTTTGTAGAGTAGTGTAACTAACGACCAACTTCAGGGTGGACTTCATAAACAAGTTGTATGTCAATTTGTTGTTGATATTATGGAAAATAATTTAGCAAAGGTGAGAGATCCTAACTTAGCGAAAAATCGAATATTCGTTGGAAATTTACCCTCATGTACACGAGAGGAATTAGAAAGTATTTGCAATCGATATGGCACAATTATTGGTTCATTGGTCCAGAAGAACTTTGGTTTTGTGCAATTTGATGCCGAGGTGACAGCAAATAAAGCAGCACAAGCGTTAAATGGGTCGGTGTTTAAGGGAAACAAAATAACGGTGCGAAATGCTGGCATAAAGAAAATGAAGCCAAAACCCGCTGAACCCCAAGAGTTCAATCAAGAAAGTAACATGAAGTCACTTCAGCAAGCTTATCATTCCCATTTTGGGCCAGATTACAATGACTGTGAAATTATATGTGTTAATAAAGCTTTGACGTGAGTTATTTAATAAAATCACACAAACTGATACAATAAAAGGGTTGCATTTTACTTACAGGGAATACGCCGAATACATTGAACGACGTCTCACCAGACTGTATCTAAGAGTTGATATTCTGTACCCTAATGAGGAAGTCCCGTTACGAAAAGTCTTGGGTAACATATCGGCCCGGGGCGCTTTGTATGCTGTTTTAGTTAATGCTCAGAACGAGGAGCACCGCAGTATTACGGTGAATATACTGTATGGACAGCCTGCGGAGCACCGAAACATGCCGGTGGAAGATGCCATAAACTTAATTGCATCTAATTTCCATGCAAAGCTAAAGGAGGAGAGACTTAAAACAGGAGTTCCTAGTGCAGTACCCATAATCGCACCATCAATAACACCATCTATAAAGGAACGTCATCCGGACGCTATCCAAACACTGCTGAACCTCCTTGCAGGGAACATGCCCTTAACAGTTCTGCAGTACGACAGGATAATAAAGTACTTACAGGAACGCCGTGAACTTCAGGTTAAGGCCGAACTGGGTGAAGCAGCGAAAATCCCACTCACAGAGCCAGTGAAGGTCGTGGAGCCGGATCCGGAAATCGAGTTGCAAAAAAAGATTCTCAGCATTCTCAATAAGTCCTCGATAACCGAATCGAAGTCGGATCTACTCTATCCAACCGTGCAATCGCTTCAGAATGATTCAGCCACAGTTGAACTTCTGAAAGATTCTAGAGTCCAGCGCGCCTTGGATTCTCTGATGAGCACTAATCTAGTTGCGACCATCGAAAACCACTTCAATTTTAAATAAATTAACATGATCCATTGAACCTGTTTTGTCAGTTGATAACAATTTTTCTTAAATTTTGTAAACCTAAAATATGGAATATATGATTACAAGAAAAAAAGTATTTTATTTGGTAATATCTTAGGAACAAGAAGAATAAGATTCTGCAAGGATTTCAGGAGCGATTGGAGGTGAAGGTGCCGACTTAAGGACTTAAGACTGGGAAACTTCAATGAAACTAAACAGCTACATATATCTCCGTATAATTTTTTCATTATTTTCATTCTTTGTATAGTGATTGGACTCCTACTCTTCATGATCCTTAATACATATATTCTTTGCATCATGTTCTCAAAAGTCCAAAGGAAAAATCTACACTAACAGCAAACATAATTTGTAATCACATAAGAAGTCATCAAACCTTCCGCCAGTGCCAATAATCCTTCGGGTTTGTTTAGTTAAATATATTCAATCGTAAAAACTATATATCTATATATATAATTTAACATCGACATTCCTAGTAGCTATCACTGTCGTAGTTGGGATCTTGATCTAGTTGGGCTTGGGTTGAGTCGTCGCTCCGCTCGGAGGCCGGTTCCCCATCAGGCTCGACACTCAAATCGTTTACGGGGGTGTGATTAATGGAGTCGAAGGCGTCTTTGAGTTGATTGTTGGCACCCTTCGGATCTAAATCTGTGGCCCAACTGAAGTGCATTAAAGCTGAATCCACATTGCCGAGATTTTTGTGTATTTTTCCTATCAAATAGAACACAACGGATTCCTTTGGCACGATTTGCTTCAGCTCCTCCAGCTCACGGAGAGCTTCCTGGTGCTTCCCCAGGGAGTAGTACATTGAGCCACGATGGAATTTGCAAAGTGGATTCTTTGGATCGACAGCGATGGCCCCATTCAATGTTTGTAGGGCCAGTTCTGCTTTCTGCATGAAGAACTGCATAGCGCCAATGTGAACCATGATCACGGAGTTCTTCGGATTGATCTTCAGGGCTCGCTTGTAGTGGAGCTCGGCCAACTCGTATCGCTCCTGCTTGGAGTAAATTGTGCCTATTCCAAACCATGCATTGTAATGTCTTGGGTCCTTTAAGATGGCGGTTCTAAAGCATGACATTGCCTTGTCCAGTTCCTCGGTGATGACTAGCTCATGACCGAGCAAAGTGTAGCTGTAGACGAAGTCCGGATCCACTTGGACAGCGCGCTTGAAGAACTTGATGGCAGTCTCATGCTCCTTGTGCAGCGAAAAGCAATTCCCTGCTACACACCATGTAACCGGCGAATTCTTGTCCTGCTGCATAAGATCCTGGGCAAGTGCCGACAGACTCACCTCCCGCTGCAGATGCCACAGCGCCGTACTGTAGATCTCCATGAAGTTAATCCGGTTCGGTTCGTTTTCGTGGATCTCCCGGAAAATAGCTGCTGCCGCCTCGTACTCCCGCAACTCGTAGTGGCTGAGGGCGATCATACTCTGCACCCAGCTCGTCTTGAAGTGGTGTCTCGCCACGGAGCTGAACCCGGCGATGGCCTCCTTGCAGTTGTATTGCGCGAAGTGCGAATAGCTAATGCCGAGCTCGCGCAGCAGCGCCATCAATCCCTCCGCGCTCTGCTTCTTCAAGGCGAGCACGTGATGGGCCATCGTTTGGGCATTATTCAAGCTGTTGTTGAACAGGACTTTGCTGTCGTTGGACGTGATGGTCTCGATCTTCTCCTTCTCCTTCTTGTCCTTTTCGTTTATGTCGTGATTGAGTGAAATCTTCGAGATTCGCTGCTTTGACTTCCTCGGCGGCGATCGAGGCTGTGCAAATTTGTTGATATTGGGACTTTTGTTGTTTTCCTTAACAGAATAGTTATTATTGCTAAACAGTCTGGAGCTGCGCCTGACATTCTGATTGGGCATGGAATTGGGGGTTCGTGGTGTTATGTTTCCTGTTTGGGTAAATACCGCTGGTTTCGCTATTTGAAACGGTGTCTCTTTTCGGCTTATCCCGAAACCCTTCAATTTCTTCCCAACAGATTTCTGCTCCTGATTGACTTCGGCTAAAGTTTGTGGAGATTGCATGCTTCCAAGACTTCCTAATACACTGCAATCCTGTGGACTGCTTAGCGGCAGGATTCCAAACGTCGGTGTTGCCGGAAGTACGGACGTAAGATACTTGAACTGCTTCCTGAGTGGAGTTCCACTGTCGAAAATGTTGCTGTTGACGCCGTCCGTGTAGCTGTTGCTGTACAGTGTCGACGTGTCGTCGAACATTGTTCCCGTAGAGGAAATATTTGTACTCACATTGCCATTCCCGCCCCTCAGCACCGTCATCGAGTTGTTCATGTTGTTATTGTTGATGATCGGCGTCGACAAACTCGTGCTGTGCGCAGACAAATTATCCACGGGCGTTGAAAGGATGTAGGGACTGGAACTGCTGTGACTGCTATTGACTAAATCGGTGGCAACCATCGTGTACGGATCGGCGAAGCCATTCAAACCCATCAGTATCATCGAATTCGAGTTATTCCCTTGACATGTGCTAAATATCTCAGTGCTTCCGAACTGAAAAATAGCATTCGGATCCACTTTCTCACCATAATTGCACAATTCTGTGAATGCGTGCCATAAAAAAGGGTTCAGTTTAAGTGCCTTTTTATAAGCCTCTGCTGCAACACTATATCTCTCAGTCTGTGAGCATATCTTAGCAATTAATTGAAGGGCAAAGCATGCAACTTCCCCAAATTCTTTGCTAATGTCGTCAAAATTCTTTATATCGGAGAAACTAACATTCGATAGAGCTGATTCGGCCTCGGCAAGCTTTTTCAATTGATAGGCACATTTCGCTAACAGAAATCTACATTGCGGTGATCGTGGTGACTTCGACTGTAGGAGCCAATAGGCTTGATGAACCATGTTCGAGCGGTAGTAGCATGTTGCTAGTATGAATATTGTCTCATCTGTTTCCACTGGAAGGCATAAATGTGTACAAGTGAAATTTAGTTACTGTGCAAAATACTTTGTGTTAATGTTATAAAAATAAACACATACGATTTATTGTGAAATCATAAATAATAAACGAAATTCAGTGTTTACAAATTGCATTGTGAAAAGGTTGCAATTTGCATCAGAAGAATAGAACAGTAAACAAGGCGGAGTAATCCCAAGTAGCTCAGGGCCGTGCCCATTTTGCATGTAAACAAACAAGACAGGTGGATTTTTTTTTTATAAAGAATTGATTATTCGTCTGGAACTTTGCTGTACCAATTTAAAGATTCCGTTCACTGTAAAAACTATTACCTAACAGTAAAATTACCTTCAGCACACAATCGCTCAGCAAGGAAGATAGCGTCCTGGTGGTCGTAGTGGTTCAAGCAGTGCCATATGGCTGCCTACGGAAAGAAAAGAAACCCTATAAAATCAATGCACACAATTTTGTACATTTATTCACAAACGACTTTTCGTATTATTTCAGCGTATTTCCATTCACTAGCACTCTTATTTTACCTGCACAGGCTCCTGGATTATCATAATTTCTCCGTTAGTTTTGTCTACAATCCTCACACACTCACTGCCAAAATTCGATCATTTTTCTTATCGAGCAAAAGAAACCCGATTATTTCCTTGAGTTAATGCTTATTTCGAACTTTCACTGCTCTTTCGAATGTTTGTTTTAATAAATGTATATTACTGATACGGTTTCTTCGAACTAAATTACGGAATTTAAGAAAACGAAAAAGTTCTCCTTTTTGACGACTTACGCACACATGTAAAACAAATGCCACTTTCATGGACGTCATAGACCATTTCATTCGACCATTTCTTCTAGCAGAGTCATCTACTGGAAAGCAAACGACAACAAGATTAAAGAATAAGTAAATTAATAGTTAATTAGTATAGTAAAATTGTATTGTTAATTAGTAAGTATTTGCTTTTAGAAAACTTGGCAAACAATTGCCAAACTTCATTTGGAAGGAATCAAAGTACGTAGTAACGTATCTTTAACACACAATTCCGCTATTATTTAATGTAAATGTATAATTTAAACTTTATATTATTGTTATTGGTTCAATTGGTTGGTTTAGGGTTTTTTCCAATTGAAATTATCTATTTATTAGAAGTAATTTGAAGCTGGCAGTTCTGTATACAAATCCGGTCTTCACTGTATAATCTGAATCAGCTGTTTCACAATTTTTTGTAAACATTTCATTTTAGCAACAAAAAAAATGTCAGAACGAAATTTTTTCTGTTGAAGGACGCTGGAAAATCTCGTTTTTCTTTTAAAGATGTTTTCACCTTTTGTAAAGAAATAATCATAAAATGAGTTTTCTGATAGTGCTTGCGATCATTATATTAGTGTTTTATTTCACCGTGACATGGTACTTAATTGAAATCAGAATAAAAAAAAACATGACTCATACAAATCGAACTTTACAAATTGCAGGATATTTCCAAAAATCATTGGGTGGCTGCTGATAAAGAAATTCAAAATCAAAGTACGAGTCGGCAGGATTAGTATTCCATTTTCGTTAAAAAATGTTAACATATACAAGAATGGATTTTCGGTGGTAATTGAACAATGGCTTTAAAATCTTTTTTATATTTTCAATTGAATTAATTTAAGCAAATTGAAGAGATCTGTATACGGAGCAGCTTCTTCAATTCGGAGGTCACAAAATTACTGTCCATAAATGTTCGTGACATTCGCATAAATAAGGATATTGATGCACAAAGCCACAACGGAGACAATGGGTGTGATATTGAAGATGAATTGCATAAATTGAAAACAATTCCTGATTTCCGGGACACAAAAGTCCCACCCAGCATCGTGACCTTTGCACAAGTAAGGAAAGACGCCGCAATTCGAGAGAAGATTTCAAATTGTTTAGCGCAGAAACATGTTTTTAAAGCTAATTTTTCTTCCAGTTTATGGCAATTCATGTTAACAACATTTCGGTTGTCCTCATGAACAATGATTTCGATCCGGGATGGTTCCTGCACGCAACTGCAAAGGAAATGCATCTCGATGGTAGCATTGTTCATAATGCAAAAACGCTCCTAGTCAACTCATCTTTAACCGATGCGCAAGTAAATCATCTCAGACATTGTCCCCACTATAAATTTGTATATCTCTTTTCTAAAGGCCAAAATTCTTCGACACTGTCCAACTCGAAGGCAGTCTCTTGAAAATTTGAACAAAATTCGTCCATGTCTGGCTGAGTTAAGTTTTGATGTGTCTTTAGATGGGGTCCTGATAGCGCAAGGACCGCTGTCGGTTGAAGTAATCTCCATTATCAAGAAAACAGAGATCAGCAGTAATATGTTGCAATTCCAGAAACTTCAATTGTCCATGAATAATGCCAAAGCAACAGTGCACGGAGGACTGTACGATTTCCTAAGTGAGGCTAAGAAACGCACAAGAGCTCTGGAGGTCCGGCCAAGACGAGGACTCTCGCTGAATTCTAGAAAATATGCCAATGAAGCTTATTGCAAAATTGCTCCTGTTATACCCAAAAATTTTACGTTTATGGTAAAAGCAGCAACATTTTCTGCAGTTAGAGAAAACAGTCAAAATGATTTTAGTGCAAAAATGCAGCTATTCACGGTGAGCTTCCTTAAGCAAAGTACATAGATTCATTTAATTGCTGCCTGTATTTTCAGTTTTCTGGTAAATTCAATTCGAAATCCCTCAACGAGAACGTAACTTTGCCCACACTTTACACGAAGCTACAACTGCAACACTTGGACATTGATACAAAATACGAGAAGCTTCTTTTCATAGAGCAATTTTCTGTGGACTCAAAGGTGATTATTCTCTCTAACTCCAACTAGAATTAAAACGTAGTATTTAAACGATTTCAGTTGGAGAACGACATCGTAAACATATACTCAAAATTGAAAACATTCCAACTGATTTACAACCACAGTGAGATATACAATTGGGTGAATAACAATTTCCTGTCGCGTAAAAAGAATGTGTCCCAAACAAGATTGTTGCCGTCCATTGGTGATTCATACTCTTCCTCTCGTTCCCAAAAAAACAGTCTATTTGAGTGGTTTGTAAAGCGGATTGTTGTAAAAGGTTGTGCAGAGTTGTGGAACGTGTCTACATTGGTGAAACTGGATGATCACAATGCAACGGTCAGTGTTAGTCACACGAGGCTGCTACTGGAACAGTTTGATGACAAAAGAAGCAGCGTCTACAGCAATCGACTTGTTAATCTTATACTGGACAACCGACATTGGAGCACAGAGTTGATGGTGGAGTCGTTGTGGTGGTCTTTGGGAAACGCTATCAACGACACAAATAACTTGAAGAAGAGCCATTCGCGGGGAAGCCCATTTTTCATGGGTGTTAGCTTGGTTAAACTGAGCAGCTATGCAAATGTTACGAAACTGGAGGTATCTGTGCACATCCTGCGAACGGAATATAGCAATTGTTTGGCTGAGTTCATGATGAAGGCGAGTCGATGTATTGGTCAGTATGGATTTAAAAAACTCTCACAGAAGAGTTCAGAACCAAAGATAATAGGGGACAATCGCTCAGCGGTGACTCTCTTGGTCACAGCAAAGATCAAGGACATTACAGCTTACTTTATCAATCACCACGAAGCTTGCATTCTGCTGAGCTTAACAGAGATCAACTTGACTAGAACACAGCAAATATCAGTCTTTAAATTGGAAGAGTTCCAAACGGCGATCATGCGCTCGATGCAGACACCATCGCTATGCCTCAACGACTTCACCGACATCTTTGGGAACATCAAACTGATACGAGTGGAGTATGAGAAGAATTCGACGGCTACCAACGAGCCAAAGATTTCCATCTACATACCTGACGACACTGAAGCCACGTGGAACTCCAACTTACACATGCATATTGTAACTCTGCTGCAGGACATAAGTGAGATCAAGTCGCAGCTTCAGTTGCTGAATCGTTCAGAGACCGAACGAAAGCCAATCGGAATCTTCCAGAACATTGCAATCGAATTCTCAGCTGAGCGAAACACCCTCTTCGAAATAAAGATCTCCGAACGACACTCGATGCAGTGTTTCTTCCAGAATCTATTCGTCAGTCGAAAGGATCGAATTCTCATTTCAGTTGAAAATGTTTTCGTCAAAATCGACGATCAGCACATTTTCACGTTCAAAGACGTTGATATTCAGCAATTGCCAAAGTTCGATATATTGACGCTGGAACGGCAAAATGTGGAAGGATTTGTGTTGTCCACGAACAAAGTTTGGGTGACAACAATTGGAGTAGTAAAGGTTTGTTGTCATATTTTAATATTTTTTTATGCATACCTTCTAACGCATCCTGCAGGGGATCTTTCCTTATGATCATGACTACTCAGACGCCATCCAAAACGAGTTCATCTCTCTGTTCAAATGGTTAAAAGGTATCCACAACATAAAGAAGAAGGAGTTCACTGCTGATACACCGCTTCCTAGTGATATTATAATACAGGTAACATTTCGTTTTGGATCTTTGCAATATTTCTACATTGTATGCCCAAAATTACAGATTAAAGAGTTCCTACTCGAAATGAGTGATGATCCCTTCGAGGTAAAACTTCGTGATAACTACGTCCTTTTAGTCGATGAATACCTCGAAAGTTTGAAACGTAAGAAACTATTTGAGCAGAAAATTGCCGAAAGATGCTCTGAAAGATTGTTAGTACCTTCTGGAACAATCGAGAGTTTGTATGCGAGCCTCATTAAAAAGAACTCAGAAATTTACATTCAGAGATCGAAGAAGATCAACGAAAGTGGACCAGTGAGGACGAGATTGTTCGCCTGGATTATGACTGATTTGGGAATTATGGCCATGGCTGATCCCTCAATTCATGGAACAAGCAATGTTACTCGCATAATGAGGGAGATCGATGCGGACAGTCCTTGGCCCGAAGAAGGGCTCGAGTTCGTAACTCTTTGGTGCAGAGCAGTTAATGTGAGTTGCACGGAGTGGAAATTCATGCTGAGGTTTGCTGATTTTCTTGTTAAATACATGAAATGAAGATGTGAAATATTTTCGCTCTTTCAGGGACTTTCCGCAACCGATGTTTTCTGTCAAAATGATGAGACTTTTTGGGACGCTGTGCGGGGCAGAGCAAGCAGCACCGAAACGCGCAAAGCGAGATGTTCAAATTGATGTTGGTGCTCCTTTTGGAACCGACATGATTCAACGGGGAATGACTGCACTAAAGTACTACCACGACTTCGATTGTGAGTTGGGACACTGCAGTTACGCTTTCGGGCCGTGTTGGGAGCCCGTAATGGCTCAATGTAACTTGAGTTTTGAAAAGATCTTTGCTCCTTCCCGAGATCCTAGTCCGGTGCTTCCGTTCTGGGACAAAATGCGACTTCTGCTTCATGGCAGGCTCACCATGATCGTTAAGCAATTCACTGTGCTCCTGCACGCCTCCCTGGACCCATACAATACCACCGAAGAAATGGAATTGACTTGGAATAATTGCGGAATAGTGTGGACCAATGCCAAGATCATGTTCAAAGGAGAACTGAATGTAAGTCCCGGTGTCCAGCGATCTTCCCTTAACTTTAATGTTTTACTTAGATTTCAGTTCGTACCGCATCCCGTTATGATGATTGTCGTCTGCTCCATTTTCCCAACTTGAAACTTACCTTCAAGCTCAACTGGATTTGTTTGGCGAATCCCAATGATCATCATGCTGTCATTCCTTGCGCTCCGGACAAGTTACCGGAATACTCTAGTAACCAGGTTCACGACTCTTTTCGAGCGTTTCGATCCCAAAACCTCAATATTTGGATTTCGTTTGAAACAAAACCATGCTCAGGAGAGGATGACTTCGACGTTCCCAGCCTAGTGCTCTACGGAAGTACACTTCGGTGGTTCGAAAGTTTGAAGCTCATATTATCTGGAGTCACCCGTCCCACACGTCGTGGACCTGTCTTCAACAACATCCGTCCGCGAAAGAAGCAACTCAGTCGGCATTACAAGAAGGCTAACTTACAGATGAGCTTGCATAAATTTCAGGTCTTATACTGGATGTCCCATGCCCTTCACAGAGGCTTTCAGCTTAATGGGGGCCGTGTGTCCTTCAGTTCTGAGCATTGTCTGACACTCTTGCCAGTCGATGATGGATTAATTCATCGTCCTCGGTCGGAGTGGTCCACTGTCTACATGAATTGTGAATTAAATGATGCCGAAATCTGGTTAAAGAGCATTTTATGTGAAAAACTCGACAGCAGCTCGGAGAATATAGCAAATTCCGACACATACAAAATTGTCCGATTTTATTTCCTGAGTGTGGCGAAAGTGTCCTATGGTAGGGAAGCCCTTCTGCAGACAACAAACACTGAGGAACGGAAGTCTTCGACGCCAACTCACAAACTGGTGGTATACGATTTGAAGGGCGCTTGGACGAAGAGCAACAGGGACGTTGCATTCGCTCTCTTCGATTCGTTTATGAAGACACAAAAATTGAAAAATAATCTGTCCACAGAAGCGCTTAAAGGTTTTCGAAAGGAAGGAAACTCCAGCCTCTCTAAATCCAGACGTTCAGATAGCGCCGCTGCTCTCTCTTCAACCACATCCGATGTTATTCCACGTGAGTAAATAGTTTTCCATGACTACAACTAGTATTCAAAATCCTTTCGTTTAAGGTTCCACGACTACAACTGCAGCTATTAACAAGCCACAGCAGGCGAGTCATGCAACTGCAATGCTGCAACAATTGATTGCTGAGGCAGATCACAAGTTCAACGTCTACAGTGACGATCAGTCCACGCAGATTCGCGAGTTACAGTTGCAAGGCCTTCAAGCATGCAGTTCAAATGATGTGAACCACGAGAACTGGTCCATTTCGCTGGTCAATTCTCAAGTGTTGCTGAAAGGATGTGAGACCTCCGGGTACGTTATTCTCAGTGCGGCTAAAGCAGAAATCTTGCAGCGAGTTCATCGTCCTGTTTGGCGAGATCGCAGTTTGGTGACAAAAACAACGTGGAAAGGTTCCTTGGAATGCATGCAATACTATGCAACGGTGAGTGCCGGGGAGAATGATTCCCTGTTGGAGAAGGAGATTATGTGGTTGACCGTGGACAACATTCAAGAGAAAGACAAGGATGCTACAGTAATAAATGATCTGCCAGATCTGCCGCATTTAGTTGGAAGTGGTCAGAGCGTCGGCGGTGTTGTGTCTGAAACTGTAGGCGCCCCCAGTTCGGTGGGTACTGGCGAAAACCAACCCCTTCAACTGCAGAGAATCGTTTCGCGATGTAAATGTGAATTTTTCTACGTTAGCTACGGGGATACGATTGATCCAAGCATCCTTAATGAGGTTCCTGCTCCTCCATCGGAGGAAACCTTGAGCCCATGGGAGAAGCAAGACGATCCAGTGGATGCGTTCACTTTAATGCACCACGACTTAGATGTGTGCACAAATTCTCTGCAGTATGCTATGATTTTAGATATTGTTAACAATTTAATGTTGTATGTAGAGCCACAACGAAAACAGGCACTGGAGAAGTTGGCACGGATGCGCTTCGAGCTTCAACTTTACAGCAGCGAAGACCAGAAGCGACCTATTCAGCATTTGCAGACACAAATCCGAAGCTTGCTGTTGAAGATTCGGTCATTGGAAAAGGATATACATTTGATTGGTAAGGCCAGAGTGGAGGAAGGAGAAACAGAGGAGCTAATTCGGGAGTTTGAGGAGGTCCAGAAGGCAATTCGCGAAAGCAAGGAGCTGCTGAATATCCAAAGCGAAGAATTGGACATGATGCTGCTCTGCTATAAGGAAACGCAATTATCAGCGATGAGCAAACTCTCGACTGTGAGGACAGACAAACCTGTGACGATCCTGAGAGCCAATGAAATCTGTTTTAAGCGTGCTCAGTGGCGTCTTACAGAGACTGATGGTCAAATTGGGATCGCTGATCTGGTCCTCAGTGATTTCTTGTACACAAAGAAGTCCAAGAGTGACGACTCAGTTGAACATCTGCTTGAGTTGGGCAATATACGAATGAACAACTTAATTCCACGGGAAATTTACAGGGAAGTGCTCTGTCCTACTGAAATCCAGAAGGATATGCCGGTGGATACTCACAAACGTGTTTTGAGGGTATTTTGCCGTGAAAAACCTCCGGTCGGAGGCATCTCGGTTAAGGAACACTTTGAGATCAATGTTGCTCCAATAACAATCGCAATAACGAAAAAGTTTTACAGCACCATGCTCAAATTTTGTTTCCCTGATCGTGATGCATCTGAAACGGAGGTGGCTGATGAAATTGAGGATAATGCAGGCAGCACAGCATCCTTGAAGACGTCTAAGAAAACATCGAAGTCGAAGAAGAGCTCAAAGGATTCGGAATTTTATGTGAAAATCGAAAAAGATGATGTCGAGAAGATGAAAGAACGAGCAGAGAAAAATAAACTCTTTATATACATAAAGATTCCGGAAGTGCCAGTTAGGGTGAGTTATAAAGGGAACAAGGAGAAAAATCTTGAGGACATAACAGATGTGTCTCTTGTCATTCCAACGTTGGAGTATCATAATGTGACCTGGACATGGCTGGACCTGTTATTAGCCATGAAATCAGTCAGTCGGCGTGTGATCCTGTCGCAAGCCATTAAACAAAAACTTCAGATTCGAAGACAGCCACTCTCCTCGGCCGGAGAGAGAGCCTCCCCGCAGGAGGAGGATAAGGCCAAAATGCTGTTTGGAAACAGACTTGCAGTAAGTATTTCCGTTTTAATGGATTTCCGCGATTTAAAACAATTGTTTCGTTTCGCAGAGTGAAAACCGAAGCCAAAGAAAAGGAGTCTTTAAGTTCACATCGAAGCCTTAGTGTGAAACACATGAATAAAATCCAGTTGGTAGGACTGTAACTCTTGAGTATTTCAAAAAATAGTATTGGGATTTTATCACTTCGTGAGACATATTATAATTTATCGAAAAAATAGGTTTTGTTTAAATTTTCCCAAATCCAATTGCATTTTTATATTATGTTCAATTTATTTATTACTTTACATGTTGATTAATTAATAAAATGAGAACTCCAAAAGATTTTTATCATTTCGGAATTAATTCAATACATTCTCTAAAGGAATTTAATTAGCATTTATATTTTTCCAAAAACAAATTATAAGAGAATGTTGCATTTAATTGTAATCAAATTTCTCTTTAGTGACATTGAAATTAAATGTAGGCTAACAAAGTAATTGAAACCACATTTTACTCTATTTACATATATATTTAATTCTGCGGAAACAATCAGAACGAATCAAGAGGGAATCATCACGGCCAGGACCGCTTCGCCTCATGACCCGAATACTTGCCCCTGTACTTGAGACCGGTGACGAGGGTAGAGCTCTTGGGGAAAGCCGTTTTCCCGCCAAACATTGTGTCTGTCTCCGGATGAAATCTCACATACTCGTGCTGGATGTGGAGATTCGGCGGAAGTTGCACGTTCTTCATGGCGTCCAGAGGCATAGTGGTGTCAACAGGTGTTTCATAAAATCTGATTACGTCACCTGAAAGAGAGCGAAAAAAGGGGAATGAAGGGAGAAGTTAGGGGCTGAAATGGTGACACATTTTCTACTGGTTTTGAAGGTCTGTTACCTATGCTGGTGATTTCGTATAATTGTGAATTGGGCACACCGTGTTTGAAATCTCTGAAACATGCCTCGAGAATAGTGAATTTCTCCGCTGTGTTCCTGAAGATGTGTTTATCTTCGGCGGAAATTTTCAATGATGCGCAGATGCTCTTCACCTTACCCGCCGCATTGGCCGGTGGTGAATATGATTTGGTAGGACGCAGGAATCTGTAAATATTCAATAAAGTTTACATTCATCGCAATCTTCTATTTGGGAATAATTTGGGAAATTGGGACGCTCGCGACAAATCGAACTGGAACTGG
Source organism: Leptogaster cylindrica (assembly GCA_963082835.1). Taxonomy (NCBI): domain Eukaryota; kingdom Metazoa; phylum Arthropoda; class Insecta; order Diptera; family Asilidae; genus Leptogaster; species Leptogaster cylindrica. The sequence continues at coordinate 4,686,672 of OY720109.1, forward strand.
TAATCGATACACATTTCAAGGCGAACTCTCACGCCTCGCGGTGGCAATTAGCTGCAGGGTGCTTCCAAACGCTGCTCGCGCCACCACCGGGTGTTTGGCAAATTGCAAAGTGCAAGAAGAAAACATTTTAAAATCGATAAAGTTTGCAGTTTTACACGCGTTGCACAACAGTTTCATCCAGATGGACGACATTGCTAAATCGTGGGGTGGGAAACATGTAGTTGAGAGCAATTCGAAGGGAACAGATAAACTTCGCTTGTGGAAAGACCCAAACGAACGGGTTTTCTGTGCAATATAAACATGTCCACGCGGAAAAGGGACTCTCCGAGTCGTCTTGGACGTGCGCGCACTTCGAACCGCAGGCATGAGGCAACCCGTAAAATATGTGTAGCACCCCCGCCGCAACCCCTTTGCAAAATACCAACAGCGACGTGCAAAATACCAGAGCACCGGGCAATAAAAAAAAGCCGCTTCTCTGGAAGCAGCTCGTCCATTCTAGGAACGAGAGGCTACACTGACGGGACGACGAAGGGTCAGAGCAACGTTGGAAATTGGAATTTCGGGAATGACTTTGCTACCAGAGTGGATCTCCCTCAAGTCAAGTCCCTGCTCGGTAGCCGGGAACACAATGCCGCGCACGCTTCGTAGAGCTATTCGCCTTCGAAGGAAATTGGCAAATTGACCAAATGTTGTGGATTGTGATACATAGTTTTAATTGCAGTGGGCAATTGTAAGAAGGGTGGGGAGGGTCTCCCTTGTAGAACATCTCCCGAACTTTAGGGGACCGTATTCTTATGCAATCGAAACTACTGCACGACATAAGCTCCTATCTCTGCCACAAACTAATATCCTTCCAAAAAGGACCTAATTGTTCTTTTTTAGCAGTATACACCTACTACACTATTTTCAAACGTTTTGTATGAAATGTACAGTAATGGATAAAAGTGTTTTAAAACTATCAATACTTTTGTTTTAAAACACGTAATATTATAACTTTATTTTGTATTCATATAGTATGTTAAAATAAAAACAACAATAATAGCTTTCGACATGTATACAAACTTGCATTCCGAAAACAAAATGATTTTTTAAAAAAGTCTGCGGCAGAAAAGGATCACAATTCACAACTACACATTTTCGATACTGCCTCTATCTATTTTCGTATTACAATGTAATCCAGTGAGTCATTCCAATCGAAATCAAAAAATTCAATCTAAAATATCAACTAGCTTGCACGATCGCCCATTCAATATGGCAACCCTTAACAATTAACCTCGTATTTTTCATCTAAATAAAAAAAAAAAAGAAAAAATATGTTCCCGAATTTCTAATAGCTTCCACACCAACACTCTCTTCGAAATGTTCATCTATCAAATCCCGTGCACACACACATCCACCTACTGCAGCCCGAATATGCATGTATTTACCAGTTCGCAACTACTCTATATAAACTGTACAGTGTAAGTGTGTACACACCCTTTGGAGGCCAGTGCGTCCGCTACAGAGTCAATTCTTCCTCCTGTCGCAGTTCTGTTACTTTCATTCTGCTTTGATCTCGAACTCGCGAGCAATCTTGTCGCTTCCTTGTTAATCTGAAACTTTAAAAACAATTGCTTTCGTTAAATCGCAGTAAAAAGAAAGTTTCTCAGAATTATGTTGATCACGGGGATTAACTAATTTTGAAAAAACAATTGGAAGAACAGATTTTTAGTGCGAGAACTGATACCGTCATAACATTGAGAACGAACGGCTGTATGGTAACACTGGCTAGATTCGGGACAAGTTACTGAAGCTGAATTTATATATAAATAATTAAAACAGGATACGTTACAGTGACAAATTAATTGTTTTAAAAGAAATACACTACAATTGCTTGCTACTTAGTTTGGGAAAATAGCAGTGTACTTACATATTTACAGAGAATTCCTCGACCCGTTTTCCGTAAGGTTACTTGCCCAAGCCCCGCCGCCATGGTGAAAAGAACTACTATTCAGATCCTATGAGTAGCCGTGATGCGACATATGTTTGCATAAGTGTGTGTAATACAACACAGGCCTAATCTGTGGAATTTTTTTTCAAATAGAAGAAGACTTCTATAGTGCTCGACGAAGCAAGTAAGTTTCTCGTGGAAATGTGTATTTTCCCTAGAGATTTTTACAGTGGATATTTAAAAATGTGCGAATTATTTCGAGAAAATTTGTTGAATAAAATAAATTAGAGTGACGACGTTCATATCGTTTTTTAATACAATATTTCGTAACTTTTGACGTGTGCGAAAGAGATAAATAACAGTGTCAAAGATGTAACGAAATTCAATTCGAAGTGGGAAAGATGAAGTGGAAGTATAAATTTCTGCATTACATTAACATTGATTGTACATTAAGTAAATAGATAATTTTGTGTCGGATAAGAAATGTTTATAATGGGAAAATTGTAAATTTCGTAACATGTAAATCCAGTTCAAAACAGTTTTCATCGTTCTCAGAATTGGTGAATATGAATACGTGTGAATGCATCAGTGTGTATAATTAACGATACTGAATTCACACGTGTGAAAAATGAACACATTGATAGTGAAAAATAATTGGAGAGATAAAGTGCAATTGTGTGCGGGCACATAGAATAGCAGCTTTTTGTGTACCTAAAATCTCGTCCGCCGCCATTTTTCGTTACAGTCGCCAACGTCGTGTCGATGTTGCTGTCCGTTGGTAGTTTTCATCGCCGTCGTCGCGAATGTGAAAATTGAATTTGTGTAAGAAATTCCGGTTTAATTAAGTTTTAAATCGATCATGGAGTAAGATAAATGACGGATTTATTACAAAATATCGTGTAACTGGAGTTCTTTTAACGTACGCAAACACCAGATTCGGACGACCCACATATTATCATTGTGGAGAAAAATCCTTGTTGAAATTTAGTCGAATTCTTTGGTCGGTGTGTGAAGAAATTTTGTGAATACTCAGTTTGAATAAATGAAGTGCATTAATGTCTACATTTATCCCCCGAATTAAAAAGTGTTTATGTTAAATAAAAAAGCAGCGAATATACCAAATAATGTTTATTGAAATGGAAAATATGAAAGTGTAAAGTGAATTTATTTATGTTATATGGTTACAGTAATAACAAAAAAAAAATAGAAGGGGGATATCGAATTTAAACAAATGTGAAAATCTTTTGGATGTGTGAAGAAGGGAGAAAAGGTATTCTCGGCGGAGAAATATGTGAGATGATGATATATAAAAGTAAATAAAGCAGTATGCGTGTGCGTTAAATGGTTTTATATATATTTATATATTTATGTTCTGTAAGTTTGTTGTTTTATTGTGTATATATATCGTCTCTAAGTATAATCAAAATATTTAATAATATCAAGTTGCGGTAATTATTATCCATTGATACTTGTTAATTGAATAATTTCGAAGAAGAGAAAATTCGTTGAAAATGTGGTGTCCGGAGTCAAGCATACAGAATCAACTATGACGCACCAGAATCACCAAACTAACGGCGCAAGTTTGGAGGATTGCCATACAAACTTTTTTGCCTTGGTATGTATACGTTTACACTGATTTTCCTTTATCTGTCTCATTTTACCTCGTACACTGATCGTTGTTTTCCGCTTTTCTTTTCTTTTAACTGTATTTTACCTTATTAACATTTCAAGTGACAGTTGAGAATCGTAAAATGATTCCGATGTTTTTATTTAGTTTTTTTTATGTTTATTTTCAGGAAAAATATATCTTTATATATCTGCTTCTTTTTTCGCATTAATTAAATAAGATTTAGAGTAAATAAAATAAACAACAACGTTTATCTTCTCTAGGAAGAATTGGGAAATTTAAAAATATTTCCCAAGGTTTTTGCAATATAGAAACTTCGCACACAATTTCAGTGTTGTGTTGACAGGCATCTATTGAGATGTGTGCGCTTTGAATTTGTGTGTGTTTTGTTGCAAAAAAAAATTATGTAGTAACAGATGACATTTTCTTTTTCATCTATTTTTTTTTATTTTCACTTATTAAACAACTGTGAAGTAAATTAAATCCTTGTGTATTTATTTCGTTCTGGTTGGAAACTTGTATTGGAACGATTTACGTTACCTTCGAGCGCAATTTGCATACAACAGTTGATTTTTGTTAATTATTTAACTGAAATTTGGTTCAGTTTGTCTTGCATGCAACATCATTTAGCGACGTTTATCAGAATATTGCGGTTGCCCTACATAAGCAAAACTGGGAAACAAAAGGAGAGCGAAAAGAAATTCTCAAACAAGCGATGATAGCGAAAACCGAGCGAACCAAGCATGCGAATTACAATTTTTTTTATGTACACGATCGACCCGACAAGTGGTCGGTCATGTGGGGGGGTTTAGTGGACAGAGGTAAATAGTGAGTGACTTTTTTCAGTGTTGCCATTTGCAGAAATATTGAACTGAAGAGAGGATTTTTTGCTACCGGGAAAATGGGAATCCCCTAATATTTACTTTTTGCGCCCTTTTCTGTTTATTTCTTTTTGAATGGTTTGAATGTGACTCGATATTTAATTAAAAGTGAAATATAAATGTTCAAAAAATTTCAAAACAAAGCCTTCATTATGTTGCTGATTCAATCTCGCTGTAAAATTTCCAATTGATGTATGTACTATGGATTGTATACAGTGCAGTTTGGACTGGTCTTCTTCCGCTGGATTCTATTTTTATCCAGTTAAGGACAAAGTTGGGGCAAGGACAATCGCTATTTGACACGTATTTAAATATCATTTGATAAGGGTTGAATTCCTTTCATGTTTCTCCCCATTTTTAACAAAAAAAAAAATACTACAATAATCATTCTGTTCAAATTGAAATTGATAATTCAAATCAAAGTTTTTGTAAATAAACAAGGATTTGTAAGGATACATGTCATGCTGAATTGTGTACTGAGTTGAGGTCTGGACCAGTAGGGAAAATTTTTAGCAAAAGAAAACTTTCTATTAAAAATCAAGGAAGTTAAATTCACTTTTCTAGAAAATTTTCAACGTAGAATTTAGTTCCAATTCCTCACTGTTCATTCGCACTCGCGTAAGATGTTCCATTTTCCTTTGTTCCACACGCAATTATAAGCATTCAAATAGCCGCGAAAACACTCACAGAAGCGCTGGGCAAGAAAAAAGTCAATTCTCACAGTTTGCACATATAGCCACTAATTTGCGAATGTATGTGTGCCTTTTTGCTCCGTCTATAACAGTACGAGATATTACGGCGATCGGAAAAGTTTATTTATACACACATCGATACTCAAGCCTGCGCTAAAGAAGTGTGTGGAATAGTATAGAAACCAGATTAATTGAGGGGAGACGGCGGAGCTTAGAAGGAAGAAAAGTGCACAATATCGAGACCGATGGATTCCGACCGAGCGACGTCAACCGGTGCGGAGCCAGAGGGCCAGAGACACCCGGTCATGAGCAACAGTAGTAATAGAGCAATTATATTCAGCTACAGAAATGCGTGAAGCATTACGAGCGCGCACGCAAGTTCATCACGTCACAAACGCGCCAAAACATCAGTTTGGTAGATCGAATTTGCTGAGAATTTTCCCTGCAATCGCAGTTCGCAAACACTGCTACTATGCAGCTTTCAACTTGTCACTTCTCCAGGTTATGGCTTCATTCGTCTGCAACTGCATTTTAAGGCACAATTCCGATTCCAATTTTGTCGAACAAAATATCAAACCTCCGGAGGTCTTCACACACACATTCAAGCTACTTCCCCTCATAATACTCGATATTGTTCCTTCATCAATAAGTATGTATTGTATTGCCTCAAATGAAACTTGAAAAGTTGAAATTCGCAATCACGCACACAACTATGAAACTAAAAAATTAACTATAGCAAGAGAAGATGCGGGGCCGACAGACTCTCCTTTTGCGCCTGCACAACTACACACAGATAAATTTTCTCTCCTCCGCTATTTTTCCTTGAGTTGACTGTTATTAAGGAGTGGAAGATTTTTCCAACAATTCTACCACCCCATTCCGCACACTCTGCGGAGGAGTTTGCACCTACGAATTAGAACCTAAAATGGTAAAGCTGTGTGAAAGAATATTAAAATTAGGGAAGAAGGGGGAGTGCAGTCACCCACTATCCTCCTTTTAAGCGAAGCGCTTGTTTATGTTTGACGTAAGCGCGTAATTTTAGTTTTACGCAAAATGTACCTACACAATTCGTGTATAAAAAACGTGAATTAAAAAAAGACCAAAACACAATTTTCACTTGCAATTCCAAGGCCAAGTCCTTCCACCGATGGAATTATTCCAGACGACACTGACAATTATTAGGGAATTACAATAATTGCGTTTTAAATTCAAAGAATTTCACAATAGGGAAAAGCGCTACCTGGGACGACGACGAACAAAATCTGTAACATCAATTGTCAACGGATTTTTCTAGAATTCAGTATTTAAATATTTCAATCATGTAAAAGGATTCAAGGGAATTGCTGAACTAACGAAGGACTTAACGTTTCTATTCGTAATTCTTTTGAATCAAAACGTGCAATTTGAAAACTCGATATCAACAATTAAAATAAAAATCAATTTTCATTTATTTGAAGCCAATAAAAAAGAAGCCATTGAAATGCGAAATAAGAAGACATGAAAAACGTGAATGATGAAATTTTGGAAGATTTGATTTTAAAAGAAGTTCAAATGACACCAAACAATAAACATTTGTTATCTTCGTGTTCCGAGAACGGAACAAATTGATTTCCAAATAAGCGATCGTCAAATATCTTTCCGAATAAATAAATAATATTCATGCGACTGAAATCGAAGATGCAGTGCTGCTGAATCCAGATCACATTTCTTTCTCAAATTATCTCGTCCGTTATGTCGTTGTGTGGCTCTCAAGTCTCAATGCGGCCACGAAAAAGCAAAAAACGACGCAGAAAATTCTTTAATGCCAGTTTTTGTTGTTTTTATTCGTATAGTTTCAACTATAATAGGGTAGAAACAGTTATTTTAAAACCCTTTCTCTCGAGGAGAGCTAATCACTTCAACTTTGGCTGCAGATTCTCCTCTTCGCAACGGCATGCAGTGGGGGGCTCCATTGTTTCTCGCTGCCAATGGAGCAGTTTTTTTTTTTTTTGCCGGTACAAGTGAAATTCCGCCGTCAAAGATGCACCAACGTAAAGGATGCAGCATGTTCCATGTCTCGTCTCTTGGCTCCTAAGCTACCTCTTCTACATTTCAGCGATAGAATTCTAGCATTTCGTGTTGTAAACAAAAACAACCGTTATGACACCCCATGCAGTTGTGTTGTTATTATGATTATTGCCAAATTATTATTTTTTTTTGCCTTATTTCCTTCTGTTTGTGCTTTTCATCTATTTTCGGATTTTGTAGTAAAATTAATTTCGCGTGCAGTCTATTTTCGATTGATATACCTTGCAATCATAGCCGCAATTAGAGTTCGGGAATTCTTTCAAGGTTTCTCTCTCTGTTCCATATGTGGGGAGAGACTGGAGAGATTTAATAGAGCAATAACAATTTTTATTGGTAACAACGAGAATTCTGTAATAAAATCTGAAGTGTGTCTGACAGTAAAATTAACGTGGTGTGTAAACCTGGCATGAATGGAATTCCATATGCACTGTTAGAAATCGGTTATTTGTTTTCATTCATGAGAAACAGGAGCAGCGTTTTTTTATTACACCAAAACATAACGTAGATACAATTAATGTTGGATTATAACCGATTTGATTACTGACTGGATAAAAGACATAATTCAATTGTTTTTCAACGGTTTTTGATTTTTCATTTTGAATTGAATTTCCGTTATTTAATTTAGAATATGCACGAAGTTTTGGACTTTGTCGAATTTCCAGCGTAATGTCATAAAATTAATAATCTTAATGTATATTTATCAGAATCAAATGCGCCAAAGCAATAAATTCCAACAAATGACCCAATAATAAAAAACAAAACGTCATTATTTGTACAGGTTTTATTTCCTTTTGCTCTGTTTGTGTTGATACCTAACCACACATGTCAAACAAACAAACACACCGAGCACAGATTGAAACTGTAAACGGTGTTGAGAAGGAAAACAACCCCCAAGTAAACTCTCCTCTCTTCGTTCTCCGTAATCCGAATGATCGCATCAATTTCAATACCGGCGGCGCCTCTCTGTTGCTCCACTACTTTAAAATGGATAATAATATGATGTTATGCTGACGAACAGAGGTAATTCTTCAGATCATAGAAGCATGGAGATCTCGTGTAGGAAAACATATAATTTTAGAAAAAACTGGCAATAATCGCACGAGATGATACCGTTTTCTATTTACCTTGTCCATGCCGATTTCTCTGCAGAGTACAAGTCAAGGGTTGCCAGCTTTAATGCAATCGGAAACCTTGACGGTGCGAGACTGTATGTTGGCCTTTATGAAATTTGATCAAGTGTACGCGAGAAGGGTATAACATACTAGAATAATATCTATCCAAATATGTATGAAAGAACGAGAAAGATTGAGATTGTGTAGCACGGTTTCGATGGGTGTGTATGAAGCAAAGCCCTGAATGGCGCGTGTTTTCTAAGAAATTGATTGCTTACGCTGGTGTTAGTGAATCTCTTAGTATCGAATTTTTAGGAAAATTTCCCGGTTGGAGGAAGAAACTGCGCACGGCCAGATCAGGCACGAATTTTCTTTAATCAAAAAGACGAATAAAAATTCCTGAGGAATGACTGCGTCTAATGTGGGTGGCAAACCACTACACACAAAATTTCAAACTGGTCTCAGAAATTCTGGAAAATTGTCGTTTTCCTTGATATATTTTTTTTCTTTCTTAAACTGAAACAATTATAAGTGATTGTTACTGAGAGAAGCATTCAGTTTCTAGAAAAGTCGATTTCCCGTGCCTCTTGCACTGTTAACTGCTTGATATCAATTAGTAGCATTGTGTTAACATTGTTGCTCCTCTGTGTGTGTTTTCCTTTTCTCTTTCGTAGCTAAAAGAAAACTGGCATTTTTCCTTCTTAATTCTCGCGTACGACAACTTTCCAAATTGAAACATTTCCATTTCTTTGTGCTCTTGAATCTTATTTGAAAATCGACTACAATTACCATTTTTTGCTTACAAAACATAAAACAATGTCAATATTTCTACAGCTCACCAAAAGATGTCGCTTGAATTGAATATTTTTGTTTTGTACACACAATTTTGAATTCAGCACGCTCTTTGCCAGGTGTGTTAATCTAAACACAATAAAGACGTGAATTGCCAGAGCTTAACATTAGGTAAATCGTTGGAAAAGCTCAACCAATTCAATTTAAATGCGAAAAGCGAAATATCTAGGTAATTGGGTCACTCAACCACACAACGAGCCGACGACTGAAGTTTGTTGCGGACTTGGAAATACCGCTGTGACTTTTCTCTTTGTGTTTTCGCAGCAGAGTTTCTGTTTTTGGTATAAAAATGCAGCCTACTTTTTCAGCTCAGGAGAAGGATGGATTTCCACAGCAATTCTGTGTTTCCAGGAGCGAGTAATTTAAATGTCTTCACTGGCCAGGAAAGAAGCTGCATTTATATCAACATTCAATTGCACAAAAATGACTTTAGTTCATTTCACCTTCTTTAGCCAAGTCAGCTTTCTTGCGTGACTCATTTCCTTCACGTGAAGAGATATTTTCATCAGAACTGCTGATAACATTGGAACACCGAATGAAATCAAAGGACAACAAACTCTCGTTCCCCGCTTAGCGTTTTCGGGAAATTTCTAGAAATGACCGCACCGAGAAAAGCTCCCCCTCGTTTGGGTATTTTTCTGTTTTCCTCTAATTTCGTGCATATGAGCGGCGTTTGGCAAAACCACCGCGAAGTGAGCCACATTCGCAGGAAACAAAAAAGTTTAACGACCGAGGGGCTGGCTGCTGCTGGTTTACACTTTCTTGTCGCTTCATCTTGTGTCGTCACCCCCTCTGCAGCGCATTGCATTCAAGTGCCCGATGTACATTGTACACACATCGTTTCAGATGCTCACTTTGAAAGATGCAGTAAAAAAAAAAAAATTATCACCAACCGCATCAACCTTGCGCGCGGGCACAGGGAAACAACAGTGGAGGAATCTTGTACTGACGTCTCATGTCCGCCAGGCTTGTCTCTTTCTCCCATACAGCTCCGGTGCATTGTGTGACGGTCGCATTTCAATCGCCACTGCGTGTCTTTCGTGCTCCATTCTCGGCTGCAATGAGTGGCATCGGGCCCAAGTCGTGGGCTCGGTGCGCACTTCTCACCTAATCGCGCAAAACCACGGGTACAATTGCATGGTCCGCGAGATTTTGTTTTGTTGTGTTTCCCGGATTCGAGCTCAAAGTCTTCATCTTAAAGCACCAGCAGCGATGCCAGATTAATAATAATGTCCACTTTGCATTTCCCTCTCCCACCGCAAATCCGGGAGATTGCATTCGGGACACTTTTGATGCAGACAATTTTACACAATGTAAACAAACACAAAATACTGAAAATCTTATCAGTTTTGCTGGGGAATTGTACATTTTTTCAACGGTTTTTGAGATTGTAAAATACCACCGATTATCTCTTCTGTCCTTAGTTAAATAACGTGGCATTTTTTATGTACATAATTCTTACTTAATGCTTCACGGCGTCTGATTTGGCCTTCAGGCGTGCCTTCATACGTTCAGCTTGACCCTCGAACAAATGTGATATATTTAATTCGATCTAAACTAAGTGCAATGAAGTGAAACTAAACGTACTTGTGACTTTACTTAGTTTTTCCCAAGAAATTCAATTACGTTTACGACTTCCTGAGCAGTTTGTGCATTTATTCCGCTTGAAATGTGCACTTGAAAAAAACCCACACTAAAAGCGAAAGCCCAAAACCGCTATGTAAACAATCGTTCCAATTAGCATGGTTCACTTTTTCAATTGTTTGTTTACACTCGGACGCACTTCAACATCCCTCTTGGATTTGTTTTTATTTTTAAAACAAATTTCGTAACATAATATACTGCTCCTTCTGACCGCCCAGTTTTGCTGACTACCTTACTTTGTTTTGATTGTTAATCCTAACGGAAACTTCCACGACCAAGCGGTAAATAATTAACGTGAAAAGACGCCATTGATGGAGGACAAATTGCGTAACGAATATTTTTACTTCCGCAGTCGAATGATGCCCAGAGAAGTGATTTTTTGATTACTTCGCCACATTTTCTGAGTGCTAGGAGATTTAAAATATTAACCACAAATTATTGCCCGATAATGTTATCAGTTGTGGTCGAGTGAGCATTTTTAAAGCTACAAAACAAACGGGTCGATTTTTAAAGGTTTATTTTTGTTTGCTTCTAATCGTTTTTCTTCGAAGCAACTAACTTCAACAAATTTTTTGACAGAAATACTTGTAGCACTATTTCCGGTTGTTTTTCAACCACAAAGCCATCCAAAGATTAAGTGTAAATATACCATTTATTTACTGGAATTTATAAATAGCATTTTATATGTATTTTCAATCCGAATGCTTCCAAAAATAGTAAATGTACACTGTACAGCCAACAACCGTTACATTTTTTTCATATTGGTTGTTGAAAAATCAATGCATCCCTTTAACTGCTGCTCATCGCTCAAATACTTTTTACACACAAAAAATACAACAAAAAAATATTCAAATTTGTAATGTAAAACGCTTCTTTGGCCACATCGAATGTAAATTGAATAAAATTCCATGCAGGAAGACGAGCAGAAAGTGACGGTTTTCACTTTCACTTGCACTTTTTGAGGTGGGGTGTGACCTTTGCGTCGTTAAGTATTTCAGTATAAAAAAAGTCAACACCGAAATTAGTGGCGTGTGCCCATTAAGTTGCTCTCAATATTTTTTTTTTAATTCACATATTTCTTGCCATTAGTAATTAAAATGAAATTCTTGTAAGAAGCTAAATGAATCTAGGCGGTCTGATTTTCAATTTCTCCACCTAAATAAACCGTTCATAAACAACAAATTTCCCTCACTTAGTAAATCCATCGGGTTCGTTGTACGTGATTTTGTGTAGCTTATCGATTTCAACCTTTTCATTCTTCAACTGACAACAAAAGGCGTTCCTGAAAATATCTGGAATTTTTTCGGGTAATAGTGTCTTCTTCTTTCTAACAAGAGCCTGTAGCCCCCCAAGCTCCCTCGTATCGAGGACAGATGTTCATCACCTTCCGATTACGCATACTTAGCAAGGTAAATAAACACTTAACCACATGATGCGGTCATTTATCCCGTTTGCGTGTGTGTAGCATCCGTGATTATCGGATGGTGTGCGTGCGCACGGGGAAATATTACACGCGGGAATCCGTATGTAAAGTAAACGCTTTCTGTTTCGGTCGCTGCCACAATATTTCTCAGTTGTGTTGGTTCACCGCTCTCTTCTCAATAAAAGGCCTTCAAGTTTATCCGGTGGAGGGGACACTCCTCCGGGTTTTTGCAGTCTGCTCCGGACAATTGATTTCTCCTTGTTCAAATTTCTTTTGTATCATTGCTTTTTATGCTTCTTCCTTTTTGATTTTAGTCTGGACGTTATGAAAAATGTCCTGTTCAAAATAAAATAGACTGGCAGCAATGTATGTAGTTGCTGAACAATTCTCAGTACATGCTCAATAATTTAGAAAAGTAAACACTTGTTGTTATTTTTATTTAATTGCGTCTGATGGTGATCTATCGCAATGCCTATTAGTAATTTACGTCTATTTTATTATAGAACGATTGCCGCAATAATATTTTGTTGCTGACGAAATACCTAAAGCTGATAAACGTATCCCAGTTCTTTTGTCTGCCAATTGCATTTTCTTTTACGAATATTCGTCTGTTTTTTAGTGGTGCAATTGTGAAAAGATGTACCAAGGAAAGATTACGGACATGCGTCAGCACGTTTCCCCAGCACACTTGGTGGCGCTCCTATCGCTGGAGAGCGTCTTTGGAGAGTTTCTTTCTGGCTTTTCCAGCATCAGCTGAAGTTGTGTTGGCGTCCAACGTGTCATCTGCTTATAATTTTTTCTTGGATCATTTTTTCTCCTTTTATTTTCCAAAGAACTTACGCAATACTTAATTGGCGTTTATTGATCAATTGAAGCAATGTTAGTTCAACCATCTGTGGCTTTTCGGGAGAGAAGAGACATCGGCGGCGGCTGCAAACGTGACTCCCGAAACGACGACATCCCTGGCGATAATGTTGACGATGCTCAACAGATGGTGGTTGCCGATTATCATCCAGTCATAAAATTTAATCCTTTTTTTCGCAATCGACAGTGTGCCAAATGGCTGCAAGTCTGCTCAGAAAAAAAAAAACGTTTAATAGTCACTTTTTAACGATGGGGGATCATTAAAAATCCATTAAAATTTCATTTTCATATGTATCGAAAATTTGTCTTCGATTTTGAGGACGCGTTTTCACAGTCCATTATTATTGAATATTTTTATTTTGCACCCAAAATACCGAATTTTTTTCACATTTTTTGTTTATTTTTTATCCTTTCAGACTGCTTTACACGGCATAAAATGGCGTAAATTTTTAATTGGCGAAAGAACGAATGCAACAGGCGATCCATTGGATGATCCGATCCTTCGGTCTTACTCCAGATGCCTGGAGTGTGATATCCTGTGTGTATGGCGACGTGTGGCCGCCCCAAAACAGGAGCCCGATCCCAACAATACAATATCGAATAACACCATTTCATTCGATATTGTCAGCTCGCACGTTCATCCGCCACTATCGTTGACTGCCGCCAAAGAGCTATGGATTTTTTGGTATGGTGAAGAGCCGGACTTGGAAGGATTAGTTGATCCTGAGCTCCTGAAAAATTCTGGTAAGTTGCAATTGTTTAATTATTTAAGTATCCTTTCAATTTTCAAGTTTAATCGATTCTTGAGATCGACCATTGCGATTAAGTTGAATTTCCATGATCATTATTTGGGGTTTGCGGGAGGATATAGCCTCTCATCTCTGTCGCTACCCGAAACAAGGAAAGAAGGACTTCATTCTGGGGAAACTACGCAGTTGAGAAATGAGCGCGAATTGTGCACGTGCTGAACACCCTCATGAAGGTTTCTTCTGTTTGGAGAATCACAAAAAGAGGAACCATATAATCCTGTAATCGTACTCTTTTGGTTTTTGTTTTATTTGTTCTCCGAATGCGAGAGGGAATAAAAATCACGTGCAAATGTGAGGAAATCAGAAGCAGAAGTTGGTAATTTCGTTGGAAGGAAGGGTGAAACAAAGGGAGCTTCACGGGATTCACAACCACACGTGAAATTTGCCCATCTAAAAAAAAAAAAAAACAAGCACTGGCATCGATTGCAGTTTACAACCGGCGGAACACACCGACAGGACACCCAAAATTCAAAATAATAGAAATTTTGCATTCGGGGGAAAATAAGTTGCTTTGCAAACCGATTCAAATTCTTCTTTGTTTTATTTTCAACACGGGGGCTTCCCCCGCACTTATGAAAGTCTCCTTTTGGGTGTCATTGGAAGACTGCAAGCCAAGAAGTCACTGAAGTTTCGTACAAATACTGGGAAAAAATCGATAACAGCACTGCGAATTTATTCCGGTTTCATGGTGAGAGGGAACACAGCCCAGGCAGAGGCCAAGAAATTATTGATCCAAGGGACGAACGAATATCAATTTCGGAGGCAACAAGAAGACAAAATCCCACCTCCATTTTATGCCATAATCATGCAATGCGTATCCCAGAATGGGCCGCTGGGAAGGACCAGCGCGCTTCTAGTCCTCTCCGGGGCCGGCGTCCAAACACCACCACCACGTATAGGCTGTTGTGGATGATGTTTTCGTTCTCTGTTTTTTCTTTGTTGAAGTCTGGAAGGGTGGAAAAGTGATGCAATACATTTTGCGAATATCAAAAGCTCCCACATCGAATCTGAAAATCAAAATGTTTGAATCGAATAGAAATTCAATATTTATATCACTTTTTTCCAACTGTAATTTCTGTAAATCTTACATAAGCGAGAAAGTATTTTTTTTTTCTTTTCCGTATCAATGAACTCTGAAATGTAAGAAAAAAATCATGTTGCTTTAGATTATTCCGCTATTCAATTAAAACTGGAGGAAATTTCGCGGTGCCGATTCTATTTTTGCATAACAACACGAATTAGACAAAAAGTATTCGGAACTCAATTTAAAAATGTTAGTTTGAGAAATTCGAAAAATTTGAATCCATCAAAGCATAACTCTCTTGTCTCCAGTTCAGCGCCTGCGCAGACAACTTCGTCAGCGACTTGCAACCGTTCAACCTGACGAAAGAATTTCATTCAAAATAGTGATACCAAAAACAATGAAAGTCTGGCGAAGTAGCTGTTTTTATGCACCACTATCATTTTGTATTTATAACGTTTAAAAAAACCGAAGCGAAATATCCAGCGCAAAGAAAAAGGTAACAACCGAAGGTAGTTGACCGGCTGAACCGCCGCGTTCCGCTGTGCAGAGTGCGCCTCTGTAATGGTGTGTGATTTAAGCGCCGTCGTCGCAGCTTAAAAATCATGGCGATGATCACTTGGATCGGTTTGCGAGACAACAACAAAACTGAAAAATGCACAAAACTTTGGTCGAACAGCGAATCCCGGACAGTCAAGTGACCACTCTGACCAGGTCAATGGCAGGCAGCTAATCCCGGCATGTTTGCCCGTACGAAAGAATAAGTAAAGGAGAACGACTTTTGATGTCTCGGTGCTACTAGTCCACCGCTTCGGTCACTTGTCCGCCGCCATGTTTCACAGCGGTCAGGTTGTGAACTTGTAGGACAACGGGAAAACTCGATCATGTCCAATCGCAGGCTTGGAAGAATTTTTACGCTGCCTTTGAATTAGTTTGATTTAGGAAAACCGGGTTCAATATTAATTCAAGCCAATATTACGAGATGGGTTTCAATAATTCCGGCATATTTTTATTTGCATACAATGAATATTTATAAGGATACTAAATACGCATACAATAAAAACCAAAGAGATATCAAATAAGCTCAGTACTGAATATTACAATATTTTCCATGGAAGGCAAATTTATTTCTTTAGAAAAAATTGTAGTAGTTGCTGAACGATTCCAGTTAAATCTCCTCTAGAGCCACAAAATTATCATTTACTACATTCTTCTTTCAAATGCATTGCAATGAGATAACGAGGGATTCCCCGATTATCTTTCACTGTTCCCTTTAATCTATAATTCGTTGAACCTAGGAAAAAATCCGTGCTTCATATTGTTGAACTGCACCTGTTTACTTTCTTTACCTTCTAATAATAATAAAAACGCTACTTTCCTGACCCGCCTCTAAATGATAAAAGGGTGAAAAAAGTAACACGTTTTTTTTATGTTTCTTTTGCTTCATTACTAAAATTATCTAAATTCAATGTCACACAAATTGTTTACAACAGAATTTAATGAGAATGGAAACGCGAAAAAGAAACAAGTGATCTCTTTTGTCCTCTTCTTCTAATTCAATTTACCTCTGTTGTGTTGTTGTCTTCCGAAAAAAGACGTCTTATTTTCTGAAAAGGGGTATTCAGCTATTAATTTACATGGCTGAATGTACGCCGACATGCGTGGAAATTTCGCGCAACATCAGTAATGGGGAAATTTTGTGCTACTTATGCTGTCGCAATTACATGTAGCGCATGACATTTGAATAATAGAATACATACTCGCATAGAAGTAGTTTATGTTGAAAATAATTTGGAATAATATGGATTTATTGTTCTCAGCTTAAATAATTGAATTTAATCTATAGAATTGATTATTTGGAAATATATATTACATAGTCAATAAGAATTACTGTTCGCATTTGACGTAATATGGCAACACCGCCCAACTTGTCCAGACGTCATTACCCACATGTATGTATATTAACTCATTCACAGCTCTTTGATTGCTATATAAACATATTAAGTGTCGCGTGCGCCACTTTTGAATGTGTGAGAGAAAACGCAACACCGCAATAAAAGTATATAGGCGGTAAAGTGGTGTAAATACACATTGTAGTGTTTGTAAACACGCCGTTTGTGAATTTTAATTTGTGTAAGCAACATGTGTACGAACACACGTGCTGAAATGAAAGGGGAATTTTTCATGTAGGCGTTATTCGCGTGGCTCTCCGAGACCGATGGGATGGAACTGAAAAAAAATGTGCACACACTTTTTTTTTAATTTATTTTCACTAAGCTTTCTAGTAGGCAAGGGATGTTTTTGGTGAAAGAATTTTATAAAAACAAGTTTAAAATACTTAATTTAGATGAAGCAAAAATCCTGACCTCTTCCCCACCCGAACCCGGTGATCATGATGGAATCACAGAGTTAAGAAACGCAGTTTAGTACTGTTTGCGGCAAACTTTTACTCTATTACTTGTCGTATGGAAGTATGCAAGATCTGCCGCTCTACTACCGAGCGGCTCTGAACAATTGCTAATAACTTGCTTATGGTTGTTTCTCCGCTGAATCTGTCTAAAACCTGATTTTCAGTCCGGCTGTGACGGTCGAAATATAACCGCATGAAAAAAGGTAAAAGTTTGACGTCCAATATTCCCCGGCAAATATTAGAATATGAAATTTATTATTGCTCCGCCTTCGTTTGGTTCTACATATTCGATTGCAGTTTTGTCAATTGGCAATTGTGTATGCAAAATGCTCATTGCGTTTGGAAACTGAACTGCAATAAAAATATAAAAATGCAACCAAAGATTCCTAAAAAAAACTGCACCAGACGAAAGGACGCGACGCGACGTCGCGGTCGCGTCGCTGTTATCAGTTTCTAATTTTTTTCTTTTTAAAAAACCAATTACTGATCCAAGTTTTGGGGAAAATATTTTACACCGTTAAATTCAGGTCAATTTTTAGTTTACTCTTCATCTTTTAAATTATATCAATTTTGTTCATTGTTCAAAAATCAAATTGTAGTTGTTGTGACGTAACAACTTTCTGCACTGAAGCTGAACCCTTTTGTTTCATTTTATTTCTGTAATTTTTTCGTACCTTTCACCGTGAAAGTTGTTTGGGTTCACTTGTGGCAACCATCATCAATTCTAGCCGCATATTTTCTTGTACTTGCATTTACAACAACATTAGGGTACTCTCACTCGTTTAATATGCAATTTGCAAACGTCAGCACCAATCCATTGGCTTCCAACAACTGTTTTCTTTATTAAAATATTAAATACACATATGTTTTTACGCTAATAATGTTGTTGTAATCTATTTCTAGACACTGCGAATAACTCGCACGGAGCATGGGAATGTGGAATGTCTTATGAGTGCCGGTCTCTGCTGTTTAAGGCTCTGCATAATCTAATTGAAAGGTAATTGAGTATTAATTAGTAATATTGATTGATTCCATTAATGCTTACCATCAATTTTTCCTCAGATGTCTTCTGTCCAAGGATATTGTTCGACTTGGGAAGTGGTTTGTTCAGCCTTGCACTACAAACGAACGTATTTTTGGAAAAAGGTAAAAAGAAAAATGATATCCTTTTTATGGAGGAATATGAGGCAAAATTTAAGATGAAGACACTTAATTTTGTTCACCAATAATCTTCCTAAATTGAATGCAGGATCTCTGTGATGGTCCTGTTAAGATCTAAGGCCATCATCGTTCTCCTCGCAACATTTAATTCACTTCATTAATGAATTGTATTTTTTATAAGTTTTACAACAACAATTTCATATAATTTCAGTTCCCAGCATTTATCCTTCTCTTTTGCATTTTTTGTGCATGGAGATAATGTTTGTGCATCTATTGATCTTCGAGAGCATCCAGCTGTTCGGCCTTTATCTCCAGAATACCTTGCAGAAGCAGTAACTTCCCAATCAAATAGTGATGCTCGCCCAAAGCCAGTTATTTTGGCGCCATTCGGAATGGCAGCCACCTTGACTGGAAATAGTTATAAATCAGTTGATCCAGCAACTGAAAAACTACTCGAAGACTGGAGTTCATTCTATCCGTTGTGCAATAAGGACAACTCAGATCTTCCTCCAATTGTTGAGGTTATATCAGGTAAATATGATTTTTTTCTGGAAAAAAATTTGTTTAATCTAATTTGTTTATTACTTTAAGGTGGTGTGAAAATGCGTTATCCCTCGAAATATGTACTAGTCACAGATTTAGATGATATGGAAACAACTTCAACGTCGAATGAAAGTCCTTCGCATCAATTAATCGAAACAAAATCTCTGTCGCTTTACGATACTTCCAGCAATAGTTTCGGCAATCCAGCCAGTATTCATATACCGCCTTCATCTGCAACAACAATTCCAGAAAGAGTTTGGCAGGATTGCATTACAAATCCTCTAGCTAGTCTAAGTATATCAGCAACAACAAATCCTTCTGTTGCTACATCCGCAACAACAGCATCATCATCGATTCCAAGCAACAATATTAACAATTCGACCAATGACACTGAACAGGCAACGGAAAGCAACAGCGGGAACAACACCAATAGCAATAATAATAATAACAATAGCAACACCAACAATAATAATAATAATACAACAAACAACAATTCTGATTCCAAAGCATGTTGGGATTTTGTTGATCCTACCCAAAAGACACCATGCAGCTGCACCAAGTGAGTACAAAATTATTTATTTAATTATTTTTCAATGTATTTTACGTAATTTTAGAAGTAAAGCATGCAAAAATTCTGCATCCTTGGATGTTTAGTTGAGACGTTTTTTGATGGCGTGCTTGCAAATTTCCAGTTTAGATTTTACGATAGATATCCTTTTCTAATTTTCATATTTCTTATGTTGAAGTTGATTCCAAATGAACCAAAAATTGTTAGTAATTGAATGATATTCTTATTTTTTGTGCATGACCGTTATTGCTTTTATCTCATTAAGGAAGCAAAAGCCCTCTTATATACTGTTAGAATTGATGAAGTATAACTTTAGTTTTTGTATTCAGATTTGAATAGATTTAAGAAAAGTTTTCAATTGAAATCTAAATAAATTCATTGGTCTGAAGTATTTTCGTTAATTGAAAACTATTGCTAAAGGTTTGGACCAATATTTTCTGGCTTAGTGATCTCTAATTTCAAAATAGAATGTATTACCTAATTCAAGTCGTCGGAGGTGGAGTTTATTAAAGCTGGGTTTATTCGCAAGCCGCCATCATTCAGTACAGTTTTATTGTAGAAAATGATATTATGTAAGTGCAATGAAGCGTGTTCTTTCGCTAATTTAAATTCGGTCCAAGAAAGAATAGCATTGCCCAAAAAAGTTGTTCTCAACTAATTTTAAGAAAAAAACAAGGAAGAAAAGAAAAATTTTTGTGTTTAAATAATTTTGATACCAGGACTTAAAAAAAGAATAATTTTTCTTTTGTTATTCATTTCTTTAAGAATAAAGTAAATAAAGTAAATTTTTTGATTAAAATACCTCCACTGAAGAATGGGCCAAATTGTGGCTTTCAGGTGTAAAAAACATATTGGAGGAAGTCGATCAAATTCAATTGGTGGATTTTCATCATCGTCTGGCAGTGGCAAATTGTTTGGTAGCAGTCGTCCAGAAAAATCGTCCCGTTTAATTCGTGTACCATTTCACAAAAGGCAAACAACAACTGCCAATATTTGTGGTCAGGCCACAAATGCTAATCAAATTCTACAGATCCAGTCAATGGCCTCAAAGAGCCTTGACGCCACACCAACCATAATCATCGCCAACACAGCCACCGCCACAGGACGTCAAACTCCTGCTACCACATCCAGTGTAAACGCCAGTCATCCAGGTGCAAATACAGCATCCGCAGATAATTTTGCTGCATCCCCCGCAGTTTCTTCGTCTGATCCAATTGGAGATAATTGCAGTGCTCTTGACACCTTACCGTGCCAAAGGTTTGTGTCTATCACTCCATCACTCAAAACTTACTCCTTGGTTTAAGGCCACTTTCAAACTTAACGTTTTTTTTTTAAAAAAAGAAAAAAAAAACAAAGATTTATATTAATTTTTCACATAATTTTAATCTCGTTAACATTGGGATGTGTGCGCGTCACATTAATCATCTTTATTGGCGCATAGATACTTAAAAAACTGCATAGTTTTAGTTTGGTTTCAGATCCTCATCCAACGCTGACCATAACTGTTCATTTACCTCATTTTTTTAGATATTTTTTGGTATTGATGAAGTGTTTTTTTTGTTTTGCATTTTTATATAAGTAAAGGATCACACTACATTGGTTTTAGGCAAAGTCTTTTCGCTTCAATTAATATCCGGAATTGGATTTTGCATTTTTATATCCTTATTATTTATCATATTGCATGTCAGTTTTTTTTTTTAAATTGCATTTCGATATCGAAATTTTCTTTGATTTGTATACAGTAAGAAGTATTAACTTTATACATATCCTTTCCTCATTTTAATTGGGTAGAGGGTGGTGAGAGAAATATGACCAGACAAAATTTTTCACAGAGGTATCGTTCAAAAAAACGTTTTCGTTAAACTCTAGGTCTACGAAATTGTTACCAGTCAATTCCATCGTCCTTGTTCCTAGTTGTCCGACATTAATTTGAACTTATGTCGATCATAAACATTTTCAGCCCTGCATGAATTAAAAAAAAAAAACAAAATTCTGCGAACAATTGCTGTAAAATTTGGTTTTTTCATGCATGTATTTTTAAGTTTTAAAAAATTTGCATTAACTAAACATATATTTTGTTTTCTTATGAAATGCAGTCATTCAATTTTGTCCTGATTTTTGTTTGACTTTCCATTTCAAGGAGCATGGAAAATAATGTTGCATGAAAATGGTGTTTGTTTACTGCAATTAGAACATTGTTTCAAGTAACTTGCATTTGATTGATAAACAAAACTGTACATTTAATTCATTTAACATTAACTCTATTGTTTTTATTTTAGAGCAACGAACCCAGGCACCCCACATGGAGGAGCCTCATCATACTCAAGAAATTCTATAGGAGATTCCATGCCAGTGCCGTCAGTTGGTTCGCCTGGCAGTGCAGTGATGTCACCCCATCCGAACTCGACGCTCTCGCAACCGACTTCAGTTCCACCTTCCGATCAGGTAAAAATATTCAGTAAATATACAAAGTACAGTTTATAAAATTAATTCAATTACAATAAATTTTCAGCTCTTATCTGCAATCTCTCCTCACCCTCCAACCTCTGTTCCGAATATGCAACCTCCAACGCCATTGGAGCATATTGACAAGAATACTCCAGCACCAACGCCAACCGATCAGCATGACAACAAGAGTGTCACAGCATCTCCTTATGTTCAACAGACTCCCAGTATAGAGCCTCCTTCTTCGGCTGAGCCCGCAGTAGCTCCTAGCAATTGTGGTGGACTGAAGAAATTCGAAATTGGTTTGTCTACACAAAATGAACAGCGACCGAACATCACCACTCCGGGGAACGGTGGTGGCAACAGCAATGTGAACACTTTCATTTCGCTGCTAAAGCGACCCTTACTAAGTACAAAAGACTATGAAAACTCAATGGATGACGACTTCCTAGTTCCTCAGCTTTTATATGACTATTCCTCATGGGATGCTTGGTGAGATTTTCTTTCATTTAGAATTTTTATATCAAAACGTAGAAAAGATCAAAGATTGTAATGTTTTTCTGGTCGCATGGGGAATTCTAAAAAGGTTTAAGAATATTCTGTTGTGTTTTGTTTTTATTCATCCCAGAAAAACTTGCGTTATTTGAACAGTGTTGAAGAAACTTTCAGAGCGTAAAGTACCAATTGATTTGGTCTATAAATAAATTGTTAATATTAATAGAATAAATAGATTCGCTGAACCACAATTTAACATCACGTTTTTCATATAGGATGGATCATCCAGTGAAGCGTTTTAAGCCCAACGAAGACACTAAACCCACACATCGAAAAATGCAGAGGCATAACTTGTACGATGGTCATGCACAATCCCAACCACCAATGCCTTCTCCAACGTCTTCAGCATTTGGCTACATGTTAGCTAATGACAATCAAATCAAAAGAGAGATCACTGATAGTTTTGATGGTGTAACATCCGAGGAGACATCTATTTTGCAAGCGCACGAAATCAAAAAGGAACCAATTGTTGATAGTTGTAAGGACAAAGGGTTAACGGGAAATCTCTATACAAATGAAGGTCTTCAAGTGTCGTACAACGACTTAGATCAAATTTTCGATAACTCTGATGATAATTCAACGGATGAAACGGTATATACTAAAATAAATTCATTGAAAATTTATATTATATAATTTTGTTTACTTCCAGTTCGACTTAAAAATTCAAGTTCATACACCACCTGATTCTAATAAATCGAACGGTTGTGGTATTGAAGAGATAAAGAGATCGATCAATTCAACTAATCCAAATACCAGTATTCTTCGTCCTGAAGAGCTTTCCAAAATGTTTCCAACACCACCGAGCCATGAACAGCATCATCCCAATTCAAGTCCTTGTAGTGGTGGCGCAATGGACATTCAATTAACTGATATCAATGAAGGAGTGAAAATCAAGCAGGAAATTTATCCAGATCTCGGTAGTCCACTCGACGAGCCAATTGAGGTGAGTGACAATTTTCTACAAGTTTTCTGAAAGGACATCTAAGCTATTTCTTTTGGTTTACCTTTTAGGATTGGTCGTATGTCTTCATTCCGCCTACAATTTGTAAATTCGTGGGATCATCAAAATACGCTCCCCTAACAAATCTACCGAGTCAATCACTGCCACCTATTGTGCTCCCGCCGAACTGTGTCTATAAGCCATCATGGCAGCAACCTCAACGGCAACAGCAGGAGCAGTCGCAACAAATGCAGCAGCAGCAACAACAACAACACCAGCAGCAGCAGCAGCAGCAGCAGCAGCAGCAACAACAACAACATCATCATCATCAACAGCAGCAGCAGCAGCAACAACAACTACATTCGCAGCAGCAATCATCTCTTCACTCTGCTCCTCCGTCTCACAACACCATAACAAACAGTACAAATCAGCGTTCCAACACTCCTAACAATATGACATTGGCTGGCATGATGGAGCGGGAAAAGCTGCAACCCCAGATTCCACAGTCCATGATGATGAATCAGTTGTCGTGTCCTCCCAACGTGATGCAGCAGATTGTGATGCGTACGGGAATGTCACCGATATCTCCAGCCGCTGGATCTACGATGCCAGCATTCCAGTCGGGCAGTCCCATGAATCATCATATGAGTGCGTGTCGACGGACACCGATCCATCCACCGCCCCCATACGAATTAGCTGTCTCCAGCCCAGCCACATCAACGTCATCGTACTTAAATAAGCAGTACAACTCTCAGGAACCTGAAACGCCATCATCGGCAACACGGGCTCCAGAAGCAAACTCCTTGCTGGTGAACGTCCTTCTGTACGACACCGCATTGAATGTGTTTCGGGACCATAATTTCGATAGTTGTACACTCTGTGTGTGCAATGCGGACGCACAGAAATGTGTGGGCAATATTCGAGGGTCTGATTCCGGAATTTATGTAGCGCTTCCAGGATCAAGTTTTAATCCGGCCGTTGGCTGCAACGGAAATGTGGGAAGTAGCGCAATAAGTGCCGGCGGCGTAAACTCTGCAACAGGGCCCGCTGGTCTGAGGAATATAAGTGCCTTCGGAGGAATAGATTCGCCGTCGTGTAATGGCAACGGAATGGTTGGGAATCTTCATCAGACGGGATATGTTGACGAGGACTTCATACGGTGTCAGTGCGGTTTCAGTGCAGTCGTGAATCGTCGCTTAGCGCACAGGTCTGGCCTGTTTTACGAGGACGAAATGGAAATCACGGGAATGGCCGAAGATCCTGCACTGTACAAGAAGAAGCCACTGTTGGCATGCATTCAAACAGCTTCGATTGACTCCACCGCATCCAAGGCTGGCGACTCAAATACTGTGGCCACCCCCAATCAAGTGCAATTGCCGCAGGCGATCATGGATTTGCTGCGCGATCAATGCACAATCATTCAAACCTCAAGCAGTTCAATCCAGAGGGCGCTCGATCGCTGCAAAAGGAGGAAACGTGGTTCTGGTCCAAATGTTCTCAACATCCTGGAATTCACTGATGCCAACGATGTAATATGTTTGGCTATTGAACAAGGAAGAATCGCATTTGAGGTCTCAGCACCGGTCAACGTCAGACTGGAAATGGAGACTTACAGACCCGTTAAGTCCAATATTAGTGTGCATCGGTGGCCCTATGTCCTGGCGAATGGCACTCGCAACAATCAGGATATTGTGCGAATTATGAAATCAATGCAACCTTTGCTCCAAAATGCATTCCATACGAAGTGTCGCCCGCGAATTCGGGAGACCACTTGCACGGTAAAAGGACCCTTAACTTGGCGGGAGTTCCACAGATTGGCAGGAAGGAGTACAGGCCAGTGTGAACCGCAGCCAATTCCTTCTGTGATTGTTGGTCACGAGAAAGATTGGCTGTCTGTGGCGCCCTACGCAATATACTACTGGGATAAACTGCTCCTCGAGCCATACTCCTACGCTAGGGATGTGGTGTACTTGGTTGTGGTGCCGGAAAATGATTATGTTGTGAATAGGACGAAAACGTACTTCAAGGAACTGAGCACCACGTATGAGATGTGCAAACTGGGCAGGCATACGCCCATCAAGGGCTGGGACGGAATCCTGCAAGTCGGCCCGAAAAACAGCAAGGGCCCTGATTCTACTCCTTTGGAAGACTGGTTCCAGATGCTGGGCAGCAGTAAACTCGCTGAACAAATCCGAATGTATGCCAGTGCATTTCTTAATCTAATTGCACCTTACTTGCAGCGAGTGCCGACAGATAAGAGCCTCTTGGATCCACCAGAAGGCATTAACTCAAATTCAAGTGCGAATCTTGTGAACAAAGATCGACCGATGCACAGTCCGATGCCTCCACCTTCCACACCGGATCCTTCGCAGCCCGGAGACAAGGCGCCAAGCACACCGAAACCGGAAGGGGATCAAGACCATCACCGGGAATCCCCTAATACCTCGGCCACAACTAATTCTCCAGTGGCAGATCCGCTGAGCGGCACTGATGACGACATTAATCCCCCAGTTATTGTTATTTACGTCGTGGAACCTTTTACGTGTGGTTCCGACTCTAGTGAAATCGAGCGCCTCGCATGCCTCTCGCTCCTCCGTTGCTACTCTGAACTCCTCTCGGCTATTCCCGAATCGGTGCGGAGCAACATCAATTTTCAGATAATATCGTTGGACTCGATTTTGGAACTCGGTCGGAATCGCAGTCGCCTGAGATTCAGCGATGAGATGCGCTGTCTGGCGTTGAGTGTCTTCTCGCAATGTCGTCGATTTCTATCCCACACTAGCAATGTGAAAAGTCTCACTGGATTCGGAACCGCTGCCAACATGGAGCTCTTTCTCAAGAACAAAGACGAGAAAAACAGGGCGCCTTACAAAATGTACACTCCACCGTATATCCTTGCGCCATTTCACGAGAAATCCGAGAAAACGGACACGTTTCGGCTGAAAAGCGTCGAGCAACAGTATTCGGTTATGTATTGCAATTACTGTGTTTCGGAGGATCAAAGTTGGCTGCTGGCAACAGCGACAGACGATCGCGGAGAGCTCCTCGAAACGATTACGATAAACATAGACATTCCAAACCGAAGTCGCAGACGAAGGGCGCCCGCCCGAAGACTGGGACTTCAGAAGCTAATGGACTTCATCCTGGGCATAATTTCGCAAACTGTTCAGCCATGGCGTCTGGTTGTGGGCAGAATAGGCCGAATCGGTCATGGGGAACTGAAATCGTGGAGTTGGTTGTTGAGCAAGCAGAACCTCCAGAAGGCGTCCAAGCAGCTGAAGGACATCTGCAAGCAGTGTTCATTGATGTATCCTCATTCGGTTCCCAGCATTCTAAGTGCTTGCTTGGTTACTCTTGAGCCCGATTCGAAATTGCGCGTTATGCCCGACCAATTCACTCCGGACGAACGGTTCAGTCAAATTTCTATGCAAAATCCTTTGTCCACTCCACAGGATGTGACATGCACTCACATTCTAGTTTTCCCTACAAGTGCTGTGAGCCAGGTTAGTTAGCCAATTTACATTTCAGGATAATTTGTCTCCATTAAACAATTCTGTTTTCAGTCTTCCCAAAAAGAATTCAACGAATTGAACGAGAATCAAGCTTTCGAGAACGATGATAATTTGATTTTCGATTTCGGAGAAGATCCTGAGGATCCTATTGGAGATGTCAATTCGCTTGGCGAAATTTTTGATTGGGATCGTAAGTTTGATTTGATGTTATGATTATTTAAGAGTGGTATTAACTGTTGGTAACATTTTATATAGAAGTCCCAATGCAGCAGAACAGTCCGGAAAGGAATTCTAATCATGGCAGTCCTGGTCGAATGGAAGATAATCGTAGTCGTCAAAGTCCTGGACCAGGAGGAAATAATTTTAATTCAACAAGAAACATGCATGACGCACAAGACATGGAAGAAGTGAGTTGCTCTAGTGATTAGTAATTTAATTTCCAAAATCTAGTAATTTATATTTATATTAACGTTTTGTATTTTTTCTTCAAAGGTCGGTACAGTACTTCAGCAACCTCTGGCTGTCGGATATTTTGTTTCAACGGCGCCAACTGGTCGCATGCCCTCATGGTTTTGGGCATCATGTCCTCATTTAGAGGATGTATGCCCAGTATTTTTGAAAACTGCTTTGCATCTGCATGTTCCCGGTATACAACAGACGACAGATGACCCTCTGGCACAAAGTCATTCATCGGCTAATGATCATCCACTGGACTCCACACTTACAGCTGATGTTCTCAGGTACGTCCTCGAGGGATACAACGTGTTGTCATGGCTATCAATGGACTCAAATACTCACGATCGTCTCTCGTGTCTACCAATTCATGTTCAAGTCCTGATGCAGTTATACCACATGACAGCAGCAATGGCATAAAAAATAATAATGAGAAACGAATACACTGAAAAACACTTCTCTAGGTAATGATGTAAAATGCAATTTTCGTTATATAAATTTAAATTTAAAATGACATTTAGCGAAAATTTGCACTAAAAACCAACAAAATGAAAACATCTTTTTAAATCTGAAATAAAGTTTATGAAACGAGGGCTTCATAAGACCTCTTCTTTACCATGTCTGTGATATTAGTTTTTTACGTAAGGCAAAATCATGCTAAGTATTTTATACACCATATTGCTAGCGTAAATAAATTTTAATAAAAACATGAGAAAAACAAAACTTCCAAAAAATATAAAAAAAAAAATACATATATTTTTAAAATGAATACAAAAGTGAAAAATAAAAAATAAAATGATAAAAATAAACCAACAAATCAAATAATGAGGAAACCATGTTTACCAGGAGAATTAATTATCATTGACCAAATTAAATCATTTTAGCCATAAGTAGACATCATTGCAGGAAATTAGGGAAAAATACATTTGTAATTTAAAAATAATGATGCAATTTTACAATATTTTTACTCTCCATTTTTGTAAATATTAAATAGCCGTAGTAAAAACAGTCAGCCAATAGCAGCAGCAGCAACAATTTTATTATTATTATTATTGTTTTCTTCTAAAAATTTTAGTTTTGAAGAACATGTTTTTTGTGTGATGGAATTGATTTTGGTTGTCGGCAAATTTGTTTTTATATTTTGAATCTTGGGACATGAATTTTCAACATATGGAGAAATTATTTTGTATAAAAAATTAGCTGAGAAAATTTGAAATTGTGCGTAACCCAATTAGATCGGCTTAAGGACGTACAGAAGGACGGAGGAAGAGTCTATTTTGTGATAGGCATATGATACTACGGTGAACGTGAGAACATAGAGGAATGCCGATTATAATAGCCCTAAAAATTGAACTCTTCAACAGAGTTTCATTTAAATTTTTTATGAAACTGTTGAAGATGTGCACGCAGGATGTTGATTTTAAAACGCACCTCCAAATGCATTCGTTCTTTTTAATAATATTGAAATGGTATTTATTGTATGCATTTTTGACATTTATTGTTCATCGTGTTTGAAATTATTACAAAACAATTCGCATGTATTTAAGGGAGAATTTGATCTTTTAATAATAATTGAAATTGCAGATATTTTCGTAGGGTCGAAATCACTATTATTAGATTTTGATTTTAACACAAATTCAGTGCAATTAAATAATGAAATTTTAAAATTACAATTGTACAGCGGCTGTGTAATAAATGTTTTATTAAAATTCTAATCAATTTTGAGCGTTTCTCATTTTATTAAAATGTTTTTAATATGCTTGTGTCCAGTTTTGATTACGTGTGCTTTCAACCGTATTTTTTAAAGTTTGTATGAAATTATACAAATATTTTAATCATCTTAAAATACGCTCAAAATATTGACACCTAATTAAAATAATTCGCTATTTTCAATTTATACAATTTCATAATTTTTCCATGTTTGCTTGAAAATGGAAGAAATGAACAAATAAACATCTTGATTATTGTTCTAATTTGTGATAAATAGACATTTTTGCTTTATACATTTAACTAAACTGCTTTAACTTATTTAAAAAAGGAATTAAATGTATTAAAGTGCATTTTTACATTTTTAACAACGTGAAGCAATAATAGCAATATTTTAATTATAAACTAATGTGTTCAAAATAACAAAATAAATGTTATACCATTAATTAAAAAAAGTTCATTCAATAAAAATCAATTATTTAAAACTGCTCAACATTTTGTGGGAGCGCTTTGATTTAAATTTTACAAAAAATTATTGCAAATGAAGGACATGTTCATGAAATTATTAAAAACATCAATGCCCAAGAAGCAATTATATAAAAACATGAGTGTATTATTATTAAATCTAGTCGACACATAAAATTATTGTTTTCCGTCGCAAATAATAGTGTTACCGAGAACCACAATAAAATTCTCATTATTATACATAAAACAAATGATTTTTAGAAATCAGTTAAAATAATTGCGCAATAACAGTTCTATATATTAAAACAACAAAACGCGAATGAAATTAATTAGTAAACAAAAGAAATGTAGAACAACGTAAAGTAATTAAAAGAGAAACAATATAGTTAAATAATTTTCAATTTGTATTAAAAAGCAAAAGAAAACGAATCGCGACAACTTAGTTGAAATATGCAAATATGCAAGAGTAATTGACTTAAGTAATGTTTAAATATTGAAAACAAAAACGGAGGGGAATCCTTTTCGATGAACTCCAAAATTTTTCATATAAGAAACATTAATAGAAGCTTAAGAAATCCAAGAGAACTGTATAAATAAAAGGATAATTTATCAATTTATCAACAGTAATTGTAATGTACTAATTTATATAATTATATAATACTTTAGGAGTATTATTTATAAGTGTAAGTGAAATTTTAGAACAAAATACTTGATTAGTTAAATATTTTACAAGAAAATGAAAAATAAAAATAAAAAAAAAACAGTAACGCAAAGGTGAGTAACAATTATATTAAAACAAATGACTATGTAAATAATTTTAAAGGGTAGGGTAATCATCATTTATAAAATAAATTAATTGTAGCCCTAACTTTGATAAGAATAAAAGGAAATTTGTGTAATGAGGTAAACACAAATTAAATAGTTCAATTAATTATACATAAAGGGATTAATTTACAACATTAATTATTATCGTATTTTTATTTTTGTACATTCGATTTTTAAGATTATTTATCAGACATGGCGATTTTAAGTTAATATGAAAATTGTAATTAATTTTAAGTAGTGCAACTAAATAAATAGTTCAAGTTAATTTAAAACAAAAGAAACAAAAAAACAATTAAGAAAAAACACCGAAGGAGATATTTAAAAATATAAAACAATTTGCGACAGCAAAAAATGATGAAAAAAACAAAACTTTTAACCTGGTAAATTGCAAAAAAAAGTAATTATGTATTGTAAATTATTTTGATTCTTATGTATCATTCATTCTTGCTCTAAATTTTGTACATAGCAATTCAAATTATATATAAATTAAGTAACAAAGTTAAGTAGGAACAAAATAGTTGTAAAAAGTATTTTCAAAATTAAGTGATCAAAACGTTTTCAGTTTTCACAATTTTTTTTTTGTTTTTCTTAAATTTTATTAAGATTTTAATCCTTTGATAAATTTTTACGTTAAAAGAAATTTGGTTTTTCTGAATACATAAAACAATTTATCAATTAAAAAGGAAAAAAAGGATGCAAAGATATTGTTTTGAGTGGACATTTGTTTCCTTCTGCGACAGGAAGTCACAGGGATAGCAGGAGTATTGGCTAATTTGTCCTTCAATATTGTATTATATCATTTATATTTATTACTTAGATCCATGATCTGCCTTGCCCAAAAGTTGTTTCAACAGAAAAATTGTGGAAATACGCATCATTTTGATATACTGCAAAAAATTAACATTTCATCATGAGAAATAATAAATTAAAAAAAAAATACTTTTTAGTAAAATTTTTTATTTAAATTAATTTTTCTTCACGTCTTATTTTATTTTGTATATTTATTTCGTGTATTTTTAGGAGGAAATGCAAAAGCAAAACCTTTTGAAATAAATATTTTTAATTATTGTACAAATTTCACTCTTATATATTATTTTATTATAAATATTTTTTTGTTTAAGATTTAGAAAAGATACTACTTTTAAAAACAATATTGATATTTTTTTTTTTAGTAGATACCATTGTTTATAAGGGGTTCAGTTGTTATTGAATATTTCTTAAAATATGCAATAAACATGTTTTTTCTTCTAATTATTATTTTTATTCTTTTGGAAATAAGTTAAATTTTTTTTTAAGACGCAACAAATAATTTTGGTTTTATTTTTTACTTCATTTTGCATTCAGATGGTTTTGTTGTTTTCACAAATAATACTGTTAAAATCAACTTGTCCAGAAATATTTCCATTGGATTTAACAATAATAGTTTTCACTTGCAAGGCTTTTGCCTTGATGAACAGAATCGAACAACACCAGAGGCATGCTGTGTGTCCTTAGTCCTGAAAAATGCATATCTGCTTCCATAGTACAATCCTGTATTAACTACACAACGTATTGCTTCCTCCTGAAGTTCCGTTAACTGCTTAAAACATATTCAAATAATTGTGGGTAAGAAATACAAATAACTTCTGAAGGTCTTCTGTTAACAATAAATCATTTTCATCAGTGATAATTATTAGTTTCCACGCTCAGGATATTGTTTTCCAATGGTAATTGCTTTCCCAATACACTCTTCCATTAATCAATAAAATAAAACTGAAAAACAGCCAATTACAGATAGAATAAAAAACAAAGTCAACACTTTTGCTTTCCTCTACATTTTTTCCTCCCATTTTAGTTTTTTCTGTTTGATAACAAAAAATCATTTACTTTTCTCAGTATTTAAGTACAATTCTAGTTACAATCAAAATTTAATTTCAAATAACTAATTAAGTGATATATAAAACAAAAAAGAATAAATAAAAAATATATAAACACGAAAAACAAAGTAAATATAATTGACTATGAGAGGTTTTGTGGGGACATTTTGTTTAAGGATTTTTCGCAATAAACAAAATAAGTTAACAATTGAAAAGAAGCAATTCTTATTTACCCAGCAGCCTTTAAGAAATATCAATGCCTTTTTGCAATCAAGTGCTACATGACTCGATCGTAACTTTGTTAACTGTAAGCAAATAAGGAGCATCGAAGTCCCACAAAAACTAAAAATAATGAAAGGTAATTTAAAAATACAAAAAAATAACACTCAATTTTTGTGGAAGCTTTTTGCGTAATGATGTTAGACATCTCTAACTTGTTTTCCAATTTGTGAATGTTTTCTCTTAAGAGCACCCAAAACGTAAATTAAGTGTTAAAATAAATTAAGATTCGTATGAGTTTATCAATTGGAATATATTTTATCCATTGTTTGCTTTTGAAGAATCATAGTTGAAGGCGAAGGGAGGTTTTGGCCTACCCAAAAGTTTGGCCTTCTATCATTGCCAATAATCAATTTATTGTCCGTTAAAGATGAATCGAAATTGTTTGACTGTACATAAAAGAGTTTTCCGTTAGAATTATATTTGCAATTATTTTCATTCTATTGCGAATTCATCTACGTAAAATTCAGGTTAATTGTAAATTTGAACAAAACAATTTAAACAAAAAACAAACACATACACACAACTACAGTACTAAGTAATTTGTTAGTAATACAATTAAAGATTTGAGATGAGAAAAGAAATCTAAAAATTTAAAAAAAAAAAATAATGAAATCAATTTAATGTGGAAGTGATCGTAAGAGTTGAAACGTATCTAAAGCCAGATTCACAGTTTAAGTCTTACAATTAGTGGTAAATTTTGAACAAATTTAGTATGGATTATACACAATTATGCAAAGTAAACACATATGTACATTTAAGTGAAGTTGAGTAGGTACTATACAAAATGGAACAACAAAATATTTAAACTTGAAGAATTACTAAAATATTTAAATAGGCCAAATTGTAATATAAAAAAACAAAATTGAAAACACAAAAAAAAGTGAAAAAAATGTATTAATTAATGGAAAAAGTTTTTGAAAATAATAAACAAAACAATTTATTATTAAATTGATGTTTTTTATAACAGAAGAGTAACCGTTGTTTTTGAATACTCAATAAATTTTTAAAGGGGTAATTATTTGCACTTGCAATTTTGTTATAACTATTGAATTTGGCGGGTTAAGTTGTAGAAAACCGAAGATATTAGAAAATGTTTATCAACAATCCTGATCCTATTTTTTACCAACAAATATTATACTTTTACAAACTAACAGGTAGTTCAGAGTTCACACCCGTCATTTTGAAATTCCTAGTTCAGTACGCTTCATGTTTCGGATAACTCATTTTCGGAGTGTATTTTTTCGGACTTTCAGCTCTTCTGGCAACGCCCTTATGGCATTTCAGCTGTGACAGTTAGGAATTTGCGCTTTGTGCACGTGTGAATTAGTTTTAAGGAACAATTAAGTAAACAAAAAGTATTTCTTTTATATTTTTCATTATTCTAAAAAGTTAAATAGCTTAAGTAAAAAGATGACAGATTGCTCTGCACCGAAAGTTAGTGATTTTCCAGCAAACCCTTCAGTGAAACGAAAGACGCGCGTTGGTCCATGGAGAAACAAGTTGGTAGTGCATCTTAAGTGATGTAATTTATTAAGAACTCTTCACATTTTTTCCAGAGAAGAATTTGAAATGGTCTATAATTGGATTTACGGTGACGATGCAAATGAGTTGACGAAAGCGAAGGCTTTCAAAAGGCTAACAGTGTGGAAATTGCGAAGATCTGACTTGACCCCGGCTACAATATTGAGTACGGCTGTAATTTTGGAAATGCAATTACGTGACGATCTGAATGGCTCTAAGAAGGAGAGTAACAGTGATCTGCGCGTTATGTATTCGAGTGCATTTACTCGCTTTCTCAACTATATGTCTTCAATAATGCAGACGAAGAATATGAAGACCATGTACGAAACGGCGAAAGAATTGGGACTAGAGTCCTTTATAGTGGACTTGCGCCATCTTTGTGCGCATGGGCAGAATATGCCGTCATTGGAAATATTTCGGAAAACAGGAGACTACTGTATGAAGTGGTTAAAAGAGTTTTACTGGGATCAGGAGATCGCTAATATGTCCAACGTGGACGCCAGGCACATTCGGCAAAAGGAACGCACTGATTTCGATGAGACGGTCACTGAACTGTTCCAAGTGCTCGACGATGCTGTGGAGGCAATTTTCAAGAACTGCTTGACAGTTGCTGAAGCTAAGAAGAAAATGTCTTCGGAATCGTATGGCGTTCTCAAAAAATATTCAAACATTCGTGAGGAGCAGACCTTGACGGGCATTTCTAGACTTGTTGTAAAAGATTTGTCGGCCCAAGTGAAACGAGAGCCTGGCATGAAGGATGTCCAGTCAATTTACATTCAAGCCCTTCTGAAATCTACATTCTTTTTCCAAATTGCTGGTAAGTTTTTTTGTCAGATGAAAAGATGCAGGAATTGATTTGAGATATTTTAGCAAACAGTTCCAAAAGCAGCAAGGAGAAGAGAGCAATCATTCAAATGTATCAGCATCTGTTCCAGGAAATGGCATTCTACGGATTCATAGAAGGACTCTTCCATAGACTTATCGATATCTGCGAGAATAATTACGAGGCCTCGTATCGGAGAAAAGGCGCTAGTTTTTGGGCGAACGAAATCGCGATTGGTTTTGTCGCCTTCAGGAAGTTTAAGATAAAATATAAAGAAGCAAGAGAACAAGTAGTTCATTAAACTCCGAAATTAAACGGAAAGATTATTGAAATTTTCAATTTCAGAATCCTGAACTGAATTGGGACCTCAGCTCTTTAAACAGGCCTAACATGGCAGTGAGCCTCAAGAAACTGTATCGGGACATGGGAGTGGATATCGGGTCCACTTTAATTTTCGGGGATAACTTTCGCCAGCCGTGGTCACTCTACTTCAGCAGAAGCTACATTGAGGAACGTATTCGGAACATCAATGATTTAAGCGCAGAAGTTATTGCAAAGTAAGATTTTTTTTTATTTTAGAAATCTGGACACTAATTTTCTCATGAACAATTTTCAGTTGTTTGTTTTTAGTTGTTCCAGCTTTATCAGAAAATGAAATTGCTGACTTGAAGAATCTTATTAACATTTACGTTGGATGTGCCTCCGAAAACTGCGAAAGTGTTGCTGAAAGAGACAGTAATTCTAAAATTTACACTCTCAAGAAAGATGTTCTGTCGCAAGATTGTGACGAGGAGGACGACTGTGCAAGTCAGGATGACGAGAAAGGGCAGTATGGGATTTGGTCAATTGTTCCAGGTAATGGAATCTACAGAGATATCAATTACAGTCTGTGTTAAGTAAAGCAATAATTTCTAGATGGATCTGAATGGAGCACTTGTCCTTTGGGGCGACTACCGTGGGAGTAATTTTGTGATCACTTTATTTTAAACAAAACAACTGTTATATTTTACTTTGTTGCATATTGCTTTTATAGCATTTTTCATAGTACAAGTGCAAATAGGAAATCAATTCAAGACAGTAAGTATTTTTTTCATGGTTTATATTATTCGTAGTGCAGAGGATAGACAGTGTTCATATTTATAAAAGTTGTTCGTAGTAAAAACTTGCTTTTTTATTGGACATATTTTACATACCTATTTATAAATTCATGTAAAATATGTTAGGGATGAGACTAGAAAAAATTATATCTATATGCAGCTGGAAATTAAGAAATTTTCGTTGCAGGCTTGCAGGATTTATATTCAGCTGTACCTTTTCGGATTGACTACTAGAGGCGCTGTCACTAAACTGATTCTTGCTGAATGCTGAACGCCCCTGCCTG
Source organism: Leptogaster cylindrica (assembly GCA_963082835.1). Lineage (NCBI taxonomy): Eukaryota > Metazoa > Arthropoda > Insecta > Diptera > Asilidae > Leptogaster > Leptogaster cylindrica. The sequence continues at coordinate 4,723,041 of OY720109.1, forward strand.
GTTCAAGGAGCAGCTACTGAGTGGTAACTGGCACAGGTAAGTAATGGGTTTTGTACGAGGTGGTGGTTTTCAGTTTATCCGCGTTCTAAGTTAAATGGAATATGTATTTCCACAACAAGAGGGCGTGGAACCAACCACACTTAGAATATTGAATGTCAATGTTTAACGGAAATTGATGGAAATGCAAAAATCTTTCAAAATTTTTATGCATAAAGAATGTTTAAAAAAAATTACTTGTTTGAAGGTCCGTTCGGGTCATTGGAAATGGTAACTTTGTACATGGTTTTGTGGCAATTCGAAACTTTTAAAACCACGTTTTGTGGGGAATCATTGAAAAGCACTTGATGAGTAACTTATAAATCAATAACTAGTTTCTCGATTTTGAGATAACTTACTCCAAATAAATGCAATCAGAAACAATTCGAAATCTACCTCAGCCGAAAGAGATTTTTTTGAAGATCAATTCGCACCAAACACATCTTCAGTTCGGAGCAAAATTAAGTGGCTTTAATTTGAAATAACCTGAACTACATCTGTCGAAATAAATGTCAATTCTGTTGATGCTGGATCGTAAAAATACACATTTGAATTCGAATTATCTTCCGGTACATCGAAAATACTTCATAATTGGTTATAATTTTCTCTCTTATGGTAAAGATACCAAAAGTTCCTCTGCATTCTATCGATTGCATCGATCAGAATAGAATGCAGAATGGCGACCACTGTGGGATGCTGTACAGCCATTTCCATGCATATGAGGCTGGCGTTCCTGCATTGCTCTTGTAGATAGCATCAGAAATGAGCAATTCGCTCTAATAGTAACTTTTCGTAGCAATGAGCATCCAGCCTTGTGCCACAAACAAGCCCAACAGGAGTGAAATGTATTCAAGTGGTGCTATTACGATTTCTTGTAATCGTTGCTATCTCCTCGGAATTTATCAGGCCCCTTATGTGGCTATCCTGCTACCAGCAGTGCAACTAGAACGGGCGTGGTATTTGCGGAAGTTGATTTATTGAAAGGCAACGAACAAATGGAGGCCACGATCGCCTGATAAATTGACTAGCAGCGCACAAAAGCTTTAATAGATCAATTTGAAAGTCAAACATTTTGCAGTCCACACGACGACGATGGCGACTCCCTCCAGGCGGGGTGGGGTCGTCCCTTGGCCGCGAAATGCGGAGGCGAGAGGCAGGAGGTCGCAGCGATTTCGTTTAATTGCAATTACGCGATCGTGCATGTTCGACTTTCAAACCTGCTGGGTGACATGTCTGTGTTCCGCAAAAGCAATCACACAGACCGAAAGGTAATTTCTTTGACAAATGAAGTGGCTCGACTTAATTATTGGTGCAGTTGCTGCATGCGCGGAAACTGCAGCAGGCCGATCGCGGCTAGAAGCGCGATTCGCGATTCGGCAGGAGTTTGTTTTTACCTCGCGATCCATGGAGGTTTGCATCCATAAATCCAGGCGCACTGATAGTTTTTCCTTGACAGTGATGTATCTACTGTGAAAGAAATTAATGGAAACCTCGGCGACCTTCGAAAGATCAACGATCAATTTCAATTTATTTATTACGGAGCGGAATCTGGGCTCCAGAAGTGCGTCAACTCATGCGTCGATATCATTTCACTCAATAATAAACTACATACGCTCTCGTAATCGATGGAAGGAAATTCGTTTTGTTTTTGCTTTTGAAAGGTGCATTAAAAAATCAATCAATATTAAGAATCTGAGGATGCTTTTAGTTTTCACCTCTGCCCTCCACTCCTCCATTGTTTCACGGCACTTGAAATTAGTATAACCTAAAATTGTTTTCGAATATTTAGATCAGTAGATCGGCCTCGAATTCTTACGGCACAATTTGAACAAATTTTTACAGATGGCACAGCGCAAGTGACTGTATGTGTTTCGTGTTAATAACAATTTCTTTGAGTAAGAAAAGTACTTTCGTTGCAACGGAAAAATAACAAGGAGCACTCCAGTTCCAAACACAATCCTTTTAAGGAGCGCACACACAGCAGATGCTGTGCATTGAAAGTGGGTCACGCTCTTTGATGATTTGAAACATCAGAATCATGGAATCACATGATGTGTGTTTTTTTTCCTCAATAAATTCAAGTGCCACAATTGCAGTAGGTTCAGATTGTGCTATAATCTCATGACAATTATGCAGATTTCTTGAAGTAAATATTATAACAATTGCTTTGCCTGCTCTATAAATGACTACATCCTGGGGATGTGAATATTGTAAATTAGAAATATGAAAAACAATAGAGATTTATATAATCGTAATTGTTTCGTTACTGGATCTCTTGTGGATCTTCCCTGCCAACTTCCAGGACGTTAATCTTGTCTGGCTTGTCGCTTAAAGTCTGCGGATGTCATCTCAATACCGGGGCGCCTTTCTTGGAGCCCAGAGCATCGGAGCAGAAAAATCCATAGGGTGAGGGGGTGGGCGGGAGCAGTTTTAAAGAATGCTCGAACTGTTGTGCATTCTGACTTCGTTGGTCTCATTTTATTAAAAATTTTCTCGAGCACGAGAGGAAGCCTATTCTTTTGGTCTCTGGTGCAGCAAGCAGCGGACCGTATAGCCACAGTTTTGCGCTGTCCATTTTTTTTTTTATAAAATATGTTAGGTCGACTTCAATACAGTTCCTCGCTTATCCTTCAAATGTGTTTCTGCAACTCTGTACCTTTTAAATCTTCAACTAAAATGTCGAAAAATATGAGCTCCATTCATTCACACCTGCCAAAGGACGAGATGGCAAAAAGGGTGGACAGTAAATTTTTATTTTTGTTTGCCATTTTCAAAAAGGAACAAAAATATGGCTTACAATTACTTTTCTTTTATGTTTAGGAAATTTAGGCCACAGGACACTTTAAACTTTTTGAACATAAGTTTAATACCATAAAAATGTCAAGTACAGCGAATGTATTCTCAAAATTGTTTAGATATCACTTGAAAAGGGAATTTATTTTATTTTTACATGTATACACATATTACATAAAATAGAAAATGTTAGCTTTAACTCTTTTTTTATAACTACATTTGCTTTGGTGCTACTTTTTGACAAGTAATGTATTTTTGTTTTTATGTTTTTTAACTTTAACTTTACACACAAGTGCCAAACTTTTTATGGTGCAAGGTATTTATAGTATTTACTCGTAAAAAACCAGTAACAAATTGCTTTTTAACAATTTTTTTCCGTATTCTTGGTAAGCAAGAAAACAAGAAAAAACATTAAATTATCAATTTCAGCCAAGGAAGAAAATTATGCAATCATCACAACCAAACACAAATGTTCATGTTTCTGATGAATGCGATCCTCCGAAATTATTCTTTTGTGAAGATATCTCCAGCATAAGTTTCTTTATTTTATTGTATTGTCCCTGTGCTGTGTACTGAAAGATGGGAAAGGGTAAATGAACAATAGGAAAACTTTTCCCATAAATTAGGACTAATCGACTGAGGACATTTAAAAGACTTATAAAGACAAAAAAAAATCCAAAAAGGAGGAACAAGAAATTCACTTTAACTGGTGGAGAGTTCCAAATGGCGGCATCCATGAAAGTTGCCAGCTGCTGCATTTATCATTCCCAAAATGGCAAACTACGCTCGGCTATAGGTTTCTGCAATAATTATTATTGTCGTTGCAATTTCCCCAGCATCACTTGCGTTGCGGCATACAATTCGTCCTGAGCACGTGAAATCTATTCGCAAAACTTCATCCATCCGAAGCTTTTTCGATGGCGTCCTAAAGATAACGGTGTTGTCGATGATTATTTTGGTTCGCGGTTGTTCATGTCGGTCGCATTTTGCATCATTTATCTTCGCGGGGCGCAGTTTATCTCCGCCATTGGCATTTTGCCTCCAGTCAAGCATTGTTTTCAACTCGGATGTCCTTTACCCAATTCGAATCAAATTGTGGACGACAACTGAATTTTAATATCTCAATAAAACGGTTTCGTGGTGCGCGCTTATCGCCAACCCATCGTCCCCTTCTTGTTCGGGGAACTTTTGAAGGTTTATTTCCATGAATTTCTGTTTTGAACTTTTGTAACAACAGTGGTTATTTTTTTTTTATCTTATAAATTTTTCTTGTTTTGGAAGCATCTTGTTAGCAAAATAATGGACTTTTGTGTGCGCCTCGAAATAATATGCAAACCAAAAACAACCACAAAACAAGTGGTATACGTTACTCTCTCTAAATGGCGGCGATGAATTTGTTCGTTGAATGCAGCTGGATTTAATGCGAATAGACAACTTCCAATTTTAGAGTGACAGAAACATGTTCAAGTCCATTCTCAGCCGCCAATTTACACTGCAAAATTTTCATTCGTCAATCAGATCAGAGCAGAAATGGTTTTATGTGGCCACTGCACTCGTGCATCAGTGCACAGAGAACGAAATGCATTTCCGTCTTGTATAATATACGAACTGAAAAGCCAGATTCGATAGAGGAAATTGCTTAATTGAGAAAACTGAGAAGACATTTCTAATCTAGTGGTTAAACGGAATTAGTTCTTGCAATCATGTTGAGTTTTCTTAATTCAATCTCATTGAACTTTAACTAATTGATTGAATTTTAATTTTGTTTTTAATTAATTCCTTGCTTGCGGTAATTGAAGAAAAACCTCTGTTAATGTGGTCAACTAATGGGGTTATACTTTTGGGGTTAATTATACGTACTGCAGATGAGATGAGGGTTCCCAATTCAGAACAGAAAATTAAAGCAATTTTGGAAGTCGTTGTTTGCTGAAGATACCAATCAAAAATATTCGTCTTCTGCGCTGGATCAACTGCAATCAAGGTGCAATGGATGATGCTAAATGGCACAAAGAACCTGTCGGTGGATTCGCTAACAAAATTCCAAACCTACATCGTCCACATCGTTCAGGACAATCAAGTTCAATCCAAAAATTAGCGTGGTTTATGAAAGGTGAGCCCCATTCGGCTACTCCTTGTGACGACGACGTTCTTCTGCCGTCGATGTTGGTCAGAGCCACTGAAAGCAATCTCTTCGCAATTTCCAGACTGCAATGGATGCTGGAACCCGGCATTTGATCTGGAACACGCGATTACCACGAAAAAGCTCGCCGCGCAGTCGCCCTCTTGCCAATCAGCTGCTCATAATTCATCGTAATGGTGCGCACCTATTATTTATGTCCGAGCAATCCAAATGTATAAATTTATTCACGTCCCGGCAAATTTCTTGTTTATTTCGTTTTTCGCTGGTAACCAAAGACGCTGAACGGGACCGCCATCCACCCCGCGCAGTTGGCTGCGGTCGCCGGACAAATCTACAAAAGACGGCAAACAGTTGGGTCTCATTTTATTGAAGGTAACTTCGTCTTTGAGTGCTAATTAAAATTTACGTGCAAGTTGTAATCGGGGGAGGGGAGGAAAAGTTAAACCACCTTCGCCAATGGCAAGGAATTTATTATAAATAACCAATATGTTGTATCACGAGATGCAAATCATTCCTAGAACGGTTGCTTGCTCTATTGTCGGAGGACAACTTTTGCAACGCCTTGATTTGTTGGGTTCACGTAAATTGCTGTTATTAAGCAACAACCAAAAGAAATTAATCCAAACACAGTTCGCGTTGTTTTTATGTATAATATTAACATAAGACTTTCGGAATATTGGAAGCAGAAACTTCTACCCTGAATAGATCTATTTGTGGAATTTTGTAAATTGCGCAAAGTAATTATCTGCACGAAATTCTTAATGCGTGCGGACTGCGGAGGTGGCATTGAGACAAATTATACTTTTGAGGAAGCCGCAGGCCAATATTGATTGATTTGGATCACTGTTTCTGGGGTGTTTTGGGTATTCAAAATTAAATTCCTATAGCAATATAACGGTTTGTTACATTCAGATTTAATTGTGTTTTCAGAAAAACAATTTAAATTATTTATAAGTTGTCTGTCGGGATTGAGAGACTGGTCCAGCCAGTTAAGCTTGTTGTGGCAAATAGTTATTCACAACCCTTAGCGTTCGCAGCGACATATACTGCAGCACCGGAAAACGGAGGATTAACTTGAAAACGACCTTCAGATGATCTCGGACAAGTCACTTGTTTTCTTCGCGGTTAGACTTCTTGTGTATCAAAATTAGAATTTAAGGGATAAGCTGTTTAATGTTAACTATCCTATTCCTATGAGATTAAGGAAGAAAATTGAGCGCACATGGAGTCCCGTTATCGGTTATGTTGATTGTTTGTGTTTCGCATACCCAACTAGAGACATCCTTATGTTTGGGTGGTACCTGCATATAGTGCTGAATTGAAATTGTTGCCTAAGAACATCAATCCGACCACAGTGGTTTTCAAATCCTCCATACAAGAGGAGATAAAGTAAAGAGGGAGGTTGCTGGCCTCAAGATTTCCTCGTCTAAATGCTGTTTGCAGCATCACAAGGAATGACAAAATCAATATACTCAAACAGCACTTCATATTCCCCAGAGAAAGGAGCCACTCTCGATGTTCTGCAACATAACATCAAAATAACTGTTAAGGACGCGGGACTCCGGGCTCGTCCGCTTCTTTCACATCAACATCCGTGGAAATCTGACTTAAATTAAGTTTTTCCGATTTCGATTTGATTCAGCACTCCATTAAGAACTATTGGTAAAAACAGAAAATGCACTACAGCCGTCGGAGTTTGCTCCAGCAAATGCTAATTACAACCTTCATTACTGGCCACAGGTAAAAACATCGGCGATCGTTCTGATTCTGTCTCGAAGGTAATCAATCACAGCTGCTGCTGGTCATACGGACCGGTCGGTGTATTTTTTTTTTGCCTTTCAACCCAAATTAATATTCTATGTAAAGTTAGATGTGGTTGGGAGGAGGTAAATTGATCCAGAAATGTTCTCCAGTCATGGAATTTAGTCAGGGGCATGTGATTAAATGTTTTGTCGTTTAGGTAGAGTCCCCGGGAGAAGGAGGTGGGATCATTAGACCCAGCATTCGTCAGGAAACTCCAATTCATGGGGCAAAATGAGCACACGTCAACATAAGTTGGGGATTTTTTTCTGTTGTAACCGGTGGAAATTGTTGGTTTTGTGTAACTGGAATTGTTTTTTTGCTTGGTTATTTTTTTGTGATAAATAAATTGGAAGCAATTTTCACTTAATGAATTTTTTTTAACAATTTCTTAGATTGGAACAGTTTGGAACATTTATTTTATTGAATTTTCATTACAATTTTGATTAATATAATTAAATATTTCTCTAGCACTGATACCAATTCCCATTAACAAGCTTCCAGTTGAATTACGTGAGTAATGAATGCACACTTTTATGAGTAATATTTCATGTCCGTTTAAATGGGAATTCATTTAAATAACTCGATCACTTCGGGCCTTACAGTCGATCACTTCAAGGTTATTCAGTTCATTTGCTGGGAAATTTTGATTGGTAATGTTCCAAGCTAATTTCCCTCCCACTGCAACAACCTTGAATCAAGATATGTTTATGAATAGCAATTTTCTATAATTGCTGTATTCTGACTTTTGATCCCTTCAAGCAATTAAAATGGATCAGATTAGATTCCAATCAGCCTCTGAAAACGAAATGCTGTGTTGTCAAAGTTTTCGAAGACCCACAATCAACACCTTAGGACCACCTGTAATCAGTGACGTACAGTGGTACATAATCTCGCGGTGATGATGCAGAAATTTGATTCACAAACGAAATTTGATTTTGACTCTACACGGTCTTAGGATGAAGCTGTGTGTTCCCTTTGGTAATCATCTTTGCACCCCTTCCTTCCCGCCAATCGAACTTCATCTTCTACGCCAAGAAGTTCTCTCTTTCATCGCAAAGATTACTTGCTCTGCTGGTAATTTTTAGGGTTTGAACAACAACAAAAGAAGGCAATGAATGAGTAATCGAGCACTTCTTGATGGGATTCAAGAGTGATTCAGCTACACAGCCTATACGTCGTCCTTACGGCACATTACTAAACGAAAATTGTTCAGTTGCTTTAGTAATTTGTCCATGGCGGATAAAAAAAAGTTTTATGTAGGTATTTAAATATAATTTAAAATTCATTTATATTTATTTCTGATATTTGTGAATATTTGCAAATCCATGTTCATGCCTGTAGATTGATCGATAAATCGTTATTAATAATAATATTAATATACTAAAATAATTAATGTGAAAGTTTGGATGTTTGTTGCCCAATCACGCCTAAACCCTTGGTTCCTGGGTTGCAGTAAGTTTTGCCAAAATGCATATTTTTTTCGGTTTCAAAATGGCGACCAGAAATTTTAAATTTGAGGGGATTTCCATAAATATGTCAAACTTTTAGGTTTCGTTCTATATAATTTTTTGAAATTGGGAGCGTTCGTAAAGTGGGCCCAAGTCCGAATTAAGAATGGGATGTGCGAATGGGAATGAGAAATTAAACCCCGGTGAAACCCAATTAGTTAATAATCCTATTAATTTTATTACATAATTGGATTGTGATGCTCACAGTAATTTACTTTGCATTTTCAAATAGAAACTTAATAATAAAAACGCAATTAACCTTTTCAATCTATTTTCATTTCAATTGTCATTCGCTTTTTTTTTAAATACTACTGGATGTCGACATAAGTTTTTGGTTAACATTTTACATTCCCATCATGAATTACTTCATCACTGCAAATGCATCTGCATGAGTGTAGAATTAACATTTTAAAGTTTTGCGAACACTAAAATTCCTGTAATTCCTTCAAACTTTTCTTGCACCTAAATTGCATCCGCAATCGTAATCAACGGAAACAAGATCTAAAACACGAAAAACATTTCACGGTAATTCAGAAACTGCAAAATACAATTCATATTTTCCAGATATCATTCATTTGTTGTTGGAAGTTTGTGCATCTAATCTCCGAACAGGAGAAAGTTTTCCAGCAATTTTATCTGTCAGTTTTAAGCGTTCTTGAGGGTGTTCCCCTTTAAAATCGAATATTCACATTTACGCCATTTTATGAGAAACTTCTTGAACAAGGATAACTGAACGACTGAAAGCATATTTAAATTTGTTTGCAGTCTTTGCCAATTTTTCACACAGGACAAATGAGCAAACAGTCTGAATTTGATTGTTTGAAATAAGAATCCACCAAGGAAGGATCTTGGCACGATGGAGAATTGGAGATGTTTCGACGACAGTAAACTGTCTACGGATAATTTTTCTTTTCGACTTCTTTCACAGCTTTCAAAATGAAAATTTATTATATTTGCGAACGGGTCTTGAAATGTGGGGGCGGGATTCGGATATGTAATTGTATTTCCATTCATGTTTTGCCAAAAGCCCAAAAGTGACTGAGCCGAATGCCATGGGGACATGATGATGTTGGCAAGACTGCTGCTTTTTTACGGCAATTACTGATTTAATTGATTCAACGAATCAATTTTGCTTTAATGAGATGCCTAAAGTTGGGTTTTAAATGATGACAAATATAATTTTGAAACATAAATATTTTTACTGAAAATATTTTAAGGATGTTCCTTGAATTGATAAACTAACAAGAAGACTTTTTTTCTTTCATTCAAAACTTGAAGGAACTTGAAATTGTAAACGAATAAATCTTGTTATTCCTGGATAAATATTTACATATTATATTATTATTGAGTATGACATCAAATTTCTATATTTGGCATTCAAATTTGTCGAAACGATTTCATAAATCTGACAAAATGATGAGGACATGAGAAATCGCGATTAAATTTGATGCACAATAAGAATCTATTATCGTATTTGCTTCGTCTGTCCTAAATTGATTTTGACGAGCTCCTTGGGCAAATGTTTCCGTGATAGGATCCCATAAACTCAATCATGTCCTCGTAACGTGCAGGCCTCTCACAATGCTAATTTGACACCTGAATGCTCATTGCTCGCACTCTGGACTAATTAATTTTGTGTGCGACATTAACATAAACCACGAACATCCGGAATTAATTCAAAGTCACTCCATTATGCACACAGGTCACAGGACATTCGCCATTGGCTGCGTTCGCTCTTCAAAGGTGATAATGCTGAATTATGAATTTTAATTTCATGTTTGTAAAATTCATTTGCTGTAGGTAGATAGATGCATAATTATTTTCTGGACTATGCAATTGCAATTTATCAAAATGACGCCATTTTGTATTTATTTCCGGCATATTTCCAATAACTTAAATTGAATTAGTTATAGTAAGCTACCAAGACCTCGACCAAGACAATGTGTTAAGTTTTCCAAACTTTTCGGAATCGTGTCGGTTGATGGTGTGTTCTGAAATTAGCTCCGTCGGATTAAATCCTGGGTTTCCTTCCGAGATCGGCTTAAATGTGTCGAACTTTCTGCAGTCTTTGGAGCCGCTTATTGAACCAGAGCATATGCTCTGGGCATTGTTCTTGTGGTTCCTGACTTCATTACATAACTCTCCTGACAAAAAGCACCCCGATGTAACTCCTCTCCCCCTTGGGAACCGTCCTGTGGAGGGCAGCGGAATACATGAAAAGTGACATCCAACTGGGAAAACACTTAATCCGGCTACTGGAGCAACAGCATCATGTATTGGAATTTTGATTATCGAACGAGCAAAATTCCATTCCTTCAGCTATGAACCCTTTGTGCTGTTCGGCTCCAAAGAGGGGAGCGCAGTCTTCGGATCGGTGCACACAGATGCCCAATTAAGAACTTTGCTAACTGTGCTGTGCTGAACCCGAGGGTAAAAAAAATCCAACAAAACATTCCGCGCGGAGAAAATATTTAATCGGGCAAAATTAAAAATTTTCTGCGTGGACTCCAGCGCGGCCAATCAATATTGCAGCAGGGGAGTAACCATTCGCAGTCGGGGCGAGGGGGTTATGGGTGAGATTCGTTGATTAATTTTTTTCCATTACAGACAAATATTGCCTAGGGGCTGGTGCACTGGTTCTGCGCTCATCGCTAATTTATGCACTCGGCGTATCTTTTCCAGTGCAGCCGCTTATCTAACGAATTTCGCGAAATTCGAAGTTTAATTAACACTGAATGTCTTCAAGGGAAAATTCAATTTTCGCATACGATTTATGTTCATTGGACTATTTGGTTTATTCCAAGTGGATTTTGATTAAAGTTTATCTACTGAAAGAACAGCATTTGTGATTTTTAAAGTAGTCCTTTGCAAAAAGGGTTAAATCCACTTCAATCTGTGTTATGAACTTTTTGCTGCATAAAAACTAATTTAAAATATTTTAAGGTAGCTAAACTTTAAAAATTATTCAAGTTGCCAACAGTTTTGATTCTGAACACCGCAATAAAAGTTAAGTAAATGGTCTTTTGCAGAAGTATTTCTTGGATTAATCGCCTCAATCCTTCTGGAACTTGTCGACATCATCACTTTCTTGTGTTTCAGAATCTAAGCTGATTGACTCCGTTCCCCGAATATAAATTGCACCCCATGTGAATTATCCTACCTACGCACCTTACACGAAAACTTTTCCACAAAATCATGGTAAATGAAAGAAAATAAATTTGGCCCCTTAATCCCGTCTTAGGGTAGGGGGGAAATCGGGTACTTCTTAAACATTTCTTGTCATCCTAATGCTGAGGGCAGACCAAGAAAAAACGTATTACGGAAAATTCAATGACACAAATATAACCCCAGTTAATTCTGGACGACCTGGAAACAAATTAATTTTGGCAAAAGCATTACATGTCCTTGGTGGAATGGAGTCCTGTCAAGGTTATTCGTTTCGCACGATTAAGTTCCCAAGATTAACTGAACTATTTGTCATCTGTCACGTTCCAAATTGTACCAACTGAAGAAAGAAGAAGGGATAACGCGGGAGACAACCGCATCAGATATGCTGGGACAAATTTTCAGACTCATTATCCTTGGAGGTCGAATGAAAGGACAGCGGAGGACAGTGCTTTTTGTCCGTGGTATCGCATTTAAATAACTCTTTGTTGCTCTTCTTTTTGCCGGATTTGACTAACATTTTAATTTCTTTGACATAAAATAACTATGATCAGAAAAAGTAATGACGAATGGTTTATATTTGAAAGGTTTTGTTCAATTTATATTTACAGGGTGGCCACAAATAAAACTGTCAGTGTTTCTTTTACTGAAATTTTTGCTTTTTTAGTTTAACATATTTTCATCTAGCAAGTGGCAACACAACCATATGAATGATTTTCACATTTTGACATTACTTTTAGTAAGATTAGTAAGATGGACGCAAAGCGCGAGCTTGTTATCAATTTATTTTTATAAAGATAACTTTGATTAACAATAAGTGCCGACAATTGATGTTTTTAATTAAAATATAACATACACAGTACACACACTACTTCTTTTTACAATATACTTAACTGACATTTATTTCTGGGCACCCTGTAAAGTGTTGTGATCACAATGATATAATTCAAACGTTCCTAATTTATTTTAAGTTAAATATTTTGAGGACGTAGAATGAATATAATTCGGAAAAAAGGGTTTTGGTATTTTTCAGTGTTGTACAAATACGCAAGTGAATGAAACTTCCATATCCTTCAAAGTTTGGTATATAAAAGAAGTAGTGAAACTAATTTGGTAAGTACCTAAACTTTGTTATTTGATCTAGAGAATTTCTTGCTTCAACCCTTTCTATTATAAAAGCAACCGTCTTTTAAGCATTCGCCTCCTTAAAACTAAGTGGATTTTGTTGTAATCAAGGGTACACGCTGGAAGTCGTGTATCTGCCGGTGGCGAAGACACCTTAATCGGTGGAACACCAAAATGAGAGCATGCTTAACATTGAAATCTGGTTGAATAACCACAAAACCCGAAGCGGAAAGAACCCAAAAGCGTTCCTAATTGTTATTTTCATGGTCCATTGCGCTAATTACAAGGGTTGTGTCTGCGTCTGTTATTTAATACATCAGGGCCGGTCAACTCTGTCTGTTGTAATATCCTTGTGCCATTCGAAGCCTAGTGGAGATGAACACGAAACCGCAGTCAGGTTAGTTACTATCCTCCAGATTGTTGTTGGGTTACGACGTCAACAAGCATCACCTCCCGCCCCCTTGAAACGTAATACTTGTATCGCGGACCCTTAAAAAAAAAACCATTTTGGTTCCGGCAAAAGGAGACTTTCATACGCTTTCCAACGAAAAACTTTGAAATTTGATTTTTACTGGAAAAACTTCCGCATGAAAGGGTAAAGTGAGCCCGCAAAGATGGGCCAAATCAATCGACTGGAAATTAGTTGATGGTAATTTTCATTGTGTTTGCAATGAAATTAATTGGAAAAATTTCAGTTAATGGCGGTGACCGCTACTTATTAACTTATGGCATATTGATTGTGGGACTTTTATTTTTGGGATTAAGTAATAAATACATATTTGCTGAACCTTTCCGATTCTTTGGGGAATTTCAACGAAAATTCATGAGAATCCATTGAAAGCAAATTATGAGTTTTTAACGTTGAAAAAAGCTGTTCTGGATATAGAAGAAACCTGATTTGCGGAGGTGTTTTTTTTCCGCTTCAGTGCACTGCACTGCTTAAATATTCATTTTTCTCCGGAACAGTGAAATACACTGATTTATTTATGTTGCTTGGATTATAACTTTCTGTTAACACATTTTCGAAACACCAGAAAACTTCTTCAATTTGCATTCGAATTAATTTCTACTTAAAAATTCCCTATTGAATCGGAGATTATTAAATACATACTTAATTGCCACTTCCGCAACTATCGTTGGCTGTGGGCGGCCGCTAATGTCCCGTTCCACTGACCACACCAAACGCATAAATTCCTGCTAAAATATCCCAGAGGACATTAACTTTTAAAGTTGATGCATACAGACCACTAACTGCCCACCACCACACAGCCCACCTGAGGGAAACCAGCACCAGAGGAATATAAATCTTGAATTGAATCTCAAACTAATCCTTTCCACTATGATAAGATCTCACCCCCTTCCGTCTGTTGGGCGGTGAACCAGCCAATCGGGACGATCGAGAATAATTAATATTGTCTTCTAATCAGCTTGGCTTTGTGGTTACATGTGTTGCGATCCGTGAGTGGATGTTGCAGTGATTGAAATTTAACATAATTAAATATTCATTAGGACAGTGATTGAATTAAAAATTTAATACCATAAATTTTATACGGCAGGAGGCAAAACCACAAATAATCTGGACATGTGTATGCGGTTTGAAAATGTTGCCTTTAATTAGGAACAAAACAGACAATGGTAGTAATATTTATTCTTTCGCTTATTTTTTTTTTGTAGCACGTAAAAATTTGAATTTTAGTTCCAAATCTGCTCACAGAATAGATTTTTTCTCAACACACATTCATTACTACCTATCGGACACTACCGCAGTTTTTTTCATGAAAATACTGAACCTGTGTAGTTGGAGTTTATTCTCGAGAATTCCTTTTCATGATTTCTCGAGATTTCCTACTCAATTAATTGGCAAAGACCATTGCTTAGAAAATTGCTATCCACACTGGGTATCATGAAATTATACTATTGTATTTTTTATGATCCCCTGTCTGTATGGATTTATAAAATGTGTGTAAGTCTTCAGATATTCTATAACTTGATTTTGTGCTGCAGGTTTCAATAAAAGAGCAAGAGAAAAAGATATAACATAACCTTCAGACAACATTGCAAAAAGACTCCGATGATGATGAAGAACATAAATATAATGAAATTGATAACTAAATATGCCCGCAAGCATGCCTCTCTCTTATAAGTATATTTTGCCCGGAAAACAAAATGGCGGTTAATTGAAACAATATCACTTAAAATTGAAAATACCAAAGAACAGAATCACAAGCACTGTAGTCAGAAAGAGCACTCTTGAAGTAAGTATAGAACCCTCGTCGGGCTCGTCCCCATGTACGAAGTGCAATAACTTTAAATCCAATATCCAAAACTATAGCAAATTAAAGAACAGCACAATTTTTCGATTCACATTAATTACAACAAGAACCTTTTCAAATTAACTAATTTAATGGGAAATTTCTTATTTCCATGCAGTTAAAAAAAGTATTCGTTATATATTTAATTAGCAATGTACAATGTATCTAATACATGAGAAATAATTAGAGATTGTTTTAAACATGGAATTTGCCGCCAAAAAATTTTGTAAACGAAAAGTTGTCACTGTGAACAGCTCCAAATATAATACCTAATTATGTCCATTAATAAAAATGAAAAAAATACCGATCCGCGACAAGTATGTTAATATTTGCTGTTAGTGATCTTGCATAATCCAAACTTAATTAAGTTTTATTAAGTTATTATAAGTTGTCATTTACAATACTAAAAATAGTGCAAAATGAATGCTAATCCTTGACAACTTATTGAATATGTTTATATTTAAAATTTCAATCAGTGTCAACATTCTGTTTAATTTTTTTTTGCAACTTAATTAATCGAAAAAGTTTATATGTTAATTGGCAGTTGACGGAAAACGTAGAAATCTTTTCATAAAATGTTATAGCACTGTTTTTTTTATTAGGTCATCTTCAACATTTTCTTTATGTTTTTAATAAGTATAGTTGGAGAATTGGAAGGTCGAAGGATATAAATATTTTTCTGAATACTTTATTGTATCAAAGCACTATAAATAATTTTGTTTTTGAACCGTTATTTTCCATTGGTCTCCAAAATACAAAGTCCGTTATTCATGCTGTGCATTTCAGCCATTTTATGTTCCCTTCTGAATGTGATTAAAGATATGTGATCAATCACTGATCTTTATAGCAGGATCGTAACGGTAAGTCAATAGTAGTATTAAATATGGCGACAGAAATGTGCAAGATCTTGAGGATCTGCAATACCTCTGCAATACCTGAATGCTCTTTTGCAGTCTCCATGGTTGACAATAATAATTTCTTGTTAAACCAAATTAATTTCCAAAAAGTAACAGACTTCATTCCGAATCCTTAACCATTATTATTATTATAAAAATCGTTGTGTTCAATTCATTTCATCTATATATATATAAAGAAGTGTCCATTTTGATTGTGACTTTATAACTAAAGAACCGGACCTCCGATTGCTATTAAATTTTTACTGTGTGTTGGGACATATAATGTAGATGGTTATAGTTTGTACGAAGTCGTTCCAGCAATTCCGGAGATATGCCATTTTGAAGATTTATGTGCATTTACATGGGAAAAAAATGAAAAAAATAAAAAAATTAAAAATCGCCATATCTCCAAAACTGCTAATCGGAGAGCAAAAATTAGGGCAGATGTGTGATGTATTGTGGTATAGATAGGTTGGGGAAAAAAAAAATTTGAAATTGGGTGAAAAAAACATTTTGGGGAAATTTGGTTAAAATTTTTGAAAAAAACTAATACAGTTCTATGTAATATACGTCGCTTTTAGAGATAGTTGCAATTATTCAAAATGTAATAATATGATGTACACTTATAATATTTTGATTTTCACTGTCCCGTGTCAGAAAGTCTCAAAAATAGCGAAGTAAATTTTCTATCTGATTCATTTACAAAATTAATTATTATTGCACTCTTAATTATTATAATTACAATTTACAAACAATTCCCACTGTACATTTACATGCAGATTACAAGAAATGTCCATTCAGTGGTCATATTTCATTCTTTCATGCATTTGAAATACGCAACCACTATGTTCTGAGATTACAATAATAACGCGTACTACATAAATTGCAAGTGCGATGATCCCAATTCAGAAAAGAGTCATTTACATGTTGTTGCGAACGAACGCAGCCATCGCAATCCGCTTAGAACGTTTGTCAGACCCGGCAATAAAGGCTTCCGTAGAAACCGAACACGAAAGCCGTTGAAACTAAATCTGATGCGAACTCGCACCTGAGCCAATTTCCCATAAACCAGCCGTGAACAATGGCCACAGATAACGACTCCCTATAAAAACGCAATCAATCCCTAATAACCGTGTCACACTTGCGGTTGTAAACCACATTCGTACAAAGTCCTATTCCCGATTGCATCCAACTCAAATGTCTTTCACGAGGCCGGGTTTATTAGTCCGCAATTTATGGAGAGCATATTATGAACGATCTTTGGGCAGCAAGACCCCCTCCCGGAGTGATGAATAATTTACGATTAACTGCCAATCAAAAGTTCGATCAAGATCATCCGGAGGTTCTGGATCGGGGAGGGAGATTTATACGATAGGCATCATCGGTTCTTCCGAAATCTCTTAATTAGCTCGTATAGAAAATTGGACAAATTAAAATCAGATTGTAAAACACGAGAAATTCCCGCACACCGTGATGAAAAAGCTGATGTCGAAATTATGCGCCAATAAATTTGCATATAATTTTACAATATTTTATTGATTTTTGGTTTGGCCGCGTGTGACACTAAAATATCTTGTTCTGATGAAATTCAGGAATGGACGACACAGTTTTTCGGGAAATCGGAACTTTTAATTTTGTTTTAGTATACGATTCAAAGGGTTAAGTAGATGCAAGTTCGGTCACTGGCGATTGACGACTTTCAGTTCTTTTGTGTTTCCATATTCCATCCACCTGTTCATCTTGGCCGCATCCAACCTTGGAATGCCGTGACCCAGAGAGAAGCGTTTTATGTATGATTAGAAATAGATCATGTTTGAATGGCATCTCCTTAAGGGGCCATAAAACCGAATTAATGAGCATGAAATTTGAAATTTTAATTGTGCCCGACTTTTATCACAGGTTGACGTCATTAAGCAAAAAAAAAAAAAAAAAAATTAACCGTCACTTAACCGCTATCACTAGCAGCTTTTTGTTCAGGAAGAATTTTACCCTCGTTAAATTAATTACTCTTGTGAGGTCTTCCTTTTAAAAATTTTTTGTGTAGTCCATTTTATTGCGGCTTTCAAACTCAGTGTACCTTTTAAAAAAGCAAACCATTTTAGCGTAATAGAGTTAATTTGATTGATTTTACATTTTATGGTACAACAAATTTGGAATTTTATGGTTCCATTTGAATAATCTTTCTCTGGTAGTGAGACACTCTTATTAAAGAAAAAATGGCATATAGAAAAATGAAATCCATAGATTAAAAATCAAAAATGTCGATAAGATTTGATTTATTTTTATAGTTGAATGTTTCTATTTTTTCCCATTATTAAGAAACCAGAAATATTTGAATTTTTTTTGAGTTTTTAAACAGTCTTATTTTTCAGTAGCATTCTTATATAGTGTTGTCCGTCATTCTGCTTTGCTTCCGTTCATATGCTATCAGTTTTCTCCTTTAGATGTTATCCTTATTATTTATAAACCTATGAGCAAAAACCAGTGGGTTGCATTGCTGAAGCATTTAAACGACATCGTTACAATCATAAATACAAATTTCGCCGTTCATCACGAATAATTATCTACCCACAATTTTTTCAAAAACTCTTTAATTTAACCCTTAATGATGATCGAAATTCTCATAAATTAACAAAATACAACCAATGTAAAACTAAAAACATCTTTAATTTCGTTCTGATGCAAATGAGGATCACTTCATTGTCTTGTCATCTTCCAGCCCAGTATGAATTTTAAGCAACAACAACAAAAAAAAAATATTGCTTTAACGAGAATTTCTGCTCGTATATTAAAAAGGATGAAAATAAAACTGCGACTTGCATAAATTAATACTTTACCTTCACTCAACGGTTAAGCAACAAAACAGAATCACGGTTTAGCGGCTGGGTATTTTTTTTTACAGAATTATTTCGGGTGGAGTTATCTCTTAATGTGTTAATTATAAGATTAAGTGGTTAAGCTTCGTGTTCTAAAATCTGTTTGATAAATGCTTTACGAGTGCTCTTAAATTTCGGCACCACGTTATTTAAATTTGGTTTTCTTTGTTCGTCATTAAAATATGAAGAATTTTTTAGAGCTAAAATTATCTGATGGAATTTTCTAACTTTTAAGTAAGAACAAAATTTTTAAAATCGCTACTGAACTTTTAAAAGCAAAATACATTTTTTCGTTACATAAATGTATGGAAGAAGATTTTTAATTACAGTATTCTTATATTAGTTCTTTTTTTAGTGTTATAGACTGTTTTTGATTTAAAAACTTTCAGAAATGGCTCTCGTGCTGAAAATATAAATTTTCTTTTAAATTCTGAAGTCTTACGTAAAAGAAAAATTGCAGTCAGGGCTCGTTTTTTCCGGATTATTTTAAAACAATTTTCAACATCAGTGGTTTATAATTAATTAATCCTAATTAGGAATTTTATTGTTGAACAAACATTTTGTTTATTAATCCCTTCTGAACGGTAAAATTTTCTAGAACCAGTACCAACAATCTATATTTTGATTAATTCCGAATCGATTCGATCAAATTACAATTATTCCTGATCCTCCTTTGAATATACGATTTATTTCGCGAAAACTTTGGGATTCCCCTGTATCAAGAAATTGATTCAAAATGGCTCCAGTCGCTTCCAGCATTAAAGTTTAGGCCACAATTAGCCTCATGAACTGTAAAACTTATCCCCTTCAAAGTTTCATGAACGGAAAGTGTTTGTAGAATTTATTAGATTGAGGCAAGTGAATCGGAAGAATCTGGGTGACGGGAGTTTATCGAGCGTGGGAGACATCCCAGATATAGGAACGATAAATAATCCCGCACCAGAGGCTGATGGCAAACAAATTTGTTTACGTAGAGACACTGTTTGCGCTGTCGATTAATGTTATTTACATGTCTGGCCAGGCACCTACCGGGGGCAGGGAGGGGGGTGGGTTTTGGTCCAGCATGAAACAATGAAGGTAAGGTTAGCATGTTGCTAGATGATTTTCGAGAATTATCCAGAACTGTTTGCATACATTTTGCATCGCCTCCAGAGATGAGCATTTGCTCCTGTTGAACTCCTTCAATTTTAGTGCTTGACCGGAGAAATGGAGTTTTGCATTTTAATGACGGTAAATTATTCTACGAGTATTTTGCTGAAGTAACTAACTCTTCAAAAAGCGCACCGCTGCCATGAAATTGATTGACTTAGGTGGATTACCATTTCGCTGAGTTGTTCATGCAACACCAGAGCAACATCTTGCGTTTTTCAATTTAGCGCAATGAAGAAACAAATTACTTTTTGTAATCCATTTTTAAGATGAACTAATTGACAGACATTTGCAAAGCACAACATTCCTTTTAACCACACAATTTGAATGCTTGTCTAAAAACGATTCACGTTCCAAGAAATCCGGAAAGTCTCTTCACATCTCTATTCCCAGATGAGGCGTTCAAATGATTGACAGAGCTTGGGAATCGAGACCGATTGATTTCCAGAATCTGCAAAGTCATTGGACGATGGACTGAGTAAACTTCTTCAGATGATTTCGGTGGATTAGCAATTTGTTTCGCTCCATAACAAAATCATTCCGGAATCCGGATCTTGAATGTCCAATAAATGGCCGTGTGAAAAGAATTTTCCGATTTTCAGCAGCACTTCAGATTAAAGAATCGGAAAACGAAAAAATTCAATTTCCATGCAGATGCGGAAAATTGATGATTATATAGAAAACGAGTTGAAAAACTGTACACAGTTTCCCAGCCAAATTCAGTGTTCGTATGTGGTGCTGTTTTGTCACTTGGAAATTGTGTGAGTTCTTCCCACAATCAGGAGCTGGTGAATTTTATCGTTGGAAATGTTTCGTGTTGACGACGACGACACAGTCACGTCTAGACAGACGCAACTGAAAACCTTGAGAAAGAGCTCCTTCCCAAGTGCGGAAAATCCGCGAGTTCACGAAACTCAGCTGGGGGGAGCTCCACGGGCATTAAGTATGAAGTCGTCAACTGGCAAGTGTTGGCGTCCGGAGATGGCAAGGAAGTCATCCGTTTTGTGATCCACGATCGCAATGAAACCGCGCCCACTGTAAAGACCCATCAAACAGTTTGTACCAAATTTATTGGCCGCTTGACGTGGAATTAACACATCTTAAAATTCCAGAAGAGTTTCTATACATGGAACGGGGATCATTTCCATCCGTCAGACCTCCATCAGTCTTCGACGTTGAGATGCGGAGGAGAGAGATCACCTGCGGTCCTAAGAAGAACATGACATCTCCAGGGTTATGTTTTTATTGCTTCAGATTACCCCTTCGATTTCGCTGTAGTGACAGTTACATTTACCACAATCTGTCGACCTCACAATCTGAATCCCATAGGGAGCGGAGGGGAGACGCTGCGGGACACTTGTTGCATTAACACGTTCATCGTAAACCCGGATTTAGGTTTTATTGAACGCAGCCGTCTCCGCCTTTTCTCGGATCGATCTAGTTTAAGCAACAACAAAAAACGACAACGAAATAACAAATCCATACCTTTCCAGTTGTGGCAGGTGAACGAGAACAGAAAATGGTATTGATTTGTGTACTAACATTATTATACGGATTCGAACACAATCTCGGCTGGATTAAAGCTTAGATTTGTTCATTCTCCCCCCGCGCATTTCCCCCGAGAACCTTTTTTCTCATCTTACAATGTTAAAAGGCACAGAAAAACCATCCGTCGTCTAATTTCAGAGACGAGTGTTAGTTGTATAACTTTCAATTAAAATTCTTTTTGAAAAATACCAATTAAAGAATGTCAGGCTGTCGAGAAAAAGAAATATTCTGGGATTAATCCTGAGCATCCGGAATTAAGAGAGGTTTCGCGTTTTGTTCTTTTTGTTTTGTCCGTTGACAAATTCCCTTTCCCCGTTCCTAATTAGGACAACACACAAATTGTTGTTGTTTTTCTGCAGATGTCAAAGGGCTATTATTTTTAATTTCATAATTGCTTTACTCTATTTTTTTTTATTGTGAAAATGAGAATTTAATCTCAGTGAATTATTTCAACTTCAAGGGATTGTATGGATAAAATATTTCAAGATAATTGTTTATAAATTACAATATTTTAGTAAAATCATTTTAAAGAAAATTTTGAAATTGATTCTCAGTTAATTTGGTCCCTTTTTTCGTTTGGAAGTATAGTCCTTTTTGTCACAAGTATTCTATTTATTATTATCTTTTTAAAATGAAACAAAAAAATGCCCAACAAGGAGAAACAAGGAAAACAAATCGATACTGATATATTTTGTCTTTTTATTAAAAGAAACAATAAAGAATTTTACAAATATTAACACAATTTTTGGACAATCACTATATATTCACTAGCACAATAGGATAATAAATTTGTTTTGTTGATCGCATTATGCCTACAAAAAATCATGACGAAATTCTGAATATTGCTACATCGCCACATTTACAAAAATTGCCCTAAAAAACTAATTTTTACTTACATTTTTCTCTTTTAGAGACTAGAAATATGAAAAAAAAAAAATAACTGCATTTTACAAATTGTATTTACACTTATATGTATTGGTGTAAGGAAGGCAAGAGTTGAGTATATAATTAAATAAATAAGCACATAATTGATTGCAGAAGCATATTTACACTCTTCACCGGTCAATTTAAAAAAAATACATAGGTATAGGTAGTTTTAGAAACTTATAACAACTTTTTACAATTAATAAACATCACAGTTACACAAAGCTGCCGAATTAGCAGCACAAAGTTTGAATTTAGGCTAGAATTTTCGGCTGATTTTACCACAAAAATTTCCCAAAATCATAAAAAAATAATGTTGGTGTTCATCCTTAGAGCAGTCACAGCATTTGTTGTTCCATTGTTATCATCTCCTGCGAAAAAGTTTAATCGATGAATATATTTCGTCATTTTGTCATCCATCACAATGTATCCTTGGTGGTGTGATGCAGCGGTGTTTTCACCACCTCTGGAGAATTTCGACAAATCCTTTGGGGGGAAATTATGCTGGAGATGGGGAATACTGCTCTTGGTGGAATTTGCACGACAGATTTGCTTATCACCTCGGACAGAAGCTGAAGTAGGGAAAAAGATGACAGTGAAGTGAATAGAAACGTTTTGGATCCGTTTTTAGGTCGAAACCATCGATCTTAACCACATTCCATTCGTTTTTCATGTGGGCATAACTGAAGGAAACTTGGTCGGAAAATGTCTCGGGCCGAATGAATTCCATTGGCTCCAAGTGGGAATGGAAGTTATCAACAACTGTCAGACGAACCTTCAGGAGATGCTCTGAAAGAAAAATTAGATGTTTTTCGTTACGAGAAGATGTAATTTTTATACGATGATTTCTTCAAATAGACTTAGCTTTTGTGTTCATGTTCAACAGACTGATTATTACAATGCAAATGTCAGCTATTATCGCAAATTCGCAAATCATTTGCAATAACAATTAACCTAAATTGTAGGCACGTAAAATTACGTGATCACAAAGTTCCTTTTGATATAAAATTAGATCATGGTTCACAGGATTCTCTCCATCAAATAAACAATACGTGTCACAACCGACAACGTTTAAATTATCTCAACTAATTAATGCAAATAGTAATTGAATTACATTGCAATTAACCGAACTTTGAATAACTACTTACCTATGATAAATCCCATTGTGACGTCATCCGGAAATCGAATTTTGTCCCCGATGCTAATGAATTTTCCACCACCGGCAATCGGTAGCATCTTAAGGGTTAGAGCCCGACTTAAGCAGAATCCGGCACCACCAGTTGCAAACCAAAATGTGATCTTCTTATTGGTTGGTACCGATGAATTTCTCTGTAATGGCAAAATTCAATGATGAGGATTAAATTAAATATCTTTTAGTGTAGAGTGTTCGACAGAAAAGATATTTGCATATGCCGGGTGGAATTTTGTGCTGCATTTCAAGTTCAACGTTCATCTGACTTTTACATCCGGCTTAATGGACCGTGAAGAAGAATCTGAATACCATGGCAAAAACTTGAAGTTGGCCAAGAGATTTCAATTAATCGCTCTTTTAACATTGAAGCGGTTAGGTTCAGATTGAAGTCGCGGTCCGGAGACCACTTTGTTATTAGAATTTTATCGGACGGATGCTGTTTCGGAGATGAACTTAATCGTTCGGATTTTGCAATCGATAAATTGAAATTTATTTAGGAAAATTGTTTTTGATTTCTAATGGCGATTTTAAAAGTCTAAAATCAATTTTGTTAATGTGCATAATCCACAGTTATTATTGCTGTCTAATTGAATGGAAACTTTCACATTTCTCAAATTATTTACAAATCAATAACTTTTCAAATTGTTTATGTTAACAGCAAATCAAAGATCATTAACCTTCAATTTTTTTTTTTGCATTTATTTCGAAGTCAACAAACAATAAACATCTTGTATACGAATTTCTCCAATGATAAGAAATTGTTTCAATTTCGCTCGACATAGTTTCAATCACAGTAATCAATTGTGATTAATTGGCATTGGTAAACAGTAAATAACAAGCACAGAAGGAAATGTATTGTGAGCATTGAAATAATCGATAGAGATCAATCGAACCATTAATTACTGATATCGTCCCGGGGACGGAGTAATTCGGGTGAAATGAAACGCAAATTCCAGTAGTGGAATCAGAGAGCCTCAACAAATACCATTCCCGATGTTTTGAGCTGATTTGAATGAGGCGCGTAGGTTTTGTGTCGGAGCCCTGCGGTTTTCATGGCTGGAAAATGGACACTTCAATCAGTGGGAATCTGGCGAGCACGCATTTGTTTTATTATAGAAAAAAAAAGGGAGAATACAAAAACTTAACAGCAATTTTTGAAAAATGATCACGCATTGTCAGGTGAACAGGTTTTTATTAAAATTAATATGCAACACTTGGGAATTTAGAAAGCATTTTCGAATGCTGCCATCTTTAATCGTAATCAATGAGAGATAAATGGGGAAAGACAAATGATCTTTTTGGGACACTGACTGGATGTATTTGCGCAGCTAAGTGCAGCCGATAAGGGCAAGTAACTGGCATTTATATTTATCAAATTTGACTTTTAGTAATGAAAGAGAATAGAGTAGAAGTACAGAAATAAATAAAGGTATTTACATTGTCCAGATGAATTTCTAATGGTGATGATATACTCGGCTTCCCCAAATACCAGTCCACAGTGGGACTGTAGTCATCCAACAATCGAACCAATCGAGGCACATTGACGTAGTTGTCGTCATCGAAATGACAAAACCATCTGAAATGAAAAAAAAATTATTGAGTATAAAATTGCATTTTATATCGCAGTTTTTTCGGTTAAAACGACTCTTCAAATATTGATGAAAATTGTTATGTTTTTTGTTTTTAAATTAAAATTATTCGGTATGATTTATAAACTGCCAGAAATTTAATTTTATGTGAACTTAGTAACCTGTATAAAAACATTTTGGCATTTCATTATTTTTTCAAGAGTGAAAGCCTCTTTTTCGAATACCCTTTTTTCAAACTTGTCCCAAAATGGCTCCACTTCTATTTTCGGTTGATCAAATAATTGATATCGCTGTTGGAAATATAAAACTACCAACTGCAAAAAATGTTCCTGCTTTGGAAATATTTTTAAGAATTGTGGCAAGCAAATTGGATTTATATAATGGAAAAATAAAAATTGACATTGAAGGAGAAAGCCAGATAAAAGTGGAGACCTCAATTTTCGATCCTGAGAATTTGAACAATGTAAATGAAGAAGTGGAGCACCAACAACAAATTATAAATAAGGATATAAATGAGGAAATGTTGCAGCAATCGAAACAGAGTGATTCGGAACACATAAAAGTCTTGAAGAAAATGTTGCACGAAAGTGATAAGAAATCCTCGAGGGTGCGGAGTGTACAACATGAAATTTTTTGCGAACCAAATGAAAACCAAGAAGTACAACGTTACAACATTCTAATTCAAACAGCGGGAGAGAGTCAAAAGTGCGATTGTCAAAACCAGTCACCTGAAATTCCTGTGGGAATTGATTATTCTGATCCAGACGATGAACTTGCTTCACGGCTTTTGGGAAATACTGATTTTGTAATTGAGTTAATGAAGCAAATTTCGTGTCCAATTCTCGAGGAAATTAACAATTGGAAGGATCAGTTGAAGTTGTTGGGAGACTTGTTTGAGAAATTTAACAGCAAAGCCGAGGAGGAGTTCAGCCGTCAACCTTCTCCGGAGGATAATGCAATCGCCATATGCGTTCTCCGGAAAAAGTTTGACCAATTTGTAAATGACTTTTTGGAAACTATGGAAGAGGTACAATTAATGATGAACGCTAAATCGGATAAAATCCATATTGTTGAGATGAAGCAGTATATTGCGGATGAACTGAAAGTAATACACGAGGAATTATATCGCATCACGGCAACAGGGGATTGTCCTGATGCTGTTGGTACAACCAAAGCTATATTTAAGAACATGATTTGCATTTCATGTGCTGGAACTGTTTGTCAAAGATCGAAGCCAAGGAAATCGTCTATTTTCCCAAAAACAAGAGCAGGCACCGTGATACGTAGGGACCCCCAAAAGGACGCCCCAAAATCGATTTCGAAACGTACATGTGGTGGTTCTCACACACGCATTCAACCCGAGGAGCGCGTGTTCAGATTCAAAAATTTGGCAGACGAATTTAACGTGAAAATTATGGAGCCCAATATGAGATTTGTTCAAGGCATCGACGGTAAGCTGTATCGAGGTGAGCCAGAAGTTCCTATTTGCATATGCAAGGACGGGAAAAAGGACACCAACCGACCGGAAAATCTTGAGAAAAAGAATGGGGAAAAGGAAGAAAGTGTTGAAAAAGAGGTTTTGTGCATGATTTATGGATTCCATTTTGTTTTCACTACATTCTTCCATTTTGTAGACGAAAATGAATCTAGATCTGAAATTATAGTAGAATTTCGTTGCTCACGTGAAAGTGGATGTAATTTACAAGATCCAACATGGTTAGTCCATTTATATTTATTACATTGGTGTGATGTAAACATAAATACTTGTTTAAGCCTAAATTTATTTTATTTTTCCGCACCATCAAACGCATGAATGAAATATGAAAATAATAACGATATTTTTGTACCCCAAAAAGGGAATGATAAAACGTTGATATCTCATTTAAGCTATTTCACAATTCTTCACGTTCATGACTAATTAAGCTTACTTCAGACTTCCTTAAGTCCTTCCAAAGCCATGGATTGCTAAAGTCCCATATATTTTCATCAGGTGACCAAAGCAATATCTCTTCGCCTCCTTCCCACAGATTCTCATCTGAGATTTTAATCGGATTTGTTTCCTAAATGAAGCGTACTGTGTAAGATGACACGAAGCAGATGTTCTGCAATAACCGCAGGATGGAATCGTATTTTCCGAATTAATCCTGCAACAACAACAAATTAAAATGCATCACCGGAATTTCAGAGATGCTTGAGAGTTGGAACAACCCTTTCTGTCGGCAAAGAATTAAGCAGAATTATCGAACGGTATTATTTGGCATTAAAAACCAAATATCCAGGTTTTGTGAAATTCGCACACTTCGTACACTTTGAAAGGCGATTTTAATTAATTAGCTGGGATTTCTCACCACTCACCCCTTTACAGGTAGGGTTTGCGGCTTGAATAAGTTACGGACCTTTTAAAATTGGTGACTGCTCTGCACACACAGTAACATGGGCTCCCGTAAATTTGCTTAAGCTCTGTACGATTTACGAGTGTTCGAAAGTTTTAATTTAGGGATCTCCCCTTGTGCTGAACTAATTAAAATTTGTGTGAAAACTTTGAAAGCAATGTAGGATACAGTTAACTGTTGCATCCTAATACGTTGATTAAAGCTCTTTAAGACTACACTCGTTAATTTGGGAGTAGTTAAAATCCATGACACTCTCCTCGAATTTCTTGAACAATGAAGACGACCACTGCTAACCCAAAACTGCCCCAGAAAAACTTCCACGACTGCATGCAACTTCCTGATGGTTATTTTTCGGTGAATACCCTGTTTTAAAGAATTGATATAGCACATCCCTCTTACTTGGCACCGATCCTTAAAACTTGTCTTTCTGTGACCCCAATATTCAAAGTCAACTCGACCAACAGAATAATAACCATCTCGTTCCAAAAAAAGAAGTTTTAATGGCACACTTAGATGCAACTAAGTTTTGTCAACAAGTCCCTCAATCAAGTCCAACTTTGAATTGCTTCAACTGCGATTATCCATTTGCCACTTGCAGTTCAGTAAAAACAATTGCAACGACACGAATTTCCTGGAGAATGAACAAATGTACAATGTACACATGACTAGTTGACTGAGAACGAGACTCTGTGTATTTTTAAATTTCCATGAACACTCTCATCTTAAATTAACGCTAATCAAAATGCTGAAATTGCTGGTAGAATTTGTTGTCTGACCATCGAAATCGGACAAATAATTCAACACGTGCTGTGAGTTGCCTGCAGAACTCCACTGTCGACATCTAGTTTAATTGATCTTTGTTTGCTTAATTCTGCTTGAATTTTGGGCGCAACTCAATAGAGCTGTCTGCAAATGTAAACTGAACCTTAACCAGTTAAAATTGACCCAATAAAATGGCAGAGAAGTCACCAATCAATGTTCGATTGGTATCGTACCACTTGGGATAGAGTTCGACCACCAGCAATTTCTGGCTCCAATTAAATTGCTGACTGAAAATCAATTGTTTATATATACACGGTCGGACAGTTATTGCTGGAAAGTCAGCTTTGTTTAATTTATCTTAATTATTGTCGGCGTCAGAAAGGATTTCACAAGTGTGCTTACAAGTTGCCATTTTTTGCAATTTACTTGTCGTGACACACTTTCTAATTACAATCTCTAATATTTTGACTGAATTTTGTTTTTTTTTGCAATTAGTTTTTTGTTGAATCGAAATGTTAAAGGGGGAAATGTTGCACAAATTGCGTGATCTATTCATTAATATTGATCGTCATAATCATAATAATGGTGCAACATTTCTGACAGATTGAAATTAGCTACCAGTTTGAAGAAGAAGAAAAAATGTACTAAACTTTGCAAATGTCAAAACAGCAAAACCGTTCGTTGAGATAACGGAAAAAAAATCATGCTGTGAAAATTATGAATTCATGCAGTCATTGACGTGGAAATTGAAACTGATTAAAGGTGAGAATATTTATATCGCGTAGACCTACACCACGGTATTATCGGAAAAACATGTTAAAAAGTCCAGAATTGCTTAATTTCGCATAAATTTATAATTATCGGGCAATATCTGAAAACCGAAGACAGTCGCTTAATTTGTTTGACCTATGTTCCTTAATTCGACAGAGACATCGACGTCCTGTCGATTTCTCTTGGCCAAGTTTAACAGCCGCCATTAGCACGAAAAGCCATCAGAATACATTTTTGGTTTGAGATATTTTTTTTCTGTTTGTATGGAAATTATTATTGATCAATAAATAACAGAAGTACGTAAAATAAATACGAAAGAAATGAAAATATCTCAACAGTGGTCATTGGATTAAAACAACAAACGTGGGTCGTTAGTGGTCCACGAATTTTTAATTACCATCTCAAGCGTTTTATTGGATGCATATTAAAGGAGATTTACATAATTCCACTGATCATCAAAAGACCGAAAGCACTGGATCACTTAAGGTGGTTTTTTTCTTCTTCTTTTTTTTTTTAAAAGAAAGCCATTTTGTTTTTGTTTTAAGTTGCTCACGTTCAAGTCACCGGCAAGAAGATTTGGATTTCACGACGGTATCTGTGCGAAAACCGACGACAGGATGAGGGCTCCTTCTTTCCGGAAAGTTTCGTGCGACATTTTATGAATCCCAAAAAAAAAGAGTATGTCCCGAGTTACGTTAAAGCTTTGTAATCTTATTATTTAGGCGAAAATACCAAATCGATTTGCATCTTAATGTCCGGATGGTGTCTTTTGTCAGTTTGATTTAACTCCTTAATGCACTTGAACAGAATTTCTGACGTAATCTTAATCGTGATTGTCTTTCCTCGTCCGTTAATGAGGGACGCTGCATCGGAAAAAGTGAGTTTTTCAGTATTTTACGACATAATGTTCAACCTGCAGATAAGATGCATTTTTTTTGTGCTGATATAAAATTGTAATTAAGATACAGCCACCGAGGATGTGCAACAGGGGTCAATTAGGTCCATTTGCTTACTTTCCACACTTGTTTTGGGCGTTGCATTTTGGGGAATGAGTTTTATACATTTTCATTAACTGCGAGCGGATGTCACGAACTTTAAGGAGATGTTTCTCTTGATTTTATGTGAACATGCTTCTGTTTTTGCACTGTAATGTAATTTGGGAAACAATATACAAATATGTTTGTTAACATTTTCATATTGGTAGTTCAAGTTGATATGTTTGTTAGTAGATGCCATTTATTTTATACGTCAGTTCGGATGATTGTTCAATAACTCTCAGTGCCCCATTGTTGTTTTCCGATACTCAATCAAAGCTAATGAAAAGTTTATTGAGCT
Source organism: Leptogaster cylindrica (assembly GCA_963082835.1). NCBI lineage: Eukaryota > Metazoa > Arthropoda > Insecta > Diptera > Asilidae > Leptogaster > Leptogaster cylindrica. The sequence goes on from OY720109.1 coordinate 4,753,358, forward strand.
CTGATAAGTGAACTTTTCTGAGGCTGTTTCAAGGGGAGGTCCTTCCAAGAAAGGAAGCTCACATATGAACTATGCCAATTTGGAAGACTGTAATATTTCAAATCAAGAGCGCTTTATAAATTATGACTGAACATAAATAAATTAGGAAAGCATTGAGGAGCTCTGAGGTCTTTGAAATGTCCGAAACGACAAGAAATCGCATCGGTGGACTGTCGTGGAGGCATTGCTATTAGTGCGCCTTCCTGTGCAAGGAGGCTCCGTCGAACGGGTATCCAGGGGACTTGTTGTTGTTTCAAGCATGAGATGTTCATCTCGGGGAGAGAGGAAGACCAGTGTATTAGGAAAGCATTAATCATAATAAAAGCTGACAGTGAGCTCATAAACTGCGGCCGTATTTGCAGCATTCGCAATCCTGGAGAAAGTCAAGCAGATGGAAAAACAATTGCCGATGGAGATTGCGACTGGCGGTCGCGCGGCGAAGCTAATCTTGACTGATGAGGACTTAAACTACTCTCGGGTCCAAGATACTGCACACAGCATCCCACTTGAACGACTTCTTGGAGGGTACAATTTGTCACAGTGCACCAGCATGTGCGACCCCGCTCGATCCCCCCGGACCAACCATGGTGGTTTTCATTGCCGTTCACTTTTCGCGTTTTTGCCGGTCGCGAATGCATGCAATGTAAAATTTTGCATGAGATCTAAGAAATAACGGTATGCCGTCATGTCGCAGAGGTGGATATGTGAGGCCCACACCCACAATAATTAAGTTTGTGCTGCCACGAAATGGACCAGCGGCTAAATCTATTGGAGCGGTTTCGAGTTTCGTCGTCGCTTTATGGTCGAACGATTTTCTTGCTGGTACAATTACTTTGATGGAGCATTGCGAGCAAAAAACGTCGCATTAATTCAATTTCCAGGGTGTGATCCACTTCCTGAAATCGCGGGGGTGATGTCACGCGATATCTTGGATTTAATTAGAATTGGATGCCATCAGTTGGCAGCGAACACGGATTGTAAGTGGAGAACCGAAGAGATCCAAGCGAATGGCCGACTTTGATCCATGAAACCACGATCATGAAATTGTTTTTGCAGATCTGAAAATTCTTTGGAAATTGCTCAGTAATCGTAGTTTTCATTATACCAGGAAAATTTATATGGCTGAAGACAGTTGACAAATAATTTAGATATTTTTCAGTTCATAGAAGGAATTAAGGAAGTTGATTTTGTTTTCCAAAATTAAACTCAACATTTTTGACATTGCAGAAAGAACTATTTTTTAAAATTCTGTTGTTGAAAATTATTATCAATGTTATCTCACTTTTGGGTATACCTACGTGCATGATGTAGGTAGAGAACATTCATATCAATTTAAGATGCTGAAAAATAGATAAACGACATTTTATTTTATTTACCCGATGACAATGATTTTTTTTTGTCAAGCATAAAAGTTCAATTCAACACAAATTGACACGTGTACAATAGAAGATGTGGGCTTCAGGAAATTTAATACTCATCGAACTCTTTGCACTTGATGCTATCAATTTACTCCAATTCAAAATGCATAAGAAGAAATCTGATATGAAATGGAGCAGTCCACAGGCGTGTTGTATGTATGTTTTTACAATAACCTTGAACACGTTCTGACGAACAATTAGAACGTAAGTGTTCTTTTTTTCGATTTCTTCTTATCCTCCTTGTTTTGAATTTGATTTTTTGCGGATACAGTTCCCCCAAAATGAAGTTCTAGTTTCTAGTTTCTATCTCGTGAACTGACGCAACAGCGGAAGGAGAGAAGTTCGCAACAAAAACTCCACGCAACAATGACCAACGATGTCCATAAAGTTTCTTAATTGAAACGTCCGGCTATGAGCCCTCTAATTTGGTTGTCGTCCACCCCAGAGCGGGGGGAGTGGGGTTTGGGTAGCGAATTGACTTATCCCCAACACCCAGCGATTCATTTCACGAAAAGCTACTTTGAATATAATTGAAGCGTAACACCCCGACTAGGTCCCCGGACGGCCGGACGAGTCCGCGCCGGGGGCTTAACTATCAGGCCACTTGGAGCACGGTGGGGCGAGAGAGATGATGATGATGATGATCCATCTATTCGAACTGGAGGAGTTGGCGGCCGTACCCCCTTGCCGCTTCCGCGAGACTAAAATGGTTTTTCTACAGGGTTATCTTCGTCCCGCGCACTTTCCATTCAAATTACTTTTTCATCCCCAGATGTTTCATCTTGATGAAAAAGCCTTGAAGAGGAAATCCGCCTTCTGTTGACGCTCTGCGGCAGAGAGTAGCTTCGGTCTGGACAAATCCCCCCTATCCTGTCTCGTCTCTCGACAAGAGGGCATAAGTCTTCGTTTGGTGAAAATAACCACATTATGCACAGGGGGTGCAAGGGTGGGGATCAAGCCGAACACCCCGGATATTCATGCTGTTCATAAAATCCTACATGAAAACGTCACCTCGGATGGAGCAATCTCGGCGTCCCATTCAGGTGCTTGTTGTTTTTGGTTATCGCATTTGGAAAGAAATCGAATCCGAAGGGTCCACAGAGGAGTCTGTGCGGGTGGAAGTATTTAGTTACATGAGCAAAGTCATTTTTATGGTCCAGTGGCAGCGTTCAGCAATAAAGGAGAAAATTATCGGAATTTAATCGGATAAGATTTCATTGGCTTGAGATAAGCAAATTGAAATGAATTGATTGAAAGACGAAATTAATCCGTTTGCGTTGGAAGCTTCAGATAAGGGGGTTCACCTGTTAAGAGTTTTTTTTTTGTGAAGTTCTTTTGAGGATGATTCTTTGAAGAGGGGACCTAGAGTTGTTTTGCAGTCATCAGCGAAATTTTTATAATCCAACTACATCCGGTCAAAGGAAATTCTAGATGCCTTCAATTTGATTGGAAAAATAAATCTTCCTGAAGATTGTAAAATGATTTTGATCTTAATTTATAATTGTATATTGATTTTCGGTGTTTGCACTAATTTTGCTCAGAGATTGTTGTTTGTAGTAAATTGTTTCTTTCGCTTGATGTACTTTGAAGATTGAAATTTGGTACAATAATATTTCGTTAAAATTGTAAGGTCAAGTTCGAAGATGAGCCAAATCGGGCAAGTCCTTTTTAGTGTTTCCATATAAGCCTGAATCGTTTGTATAAAACATTTTGATTTTGTTTACTAAATATTTACTTATTAACTTCCTTAAATATTACAATTGTTTGTATTACAATTAGGTACTAATTATATTTGAATGGAACTGTTTTTACACGGCCTTTTTTTACACGACCTTAAGTTTTAATTTTTATACAGATACCAAAAACTTTCCTTTTTTACATGCCTTTTCAATAACTTGATAAAATTTCTCTTTTTATGATATGCGATGAAAAAACGGTTTTTGCACGATTTTTGATACGATTTCTCATCAAAAGTTTTCTCTGTGTTAAAACTGTACCGTTCTATATATAGGGTATATAGCTATTTCATAATTAGCCTCTTTTCTAGTACTTTCCGCAGTCCGTACTACTTTTATATTACGTTTATATGTTATGATACTATATATCATTCAAATTACAGACAAAATTCAGATTGAAATAAAATGGAAGTGTGAAATATTCTTCTCCGCACGTTTCAATTTCACATGGAAAAATCAAATTAAAATGGTTCAAAGAAAATCACTGTAAGTTGTAGATGTCATTAAATTACATCCGAGTAGCTATTCTCGTCATGAAAAATTCAAAAATTGCGCGTAAAATTATATTCGCGATTCGAAATGGCCAATAAAGTCATCGTCGTCGCTGCCTTCGGGCATAAGCAAACTGCCAATCAAGGAGAGCGCAAAGTGGATATCAGTGTCCCAGTATGGAATCAACAGGTATTTATCATCTTTGATACAGCACGGTAGATTGCGGCTGGGAAGCATGACTGTATGTGGTTTTTCTTCGTCCTTCACCAACGGCCATTAGAAGACACCTGAAATTCATGGTGATGACAGAAAATTGTGGGGAGGGAAAGCGACAACAACACCAAATCAATTTCATTTTAATCGACAGAATCTCCCGATCGAGATCTGACAGGGGCAGGCAGCGCTCTTGTGCAGGATATAAAAGGCAATTTAGCGAATTCTGGTGCCCGTCGAAAATCTCAGTAATTTCATCACGTAGCACGCCATCATGAATATTGTAATCGGTTTGTCTGCGAATGATATCAATGCATGCACGTAATTCCTTAAAGCCCGCGAAGGAAGCAGCATTTTTGTTGCGTTTACGTGCACGATTAGACTGTGGCAGCAAATTATTTCGATTTGTGCATTTGTTGATAACTGCTTTTGTTTAACATATGCTAGAATGGCTGGCAACATGCTGCAAAAAAAAGAGTAACCAAACAAAATGTGCATCTCACCTTATCAAATTTCAAAGCTAATCGAAAAATGAAACCGAGCTGACTTCTGACTTATGAATTAATTTTACGAAAAATTGACATTTTCCGGTTAATTGCTTTAGCAGAGGTTTTTTTTCGTTGTTTTGTTTTTGCAAGTACGTTTGTAATTTGACGCTCGATTTTTTACGCAATCATGCACACGGTTTGAAAATTCATTCACCTTTTGATCCGATCACGTGAAGTGTAGTTACTGAATGAAATGTTTGCTTGGTTAAAAATTTAGAACTTGCTGAAAATATGCGCATAAAAAGATAAACAATTTCCATAAGACTTTCAACTTCTGCATCCGACTTTTGGTTTCAAGACAATTCCTTCAGCGATTGTTTCTACACATTTCTTTAATTATCGTCTGCAGTCTGACTATGAGAGAAAAAGGTTTTGACCTCATAATAGTTTTGAAATGCATTATACAGCATTGTAAATATAATATTAATTTTTTATGCAAATTTTATGATGTCTTGAAAACGAAAACTGCATTTATTTTCAGTTTTATGTCGGACAACTTGCTCCGGTAGTAAAATATTAATTGAAATTCTTATTTAAAGGATCAATTAAGATTTCCTTTCGCTAGGAATGTTTGCATAAATTTTGCTTATCCTGAAACCCGAACACTTCCATCCAATTTACCAACATTCTACCGACGAATAATGGTTGAAGTTTTGCATCCAGCCTCTGGGTGTAATAAAATCGAAAAATTGAAACAAGGTCAGTTTGCAATTTGTGTATGGATGAAGGTATTGAGGATAAGGAATGGTGGAACCAGCCCCAGTCCGCAAAGGGGACAGGACTCGTAATTTATGCATATTAATTATATGTTGGGCGTTTGCAGTTTCGTCTTGCCGTCGCCGCCGATGTTCGGGGCTAGTGCAGTGCCATTTGAGATACCTGGAGACGATGGAATTGAATTCTTTATGGCAGCGGCGATTGTAATTTATAATCTCAAATCAACTGCTAAGTCATAAAATTGTTGAAACTCGCTTGACGAGATGCAGTGAGTTGCAAGTGTCGCTGCAAGTTGAGAGCAATCACGTGTCTTCAATTGCGATCTGTGCGCAGGAACATGTTGCCTCCATTAAATCTTTAGTGGGTCTATCAACTTCTCGCTGATCGGAAACTGCTCCTGGTCACTGTCGATTGGCAACCAGTAACAATTTTAAGGACTCATAAATATGTCAAATTTCTCTATGCTGAAATCCTGATTACTTTCAATGATGTTTTTCCTGGTCATTATCGTGAGGAAAAGAGACTATCTGAGCCATTACTAAGTGATGAGTGTATTTAGTTCACTTCTAGATACATGCTCCTCCATTTTACTTCATTAAGGAAGCTTGTGCCACTTAAGAAGATATTTCACTAGTTCACAATAATAATAAATTCCTATTTAATTAGAGACACGAATCAATTTGGGTTTATTAAAAATTAACAAGACAATTTTCATGAGAACGGAACCAGGAAAATACTTTCGCATTTTCGCATAAATTTTCCAATAAGTTTTTGCATAATGCGAATATGCAGTCATCAGTATTATTTGAGCTGTAAGGATACATGTCCTTTTTCAGAGGTTTCGAAAGTTATTTGAAGGCTTTATTACCATCGATAGAGTCATAAAACATGTTCGATTTTCTCCATTGCCATCGAAGCACAATCGTTCTGTTGTTGGCACAAAAAGTTAGGAAATTGATTTTTGCAGAAACGGAGAATATTATGCATACAAGAAAATTCCTTTTCACCTGTGCAATGATTTAAACTGAGGATTTTTCACAAAATGAAACGTTCGAAATTCGAATGATATTAATAATCTGCTCTTTTGTCTAACAAAATAAGACAAATTGACAGGATTTTATTGTGTATGTCGTCTTGAAAAGGTTTTCCTTTAAGTTTTCAATAGCATTCAATTTGCTTTTTTCTATAAATGCGAAATCATGTTGTTTTATGCTTATGCTTTCATGCTTGTTTTGACTGTTGTCGATGTTGTTGTTGCAATGTAGGTACTCAACATAATACAGTTTGAAACTTTTATGTAACTTCCTTTTTTTTTTTTAATGAAAATAACTGAAAATATCTCAATACCTGATTTAATTGAAAGATGTCCTTTTCAAAATGTATAACTAAAGATTAATTTTGAATTTTTCATAAATTTTAGGATATATAATTTTTCAAAAATTACCGTTGGAAACTTGTTAAAGGGTGCAAATAGATGTAAATGCGCAAATTTCATTGAATGTAGTTCACTCAGGAAATGAAACATGAAATGAGTCTCTAACAGGATTTAATTTTAATTAAAAGTTCAGTGTCGTGAAATTAAGCTTCCCCAATTCGAAAATGATTGATTCATTCTGATTGGTTACATCTTGCGTAAATGAGCTGCTTGTACCTGTTAGGATGCTAGAAGCCCAAAATGGAATAACACTCTCAATCTGACAGTTTTAAGTCACCGTACTGACAGCGAGTAAAATTAATGATCAATAATTGCCCAACATTCTACGGTGGGATTTTTTCAACAAGGTTTAGGTGCTATCATCCATCATCTGCGGAGGCATCCGAGTCGGATTGTGTTTGATAAATGAGCTCCGAACTAGCAGAATTAGTCTGACTGGGAAACTGATTCCTATGCATACGAATCTGGCCGAGTATCCTTATCTAGCTGGACATCGGAACGGGGGCTATAAAACTATGTAACTTTGTCTAAATTACACCGGTTGTATTCACACTAGTTTTCGGTAGATGAGCATACATTGGGATTGGACCCACCACCTCCGACCCATTTCGTAAGCTGTGCCAGGATTGGGTCCGTCCGGTAGTTAACTTGCACACGGCGAGTATCTTCGCAGAAAACGTTTTGTTAATGACCGCCACTTGGCAGATCGAGTGGAAAGCAGATCCCATTAAGACCTAAGAAGTGCTGTCTGTAACTGCGCTATTAAGCCTTTATGGTCTTGCACTTTATGGCGTATGGGAATGACCCAAGCGCAACCGTCCAAGTGGAAAAAAAAAACGTTTTCTATGACAATGTCACCGAGACAAGCGCCCCCGGAGTCATTTGTGGTTTGAGCTCTCACTGTGGGGTCTTTCTCACACCTGAGGAAACCGTGAAGTTCCACGTTTACGAGCTGAATAGCCCCGGTCAAGCGGGCTAATGAATAGTACTAGATTGGTCAATTATGTAAAAGTTCGAAAGCAGTCAACGCGACTTGTTCAACTCGTATTAACGAGTTCAGCTGGCGGCGTCAGTGCTCAAAAAGTCGCCAGTAAAAATGGTAGCAGTGAATTTGCCGATGAACTGGATTTTTTCAGGTGTAATTGGCTCTGATTGAGCCTCGGGGTTTCATCTTGATACCTTTGGACACTGAGTTTGCATGACAAATGGTCCAGTAAACATAGATTAATCGTGGTGGGCGGGTTCAATTTCGAACCGGTTTCACTAATTTCTATCTTGTTTCGGTTGAAGAAATTCAGAACTGATTAATATTCAGAAAAAAACGATTTTGGCTCTCAGGCGTTGTTCGAAGACGTCATTTTCTATGGTTATTGGTATTGATTCGGGTTGAGAAGTTCGTAGGAGTTAAGCTTTTGTAATGAAATCACATTTGCGAGTTTACATATTGGATTTCTTTTACGAGCAGATTTTGAATGATTTTTCTTGCATTAGTGTGCGGACTTTTTGTACCATTGCATTTGATAGTTTTTTGAATGTTGCTTAATCTATTGCAGCGCAATTGAAGTTGCAAACTTGTAATCTAAATGAAAGTTAAGGTTTTCGTCTGTTTGTAAACTCAGGGTTTACCCCTATTAAAATTAATAAGGGTATTTTCTTATTCTGCAGAATGGAATTCTAAAGTGATGAGGTTTCTTTATCGGATTTATCGTTAAAGTTTCAATTTCAAAAATAACAATAATTATTGATTATATAATCAATATCAAAACTATAAATTTAATTTACTGAAAGTGTTCATAATATAACATGGAAATTTGTTTGCTGTGTACGTGGAACTTTTGCAGTGCCTTCATAGTTCATGCAGAAGGCTGTGTGCAATCAAGTTGCAACCGCCGGAGCACTCTTACAAAATAAACTTCTTTAAGATGTTCTTCATGAGCAGTAATTCGATGCTAGAATGGAGCCAGTGGAGTGTAATGAAATGATTACAACAGGGCAGAATTGACGCACTCCGAAGTCCTTAAAACCTGTCGATAGTTTCGCTCTCCCCATTTACGAATGCAGTCTTGAATCACTGCGGCTGTCGGTGCTCCTCGATTTTATCTTGGGGGGACGACAATTCGAGCTCATAAATAAGTCCACCGACCGCCACTAGAAGCCATATCTAATGTCGGATAATTGCATTGCATCCCAGCGTCTTTTCATAATAAAATTATTGAGTCTTGGGCGTGCGAGACGATCGTCGTCATCGCGAATATCCCATCCAATCAACCACTTTACGGCGCGGCGTAGACAAGGTGCTCCTCTTGCACAGTTCAAAGACTCACTTATGTGGTTGGTGGGCAGCCGCATATCGTATGACTATGGAACAGGGTCCCCCGAGGGATCTAAAGTTGCCCCCCAGCTGCATCCCCCTGCGGCCGCCACAACTCGTAGGTAACGAATGCAGCACTCCAGATAAAATGGCAAATTGCAAGACTGATCGGATTATTGTGGTTTTTGCGGTGTGGTCTAGTGCCAACGGCAACCGTTTTCCACGAGTAATTTCACCCCGTTTGCATGTTTTATAGATGATGACAGATCTCGAGACTCGAACAGTTCATATGCATAAAATCGAGTTTCATTACCTGACGAAAACTTCTGCTGGGACGCGCGATGTCTTACCACGCTGCTGCGGCCGCGGTTTGGTCGCGATTTTCACGCTGACCAAGTGCACCGTTGCACTGGGCTGCTCTAGATGTGTGTAATTTGAGTTTTTGCTACGCAATTTACTCTTCTACGTGGCGACCAATTAGCCAGAAGAACCAGTTCGATTTTTATGAAGACAAGTTTCAAACTGCACAGAATAATTGCACTTGCGGGCAGCCAGGAGATCGGATCCAGTCCACCAGTGGCCGAGACCAGGAGTTTGCAGCAACCTAATTGCTGCTGAAACTAGCAATTACGAAGAAGCTCGTACGCAGTGTAGCAGTTGTGCTGCAGCCGCGGGGCAAATGGTCCGCGGGAACGGGAAATGTAATTACTTTCAAGTGTTAACTGAAGACCGTAATTAGGTGCAGGACAAATGGAGCTAGAGGAACTAAAACCTACGCAGATCTAATGTCGCTGGACAGGAACAAGTTACTCCAGTTATTGACCGTTAATTCGAAATGGATGCCATGACGCGATGATGAGGTTGACGAACATGGAACATGGAACCAGGTAGAGTACCACCGTCGATGATGGAGATATTAGATTCCTGGCGAACTGCACAAGCCTATCCTTAAACAGTTCGACACTGCAAGATTCCTTTCTTGGACACCTTTCACGGGAAAATGAATGCGATTGGCGATGGAATCGCTTCGAGCGATAGTGAGAGCTCGTCGAGGCAAGACGGAAGAATGCTAGATTCAGGGAAAATACTGCAAGTACAGATGCTCGTGCTTGAAATATTTCTAATATGCCGTCAAGAAATCAATTTTAATTATATAACTGTGCTGCAGTGCAGTGCACGGGAATCCCGGTTTATAGCTTATCTTTATTAAGCATTTTTTCTATCCTTTTATGGAGACCACCGCGGACATTTTTTCAGTTTCTTTTTCTCAAATTACGTTTAAAGTTGTAATTTACTTCTGGCTTTATATAAACGTTTTCTGCCTGATCAAATTGAATGACTTCAAAATCGAGACTAGCTAGGGAAAAAGTAATCATTATAATAATAATAATAATTATTCTTCTTCAGTAATTTCTCCACGAGCTCTAATTCCGACTGTTCCAAATCGGAGACGTTTCGAACTTCGGATTACTCCAGAAGCAGGTAACAACTGCTCATTCACGACTTTTAATTGCAATTAGCACTCTTTCTGTCCGCGTTGCTCGCTACCAAAATGTAACGCCCCCGATGTCATTATCGATGCGACCGGGTCCGATTCGCCGACCATCGCACCCTAGTCGCAATGGAGGGCTTATAAATGAAACGAAATTATAGTCTGCAACTCTGACATCCACTAAGCGGGATGTTATTAAGAATTTGACAGCTAAAAATGATGAATGACAATTTGACGAGCTCCACAACCGCGGCACGAACAGCGGATGTCAACTGCAACTCAACTCAACTCGCCGCTGGATATCGGGGAGCTCCGCGACAGTAGTTCGATTATCGAAGCAGCACTGAGCAATTAATTCCGCGTCGGCCTCATTGAAGTCGTCCCCTCAGAGGAGCAGAAGAGGAGACGTAGGGCGCCTGGAGGTGCTCCTCTGCTCCTGAGCCTGGTCGTGTTTATGGCCAACCGGCACAAGTCATCGGAACACTGGAACACTTCCGCCGAAGTTGGAACTGTTTAGTTTTGGAGAATAGAATGTTGTTGGTGTATTTGAACATTGTTTTCATTGGAGGGGAATCCCGCACTCCTCACTGCTGTATTCTGGGGCTCTAAGTACAGTTAGGTTACGACTAATTTACAGTTGGCGAGGACAGGACTTCCTGATGTTATTCTTGCTCGACTCAGGCAATCAAGAAATTTACGAATTCTCATCTCCTCTGCCTCCCACATATTTTCAACAGAGAGCGCCATGAAAAGGGGTTGAGGGGACGAGAACAATTGCAGTGTGGTCGGTCCCTGCCGAGCTGAGACAGTTTATTTTCCATTTCGCCAAACTCCAGGAATATTAATTTCAGGAATTTCTTCAGTGGTTTAAATTCTCCAAAATGTCTGTCATAAATGTCTCCATAAAGTTTAACTTCTGCGGTCACACATGTGGGAGTTGAAATTTCTCTGGCCAGCTTAATTAAACGGACTATGAAAGGGTTATATAGACAGACAATAAAGTACATGTTTCCTTTTGCAAAATTAGCTATTATCTTGTTAATAGCGGAAGCTTAGAGTTGTGGGAAAATATGATGGACCAACACCCTTTTCTTTTATTCCATTTGGATTAGCAATGATTGGACATACAATGTCTGTGGAAAAGGATACCGAATCAGGTAACGAACTCTACCGAAAAGGACAAGTTTGAAATTCGTTAACACCTTGAAGATAATTTAAAGTCCATTAAAAAACAAGAAATATAAAATGGAATTTCATAAAAATAATACAAAATGAAAAAATTATTTTTTTATAATTTGCACTATACTCTAGTTTGGTTTTTGAGTTTCGATTTCATCGGCGTTCACCGCGAATTTCTGAACGAGCAGTAAAACAAATTCAACAATGGAATTCAATTGTACTTACTTCTTGCCACTTTCCAGGAAAACATCCAGTTCGGCCGACATTTTGCAGCAGAGAGCCTTCCGAAAGTGTCCCATGGAGCAATTTGTGTTGATGAGATGTCCTTCTGCAAAATAAACGAGGGAAATGCATTAAAACCGATATTAGCAATGAATTCCAGTGTGTGTTCGTTAGCGCGGCATGAAAAGGAGCTGATCAACAAGTGGTTCTTACCATTCTACCACTGGGAATGTCCTTAATTGGATGAAATTTTTCAAATTGCCAAACCATGCCCACAAGAAGAAGGAGATTCCGTTGTTAGCACGGGTATTGTGCTGTGCTCAACAGGCGCGGAGTAGTGTCCTAATCAAAATTCCGATCCCTTGGCGGAATGCGTTTTTGTTGTACTCCTGTCACTCTGTCTCGGCCTCTGGTCAAGATGAAGAGATACAGAGGGAGAGAGCCCTTTCAAGGTAAACAAACAAAAGGCGATAAGGTAACAACGTTGGACGGAGGGGAGCGAGAAAAAACACCTTTATTCCAAACAAGGACGCGATAAGGGAGGGGACCGTCAATTAGTTAAACACAACACAAAGTTCTTGGCTTTCGACATGAAATCCTTGAGGGTTCCTATCTTGGACCTAGTCGGCTCTATCTGATTGAGGGTCCAAAATTGACCTAAACTCGATGATAGAATTCAAAGCAATCAATCAAAATTTGACATGTTCGAGGGAATTAAATACGATCCGGGACAGCGTTGTAAGGGTAATTTCGTGGGGCGTGGGGTGTGGGTGTTTTTGTACATCCGAAGAAGTCGTACTAATGGAAGAAATGTGCGAAGACAAAAAGAGAATTGTTCCGAGCAAACACCAGAGTTAAAATAGATTACGTGGGCGTTGCTGTTGTGTCAATTTGGTACCAGCGGCGGCGGCGCGGCGCGGCGGTAGCAACGGCTTCATTACGTTCGCGTCGAAAATGGTCCTTTCATTTCCATCGACATTGGTCCATTGTGATCTTAAGTTGATCTTAAACTGCTCAGCATTCGATTTTCGTTGAGACACTTGCGTAAGTGTTAATAAATTTCATAGAGGTTGGGTGGACAGTTCACTTGTTGTTGTATTTTTTTCTTGTGTTCTTTTTTTTCAAAAGCGGAACGAAACGAGGTTAATTTGCAGTTCACTGTTGTTGTTCTTGTTCAGTGCATTACTTTTTTTCACATTTGTATACTCTTGTTAACATTTAGAAAAATGTAAAAAGATTCAGAGGCTTTTGTGAATGTTATCCACGAGCTTTCACCTGAATGCAGAGAGCATTTTTCAGTTTGTTGGGCAAAACTGTTTTCTTTTTGTAACCTTCACATTTCAACAGGCTATTAACGAATTTTGTACACAGAGCGGCCGCACGCTGTGAAGAGAGCATTTAAAAGCGAAAACCGATTTCGTGGGAAAATTATTGCTTTATGCAATTTGGAATGTTTCAAAAGTCCTAAACCCAACAAGAAATCAAGACCGAGACACGTGGGATTTGTTTTTAATTCAGACATGATTAAAAGTAAATTTGAAAGCAATTTATCTTGTTGCAAATTTAAAACCAAAAAACAGTTGAGGCATCTGTAACTACCTTTTTAATATTAATATAAATCTGGAGAATAGAAATCAATGAAATTTATGATGCGATTTTTTGGGTTTTTAAGCAATCAAAATTTAGAGATCTCTTTTGTATTATATGAAAATAAAAGCGAATATTCTGAGAGTCTTTATCAACAACAAATGCTCTGAGGGGCAAAGAAAAATCGAATTCACCTGTAAGGGCGGAACAGGTTAAACGCGGCTAATGTCCTGGAGTATTGCCGTAAATATAAAACCCAGCGAAAATGGTCCACTATAAAATTGCTCTTTATGTGGGCTGGATGCTGGAATTACTTCGCTTCGGGACAGGAGCAGCCGCAGATATATTCTGCTCATTAGTTCTTAATTACTAGACATTTATCAAAATGCCGACAGAGTGATTACCGCATATTTTATACAATACTGAAGAAGTCGAACCTCATTAAGGTGCCCCAGGAGCGTCCCCAATCGCCCACCACACCCAGTTGCCCAATGCCCGGTCTGAGGGCGACCTGACGTCCAGAAACAAAGGCATGTCAACTCCTACCCTTTTCGCTTTAGTTTTTTTTTTTTTTTTGGTTTTCGTTTTTGTGTTCTTTTGTGTCTCTTCTTGTCTTGCATTTGACGTTATTCTCCCCTTCCCCCGACCGCAAGATCACCGGTTTGTCCCTGGTAATTTACGATGGCTGAACACCTATAAAACACATCTACAGATCAGTGATTTTGATTTTGGGGTTCCTCTTTTAATTGGTAACGTAAATTTTTTTCCCATGAACGAATTTTCACTGAGTTGCTTAGATTTTTGTGAATTGTTTTAATTTACATTCACATTTTGGTGGTGGGTGATTTATCGCCCTTCCTCGATGGTGACAAGATCCGAAGGTCGCCGGCAGCGAAAAGAACAGACTTTGTCAACAGTGACTTTTTTTCGAATCCTATAACCTTATTTTATTGAAAGAATTTCCAAAAAAAAAAAAATATCGATTGACCTTAGCCTTACAAGGGGTGCTGATTGGATGAATAAATCGATGATTGAAATTCTATGTTCAGTAACATTTCCATCGAGTGCTTGTTAGGAGAAAAATAAACGAGAGGACTTGAATTGGTTTAGATTTCATTCGACTTCTGGGTAAGGTTGATTTTTTGATATCAAACTTTATACCCTTTTCAGAAATTGTTATTCTTTAATCAAAAGTGACAAACTGTGGGTGGAAATGTCTTTGTAAACGAATTTATTTTTTAGTTAATAAGTTTATATCTCTATTTTGTAACAGAGAAAAGATACACACCTTGCATCTGATATTAATACCTATCAATAATTCAAAATTTTGTAATTTTACCGTTATAATTAATTAAGAAATCGTTACGAATTTTTTCAATTATTTTGATTATGTTTACGGATCTGAATGTAGGACAATTGGATCGATAAATCTGATATACAAATATGGCGAACCATGAGGAAATGTTAGAAGGATTCCCAGTGAACGTTAATTTTACATAACACAGCCGCTGAGTAGACCGCTCTGGAATACTTCTGTGGCATGAAATTAATTTACGTAAAACTCTTCCTGCACAAAACGACGATGACGGAGATTAGGACCAAAAACAAAAACCAATCTGACAAAGTCCCCCATTTGCTTGGCAACCGGCCGCCATAGATTGGAGCTATCCATTAATTCAATTTGCCTAATTTGGATGAACTTCAATACCTCACGCTCGCAGCATTTCCATCTATCCATTGTGGCTTGGATAATGCCTCCGGCAACAAATTATCACTTAGCTAATTGCGGTGGTACAAAGTAGCCGCCAACGGCTGTTATGTGAGGAGGGAAGGGGGAATTATTGCAACCGGTGGACCATAATCAGATACTTCTCCTGTCAACTGATATTAACGATTCACTCTGTAAAACTGGGGGGCTGGGAGGGAGTGTAGGCGGTTGCCCAATCGATCAAACATATCGGTTGGTGCTCTTTGTTCCTTGTCGGATGCTGTCATTTTCAATTGCCCGCGTTCACTACTCCGCCATTTTCTATTCCTGATAAGGCGTTAACAATAGGTCAGGATGGAATTGTTTCGCTACTTACTTGTTTTTTCCTGGTAGTACTTGTCATCTGTATCTGTGAAGAACCACGTCTGAAACAAGAGAGCATAGTGTTACAAAAGAGCATGGAGTTAATTAAAATATATTTATGCAAAGTTCAAGTGAAATGGGGTCAAACAAATTGAATAAGATTTTCATTTCACGTAACAATAACAGCTACAATGTGTGTGTACAAAAATTACTGATTGTAACGATAGAAATGTTTTTTTCTTTAGGATAATAAAAACAACCAATAAATATATATAAAATCATCCCAAATTATTGTTCAACGCTTCATACCAATCAATAAAACTTTGGATTAGTGTAACAAACTTGACCGCTTTTGCGCTATACCGCTATAGAAACCAATACCACTTCTAATTTCCTTAATCCTGCAAATTCTATACAACAACATAATTTTGCAAATCCCATGGGAAAATTAATATTCGCGAACTGCCACAACTACAAAATAAGGGATGAGCACTGTCGCCCGCGAAACAATGCAATTTCGAAACAACATCGTTAAATATTAATCGTTTATTACTTTGAAATAGTTTGTGTAATAAACGGATTTAAAACTGCCCCCAACTAAATCCAATGAAATCGAATAATGCAAATCCTGTTTGCATCCCCGCTGCAACGCCCACCCACACACAAATACGATTGCAGTGCTGGTGCGGCTCGCGATCAGCATCATTATGCAGATGGCAACAATGCGTGCGGATTTTGAAGAATACACACAGAATTTAATTCGCTGTGATTTAAAAGCCGCCGCCAATTGTAGCCCGATATCGCATCTAATTGAAATGCATCTGTGGTGCACACGTTGCAAAGTGCATTACTGAATACCGAAAAGGTAAATCCGCCGCGGATGATTTCCATAAATATACGTGGCCGGCGCTCAGAGGTCGCCGGCGAGGAAATAGTCATAAAAGTTTTGATTTCCCCTCGGGGAGGGAAGAGAATTGTTTGATCAAGTGGACTTGACCGCTTGCACACCTCTGGCCGCCATTCTTCTGTCGGCTGGGGAAATCACTTGTTAATGGAAAAAGCTGCTTTTTCGATTTTTGATTAATTCAATAAAAGCTTCGGTGAATTGTTTACATAAAAGTAAAAATACATTTTTGTTTGTTTACTCGTCACAGGAATGCTTTGAAGTAAGTTGACACGTTTTTTTTTCATCAAATTCTAAAATTCTTAATGGATTGTTGTACAACTTTGTTTTTGGTTTTCAACAAAGTTGTAAAAAATTTAAAAATATTGGTAATGAAGTAAATTAAAAAAATGTACTTGAACGTTTCTTTTCTTAGCTCTTAACGCTTGCAACAGTTTCAATTTGTTATAAACCTTTGTCCAGTCCTTGGGTTCAAAAAGACGATGCGAACCCGACTTTCTTTATTAAACATTCAAAGTGAAAGTGCACTGAGGACTCCAGCATCCGCAGCTTGTTATAGTTGCATCTATGCGGTCGATAAACGCGATTATTATGGTTGACTTTAAATAAAAATAAAAAAAAATATGTTGTATGTACAACAAGTCAAGAAATGTATGTAAATTGAGCGTGAGAAAAGCCGGAAAATTTGCACACAAAGTGAACAACGTTGTTGCGTTGTTGTTACTACTTAATTGCTCTGCGAAGAGGCAAAAGGGTTAGGAAAGTCGAAGTGAATTGCAATTGAAAGAGAGTTGCACTTCAGTTCTGCAATCACCGGAAAATTGTCCGCATATTCTGACATTGTAAACCAAACCATGGAAAATATTTTATTTACCCTTTCCTTCGGCAGGATGCGTGTGCAAATTTCGAGTCTAACATGACACTGTGGAATAGTTTTGGATTTCTCAATTGGAAAAATAACAAAAATTGTATGTTTGCTATTTGTTTGTTTTACAAATATAAGTGAAGAAAACTTGAGTACTGAAAGGTAAAAGTCGCGAAAAAGTTCAATTATTTTGAAAGTGATTGCAAAAACATTTTGAAATTCTTCTTGTGAAATAATTTCACCAAGTCGAAGTGGAAAATTCGACACCTTTCCACAATATTTTACCTGAAAAATTCAACTACCGCAAATTGTTATCAACAGAAAACATCTTCGGCACGAAAAACAATTTTCCACCAGCAAAGTAAATTGCTAAAACGGGCAAATAAGTTCGACGTTGTTGTTATTGTTGCTGTTTTTGTTGTTCTGTTTGTTGCTGGAAGATTCAGCGATACTTTATTTTTCTTAGATTTAGTGGTCTTGGGGTTTCTTCTTTGCTACAATTGCGAAAAGAATTATTGTCTGTTTATTACGTTATCGCTACCGGAGTAATTGATTAAGACGTCAATTTCATTGCAAGGAATTTTTCTTTACCAATTTTTTGCCGACCAACAACAACGTTGAATTTGAAATTGTGTTCTTTAGGGGAAGAAGTTACACTGCAAACGATAAAAAAGTCACGGTTGATTGCGATGAAGAAGTGGCGGAATGTCTAAAGTTTGGAAACTTGAAATGGACATTTCATTTTTCAAACAGATACTGAGATGATAATCAGTCATTTTTTTTTCTGTAATAAATGCAACTGAACAGCCCCACAACGTTTCCTGAGTTGCGAAATTCATTTGAAATCAGTTTGGGAAGCGGCGCTACCATCATCATTCCATCATTTTATATTATAAGCACGATGTTAATATTTCGAATATTAATGCCGATGACAAAATCCCTCCAGTGTTCATTTCACGATAAAATCAACATCCAGAGAATAAATATCTCTTGTACTATTTGCATCAAATATTGCTGGCCCCGGGATGTAATTTTGTTGAACTGTGGGGTCAAAGTCGATCGTTCCTTTTCATCGGCTCTAAGGGCTGAGAAACTTCGACTTCCAGCCTTCAGCGGTTTCAATTAACGAGCAAATTGCTCCAGTGTTTACCTGTTGCTTGAGGCGGCGAAAAGCGTCCAGCCCAATGCCGCGAAATTTTAATACACCCACCGCGTGCGGCAATATCGGGGCAATATTGGCATAAATCGAAGTGATTCGCTCAGAATAGTGCCTCAGCTGGAGGCGGGGGGAGTCGAATTAGCTGACGACCCCGACTCCGCACAGGCGATCAAGAGAAAGAGGAAAACCGTGATTGGAAATTTATTTCGATCAATCGCTATAAATCATGATTACATGTTCGACCGCGGCCGGGCACATGTGGCAGAGCGCAGGAGGCTTTCTAAGCAGCGCAGCCGGACTGGGTAAGAGTTGTGCCAAATGCTCGGCGAATTGGAACAAAACAATTTCATATGCAGCGCTCCTCATTCCTCCTAGCCCCTCGCCCTACAGAAATCGTCGATGATTTTTTACAATAGGTTGTATCGGAGAAAGGCATCATACCCAGTCGATTTGGGTTTCCTGCCTCTCCTGGCGAAATTCGCGAATTTTCTGTGCGGCCGGCCACTGAATACTGCAATAACTGCACTCACATGCCGGAATGCAGAAATAATGCAGCCGATCCGTGGCGGCAAGCGGGGCAATCTTAATCTAAGGCGCTCACTGGCAAAAGGAAGTAAAAGGCAACGGCTGCACGAACCGATCGGGATGACGCCGAACGCCGCCACTCCTAGCCACAATTGAGACGTGGCTGGCCGGGCTCGGTGCTCGGTACTCGTTGCCTTTTGTTTAACTTCTTGCGGCTTTTTATTTTTGGCTGATTTATAGGTGGCACGAGCCACCAGGTGTTGTGGGCGAAAAATCACTCCTCTGCACTGGGTATGATAATCAGGACCAGTTCACTGCGCATTGAACGCCAACTGATCCTTGG
Source organism: Leptogaster cylindrica (assembly GCA_963082835.1). Lineage (NCBI taxonomy): Eukaryota > Metazoa > Arthropoda > Insecta > Diptera > Asilidae > Leptogaster > Leptogaster cylindrica. The sequence continues at coordinate 4,772,614 of OY720109.1, forward strand.
ATTTCATGCCAACGAACTTTGGATGTGGCTTTTGACTGTCCTGCTAATGGCAATGAAGGAAATGCCAAATGCCTAAAATGTCTTCCAACCATAATGAAGTAATTTGTTGATTTTATGCTGTTGCCATTCGAGTGTGACAAAACCCGAGCAACTTGGATTAGGAAATGGTTTCCCTGGACGATGTTCTGGATCTTTTTCATCCTGCCATCATCCAAGAGGTTGAACACTTTGTGAATACTTTTGTTGTACTTGAGTCCAGCGGACAAAAGCAGGAAGAGGATGTGAAAAATAAGAAGTAACAAAGATGAATGAACAATGACATCTAACTATCCTAATGTCGTTCTGGTCTGTTGTATGTCGAAATGAGTTATGTATAACATGACTTAAAGAATTTATGTTCTCTGGGGTAATTAGTATGCATGTTCCACCATCAGCTCAGCAGCTGAGAACATCCGGAAATGGTACATTATGTTATTTTATTAATTTTGTACGTTTGGTTCTCAGTCAATGTCACGAATCCTTTAGCAGTTGGTCGATAAAAATCGCCTCCTTAGCTTCATACGCATTTGTGGGGCAAAAAGATGGATTCAAAAATATGGATCCCCATGTCTCTCCATCTGATGTTCCACTTGATATCATGGTACCTGAGTCCTCGTGCCGAATGGAGGAGGTTTTCGCTGAATCGGTCGTCGCCTCGCATTGTTTAAGGTGTACTCATATGTACTGTTGTATTTATGAGGGCGTCCTACAAAAGGATTGAATTGCTTCTGCCCCCGGCGCATTTAGTGAAAATTTCGTTCGTTCGATGGTTATAGGTATACTACATGCACAACTTCCACCAGCATGAGACCCTCTATAAGGCACAATTGAATTCCTTTTTGGCATCCTTTTGTCTGCAGAGATAGAACCCCTGCCTAAGGAGCATTGTAAGGAACGAAATGAATAGAAGATACGAAAATTTATGATTGCACTTTTAATTCAATGGGATGCACATCCCTATCACAGTGCAGATAACTGGCATTTGAATAGCTTTTATCATCCTCCACGCAGTTTAGAAGGTCAAAGAATTATCCCATGCGCGTTTTTTACCATACCATTGCCGATGGACTGTAAGGTGAGATGATCTACCGGCAAGACATTGGGACTGGCTCTTGTTTTTTGAACGCATGGGAGCCGGTAAGCTATGATGGCTTGTTGCTAAGGTGGATTATTATTATTTTTGTTTTGCAAATTTTGTCCAGTAAACCACAAAAAATTCCACAATTTCCTTCCACAAATATTTCATTCAGAATTCAAATTTTTTGTGGAATTTAATTTTCCATGGATATCCCACAATTTTCGCACATTGAACGGGGTAAAGTGGTAATGCTTTAGAAACACTTTGGAGTGCCACGCTCTGTCACCAAGGAATTATTTTCCCCGGGGATTATACTAAAAAGGGAAATATTTTGCATACACGACCTGACCACATGTTGCAATTCTGATTTATGCTCGTGTCCGTTCCACGTTTAGAGGTCTACTTAGCCGGCGGTCGCTGGAAATGGTACGGGAGCACGGAGAAGGGGACCGTCCTGGATGACCATTATTCTTGGCCATATCTCGACGGTCGGAGCCGAGTGCCGGAGGTGAAAATTAATTCAGTGCACACACTGCAAATAAAACGAAAGTAAAATGTGTATGAAAAAAAGCACTTAAAGTAGCACTGTACGTGACCTCGCAGAAGGATTGGTTATTATCCAATGTTGGTCGACAGTATTTTTTCTTTTATATTTGTGTTCCTTTCGAATTTAAGATCCTTGCTTGAGAGCTCATATGACGGACAAAAGGATGTCTCTTTAATTCTGAACGTAAGCGAACTGAAATGCAACTTTCCTGCCTGGACCCGCTCAAGACTCCAGATCTGGTGGGGAATGTTGCAGGTTGCTCCTGTCAGCCGACCAGGCCTAGATTTTATCGAGACACATTTGAATAAGTTTCTCGAGTATACCTCGGCCACGGTTCGATGTTTACCGTAATAACAATGTCCACTACGGTCACTGTTCTCCTTTTTGTCGGCAAATATTTGCTGATGCCGTCAACCATTGTTGGCTGAAGTCATGGCCGAGGCCACTAAATGTTAGTACATTGTTGTTGTTTGTCAACAAAATGCACGATTTGTGAAAGGGGAAGCAAGCAGTGAACTTTATGTCGTTGAATGCTCATTTTTAATATTGTTTAGGCTCATATTTGCTTATATCGGAGCATTTATCGTCCGAATTGTTTAAATTTTTTTTTTATATTTTTCTTTTATAACATTGTCCAACTTAAAGTGATATTGTATTTGTACAGAAGACAATGGAAATGCTTTTAGTCAACTCAGAAACTTTGATGCTGATATTTGAACGTAAGCGAATTTATAATAGATTCTACGTACATAAACTGTTCGTGATGAATAGAAGACTGACGATTTTAATTCAATTGGAATATACACGTATGTAAAACAATCATAATTTATTAAACAAACACGAATTTTTCTCTAAATCCTAATGGTAGGGAATCGCAAATAAAATAAGCAATATTTTTTTGAAATATGTTCCAAGAATACAAACAAGTACTAGAATAGTAGAATAATGTGCATGTTCAATGTTCATGGGTGGCAGAAAATCTTCCTGTGCAAATGCAACTGTCTTCAATCGTTCTTGTAAACAAATAAAATTGAAATTTCGTTTTCAAATAAACAAAAGACGACAGAACGAAGACAGTGAAGAGGTTGCCGCTGGCTCGTTTGTGACATGTGGACATTATCATGGGTTTTCTTGTTGTTCCAATGAAACGAACCGCCCGCCATTGCAAGTGCGTTACTCCGGGCGTATGTACATTGTACAGGGCCCGAATGCACTTATTATGGGAAAGTACGTGTCACGTGATGCCTCTTAAAGCTAGTAAAGAGCTACTTTAAAGTCCATATAAATCTTTTCCATGTTTGGAAGTGCTGTTGCGGTGGCACAGGAAGCAGATACCGCATCGGTCGGATAGAATAACTAATTCCGGAATGGGCAGTAAACTTATCAAGTACTTCACTTTCGAAAGTTGGTAATCTCCGGTGGTGCATCAGCGTAATCGCTGCACAACCTGTGCAGACGTCCAGGGACCAGGTTCGCTTGCAGGAACAATTCTCAAACGCTGTGAAGTTTTCACAGCACGGAGTTTCGGACCCAATTAATTATGTCTACCAGAAATTCTGCAAAATTTCAACGTTTCTAGTTCTGCACGTTGATATTTGGATTCAACGTTTTGTAAGCACGTATCTTCTTATTATATAATCCTCTCACGTGTGAAGAGATTTCACCGCACAGCAATTGATAAAAACAATTTTACCTCCCCGAAATACTAATGGGAAGTTTTCTTGTCGCTGCGGTTTAAATCCCAAACTGGATTATCCGTGCACAGCATCAGTTTTAATAATTTTATTGTATTGTATTCGAATAATTCTGAAAACTCCCATGAAATTCCTCTGCTCCCCATTTACCTCGTGCTTCCCTGCAATTGCATTTCTATGCTTGCATCTGAAACGAAGCTCGCAGTTCACCAAACTTTTCCACAATTGAATTCAATTTAAAGTTCGTATGGAATTAGCTGCGTGAAAATTTGCAACCGCCCCAGCATCTGGGGAGACAACAAATCCTCATGCGACATCTTCACCGTGAAACAAGATCAATGAAGTATGTATAGTGTATACTTGTTCCAAGTTCCTTGTTACTCTGGCAAGTGTTGAGCCTGGGAGAAGTCAAGCGTTAAGATGTGAACATTTCGCTTTGTTGGTTCCAAAGATCCACCATCATCCTCCCCTTGCAGCCTCGGGGTATTGAACCATTTCGAGTTTCAAACTTGGCAGCGCATCCCCCTTGGGACGTGCCGTTTCGGTCCTTTTCTTGGCTCCTGAAGTTCTCTTGTAAAGTAACTTCAAGGAATCCCATCGAACACAACTCTTAGATCCCATAATATGTATTTTGCTTCATCATCAGAATTGAATGTCTTATTAAGAATTTTTTCACGGAGGTGCTCATGGAGTTCCTGTGTGGGTGGAATTTGTGATACCACCCGAAATTGTGATTTGCACCCTGAGCGGAACGCCATTTGAGCCTGGGTTTTTTTTTAGAAAGGACAAAGCAATCTGTGCCGGAAGGACTAACAGCGAAAACAGATACCATCAGACAAAGCAAGCGTAAATTAATTTCGGACTATCCTCTCTACAGGACGATCTGCGGCATCTGGCGAATTTCGAGCCGACAAAAAAGTCATAAATTTGCAGCGAGGTGAGTCATACAAATAAACAAACATTCAGACATGCAGACATCATTCGTCGTCCTTTCTGACGGATGCTCCATTGGATTTTGGCGTGGTTTTTTAAGGCTCGGTTAACTGCCGTTGGCGTCCCATTTGATGTGAAAAAAAAAACAACACACTTTCAGATTTTTGACTTTCTACAGTGAAGGATTTTTGGGACATTCACGTATGACTGTCAGTAATCCTTGTAATTTTAGTTTCCCTATGACGATGTAATCACTGTGGGACTTGGGCCTCCGTTGTGCATTCCAATATTGTGATAAACTCAGAGCCAACCTATTTCGGTATATCTCCGGCCTTAAAACCTATCCGTCGGGATGTGATGCTCTATGCCAGGCTCTGACATATGCCATTATCCTGTAGCTTCAGGCTTTGTTTGCATTCTTCCTGGGAATAGTTATTTAGAGATATTTCGATATGAAATTGTCTGCAAAAAATACATGCCATTTGGATTTTGAAGGATCCTGGAAATATTCGCAATTTCTGCACTCATGCAAGGAATCGTCTTATGGACTGCAATTGTGATATTTCATGTATAAATATTACAATATCTTGTTTACATTTGAATGATCACAAACGGGCCAAAATGATGCGATACAGTAAAGAAGTTTTTCCTTCATGGACTTAAACGTTTTCGTTGATAGTTCACGCAATTACACATATTTTTGACGGAATGTTTTTAAATAAAATTACTTTTGTTTAACGCTTTAGTACAGCTGTTTGTGACAATTGACAATTGATTTAATTTAAACCTTTTAGCTACAGGTGCTAATTGGAAAAACGAAAAACAATTGAGTTCAATACTCTGGACAGACGAGAGCACTTAATCGAGTTAGTGACGCCACGTAATCTAGTCGGGTTTGTCGCCTGCCACTCAACTGAATTAGGTGTTCACATATCTGTTGACATTTGGCGTAAAGTAGGTAAGCATAAAATGTATTTGCGACAGCTCAGCGGTCAGTTTATTTTCTTGCAAGCAAACAAATGTGCATTAAATTTGCTGTAAAGAAGTATTTCGCACCAAAAATGCGACAAAGAACAAAATGATATTTCATAGGTGATTTCATTACATTTTAGTACAACTATTAACTGCTAAATGTACGTATGGCGCTGATAACAGTACGAGTATATCGATTCTAATCGAGTTATATGAGATAGATTTGGAAGCCGAGTTCACATAGGAATTTTATATGGGCTACATCATTTTGACGTCATGAACTCGATTAAATGCTCTCGTCTGCCCAGGTTATTAGAAAAGTTTTTTATGATGTGGAAATTCGTGACTTGACATAATTATCTTCTGGTTCTTATAGTTATGATGCACTTAAATTTGAGAAAAATGGCACCTTCTTGAGGCAATGAAATTATTTTTCAGTAATTTTAAATTATTTAAATTAATTTAATTTTTTCTTTGTTCCGTTTTATTTTGAAAATCCCTGTAAATTCAAAACATTTCAAATAAAAAGTGTCGAGAGGGTTAAATGTACCGAAATTAGTTCTGGTATAAAAATTATTTTTTTTAACAATAAAAATATTTACAACGGCGTTCGCCTCACCATCTGCTCAAACTGATTGATTGTTTGTGATTTCTTTGTTTACCTCCTTCGAGGACTTTTAACCCAATGGTTTCTGGCGATCGTAAACCTGTGAACTAATGACTTACAGACGAAGTAATAAAATTTTACACTGAAAACTTTTTAGTGCATTTGTCGGACATGATCGTTAATCGCTTCTCGAAGGATCTGCCATAGTTTCATCGGCAGCTGACTCTAGCCAGAATATATTATGTAAGTGCTAATAAAGAACAAATTGCATTTTGTAAAATCGTAATGTTTTATTTATCGAGAAATTACATTTTCATCTTTAATGGCTTTAAAGTTTTATCTATATAGCGTACTAATATTGTAAACATATTTTTTTTGGGATCCTTGAGTGGAAGACTTTTTCATATTTGCAGGGAAAATGTTTTCTTGTTCGTTTCGCATAATTTGTTATTAAATACATCTTTCTGGTGGTTGTAGTGAGTGCGCAAAACTTCGGTTTAATTAAGCCCGAAGTCATAAATAAACACAGCACGGGGATGAACAGAACTAAGACGTGGTCACACAGGAAACACTTAGCACTACTGTCTGCCGTCGAGATCATCTTATCTCGTAAATTGCTAATAAAGAAACCAAAAGACGCCGTTCAGGTAAATTAATGGCAGCGACCATCCGTAGTCCTAGACGCATCTCATAACTCTGCTGGTAAAAATTGTTTAGTAAATTAATGTCTTATGAGGCGCTAACGAGACGGGATCTGAACACCGGCTGTGATAAGATATGCAGAGTTGGGTAAGGACTTCTTTCGGGGGATTCCCCGTCCAATTTCGAACACGAATGAGTGGACATCAGTCAAACTGCATGCGGCATTTTCTTGGACTGCAAAAACAACTGCTTGAACTGCATTTATTAATTTTGCTGCAAGCTGGATACCATCACGAATTCTAATTAGTCTCAAGGAATTAAATATTCAGCTGTTGGGCCCTGCACTTGCAGCAAGCCGGAATCGAGCAGATGTCATCCGAATGGCGGATTTACGGATTTCAGCCTTTCCAAAAAATTTAGTGTAGGCAGCGGAGCTGTTTCAGCCGCGCTGAGAACAATGACCTTAATTTTCTGGAGTGCTTTAAGATTTGTTTTCTTTTTTTGTATTTTTAATGTGGTATCATCGACCTGGAATGCAGCTAGCAGCAGTCTGCAGGGCTCAGGGGGGCTATACAAGATGGTGTGATTTTCTAATCAGATGCGGCGACCGTCTCGCATAATGAATGCCTTTTAAGTTATGTGATCGCAGACACTAAAGCAACAACAATCGTTAGTTAGCTGAATTCCTCCAGGCCAGTGTGAAAACAGCCTTAATTAATTTGATTGGTAACACTTGCACTGGCTGCAAATGCCCTAGAATTGCAGTGTCTGGAGTATTTAAACTTGTCCAAATCGTCCGATGCTAACAAATGGTGAATCGACGAGGTGACGTCGCTTTCAATTAATTATTTTTCAAGTGACCATGATGAATTATCATCGCCCTTCCGACCTGGTCGTCTCCTCGTACATTATAAAATTTTCTGGGGCAATTCTCGAACGTGATATTTTACCCTTTTGCCCAATCTCGCTTGACCACACTCATTAATCATGCAAGGAGTTCAACTTCTGGTTTATTAATGGTCCAGGGCAGGGATGCGATGCCGGACCCACACACTCTCTTGGGTCACGGTCGCTGTTGGTAGGGCACACTGGGTCCTGTTGAAACACTTGTTGCTTTCGACGCGGTCATAAATTCACTTTTCACTCATTCAAAAATGCACTGCTGCTGGTGTCCCCCTGCCCCCGCCGCCGTAGGTTTTGAATTTCACTCACAACTCATGATGGTAGTGCGCACTTTGTTTACGCTCGGATGACTTAATTAACATGCAGCGAGAGTCATTTACATGCGACACATATGGCCAAAGAAACCACTCTGAACTGCACATGGCTGCACGAGGACATGCACAACATGTTAAGGATTTCTGAGTACAATGAACCAAACCCAACCGCTGACTGGTGACTCCATATAGTTGAACATGGACTCTTAACCCTTTACCCCCATTAAGAGTTTTCGAAATGTCTCCAAGATAAAAGGCTCCGCACTACAAACTCTCAACTCTGGTGGCCCACTTCAAGAGTCTTCCAAGTCGAGTTTATTATGTTTTATTGTGCAACATGGGAAAATGTTCCTTCTGTGTAACAAGTTCAGGAGGATTTTCCACTGGGCCCAAACGATTCAATTTCCACGCAAGTCATACAGTTTTTATGTGCACCCATCCGTCCCTCATCCCGTCTCCCGGGGCGAGGTTTAATGCTGTAAGCAATGTTTTTAGGGTCCCATTTTATGAGTGTCAAAGTTTTTAAAACACGTCGCAGACATTCGCCGGGAAAACGACTGACAAATGTGACACTTGTGAGATCTTGGGAAATGATACAACCGCTTAAGACAAACGCTTAAATAGCAACAAAATTTATTTGTGTCGAAAATTTTTGGGCCTCAGAGGTCACATGAGCCCAATTGATGACGTTATCACTGAACTTTAATGCATTACTAGTAATAAAATGGTAAAATCTTCACAATGTTTGTATATTTTATCTAGGATTGCGGCGGTGGTCCTTTTTAGATAACTCCTAATTGCGGCAAAAGTGATGTAATGAAATTTTGGTGTCGTGAAGATAGATATACAAATGTTTACAGAACTATTCCATTAAAAGGAAATTTTTTTCTTAAAGGAATTTATCTTTTAAGTTTTTGACATGTTAATTATTTGATGTAGTATTACATTATTAAGTTAATTGAAAATTTAATTCAACAAACAATCCATTAAAAATCTGGGATTAGATGTGCCAACATAAAGTTTTCACAATAAGTTGCTATTAAAATAATGACTTATGTGTTATTGGGTCGCCATGATCAGGAAGTAATACTTTCCAGGACATTGTTGTATGTCACGCCAGCAAACTCAATCACTGTAGAAAGTGTGCGAAGGTTCCATAGCTGATCGTGTAAGACTCTATACTATAGAGTAATTTTGCGTGTCACCGACAAATTCCGTGTCTAGTGATAATGACTTCTCTTTCGAAGCTAATTTGTTCCAAGCACCACGTTATGACTGCTTAAGGTTAATTTCTTTCTTACATTTTCCTTTCTGTACGCCAACCGCGAATAATGCATTTACACTTGTTCATAAAATTACGGCCATAATTCATGGTGGATCGAGGAGGATGCCACGAAGAGCCGAGGAGCTCACCTCCTCCGGTGTTTAACTTTTTAATCCATTTAAGCGTAAATTGTATGGCTCCAACTGAAGCTACCTACACCGGGATCAGTGATCTTCATCAGTTTCTTTGGAGGGGTTTTTAGTTCTTCTTACGCGTAATTACGATTTATCATGTTAATTGCCACGAATGATGCTGCAGTACTGAAATCATGGTACATAATTTCACATAACAATTTTAGCGTTACGAAGGGGATTTTTAATGGGGCACATCTGGCCTCCGATGTCTTGTTAAATAATACCATAAAATTGCTGTGGAAGCATGTTTAATATTGAGAGCAATAGATGATTGACATCGGATCTTGAGTAAGAGATTAAGTTTTTAATTTTAGAATATTTGAGCACGAATGGATTACGAACAAAGTTGCCGACAGCTGGATCCAAACAACCATGAAAGAAACACCAAATGAATTCGGGTTGTTTTGAGCATTCTTGTCCATTGAAGGATATTTCATCTGATTAAGTAATTTATCGAAATATGATTGGCATTTCGCTTGTAACCTTCATCAACAATTCGATCTCTCAAAGTTCATGGTTAATTTTAGTTTCTAATCAGTAGCTGTGTTCAATTCATTCGACAGGTGCAAATTTGTTACTGGCCAAAGAACATTCTTCTGTAAGACATAATTTATGGTTGAAGAACAATTTATTGCATTATATCGTTTTTAATTTACGATATCAAAGTCCCTTTGCTGGTGCCACGCCTACGTAAGCACTCAGCGTGGCCTTAAGTCGTACAGAGTCGCGTTGCGGCCAAGTGAAGCACTTTCCTTACAAGGAAACTCTGAGCGGTCGCAACAATCGAATTGAGCTCGAGATCTGACTTTAATCTCAATAAACGCTCAAACAAGCTGCTAATAAATTTTCGGCCTACACAAACATACTCGAATGACAGTGGTTATTTATTTCATAGCTTCATCAGTGATCGCTTTTAATGGCCGTCTAACGTACAAGAACAATTTGTAGTAGAGCGAAAATCCAAAATGTCTCAGTCTAGGTCCTGCAGTTATGACTTTGAGAAGCATCAACTGCTTTTTTAGCAATTCTAGCCATCTAAGAATGGTAGTAAAGTCTTACCGTCTGTCAATTACCATCGATTCCAGACAGGCGGAGGCCCTAAACCGCAGACAGTGCTTGATCATGAAGTGCTTCCACTTAATTCGAGGATCGTCAATCACAGGTGATCGCTGATCGGCTCGATCGCAGAAACCAGTCGCTTACCCGGTGCATTGATCGCGTGCTTGATTGCCGTGCGATCACTTGGCCGGAACCTTACCATTGCCCTCACGATCATAGGCACCGTCGACCCGACGAAGATCAGTTTTACCGATCATGCTCTTCCTTACGGTACTATTGATTGAGTTGGGTGATTCGCACTGCACTTACCTGCTCTCGGGCTAATTGAAACCACGTCTTTATGATCAGAGCTAATCGCGTGTCGTGGTAATTTTTTGTTGTTTTCACACTTATAAAAATATCGTCCAGCTCTGTAACTGGGGGCTTTGGGGTCGCTGTTACCGCTCGTTGACTGAGGTCGTGCAGATGAATATTTCTGTTCGCATCTGTGCTCTGCACCTGTTCCGAGACCTCGATATCGGAAAAATTAAAACTAAAGATGTCTTTCCGGATTATCACAGTCGTTTGCGGGTGATGCTGCTGTTGCAGCATTTGCTGTTGCTGCTGTCGCAACTTGTTTGGATGCCGACTTTGGAGATGATCATCAGCATCTGATGATCGAGACGTCTCCGACGGTAACTGCATTGCCTGCAATTAGAATCAACAATCGAATTAGAAATGTATTAATTAGCGTCGAGTTATTGCAATTTGAATAAATTGATAGAAGGAGCGATTTGATTGATCGATCAATTGATCCCATCATTTGGGTTTGAGTATCGAATAAAATTTTCTGGGTGAATCAAACGTATTTGCAGGTTAAAAAGTTCAATAAGATTTTAATTTTATTCGTACAGATTTTTTGTATTTATTTGAGAGCACAAGAAGCATTTTAAACAACATTCTTTTGCAATTTATGTTCTTTCAGTAAACGAAATCAAAGTAGGGAGCACGTAGATAATCATTTTTCGGATTAGAGTTAACAGAATCCCATAAAATGGAAACTTTCATTACCTGAGAAAATACTTCACGAGACGTGAAAATCTTTTCAGACAATTTTTTTTCTCACACACAGAACTGTAGTTCCTGCAAGGGTATCGGGGACTATTCTTTTCTTTTACAACTCTCCTCAGAAACTTGAAACCAGATTTCAATCACGAATTCGAATTTAAAACACTTTTTCCTCTTCTTTTTCTCGTAATTTCGTCAACTTGCTGCACCTGGCACAATCCAAACGCGTTTTTTTTTCTGCTTTATTTAGATAATATATCTTTGATAAATTTCGAACCTCATTAGAGAAATTGTTTAGATGGAAATTATTTTTGATTTAATCGACTTCATTTTCTATGGTTTCTAATTAATTGAAATGTGCCCTAGAGTCTAGAAATCCTCATGGTCGTCTAATGATGTATTTATCTGATTCAACTTTGTTAGAAATTGGATTTTTCTCTATTAATTATTAATTCGCGTTGACGGAACTAAATTTTTAATAGTTTTTAATTACGTGAAATTTCAGTAACAAACGTAATCAACTAGAATCCTTGTATAATCCCCATTTCCCTCTTTAATTCCCTTAATTTCATCCAAGATATATGACGTTAGAAATAAACTTTTATGAAGTCCTTATTATGAAGCGCTTAATTAATTCGTGGGCACGAGAACCATTTTAAAAATTCCGTACTAGAATCTCGTGGATCCCCAAGAATTCCCATATCTTCTCGATGTGGTTTTCGCGTGTTCCTCTGTGATTCACACTGCTAGTGGCCGCCTGCGAGCAGAACAATGCCGCGAAGGTATTCTGCGAGTGATGCATCTTGCGGGCGAGGCATCCGCGGCGGTGGTCAAGTTTATGGCATTTTCGAGATTCTGTGACCACGCGATAGCGCCACATAGTGACCAGCACTGTGGCCCGCTCCTGTCCACCTTGGTCCTGCTGCCGTGGTTGCGTGGTCGTCGAGCTGCCCACCTATTCAAGGGTCCGCCTTGTTGCCTCCGATAAATACTTTTCGCGGAAGATAAATGGCGAAGTTGATAACTCGCGTAATTAAGTCGTCTTGCCGGGATTTGGATTTACGACGACGAACATCACCGGCGCACAGCGGCATTCAACTTACTTGATTAATTTACTGCCAGTCGCCAGGGAGGAAAGTGTATCTTTGGCGGAGTGGGCGGCAAAGAAAATTGTTGCAATCAGCTGAAAAGTGGGCTAATAAACGTCGCGCGGTAATCCTGTCCGGCGGACGAAGATTAACACCGCGAACAAGGGACGCTGCTGTTTTGTCCGCGTTGGCGAGTCGATGGCATTCGACCAATATTTGCTTTGTTGTGGCGACGACGATGTTTCGCAGCCAATCGATTAGCAAACTTCCGCTGGGCGTTGGCTATCGTCTTACAACGGCGACGGCTAGCACAGCGGCCGCTCTGGAGCGGTCGACCCACCCAGCGAGCTCCAAGTAATCAATTTATCAAAGCCGGATCAAATTCTGCTGGCCTAGCACAATGGATCGGGATTTGTGCAAATTCGAAGGTTCGCCGGAACGCGGCTGACTGCCATGGACGTTTGTTCGGATAAACAAACAAAGTTGGGCCCACGACGGGTGGCTTATCTGTTGCCTCCGCGCTACCCCCTATCCTCGCCAGCCAACAACAATCATTGTCTGTATAGGGAGCGGTGGCTGGGGCACTTCTATGAAATCACCAGCTCCACCAAAATGCACTTTTGCAATTGCATTCAAAGCAATCAGCAATGAATGCATTAAGCGACCAGAGTCACGGTGATCAGATGCAGCTGGATTGAAACCCGTGTGGCTGGTGGGGTGCGGGGGTGTTGATCACCTAGTGACAAGGTAACGTGCTGCAGCCGCAAAATTTAATTGCTGGTGACCCCTCCACTGGTTGCGTGGCCAATCTAAATGGGGGCCCCATGACCAGAGCCCCTCGAACGGGGTCAATCACGCTGGAACAATGCACGCGAGCTAAACATTAGATTTTGAGCTCCGATCATGTGTTCAATGCACGCCGCAAATCGCTCTTGAGCTGGCTCAAGTGAAATTAAGCTCAATACCCGGGGCCCGTCTGATTAATCGGCCACAACTGTCTGGAATTTTTCATCTCGCGCTTTTTGTGGCGTGTTTTTGCTCGAAACGACAGGAAAACACATTTACAGAGTTTATCGAGTGGACAAATATTTTCACGTGATAAAGTCCAATTGCAAAAAGTCAATATATGAAATGATTTAGATTTGAAATCCTGAACACGTTTCGCGAGTTGAACATGCAATCGGATTTTTTTCTGGATTCAATTTAACATTTGGTATTGTCAATTGTGTACTTTTTTGTTTAAAGTTAAACATTTCTGACAACAAAACAAAGGGAAACATGTGAAAGGAAAGTGATTGTTGTAATAGATTATTTGATAGACCGATAGAATGGGAAAATCCATTACAATTGCAATATCGAACTTTTGTTTTTTGAATTTTGAAGTCTAACCACCCATTTTGAGGTGAGTTTTTTGTTTGTTTGCAAAACATAACATATGTCCTTATTTGATTCTTGCAGTTACTTTGAAAAACAAAACACAAAACATATTGTAATTCTTCATGCTTGGATTAGCAAACAGCTGCACGTGAGTCCCTGGACGGGTTTGGTTGCGTGTCCAGCTTGGACAAGCACGAGCCCCCATGGACCCGACCAAAAGGACAGAACTCCCACTCAGCTGGTCGCGTGGATTTCCACACATATTAAAATTGCGGCAACGCACTAATCTTCGTCCCTGGTTGGCTGGGCGGATTCCGCGCCCAGCACGGCTTATCACCTCCGAGTAATCTTTGTTGTCTGAGTTAAATTTTTATGACAAAATTTCTTAAAAGGTCTCGAGCTGGTGAGTTTTATCTGTTTGTTTTTGTATCGTTCCGATGCTAGAGCGACTTCTTTACGACTCCACGTCCACATTCCCATGCTCCAGTGCGCCGGTGCGCGACTTCTGAAACCGCGCACGCGGTGCGCATTCGTAAGTGGACGCAAAGGTAGTCGCCGTCGCATGCAGGCCTGCGCACGGCACGTAAATATGACGCTGGAATGGAGGAATTACCTGAGCTTAATGTTTATGCGAGCGCACATTTCATCTTTGTCCGTTGTTTGCCAATGAAAAACGTACAAAACATAAAAAAATCTGAAAAGATTTGTTCTGTGATGGAGGCAAAAAGTGTTGGAGGTGCTGAAAGTGTCTTAAGTGCAGCCGTGTGCGCTGCGCTGCTGTTGCGGGGTGGTCCAGACCGCGAACGTGATTGAGGTGAATTAGTCCTAAGCAAACATCTCCAAGACTGGTAAACTTTACTTCCAGGTACTCAAAAGGACAAATATGCACAGACATTTCGGTGCAACCATTCCGGCGAACGTGGAGCAATATTTACAATGTTTGATGGTTGATTAGCACTCGGAGTGCGTTCGTATCCTTAATTGGACTGAGGAATGTCAACGGAAAGTGTTAATTATCTCCGTTTATAGCGCTGTCTTCAGTTCCTGTTGCCTTTGTACAAGTTTTGGCTCCTATATTAACAACGAAACTTCGGGTCCAGAAAATTTCCCATGGCAAGACTTTGTTCCTGCTAAAAAGGGCTGAAAGTAAAAAAGTTGTACAGGCAAACAGTACGCAAATGAATCTCGAACTGATTACACCTTTGGATAACGAAATCCAATTAGAAGCCCAAAAAAAATTGTGGAGTTGCAGGTTCGGGAAGAATCGCACACTCGTCCCTGGCCATGATTAATCGAGTTTCTTAAGCGGGCAGTAGTCATCCATGACAAGAGGCTGACCGAAAAATGGGTCGAAGTGGGAGCGGAAAACAGAGCTCTTAATTAAACTTTTCTGAGCGAGCAACAAACAAAGCATCAATCAAATAAGATGGCGTCCATTGCATGAAATTTTAGATTTTCTAGTTACCTTTTTGCTGCTGCAGAGATTAACCAAACAGTTAAATCGATAAACGAAATTCCAGCAAATCGTTACTCTGGGGTCAAACCGGGTGATTATTACCATACGCATACCTTTGTCCTGAACCGGAGCAACGTATGTAAGCCAACGTAAGCGTGCGCTGCTAAATTACAGAAGACCAGCAGCTCCATTGTGGGTAGCGATTCCACCACTTAAATCTTTCATCCAGCTCAGCAGGTGCACCTGGATGTCACGAACATGTGGAAATGGGAGCAAAACGGCGAAGGATCGCCGCTGTAGTCCAGCAACAGCATCACGGTATTGGGTTCCATGACTTCAACTGACCATTGCAGTTCGAACGACGCGACGACGGCGATCTCCGGCAGATCCTCTTCCTGGACTAGCCTCCACCGGCGGAGGAATCCCGAGAAGGGCGCTTGAAGGCGATTATTGAATTTATAGATCGAATTATGCGATTGCAGTGCTCGGCCCCGAAGGTGCCCTGTCCCCTGCTCCTCCTGCAGAACGTTCTGTGCCCACTGCCCATCCGATGCAATAGGAACGAATCAAATGCAGTCGGATTGCATCTCAACTGGTGCATCGCGGTAACTCTTGCTGCGGTCGAACTGCAGTTTGATGGAAATACTCGTTGCTAGTTGTTTTGTGGAGTTTATTACGATCCAGGTGAAAATAACACAATTCCTCAGTACAGGGAGCCTTGTCGTCCAACGATTTTATCTAGTTTTCACCTGCTCTCTAGGCCCTTGCTCCTGTCATATACGAATGCAGTCGACTAGAAACACAATAACGACCAGGCAGGGTGGCATAATTGAGAGCGCAATTTTATTACACTGGAAATGACCGTAATTTTCCCGTTTTACTTATCAGGCCAGCTCAAGCACCAGGAAAAGGGGAGCTCGTTTCGCAGCACCTATGGGAGACTACGTTATTTTTCTTTGTTTCAGTTTTCTTCTTCTTTTTTTGCACTTATTGCAACGATTATACTTTCATGTTTTATGTTGGCATCACATTTCTTCCTGATTGGATTAATTAAACACGAAGGAACAATTAAAATGAAGGAAAGGTACGACAAAAAGGCTGGCTTTCTAGTACCAATCAAAACATTAATGCTGTATTGAAGGATAATTAAATATGGAATGCAGAAATATATATTGCAAGATTTATCAACTGGAATCATTCGATTACATTGGCGACTGAATTATTACAAGTTATAGGTATCAGGAAGTTCTTCAATGGCAGTGGTTGTTTGAAGGACTCGCAGTACTTTAGGATCACTTTTACTTATATTGAAATGTCAACTTTGATGAAGTCTTCATTCAGATTGAGGTCAGAACAATCAATTTTTGTGAATGTATTAATTGCGGATATTACCCAAGAACACTTTAAAGAGTTAATCTTGTACTTAAATCAATGATGTAAATTTTGCAAATTTTGTTTTTTTTTCTTCGAAGACTTCACTTTTTACACCGTATATTTTTTGATGGGTAATTGTAAAACAATTATCGATAAGATCAGCACATTAGGAGCAAGAGTCCGGTTCAGCGTTGGAGCTTACCTGAATCGTCGGGTATCCATGGGTGTTTTGGTACAAGACCAAAGTCATGTAGATGATCGCCACAGCAAGTGTCATCGCCTGAAGAGTCCTCTTGTACCGATGGGGCAATGACAGCGAAATTGGCATTTTACTTATTCTATGTCATTTGACTACGTTCAACTGTGCGTGGCACACTAAGGCGAAGTAATTCGTCCACAATTGTTAACTTTTCAACATGGTCATCACACTCCATGTATGATGGATGACGAATTGTCTAAACACCAATCGACAATCGATTAACAAAACACCATTCAATCGGAGGCACTTGGTCTTCTCACACTCTGTGCGAAATTCTACCACAGGCACTAACCAAACGATCGGTCACACCCGAGTTGCAAGGACATCGATCAAAATGGAATCGTATAAGGATCAAAATTACGTGTTCGCGCCAAAGTTTGTACTCGGTGAAACACCGCGACAACCGTAACACTACACCCGAAGAGATCGACTAACCTCGCTCGCTGATCAGTCAACTGAAACGATCGTTTGTCTCTCCACTTTTTGCTCTCTGTTTTTATTTGGATTCCTCTTTCCCTTCCAGTTTTATCTCTCCTCTTCTACCTATACTATTTCAACTGTTGTTCCAAATAGGGCCCGATTTTGCATCCACTTCTCTCTTCATTGTAGATCAACTCTCTGTGCACAAGATCGTGTTTCCCCTGTCTCCCGCCATTCGTCCAGGCGACGATCGCCTGTTGCACCTTTGTTCCCCATTGTTGTGTCTGTTCCCGCTCGTCAATTATGCTGCTTCCCTTTTGGCGCATTCGTCATCGATGCACTCGATCTGCGTCGATCGGTGCGGGCAAGTGGGGAGGCCAAAAACGTCAGCGCCTCGCGATTCCATTGAGCCGGTGGAACGTGCGCACGATCGCTCTACATCGAACTCGTGTTGAGCCCACAGTGCGGACGGACGTGTTGCACGCCTCTGCAACCGGGCTGCACGGGCGCATCGCCCGGCAATTGCAGCCGCATTTACGTGAACGATTTGGGTTAAAATAGAAATGGACAATTTGAGTAGTTCGTCGATAGCACTGGAATACGATCAATGACCAATTTAGTTGGCACTTTAGGAGAGATATTAAATCTGTTTTTCTTGAAGCTATCAGGAATCGAACCGAAGCGATCCATGGGGTTTGTTTACAGCAGATCCCGCAAGAGTCGAATACTGACCGTGCAGCGTTTAATGCTGCAGCTGGATATCACCATTTCATCGTTTTTCCACACCCGCGAAATTTATTCTGGTGAGCTGGTGTTTTCCAAATTAATGATCGCGACTCGGACGGATTCTGGGATATTTGATAAATGGGAATGATAATTTGAAACATTGCTTTTACATTAAAACGGAAATTGATTTTAAGGCAACTTCCAATGAATTTCGTAACAATATTTATTCATTTTACATTTTCATAAATTGTTAAATTTTTAAGTGTCATAGTAACTATGTCCTTATTAAAATTAGTAACGACTATCATGAGGCTATTTGCAAAAAAGGAAAAAAAAAAATTACGATAACTTGCCAATTAATTAATTTATAAAACGACTTCGTATTTTAATTGCGAAAAGGAATCCACATTAAAAGGATCATTAATTCGGCAGTGAAAGGTAACTCGCGGCACTTTCTCATTCCAGACTGCGAATTTAATCTTGGATTCAATTGGTTCGGACGTCACAGAATTAAACTAAACAAGACGATTTCGAAAAAGAAGTGTTGAAAACTGGTCCAATCTTAAAAAGCAGTTGTGATGACTGTTAAAAGTGAATTTTTAAAATTGGAGATTCGCATTAAAATAATAAAAATTTTAGTAGTAGCAAATGAAATGTTTTAAAACATGTTTGTTTCATTAATACGTGCAATAAAATTTACCGTTTTTAAACATTCTGACATCAGAGGAATATGAAATTGACGATTTTACGCAATACTGTGCATTGTGCACTAATTAATGTGGCTCGTAATCACTTTAAGTTTTACGATGGCGTTCGGTATGAATTGGATGCGTTCTAAAATTTTCTCGCCATTATCCCGAAAAGTTCATTATACGTCGAGAAGTAATGTTCACTCCATTCCACCCCCAGAGACCCCATCCGGAGCTATTAAATGCCGCTTGCTGCCTTAAAGCGATTCTTAAGAGACTTCAATTAGTGTGATGGCGGTGATTTACTCCTCAGTGTGGCTCCGTTCAGACGCTGCTGCTGCAGTCGGGTGTGAAAATAAGTGCACATAAAGTGTGCACTCGATGGTATCCCCGACTAAGCTGGGGATACAGGACGGGAAGGAATGGAGAATTGGTGAGTCCAAGCCACGTTCTTTGCAGGCAAATTAAATCCCATAAGTATCTTCACTTCTTCAGTTTATAAATTCAGCAGCAGCCAAAATGCAGTGCATTCGATCCGGACCAGATTTGTGCGATTGAAATTCGATTTTTATTGAACCTTCGGACAATCTCCTCTCGTTTTATTTCGTTTTTTTTTTCTTACCAATTCCAATGGGTACGGAGAAAAGCATAAGCACTTAATTTTCATCGAAAAGTACTGCTCCAGGCACAAGTTTCCAAGCTCTGCGGTCCAGCTGACGCCCCCGCATCAGCTTGTGTGCCTCGTGTCGTAACTCTTTAATGGCTTGCGCTCAGCACATTTTCCAAAGGATTCAAAATATAAATCTAAGGCGCGCCAGGCAGGCACAATAAAACCTGGCAATTGGGGAAAATAGAAGAAACGACGGCGGCCAACCGCTCTCGGGACGTGTGGCTCGCGGGCGACTAACCTCGTACCTCAGTCGGGGCTGCTGCATCCGTGCCTGGGCAGGTAACACACGCTCGCGGGGTGATTGAAATTGGAATAACCTACCGGTGTAGGTAAACGTGTTTCAAGTAGAAGATACTAAACATGTCCGAAGATCATCTCGGTTCGGATGTGGGCCCGCAGACGTGAAGGAAGGAAAGAATGGTTCAACTGGCTTGGACAAGAGGGACCGGCGTGCTCCATATAAGGCGAGACCTAGGACTTTTTACGGCCATTGTCGGCCTCCGCGTTTGCCCTCGAGTGCATGATTATTGTGCGGCCGGACACTCATAAAATGGTTCAGGTTCAGTGAGTTACACATTTGCAAGGGCATTGCGTTGCTGGTCCAGAAAGTTCGCCCTACGAGAAATGGCGGCTGGAGGAAGGGCGAACTTTTCAACCGCAATACCAAGGCATCGGGCTCCGGCTGCAACACAGGCCTGTGTCTGCATCTGAAATATGCAGCCCCGCTGCACTTAGCAATAATTTCGTACTGGTCGAAATGAGGTGAGTGCTGCACTTTATTGCCAAAGTGTAGCTCGTGGAATAAATTACCAAGGCGGCGGCGGTAATATTCGTGGTGCTGCTGTTGCTTGTATCCCGGCGGCTCTGTTTATGCTGTTATGGATTTCGTTACCTTCGAAATATGCACAAAGCAGCAACGAAATTATTTGTAATGCTGTTAATTACTTTCCTTCGCCTTTCGACAATCCAGATGTGGTCACTAAGAGCACGTGCACTGAACCTTACCCCTTTGCCGGATGAATGCCGAACGACTTGGAGCTGCGAAAATCGAGTTAAAGTCTCGATTATTTTATTCATTTCATTTTGAAATTAATTTTTCTATAATATTTGCATTAAATTCTTGCTGTAGTATATAATTTCTGCATCCTCCTTACATAACGTTATTATTTCTAAATACGATAGACAAAAACAAAATCAAAAGCGTTAAAGAATGTTGCACATTCCTTTACCATAATCAAACTTACGATAACGATGCTACCATAAAACGACCCGTGATTTGCTGTGAAGATAATTCGACCTCCCTCAATTAATTTACAATGTAGATTCGTCCAGCTTTCGATGCCGTTCGCTCCTGGCTGTGTTGCGCTGCAGGACCATCTAATTATCAGATTTGCTGGCTCTTAAGTGCCAAAACATGATCTCGTCGAACTCTAGATTGTAGGATCCTGTCCGCCCGGTAGAACAGCAATTACGACGACTGATCCCTTCTGAGGGTTGCTTGTTGATCAATATACATGACGGTCGCTATAATTTATGATAATTAATTCTCGACCGAGCCAAACATCAATTAAAATTAACAAGTGGTCAGTTTGCTTGCATTCGTTTGATATGGATTCCGATATTTTTTCCTCTAGCACGCAAGGGCAAAAGTGACTTTGCAGTTTTAATCTGATTAGAATAGACTCAACCCATTCGGAATGATTTTCGGACTCGATTCATGTACTTGATGATCTTCATATGTTGGATTGAATATGAGTTAAATTGGTTTTTCAAATTTTTGGTGAGCAATTTTCAATTGCGATGAATACTTTAATGTAAAAGGATATTTAAAGAATATCAGCGAAAAGGAGTCTTTTTTTGTATTTCGGCAGACTACTTTAGAAGACATCCGCTTGAATACCACACCACATTCGGTGTTTGCATCCTTTAGGCCTTTAGAGACTTTAAGTTGATACCAAGTGAACTAGGACACATCAGTCCCAAAAGAGAGATTTGAATTCCTTAAGCAAATTTGTTTACAGAAGGCTTCTGCATTGAATATTCTTCTTATACGCATTTTCGGATCCAAAGGTCGTTCTTATTTCACACAGCTTTACATTCTTTGCACAGAACAAATTCCCAGATCATAGCAGCATCGAATATTAAATTTCCTTGTTGTTGTTCCAACGCAAGGTTTTTAAATTTAAAGACTTGTAATATCATGATAGAAAACTGTATTTCTAGGCAAAATCATTATTTAAACACTTTTTGGAATTTGAGGAGTATCGATCAATAATGGAGAGAAAAAGGTTTCAAGACATGATCCTGTGTCAAGAAAGGACAATTTTTCGAAAGCGCCTTCAAGATCAATAGCCCCAGCTGGTTTATTATATTACAAGCTGACGGCAGGGCAGAATATCAAGAAGTTAACCCCTTTAAGGGTATAGGGACAGCACTACCTTCTAAGTATTCAACTTGAAAGGGTAAAGGAAGCGGACAACCGTCACTTCTAAAAGGATTGCCCCAAGACGCTCTCGACTGAAGGTCATAAATGCTTGGGTGGTTTTCTGAACCCTTGCAAAAGCATCTAATTATCTTCATTTTTTATTGGTACCTACTTTAACGGGTCGATATCAAAATCATTTGTTTAAAAGTGGATATAGATAATTCAGTTTTAAAAGTTTTTGTTATTTTAAGTTGGGATTTTCTTCGGTATTTAAGGTTTAATGAGGACATAAAGGAAGAGATTTTGTTGAAACTTCAGTTTAACAAAATAAAATTATAGTTTTTAATCAAGGATAATTTATGAAAAAAATGACAAGAACATTTTCCCAAAACAAGATTGTAGTATAATGGGAGAAAATATTGTATATAATGCCGAGGCAAAATTGTGAAAGAGATTCCTTAATTGTGAAATTAGTGAGGACTCAGATAGGATTTACTTAACCACTTGATTACATTTCAACAGTTGCAATACCATATTAAAACAATTTTTTTATTAGTTGATTTTAAATTCTGTACTTGAAATTAGTGTCAAGTCCTTGCAATCAAGAACGACAAACGCATAGAGTCTTCCCCTTGCACAGTTCCTACTGGAAGCCTGATTGAAAACATCGTATTAAGGGATCAGATCTTCCCGACAAGTATGCCATAAAAGTCTTCACCAGCGATTTCAGTGCTTGCCTCGATTTCATCCCTTTAGCCATGAGAGGAGTTTCAGATCACTGACACCGCAAATGACAAGTTTTAATTATACATGACGATGACATCCACAGAATTTTCCAAGCAGCAAAAGATTCAGACTCTGACTGCTTTCATCGCTCCACTCCTCGACAGCGCGGGCGTTCCATTCCAGACGCGTTTTACGTTAAAGGTCAATGCTTTCTGCATTGGGGACTGAGGAGACAACTTAAGATGTCTTTTGTGCAATCCAGTAAGAAAAAGGTTAAACAGATTCCTTCAACTTAAATAAGAGAGTGAAATATTTGCTGGGCACGTCTGAAATTGGATTCCATAAATGCTAGATTTTCTTAGTAACTAATTAAAAGCTGACGAAAAAGATAAAAAGGGTCTGGCTCTGTTGTGGAAGGTTAAAGGATTTTGTATTGCTTCCACTTTAGAAACGCTTTTTCGAGCAATTTCAACTTTATTTGTTACTAAACGACTCTGTATAAAGCAGACCCGTTTTGCACCAAAAGCAGAAGCTCAGAAACTCTACTCCTTGAATTAATCTGGGGCGAGAAGAACACAACACCTTTAACATAAGAGGGATGAAACGGCGTATCCACTTCATCTTGTGGAATCCTCCCATGCCGTCCATATTTCTAAGGATAAGCACACACATCTCTGGCTCCATATATGGCTCCCTCCGCAGATGGGGAACTTTCGTGTCGAGCACAAAAAAATGAGGGTGGATGAAAAATTAGTTATTTCATAGCGTGCACAATATTGTCGCGTTTTAGTGGTTCTTCCCAAAAGGGTGCTCAATCGAAAGTGAGAAATGACTCTATTTGAACATTTTTGATGGGTTTTGATCGACTCCTGATTTGTTCGAATGGAAAAATAATCGCAAAACTTTGTATATTATTTTCTGTTGGGTCAATTAAATTATCGTAAGGACTTCGAGGAATTGAATAATCACAACAAGTATTATTCCCAGTTTTGTTGTGTCTTAAATTCATTTTTTTCGATATCGGCTCAATTCCCAATCATTTACGAGCCCCAAATGGATTTTGGCTGAGCCGATAGCAACTTGTTTTATCGTTGTAACGCCAGAATCTTGAAAACAAGGAGCAGAACTTGAATCCGCTTAAGTGATCGACTATGAACATCCCGAATTTCTGTAGTGCGAAAACTTTCACTGACTGGATACAGTATTCGACCTCTGGGCCATCGTCCTTAACTCTTCCAACCGAAATAGAACACGAATTGCCTCTGATTACGAGGATTGTGTCTTGTGAAAACAACACCCGGGGGATTGGAGAAAGGCAGCAGTTTGCGAACCTGCATGGAATCGGAAGGAATTCATTAGGATAGATTTTCTGTGGTCTAGGACTGAAAGACAAACAATATCTGGCATTACGAAGGACTAATTGAGAAAAAGGATACTGTATAACATTGAGACGGTGTTTGCATTAACTTGTATTACATTCGTAATTGCTTTTGCATTATTTATTGACTTCCTGCCTTCTACTTGTTGTCCATTTACAATAATTCTTGCATAAAAGCCACACTATTATCCTTTGTGAATTTCCGCCATTTCTTCTTCGCAATTAATTTCTCTCGTTGATTGCCTGTTTAATTTTAAAAAACCCTTAAAAAGCTCGTTTGGTGAAAAGGTGTCGTTTACATAAAAAAAATCTCCTGTTAAAGATCTTCTTATTTTTTGTATATACCCAACATCCTGGTTATGGTGACTCCCCCTTTCTTCTAAACTTCCAACATTCTTTGTACACTACATTTACTCCGTTCGTCCACCTAGATGTGTGCCCTTATCCTTACGGACATTTTATGTTTGATATAAAAATTGTGGCGTTGTGTGCTGTCTTCTTTTTACTCTCCCTCCTCCTCTTTTCGTACTTCCAGATGAAGTAACAATTGAAAGATATACAGTAATGAATCCTTCGCCTGTAGCTTCCACTTGGTGGTGTTGGTGAACAACACTATAGGATTCATTTCTGCAGCCGATAAAAGAGGGCAAAAAAAAAAAACAGATCCTATGTGATGAGGACACCCCCATGGCAAGTGTGCTCAGTGCTGTGCCTTCTGTTCCCGAAATGGAATGGCCGCGAGGGTGGATCTCCATCTCACAAAGGAAACACTGCGAGTTATAACAACTGCCACGCGGAAAATGGAAGTTTAGCAAATTGTTGTAAATTTAATATTTGTTCCTCCGCCCACTCACCTACAGGCCAGCAGCAGGGCATGAATATAAGTCCTTCGATGCTTTTTCAAAGTGGCACATTTTGCATTATAATTTAATTTGAACACGATTCACAAAGGATTAAATTAATCGCACACACTGGACCTCGATCGAGACCCTTTGTTTCATCATTCCCTTTGACACGCAGCACCCGATTTGCTGGGGGCAAGTTACCCCGACATGCATTTTCCATGTCAGTTGTAACAGCATTGTCAAAAGACTGGAAAATTTGTTTTTCTGTGATTAATGTAATGAAGATGAACAAAGGGGAGGAATGCATCAACATGAAAGGACTATTGGTAGCCAGGATGTGCTAAATCCGAAAACTGGGTCAATATATTATCGATGAGCTCTTTTATCATGCTCTAAACACGAAGTCCTTTCACTTGGTTGTGTGTGCTATTTCATTAATTATATTTCTGTAGAACAAAAGAAGGGTTGGATCACTAAAATATTTATTATACTTATATATATTTTCATTTAATTATACTTTTGTTATATTCTGCAGGTAAAACAATTCGTAATTTACAAGTCTTGATCGATTGATATAATTTTTTTTTTCTAAAATGTTTTGCGGAACAAACATATTTTGTCCGCCATTTTATTTTGTTTTCAAAAACTGTGCAAACATCGTACTTTTCCCTGTAAACAATAACAACCAATTTCCTGATATATGAAAGAATAAATTTCAATGGAAGCTTATAGATAATTTTAACATTTTCCAATTTATTGATCAACAAACTTTCTGCCATTTTCTTCAATAAGTTTTCTTTTTTATCATTTAAAAACACCATTGTAACCCCACAAGTTACCTCCTTTCCTAAAATTAATGTAATTTTGGTCCAGATCACAATCTTTAACTATGCACAAGAATCTTTTATTAACCATCCAAAAGGAATGTTCGCAAGGGATGAACTCAAGTTACTGTGAAGTGTTTGACTCTTTTGACAAGAATTAGTCTTCAATATTGGCAAAATTGAAATAAATTTGAAAAGTTTGCCGTACAAAATGCGCGTTGTTTATGTGGAGATTGATTGCGTGCTCCTTCATTTGTCATCGTTAAGTTTGTTGCAGCATCAGCATCCCTTATCGATAGCTCACTGGAAGTTATTAATTTTTCTGAAGATAGAGTTACTTCTTGAAGACTGCGAAAAGTTGTGAAACTTTTCTAATTACGTTGACGTTGTGCGACACTGTGCAATTACTCTGCGAAAGATGGTAACAGTCGAACGGATTTTTTTTTTTTTTATTGTTTCTAGAGAAGTTTTTATTTAATTCAGATGTTCTTCCAGGGCTTCTGGAAAATTGGGGGAAAGTTCAGATTTCAAAGCGACTTTCAAATAATTCCCAAAGAGAACATTAAATTTATTTCCAATCGATCGAACCGTGAGAGAAAACATTTCCCGTACTGCATCCAGGTATTTCTGGATGTTTCATGTAAAACAGAAATCGCATTTGTAAGAGTTCCTCTGTGGACTTCTTTGAACAATTTGTGGATATTTTTTTAAATATTTAAATGCTCAGAATTATTTATCAGATTTGTTTTTTCGTGTTATCCATTCACACAATATTTATTTTTTCTTATTGGAATTGAATCTTAAATTGGAAAATGAGGACATTCTTTTGTGATCTACAATAGATGGAATCAAAATAATATATTTATACCTAGAAAATAGGGCCTTCATGAAAGTATATTTTTATTTGGAAAATTAGGATAAAAAGTGTAGAACTTTTTTATAAAAATTACTGTTAAAAAC
This sequence comes from Leptogaster cylindrica, assembly GCA_963082835.1. Classification (NCBI taxonomy): domain Eukaryota; kingdom Metazoa; phylum Arthropoda; class Insecta; order Diptera; family Asilidae; genus Leptogaster; species Leptogaster cylindrica. Next base: position 4,799,124 of record OY720109.1, read on the forward strand.
TGCAGTTGCAATTGTGACTGAAAATGTTCAAAAAAATATGTTGAATTACTACTTAAAATTAATTTCCTACTACAAGAATCGCAGTTATAAATTGAACCTCTTCTGTAAAGGTCACTTGTTTATTTAATGTACACCTCATACTACAAACTCCATTGTTTTATTTAATTAAAATAATCCAATAACATTAAAAGCATACAAATCAAAATTCCTCTAAACATGTGTAATTTTTCAGCTGCGTCATAAATACATCGTCTCTTCTTATATTTTCTCCATTTTTCCCTCTAAAATGAAATTTAACTTTTTGCAAGGTTTTTAAGCTCATCCGCAAATAACGTTAAAGCAGTAAACATTTCGTGCAGTGGGCAAAAACGGAGATAAAATGGTAATTCGTTGGCACGAACATTTCTCAATTACAAAATGTCCGACCAAAGCTGTTCTCACCAACGACCATAAACGTAAATCAGTGGATGTTTCTGTACCCGGAAACATAGACACATCAAAAAGTTTTGACGTAAGTAAAAAAACATGCTTTGGACAAGTTCCTTGTGTCTAATCGAATAGAAAATGTCCGTGTACAACAGTACGAATCCTTGATGAAGCAGCCACAGACACACAGAAACACTTACGGTACTTCGTTGTAGCTTCAAAATGTGTATTGCCAAAAGTGTAAAGTGATGAAGGAAAGAGGAGGGTGAGATCCCTCTCCCATTCCCTAATGTACCACAATTTAATCCTAGTTCGCTTGCTCCACTGACACAATTCCCTGATTTAATGGCCAAAAATAGCGCCGAAGGCGCCCAAAAGGATGACAAACATGAATTGGACCAAGTCCGACTAAGGCGAATTTCTTGTGCGATTTGCCTTTTTCTACTTTCGAAACTGCGGGAAAAACAAAATTATTGTGCCCCCCCCCCCCCCCCCCCCCACTCCAGCTCTCTACCGCGAGCTAGTCGATAAAGAAGGACCTTGAGCCCTCTGGGTCATGCCGTTTCGTTTCCCAACAGCAAACAGCTCTAATTAAAAGGGTGATGCACATCACAATGGGGTCGAGTGAAGTACAACGTCAGCAGGATGCAGTTGCACAAATTAAACAGGAGTTCACTGCCGGGTTGACGTCATATATAGTTGGAAAGCTTGATTTTTGTCTCTTTTCCATAGCCTGCAAGGCAGTTTCAAGGTCGCTTCAGTCAGGGATTTTCGTGGGACAACAAAGTCACACACAGGTAAGTTTGGATACCCGCATGGAACTTCGTTTCGCAAATATGTACACGTGATTTTTATATCAATGTATTGCGGACACGTGGTGGTGTGCAAAAATAGCTCCAGTGCGTGCGTCCCCCCCATTCATCTGATCCAGATCCAGTTCAGAAATAGCCCGTTCAACGATCATTGCGCAACTGCGATAAATTTCCCATTTTTCTCCCACCACAAAACGTAAAATGAGGGGATTCTAGTAGCGTACGACATGCGCCCTGCAACTACCCTAACTCCGCTTCAACCCAGCTCCATGAATGTCTGCACAAAAATGGGTTCTGAAAATCAGAAATTTCCCACGCACCCTTGCTGCCGATGGAGATGTTGACGACGGTTTTTTCTTTGGGAAAAAGAAGAACTAACCAGCCGTAAGCATCACAGCTTATCTGAATTTTATGATGCCCCCTCCCTGGAGGATGCTTCGAATGTCCTTCGAGGACAGGTTATCTTCTGTTTTATAACCTCGTACCGAAGCACTGTGAACAAGATTAAAGCTACACACACAATTTTTTTTTTGTTCAAATTCTCCGTTCGATCGCAAAAACTTGGTCAATATTTGCGATATTCGGAGCTTTGCTTTTTCTCCCACTCGATTTCAACTTGAGATTCGGATTGGTCTAATTTAAAAAGCAGTGCACACTCAGCCGTATTTAATTAACTTTAAGTAGTAGAAATTATAGCAAATAGCAACATTCCAAGTCACAATCACGTCCTCAGATTTAATACACATTAATTCTGATCCTAAGCCGAGGTCCTCTTGGAATTAAGTTATTCAAAACATTCACTTTGAGAAGTAAAGTTGCGCAAAGGAAAAAGTGAAGAAATCTTATTGCAAATTAAAAAACAAGGATTTTGTAAATGCTTGCGTAAATTTAATTTACATAAGTACTTTGATTTCTTAAAAATTTTGTTTTAATTTTTTTTTCAAAGAAATTCAATATTTAAGAACTTAAGATTTTTTGAATTAAGTATAGTATAAGTACGAGTATATAGTATAGGTATATGTTTTCTTGACGATTTTTTTCACAATAGGTAACTTTTATTATATTTTGAAATGTATCCATCGAAATTCCTTTGTTCTCTAACTCCTTAAAAACTTCTATCCTTTTAATGTAATTATTTTTTGGGACAAGAAGGTTCAAAACTTTCTCGGGAGAAACTCGACTTTTGATTTTAAAACAAAAGTGTCCTACTTCAACGCAAATTCCCTGATGTTTCCTTTGTTGCAGACTTTGTATTCTCCAATGCAAATATGTACAAACAAGGATCCTGTTCATCCCTGACGCTGTAAGAAGAAGACTTACTTCTCCAAAGATATCTCAACCGTGTGTTATTTCTAGGTTTATTTGTCGTGACAGAGAGAAGGAATTCGGTCCATCTGCAGTCGAGCAGAATTAAATAAACAATTTTCCTTATTAGGACATCCTGTTCCCCAATATCCTGCACAAACGAGCAAGGCTGGTTCAAAGTTGTACTTGTACACAAGAAGTGACAAAACCAGGCATAGACAATTTAAAGATAAAGAAAAGATAAGATGAACAAAGATTGTAAAAAAAAAATTTAAACAATTTTTATAGCAACTCAGAAACTCAATTAAAGTACAAAAATCCCGCTATTCAAGAAAGGAAATTGAAAACAGTAAAATACCCAACACAATTTGGTCATTATGGGTTAGTCATTTATCAATTAGTTTTCAGGACACTCCTGGATTGACGTGTAATCAATGATCACATAGAATAGGTGACAAGGAGCGACTTGTGGATTTTACTTCCACAACGAAATTGGTAACGGCTTCTGGAATGTTTCTCAAAGGACTCGTGCTGCGCAGACAACGTAAAGCACTTAACTTTGATGTTGACATTCAGTTTTCAGGACGAACATGAACTGGAACTTTACAAAGAAGAGTTCCATCATTATTCTTCTTATGTCCTTGTTTTATAGCATCAAATCACCTCAGTCAGTTACGACTGAATGCAATTTTGTTTGAAAAATAGAAAATTGATGTTTCCAAAGATAATTTTTTTTATTGCACTTCAAATATTTTACAGTGAAACATTTAATGCTATTTTAATTATGTTGTTAAAAAGTTATGGATGAGATAAAAATAGCCAAATAATTTTTCCTTTTATATGGTTTTGAATAACAAATAATGGGAATCAGACATTGTTGAAGCATTCCGTATGAGTTTAAAGAATTATGGTTTTGCTATAAAAATTTAGTTCATTTTTAGATTTTTAAAAAGAATAAAATTCTGTTCACATTGTGTCAATATCAAGATAAATCAATTGTTTCTAAAACGATTCATATTTTTTTATGTTATACGAAGTACACTTTTAAAATTCAGCTGTACTATAAAATCACAAAAAAATAACTGGACTACTTCCAGTTTAACGCCCCGCTGGCAACAAAGGGTTGTAAATTTTATTAATTTTATCCCGACTACCGCCAGAAACAATATTCAAATGTAATTTTTGATACACAAGGACAGACCGTGGGCTGCACAAATTCCACTTGAGTTGAAATACCAAAAGGATTACACTTGCTCATTTTCACGGTAGGTTAAATCGGATAATCCGTATACTTATGCGAACAATTCTGTCCTGAGTCCCGTGATGTGGGTCAACAATTTCACACTGGCGAAAAGGATAAATAGGGACCGATGAATTTGTATCATTTATTTTGGCAGGAACTAACCATGACAGCCTTCAGGATAGTGTCACGTAAGTTTCCAATTTTCTTGTTATGGGATCCTCAACTTTTATCGGAAATATGAGCATATATCTGAAATTCATTTCGACAAACAGGATAGATCTTATAACGTTTATTTTTATCCTACCAATATAACTTTCATGTTTTGATACTAAATTAACTTACTTTATTGCTAGTAGGACTCGATTTTGAAGGGTTAGAAAAATACCCAAGAAGATGTGAGATAAACTTTTAACAGTTTTTGGGGTAGTTATATTTTTTCGAACGTACTTAACAATGTTATAACTTTTTGTGTAACGTTTATTTAGAAAGTTACCATCACGAAAAGATTTTGGTTATAAATTCCATCCCTTTTCTCCGTTTCAGAAGACTCATGTGGCATTGTAATGAGATCGTCTTCCGTGACGTTTTAATATATTCTGCAAGGACAAAAGGGAATCACCTACTCCAGAACGCTTACCTTGGTATTGTTAGATTTTATCCAGAATTTATACGAGACAAAATTGCTGCTTTTGTATTTGTTATAATTTCAACGTTATTTTACCGGCAACCGCCCGCCACCCGCCGACATTCACATTATATCCAGATTGGGAGCCCTACGTTTCGTATGGGTGTGTGTGTGTAACAGTTCAGTGAGAAAGTCAAATTTGAGCAATTTATATCGTCAGTATCCTTGACTAGGAGAACTCCGTGGTTCATTTGGTAATCCTGTGAAAGGGGATGAACCCCAGGAATGAACCTGTGCACACAGCAATCATCTCAGAGTCCTTTTCAAGGAGATGATATAATTGAATTAAAATTAAGCGGCATGTTAAATTGTGTTTTGTGGTTATCCATTTTCAGACTTTTGTATTTGTGGCCTCAATTTTGTGTATTCAACGAATTAGATTTCTATTGCATTCTGTTGTTCAATTGGCAAATGTAATTTTATGTAAAATGAACAAGAACAATGTTAGGGAATTTGTACATATTACATTTTTGCATACTTCACATCACAGGATTCCTCTCATCGTAAAAACGGATACCCACGACTCACGATTGTACAACTTACTCCCCTTTTAATTGCTACCTATGGAAACATAGTAGAGAAATTTGCACAGTTGTTAAACTTCTCTATATTGTTTTCTACTTTTAAATTCAAAGTAATTCTTTTTTTAGAATTTAAATTTATTTGAAATGCCATTTGTTTTCAAATGAAAATATCATTTGAAAATCCAATTCAAATCTCGTTTCGTTTTCATGTATGCAACATTCGAAGTTGAAGGAACGCTTTCAGAATAAATGGCAGTTATTGACTACAAACTTTTTTAGAGTTTTGTTTTATTTAGAAAAACGTTTAGGGTATTTTTACCATATATATGCAAATGCAATACGTTTTAGGATTGACTGTAAGCGATAAAAAAAAAAGAACTTTATAAAGGATTTAACTTTTAACGAGTTCGTCAACTCGTTCTCTTTTCGATAAGAAAACTCAACTGCAAACAAAACATGGAAGTTTAAATAACAAAATCGATTCGTACATATTTTTTGATTTTGTACGTTTTTTTTAATAATATGTTTATTGCAGTACATTTTTTGTTGGTATTACATAACATATAGAATATACATTCTTGGTATGTTTTTTGTGGTATAAAAGTATCCCCTCTATTTGTAAAATAGTTTACCCCTATATTTAGAGTGGTATTGATTTATTTACAAATTAGTTTACTAAAGGAAAAATTGCATTACGTGCTTCGAATTTTCCGTTGGACATTTTTCAAAGTAAACCGAAATTGTGCACAGATAGGAAAATAACATAATTTTCGAAAATGATTCCATTTAATCTGTTAACCAATGCATCCTGACGTTGTATCAGAATCCAATTATGGAAGTAATTACAAGGGGAATTTACTGAACTCTATCTAAAGTTATTAATTGAGGCAATCGCTGAACACTGCCGGCCAAATTAGCTCCTTTGGATGAGTTTGTGGGTCAACGTTGAGGACAGAATCAATAAAATGTTGCCACACATTATTTATTCATTGGCCATCCTCACTCAATGGTTGGTGAAGGATGCATTTACCTCTGGCATTAATGGTAACCGATTTCGTTAATGGACCAATATTTGACTGACCAGGACTTGTTTATAATACAGTAAACTGAGCAAGCATGAACACTAAATGCAATCCACCACTAATTGGAAGTGACTTTGATGACGTTAGATTTTGCATTTCAGTTGCAAAGGACATCAAATTCATTAAATGATTTAAAGTTATTTTCGAAGTTCAAAATATTTTTAATATCACTATTTTAATAGTTTCATAAAGTTGAAGTGTTTGACAAAGTCCATAAAAGCATCCAAAGTCCTCCACTGAAGTCACATCAAATTTCAAATCAATAAGGCAAGAATGTTGCACGAAGGAATCGGAAAGGAAATGTCGCGAAACTGAAATTCTTTTTTTTCATTATTTGCACGTTGAACTGACAAATTTCAATGTTTTACGTTCTTTCGAAAGCTGAAATTCCAGTAAAAGTTTATCGAGGAATCCAATCAATAAAAAACAGAACAGAAACAAAAATAAAAAACAAACGAGAGGAGATGGATTCGAGTTTGGGGGAGGTGATTTTGCTTCCAGAACAGAAAAGTTGTCGGCGTTTTCTTGCTGCAATTCACAAACTCCCAGGTGCAGTCGCGAAAGTTGGGGCACACTATCAGAAGGATCTCATGACAGGATGTTGCTTCATGACGCCAACAAAGTTGTTCCAGGAGACAAACAGTGTAATAAAGTTTATGTCGATTCAGGGGATGCTGTCGTAGGTACACTTAATCTACACAAAGTAAAAACAATAAGAAGACAATTTAATACAGTAATGCTCAAAGTTAAACGGAACATTTTTGTTATCTATGTGTATGTACATTATTTTGTAAAGTTAACTTTTAAAGTACAATATTTCATTTGTTTTTCACTTTTGTGGTGTAAAATCGGACTTTTGTCTGCCGCGCTTACTTCAAACAGAATGTAAAATGTTGATTCCACTTCAAGATAATGGTGTAAAATTTGCAAAATGTATTTAGAGTAGGCACGTTTTGAGAAAAATACAATGCAAGAAGCATTTCATGTAACAGAATTAGGGAAACAACGTTTTTCCCCCATTTCTTCCCCGCTGAATCCGAATTAGCCTGTTGCGTATCGAAATCTTAACCGGAAGTGGTTTATCAAAATAGCGGCGAATATCGTCCAAAAATAACAAAAAACAACAAAATGGCATATCACAGCCGATTACTTTTTAGTACAACTATTCAGTATACTAAGTCCACGTACGCACCAGCAGCACTGGCAGCAGTATATCGAGTATAATCGATTTGCAACATGTAGTTTTGTAAGTCCAGTTCATATTATAGTAAACATAGGGTACGTCATTATGACATCACTAACTCGATTAAGTGCTCTCGTTTGTCGTCCGGTGTATTACTTAATCAAAAAGAAATTCTGTGATGTCCTCTTTCACATAATATATAGCCTTCAATAAATAAAAAAAATTACTTGTCATTTCTACAATGAAAACAAATAACATAAAAGTATATTTTGCAACAAAGGGACAATCACAATATTCAATGCTCCAAAAATCGGCATCAATCAACACATTCACTGCGACCTACAATGCTCCTCCAAGCTCTTCATAATGGACAGAGACATATTCCAGCAGTTACGCATATTTCCTCTAAATGTTGGGGCCGAGCATTGTTCAAGTTTACATAAAGCCAAAGGGTGGCTGCAACCCCATCTCTCGCTGAGATGACTACGAATGGAAATTTTAAATTGCAAAAAGGTTACTCGTCCTATTTTCATTTTCTCAATTATGATTCGGCCTGATTTCCACAATAGTCCGGGAACAGTCCCCCCCTCCCGGCGATGCTGCCTGACTACAGAAGGCATCCTATTTCATCTGTTTTCAGTCCCTTTTGAATTTCTTCCTTATGCCTACCGGGAAATGTTATTTCGACATATTCTCGAGGAAAATAGTCAAACTTTTTTTTCGAATTGATCGTTACGGTCATTTACTGATGGCCATTCAGCGAACTTTGTCCAGGGCTCGAAAAATCTTACTACGTGTCTAGACGAAAAAAAGGTAATAATAATAACGAGGGTTCATCAGGGTAAGGGTATATCTTGTCAATTTCTAAGACGAATGCTCACCTGATCGGGGGTGAGTTCGGCCAAGAACTGGAGCAAAAAAGCATGCTCCCTCGAAGTAAAAGGGTGTACTAAATGACGTCAACACCACACCACGAACCTCCGCTGGATACTGCAATTTTCGCTAGACTGAAGATAAGGAGAATCGTGGGAAAAATGCTTTCCCCCGAAGAAGGCGCATGACATTGATGGATCCCCTGCAGTAGTGGAAGGGATACGGGGCAATTTCTCCTGATGGATACCCATTTGTGATCTGGGTATTTACCCTAAAACATCTTGGTCCTTCAGTCGAGATGTGGATTTGAGTGCTCGCTCGTCGGGAACGCGCCGTCAGGAGAAAAGTATCGCGCTAAGTGCACAAAGTAGTTTGGTGCTTCGTTACTACTGCCAGAAATTTGTGGATAGTGTCAGCGAGGGTGGCGGACAGTCGTTGGTTGCAATCAAGACGAACTCATAAAGGTGTCATAGTACAGACGAATCGTGACGTCATTGTGTTGTGAGAGTGACATTCAAGTTCAAGTTATTGGTGTCCTTTTGTTTATGTGTGACATCCATTGCATAACTCTGAAGAGCTGTCCGCCTGGCTCGTCACTATGTTGCAGGATGAAATCAAGGAGGAATCCACTCTTGGCGAGTTCTGGTACGCAAATGATAAGGCAAAAATTATACTTTAGCTTGAATCACTAACACATTCAAATCCCCAAGGGGTGATTTAGGTAAACTTTGGTTGGATGCTGGGTACCCCAGCGGTTTGGGGGGGTGTGAGACGCACAAAAATAGATCCCGAGAAACTTATAGTGACGTCTGTGTCCTTGAACTAGTAAAATACGAAAAGGAGTGATTTTAACTTACGAAACGGTTCGCTTTTATGCGGCTGTAGCAATTTTCCGCAAGGTCCTTACGAAAGGGTAAATTTCCACACAGATGGTAGATCCATCAATTTGCATCAGATTCACGAATCAATTTTCATCTGCCTGGCAAAAAGGATCCCCGTCTGTGGTACACATGTGTTATGTAATCTTAATTAAAACCGTTCACAAATCCTTCGAACGCGATTTGGAGCAGCGGTGCTGGCTGCAGAGCGGTACGGGATGCGCATAATGAGAGCATTCACGTGTCGACGCTATGGAAACGATTTAAGGGCTTTTCCATGGAATAGTGAAAGCGAATGACGTGAAAGCGAGTGAAATTGGAGCAAGTGCTTAAATGGGACATCGTCATCGTCAGAAATTTCCGTATTACTTTTCGCCCCCCCCCCCCCCCCCCCCCCTCCAACTCTAATGGGCGATCATGTAAGGACTGACTTGGGAACCTCTGTTGTGAGGTCGTCCCTTCCAGAGTGTCCTGCAACACCAGTCTCACTTTTCATTCTTACTTTCATTTAATACTTTCCCTGAAAAGCAAGATAATTTTTTTTTGCTCACAGAGAAATGGGATTGGGTATTTAAGATAAGAGGAATGAGTGCCAGCGTTTCGGTGTGATTGAGGGCAAAAAGGAGTTGCATAAGACTGGGATCCCTTTTGGCATGGTTGAGTGGCTCGAAAAACGAGGCACAGAGGGATAATGGAGTCTCTAACTGATGCTCGAGTTTTGAGGAGCACTTTAGTTAAGGCTCAGCTAATTTTCCTGGCACTGCATGAATCTACTTTTGGTTCGCTACGGCTAAAAAGCTACTTAAGATTTTCTGAGCTGGAAATTTTGATTTTGTCATGTAAATTTTAGTAATAGCATATTTTTAAAAAAATTGAAATTTTTTTATCATAAAGTAGAATATGAAAAATATTTGTTCAAATGCAAATGTCCAGCATTGTTTTTTACAAAAATTCTATTTTGATGATTGCAATTAAATAGGATCTACAAAAAGTATTTGTTGCAATTAATCAAAAGGTACTTACCTACTGTGAATCTGCTGTTATGTATATTTATTGGAGAATGTGATTTTTCAAAAAATGCTAGCAATAACAAAAAACTAATGCATACACAAATGGTGAATAAAATCTTTATTAAACCCAAGAAAATATAGAAAAATTTATATTTTGTTCGAAAATGGGTTTCTCGTACAAAAAAAAAGGTTTTAAATAAAAAAAACTGTGCTCTGAGATGAAAGCCTGCCAAATGTAAATTTCATGCATGGAGTTAATTACATGCATTTTACTTGCACTTACCTGCATCCAATTTACGCCGTTTACATTCATTAACAACAAAGGATCCTGCATTGAAATAATTCCACATGGATGTGTAGGCATGTAAATATATAAAACAAAAAAATATATGGCAGGAGGAGAGCTTTATTGTATGTGGGGTGATGGGGTCTCAACCAATTCGAAAGGAATACGAACTGTGCACCAGTGAGGGATGCACCTGTTGTTGTTCTACGCTATAACATTAAAAATCACAAATGGAAATAATTGCAGTGGAGCACGGATGGCGATGCATTTTTCTGTTTTTTGCACTTCCGAAATACAATTCCATTGAACAAAGATTTTGCTTTGTCCCCATTAAAAACGTCCCATTGGCCATTCCTGTTTATGCTGAACTTTGTAAATAAATAAAAAATAAACTTTGTCAATGTTTAAATATTTTGTTGTTAATTTTTAGTGCGACAGTTTAATTTTCTCACACTGCCACTGATGGCGTGACTAAAAGAGTGATAACCTCCAGGGTAAAGTCGATCACGTAATTTAGTGAGATGCAATCCAAATCCAACATTCATCCCTTGCCCTCCCCAATTAAATGCCATTTCTCAATTTATTAAAGTTTTTGCTATATAATAACTATGTACGTTCAAGTTCTTAATTGAGATTAAAATATTTTATTTCAAATAATTTATTTTAACTTTTCCAGATAAATCCCTGAACTGGATGTGTTTGTGCAACACCAAAAACTGAATTGTTCATAAATTATTAGCAATTCACTGTTACGAAATTGCTGAAGACTCTGGATGGAAAATTGATTGATTTATTGGTTCAGTTAGCAAGAAGTGCTTTGAAATCATCCCATACAAAATTCATAGTCATTCCCCTCACCCCTCTTGCATGGCTTGACGCCTAAGCAAGTGTCCATTGCGATTGAAAGTGTTCAACATCAAAATTTTCCACTGCCAAAATGTGTATTTGAGTGAATAAGAAAAATGTGTTCAATTCCAAATCAACGTTATCGTCAAAGTAGCGGTGATACGTCAATTAATCGTAATCGAAAAAAATTGTGATCATTGAAAAAGCAATAATAGGTGTACAACATTCTACGTATCACAGTACGGATTCATCAACAGCACCCGAGAGAGGGATTTCCATCAAACACAAGATGAGTGAGTATATAGTATTCCTGGGGATCCCCGTATTTTCTTTTTCAATTATCGTTTTCCACATTAGTGGCATTGAATCATTGAGCATCATTGATGAAATTAAGTCAGGATCAGGGAATCCAGTTCGTTTTCACTTCTGGCAGGAGTTTTCGTCACGTGAAACGAAAGAAACACCACCACATTATTCTCCACCAGTATGAGGGGGGAGAGATCGATGAATATTTATTTGGTGTCAGTAAGCGAAATCGACTATTTGCGGTGCCGGAGGGGGATTGGGCGCGTGCCGGGTGAACTCATTAGCACCTCCCATCGCGATGCCACACGTCCCAAGGAAGTGTTGACGTTGATGGCTCACTTTGAATATGCTGGAGCTGTTTGTCAAAAGCTGTTTAAACTTTTAAGAAACTTATCAAAGTCCGTGACATGAAAACGAAATTCATGGTGCAAATTTCGGGTCAAACGTTTCAGGGACGATCAATACTTTTGAGGTCTTTTCCTCTGCGTTTGTTTGCTTGAGAAAAGTTCTTGGATAAAGGTTTTTTGTTTGTTTGTACGTTCTCAAGTTAGTTACAAACTTTTGCTGTCAGTGGTTTTAAATACGTTAAATTGTCACCCTCTGGTGGAATGATGTGTACCTACTCGAAACTCGAATAGTAGCGAACCTTTTCTTCAGTGTAGTGTCCTCATAATTTATGGCTAAAGTGGTGACAAAATATTAATGGGAGAAATGAACAAAATTGCTTAATTAATTTGAGTAGCGGCTGAAGAAAGAGTAAGGAACGGATGTTTTACTGTCTTTATGAATGAGTGATTTATTAACCGTTATAATTGAAAATAACTGTCAATTGTTTAAACAACTTCGAAATTATTTTTGCCTGTATTTAGTTTAAACTATTGCAATTTCCATTTAGTCGATTTTGCTTATTTAAAAATTAACAAAAATTAATGAAATTCATTTAAAACAGTTCTTTATTAGCATCGCAATTTATAAACATCACTGATGACTTGTTTTTAATATGTTGATATAATGAATTCGGATTTTTCTACATGACTAGCTTTATTAAAAACCATTTTAAAAAATTATTCACAATCAATTTTCCTTTATTCTGACTGAATTCTCGAAAATCAAATTTCAATTATGCACAAGTAATGACCAATGCAATCATTCAATTAGTATCTGTGTTCCATCTGATTGAAATATTGTTGATCGAATACGAACACAATGCCGATGTTATATTTAAAATTAAAATTCGATGATAAGAGGCAACAATTTAACTTCCAATTAACTCAATTAATTAAAAAGCTGTAGTGTTATGTTTTCCAAAAATTAACCGATATTCCGAGGTTCCATGTTTGTTCTTATCCATGAGTATAGCATTGAGTTTAAAATTTTATAATTATATACCACGTTAATTATACCAATATGTATACTCTAAAGTATTTAAGCATGTAGATACAATACATTATAATTAATTAATCACAACAGAAACTGGGTAATTTGTTTATGTTTCCTACACGTTTTATTTTCTGTGCAATTATTGATAAATGGCCGCGAGAGTCACAAGCAATCAAATCCCATGGATTTCATGAAATTATTTAAATATTTGCTTGACGATTACAAAATTGATTTTGTACACATGAATATGTGTAATTAGCGAGCAAGAAAACTATAACAAAAATGTGAAGGAACAAATTAGTTAATTAAACACTTTGAAACATAATTGATTAGATTATAAAATTGTAAGAGAGATGCAACTGGCACTCTTCTACACTGTTAACACTGTCATCTGACCACTGTTAACAAGAAAACCAAATCTTGAAACTAATGCACCTTATCTTACCAAATTACGAATACTTTAAAAAAGCAGTTTCATTACTTAGTTTCAAACTTTTCCCGTGCACGTAATTTTGTTGTTCACACAATTTTCCAAAACAGAAATGTGCTCAAATTGTTGGAAAAATATCTTTTTGTAAAAATTCCGGAATACTTCGTTTCCCTAGTGGAAATTCCTTCGGGCTCTTATTTTCTTTTCCTAAGCTCAGGCAAAAAACTCACAATGAATTATGAAAGGAGTGATGAGGTGTCGAGCATGTGCATCTTCGTCCTCTTAGTTTTCGTACACTTTCATTCTGAGGCTCACAAAAGACCCAGTTTTGAAATTCTTGGTTGCATTTTACTTTTGTTCCAATTTTCAGTTTTTATGGAAACCACCTCTTTCCTGGATCCTTTGTTCGGCTGCGTTAAATATGAGCCAGAAGCCTTAATATTCGGTGCTGACGTGCTGTTCTATAATGCCAAGTTTTAAAGGGTTTCGTCGGTTATAATGATGGATCGTACTGAAAGGCGAAATGTGTTTTGAACTAGTAACGCGACATTGACAATACATCTGCAAGAATAACGGTAATTTTTGACAGCGTCTTCGAAAGGTGGAACGCCATTTTACCATTTTATCGGCGAAATTTTTTAATATCTATGTATTGTGATTACATGGTTTGAAAGGAAAAATTATTTGTAGAGACATTTTCATTTCTGTGAAGCATATTTAATTTTGTTAATTTATGCTCCAATTTTATGGATTTTGGAAAATTCTGTCCTCAATAACTTTAGGATTTAAGTGCAAATTCATTTTATCAATCAAAAAAATATTGTCTTACTAGCTTATTCTTATCATTAATTATAAAAAAATATATTCTCTATTTAAATGTCGGTATAAATTGTAGAAACAACATTTAAAATGACTGTTCCATTTTCCAAAGTAAATCGTTCTGGTTCACATTTTCTATTCGAATATTCAAATCAGTAAATGAAGCATCGCAACTACTTCCTCAGGTTTACGCGTCCTCATTTTTTTACGTTGTTTTTTTTCCCATTCTAATGCACCAACATCACGTAACAATTTGTTTTTCTATACTTTGCGACTTGCGTTGCGTTCCCATTATTGTGAATGCAGGGAACGAGGGAAAGTTGAAGGACGTTAATATGGTTTCTCGTAGTTCATCGGGTCTCTTGGCCCGATAATTGTGAACTCAATAAGGGATGCGGAGGGAAATCAATTTTCTAGATAAAAAATAAATCATCATCGAAGGAGTTCATCTGCAAGTGTCTCGTGTAATGATTTTCCTGAGGCATTGAAGGAATCACGTGCTGGTCGTGCTCCAAAGAAACGAAGCAAATCATTCGAAAGCGATCGATTAACTGGAGATAGACATGTCACTAAGAGTTGGGGGAGGTTCAATCGGATGGGCAGAGAACGTCTGGGATTGGCTCGAGCGTTTTTCTGCAATGCAATTAAAATGTTATTATTGAGTTGTAAAGCGAATTTCTACTCCTTCATCTGGCTTACCGATCCTAATCACAGTTCAAGAGGATCAGTTGAGTTAGACTAATGGTAAGAACAAAACCAATACCAATTTCTGGATTAAATCGATCGATTGTCGAATTTATGAACTCTTAATTGCCGTTTCATAAATGAATTTCATTTTTCCAACTTATTTTCACTTCAATATAGACTTGAAGTACTTCAAAATCGCGTTAATCTCCCTCTGCCAAAAACCATACTAGAAATTTCCAAAAGAAAAAGAACAAAAACAATATCGACGTTGAAAGCAATTTATGAAGTCAATTCTCCCAAGGTAAATTTTCGACGAGAAAATGTGTAATATGATTTCCAATAATTTCTATAATTGTTCATAAATTCCATTTAACCGAAGAAAAAGCTTTTAGAGTCTTAAATGTAAAAAAAATGTTGGTAAAGTGATTTTGCACATGTTTAACACTTTCAGAGTTTGATTGACTCTTTAAGGATTATGTGGCGCGTAAATGGAATTATATTGTATAGGGAAAACATAAATACACATTCTAAGATAGGATATCCCTATACGATGATAAACAGTGGTTCACAACTTTAAGCTGCAGTCAGTTGGTATTATGATTACGTGGAATAATCATAATTAAATTGTAATTGATCGCTCGAAGGGAGGCGTTTAATTATAGTCTATAGAGTGAAAAAAAAACAATCAAGTAAATGTTCATAATATCTAAAACATCTAATAAAATAATCTAAAATAAAGTAAATAAAAATAATAAATAATAACCTAATAAAAATAATGTAAAATCTAATAACCACACAAGACGTTTTTTTGATATACTATAAATCCCTAAATATAAAATGCAAATTATAATGCAATACAGCGAAAATTATTGCGTTATTTTGAAAACACAATCATTCTTGATTTGCCTCGAAATCGTTTAGCAATGAAAACAAGCAACATTCACCGATTACGGATTTTCACTGAATCCCTCATGAGCTTAATTTGCTTCGAAGTCGAACTTCATTTTGTTCAACCGAATCAACCCTTACATTCATCAGCTTTAAATTCGTGTACCAATTGGTATTTGTTTCATGTGAAACTGCCATTGAAGCAGAAACTTAACAAATTGAACAAGTACACCATAAGTATGCTATAGTAACTTTCGTTTTTTGGTTATTTTCCATTGAGCTTTTTTCACACAAAAAAAACTACCAAATTTAGTAACCTGCGTGAAAAATAGCCACGAACAAAAAATACACGGCTCATGTGATCTGAATTGCAGATTGAACTATCGCATTCAAAAACGATTATCGTTAGAACCATTTCCGTTAAGGGAGTAGTCCCATGGATGCCGGAATGCAATTCAGCGCGGGAAACGGAAGTTGATTGTACACCGAAACCGTTGAAATAGAAGGCAAGGCAACCACCCCCGCGAATTCAGTGATTGAACAACAGTGGGTATTCAAATTCTCCAACCGATGAGGAGGACGGAGGGTCGGAGGCGGATACAAAAATCTCGCTTTGATTAAACATTTTCGCTTTAATGTATCGCTCAAATGAAATTTCACCAAGAAAATCGCGCGGGGTTGTTCAATGTTCAATGTACTTGTTCAACGAATGTGAAATTGTGAAATACCCTCTTCTCGAGTACGAGATACTTTTCTGGGAGCCCCCAGATTTGAAACTCGTGGAAAGATGAGTATTTTTAACATTCCTTACGTTTAACATTTTCCTCCAAAAAGTGATTTTTAGCTCCCCCAAAATTTCACTGCAATAAAACTTGCCTTCCTTCGATTTGAAATCCTGTTGTTCCCGGAAACATTTCTCTAATTTCAATACAGGGAGTCGAACGTGAAGGCTCGATGGAAGTGTTTCAGGGATATTGCAAATTCCATTGATTTATTGTTGTTATTACAGGATGTTGATTGTTCGTGCCTTTTGGATTTTAAGAGTCTTCTCGAAGCATATTGAGGCCAGTGGGACAGACATTGCACAGCAACTTCATTTTAGCAAATCGATATTTTACATTATGTCATTTTGTAGTGCACAGGAGAAACAAAATCACGTTCCGTAAAATACAATAACATTTACAGGGCATTTGGAAAAGGAACAACAAGAATTGGAAGAATTTTTTAATTTATTGCTGAGAACTGAGCTGAAAGAATCGACATGATAAAAGACTTATCCTTTTGTTTTGAACAAACTGTTTTATGTGACTCAAATTAAGTAAAATCTTAGATAAATATTTATAGTAAAAACATGCAATTTTTGTACAATAAGAAAACATAAATTCCTAAATGCCAAAGTTCTTGCACATCCTCCACAAAATGCCATCCCAGGATTCACGAAGTGTACTTGATCCTTGGCTTTTTATGGCAGCCGTGCAACTTCAAGTATTTAAGAAATTTCTTGTTTCTCGTGCTCCAATTTGCGTACCAAGCACAAAATTTGTTTACCCAGAATCCTCAATGCAAAAACATTCCAACACAAAATGCCACTGGAAAATGTTGCAACTCAAAAGGAAAATGTTGAAGGAATTTCGCATCTATTTACTTTATCCCGGTGCACTTTTCTCACATTACATGAAAATAGAAAAGATAAGTTGATCCTGTTGAATTATTTGAAGGAATTTCGCAGAGAGAAAGATAGAATTTCCGGGGAAAACCAGGAAAATGGTTTTTGTTTTGCCAGACATGAACATAAATGACTGTTCTTCTGCAGAATTGTGCCTTTTGATATTATAATTCTTTAGTTTAAAATAAATGCAATACCATTAAATGTCGAAAATAATTCCAGTTTCGAGCAACAAGGATTTTGAGGATTTGAGAATGAAGGCTAAACCCCAAAAAGTTATGCCTTTACGGCTCTGTAAAGCTGAGCAGAAGAAATGGAATTCATTCCCCTCCCCTCGAAACACTGGACCATTGGAAGGAAACAAAGATTAAAATCTGGTCAAGATTTACAGAATGGGAATTTTTTTCCCAAAACGATTCGAGTTTTCGAATGAAATTCCATTGCTCGATGAAAGGAAGTAAATCACATTGTTAGGAGAATTTTGTGAAGGAAAATATTTTGACTGAAAAAAAAAAACATTTTATACCTCAGCGGTCCTTTGTTTTGGGCTTTCCTTATCGGACTAGGTTTGGATATTGCGAAACTTTGTGCTAAGGTAAACGAATTATGTTTCAAGGATTTCCATAAATTTCTGTGGTTTTGCCGGTAATTGAACGGTGAATGTGGGGTGTAGGAAGCAAGGGTTAAGACAATCGCCAATAGGAATTAAAACCCTCTGCAGTATTTGCGTTAAGATTTTCTTGAAATTGTTAAGGAAAAACTTGATGAAAAATGGGGAAAATTCCAAATAATTCGGTTCTTTCTTAAATTTTAGTATAAGATTTTATACAGCTTTAACTTTATTTTTGGTGAACACTTCAACGATTTTTGGAGAAAATAATTTTTATTAAATTCAATTTCCGGCAGAAACGTTTTGTACAATAAACCATAAAAATAAATAATATTAAATTTTTGTGAATTGTCTAGGTACCCATTTTCCTGGAAATATTTTTTTCTTCAATGGCGTAGCAATTTAGGGGAACTAGAGTTTACTTTAAAGCAGAAAAAAATTGTTTAATTTTTTTACAAACTGACCATCATTTTTACGACAGGAAGTCAACTAAAACTTCCATTCATTTTATTGTTTATTGTTGTATATGTCAGAGAGATAAAATTTTTTTAAAACATCTTACCTTTTCCTTTTTGTTTTCAATTTGGACAGCACATTTCCCTTCTGAGAACTTTCATTATTTTGATTGTCCCTTGGGAAAGGATGTTTCCACTTACTGGAAATATCTTCCACGAAATCATTGCTTATCGCTTTTATAACTCCCATTTGCCCAATTTCTCCCCGTCTCTAGTGGTACTTGGGGTTACGATTGTCTTCTACGGTTTAGTTTGAAATTTATTAAAACTTGAAAAACTTTGAAATCTTGGTTTTGTAAGTGGATAATCCTGACTTAAGAAGCATTTTATATAAAAAGCACAGCGAAGGCCTCTTTTGACTCTTGGAAGTCTGTCATCGGTAGAGAACCACGGCAAACACCTTACGGCGAACGCGTCGGATACTCCAAAAGCTTTTAGTGCAGTATTTAATAACACGAGGAAAAATAACTATAAGAACTCACTGCACTGAAGGACATTCAAGGATGCGTTTTTACCACATAGTGAAACGCATCTCATGAGCACGCACGTCAGCAAAATGACCCTGAGCGCGTTTCACCCCGTCGTTCGACGACCGACGTCACTCTACGGCAGATGATTCCTTGCGGAGAACAATTACTCCAGTTCTGCACACGTAATGAGTTTCGCGCTTTTTAAAGCGGTATTTATATTAAGTAAAAGTTCCACCCAAAGAAAGTTGCAATGGCGCAGAAGTACTGTTCCATATTCATCGAAATCTAGTTTTTTTATTCTTCATTTCTTTTCTTTTTAAATTAGACATATGAGTATAGAAAATTATTGTAGGGTAAACAAAGGGAGTAGGTAATTTGATGCAGCACAATATTTCATCGTAATGCAGCACAAAGCACTCGGGGGAAATTGCATCTAAAGATGCATGCATATATCTCGTGCATTGGAGTGTGTTCAGAAAGGAATGCTGTCATCGCGATCCTTGAAAATAAATATAATTCCACTGGTAAAGAAATGTTGAACAAGAGTTGTTTTAACACAGCCAAAGGGTTGTAAGTTTTCGAATGTAGGCAAATGCCAACAAATAAAATCTTCCTTGAAATCAAATAGACTTGCAGGCAATGCAAGCGCATTCGGTACGATTTGCCGCACTTCAATTCAATATTAAATTTACATAACAGGTCGAGGTAAACAGCTTTGCGGGGCGGAATTTTCAAAGGAGCAATACAGTATTGGTTTTTTTTATCAGTGCTATCGGAGAATACTGAAAGTGAATACGCAGGTTGCAGTTGTGGTGAATGTATTGACGCCGATCTGAATGCATTTGCCAACTTCTTCGCGTAATACCTTCGATGAATTACACTCAGTAATGGATTTTCAAGATCTTAAATCTGTGCAAACACGCTGTTGATAATAATGTTATAGATACGTAACATTAGTGAAAGGAGAAAATTTGATTTACAAATAAAATTAATTTAAACAGAATTTCCAGAAGCACTTCATTTGATTGCTTAATAAATAAGCATTTGTATTTTCCTTCCATTTCTTAGCAAAAAATTAAATGATTTTGCTTGAACACTGTTCTCAAAATAATTTAATTTAATTTAAT
Source organism: Leptogaster cylindrica (assembly GCA_963082835.1). Lineage (NCBI taxonomy): Eukaryota > Metazoa > Arthropoda > Insecta > Diptera > Asilidae > Leptogaster > Leptogaster cylindrica. The sequence goes on from OY720109.1 coordinate 4,819,175, forward strand.
CGGGAGATCCAGAAAATCTTTAGATTAATTTCGATGTGCTCGCATTAAGGAATTACGATATTGTTTCCTGTTAAATAATATCGCCTTGCCCAAATAACATGATGTTAAATTAAATACCAGGAGTGTATTCTTTGTTTGCAATATATTCACGTTGCCACAATCTACTTCTTAATACTGATGAATACGGAATAAATCCGCACGTGTTCCTGTTGAAACAACTTTATAAACAAAATAAATGCCACTTTTTGTGGAGGAATGGTGTAAATTGAAGAGAACGAAAACTCGCCCGCATATTAATCCCAGTCGACCCCCTGTGAGGAAAAGCTGCCCTTAATCTTCTGACAAGTCCTTATAATCCCATCGAATTTATTTACAAAGAAGGGTGCTAAAAAACTGAAGATATTTTTCATTGGAAACTAAGTATCGAAAAACAGACATTTTTTTCATTTATGTGAGAATAAACTGAAAAATTTTGGGAAGAAGAAAATTATTATATTTACCAGTTTTGTGGATTTCAAGCAAGCATTATTTGCTCATCGGAAATGATTTGTATGCCTTGAAGTATTTTTATTGCGTTTTCTTGTTGTGATTCGAATATGATTTATTTTACATACTCCATTTCCCTCATTCAGCGATGAGTTGGAGTCGCACATGAAGTCATTTTAAACTCTGGTAATCTTGTGAAGAGTTGAGCTCAAAATGGAGTCCGTGTCACACGCCGAAAATTCAGAACACAATATTTTATATATGTGTATGCCACGTGTACATTCCACTTCCTGTGCATACTGCACATCGTTATCCTACATCCTGGCAGGTGAAATGCTTTACGAGGAGTAATATTGCACCACAGACGGCAATAGCAAATTTGCTGTTCGCATTAAAGACAACTTGCAGCGTGACACTTTCCAAGGATTTGAGGATGTTCACTGGGAATGGGAAATTAGTGTGCGTATTTCGTATTTTAAGCGGCTGGTTCTATCTGTCTCAGATCCTTTATTAGTAGTATTAAATGAAAATAACATATCGGTTAAAAAAAAAACCAATACAATATAATTTATTTACGTACAAATTAGAAACACATTTATTTGCCGAAGTCAAAGGATACTCTTGTTATAAATTGGGTCTAAAGGAGCTGTTCCAACAGTAGGACTCGTGGGAGTCTAAAAAACTGGGGTGCCGACAGGAAATTGATTTCTGTTTTTGCTGCAGAGCTATTCAGGAAATGGCGTAACTTCCGCCAGTTTCATTTTGTGCCGCGGTACTTCAACAAACCGTTATCTATCTGAAAAACGAGACCAATACCCGGCGAACGGAATCTATAGAACACCGATCCGATTTCTTGGCAAAGCCACCCGAAGCAATAGTCGCCCTACAAAAAAGGCATTTTTCATAAGGACGTTGGCGATTTCCTTCTCTTTTTTTCTAACTTCTGGCATGAAGACAGGAAAATTCCCATTGTGGTTTTCCTATCAACTGTCGGTTAGATCAGGTATTTTAGGTATCCTGTTCCAGGAATTTTACTGTGGTGTGCAGACAACTCCCCATTCTTACCCGGAACCCATAGAAAGTTCAACAGCAGCACATGACAGGATTCTGTTCTAATTACGCAAGGAGTGGTGTTGGATAGCAAGAATTGCAAAATCTGATAGTAGAAAAGTTTTCTTAATCTCTCTTCACTCTTACCCTGACATTTAGATTCCTTAGAGTTGCTGACAGAGTGAGGACTTCTGCTGCTCCTTAAGTGCACCCTTTACAAAAATCACTTAAGAAGTTTACTGAAAAGAAGTGCATACGTCGCTCGTCAAGATGCCGGGGAAAAGAGGGATATTCACAATGAATTTAGTATTCCAGTTGAATCTTGTTAAGCTTATTAAATTTTGTGGATATTTTTCAAAATACCTTTAAAAAAAATTATATTAGCAAAAAAAAAATCCCGTCCTGAATAACTGGAATTTTACTACTATACAACCAATTATTGTTCTTTAAGGAGACTTGAATTTTTGGAGAAATATGGGCCACCTATTGTATTTGAAAGTGGGACGGTTGGTGTTGTGGAACTCATCAAGCCATTGTGGAGTCACAGTTGAGTGAATCGTTGATTGTGTGCGGTAGATATTGTTGCCAAAAAAACCGGTAGGGGATAATAGCAAACCGAATAGCAGAAAAAAAAATTTTCAGCTCAATAATTACATACAAAAAATACAATAGTACTCGTATATCAAGCGATCATGAGAGGGCAATAAACCCTTACATAAAATAATATCATAAGTTGATAAGTCAGCCTTATAAAATCTACTTTACAATTCCAGTCGAAATCAATAAACATATTTCATAATTTGCAATCATAAACTGAGAAGAAAATTCGAAAATCTTCCAAATGAAGTTAATAAAACTAAAAGTCCCAGACAAATGAAAAATTTGAAAACCGTTTTACTCCAATTTTGCGAATTTCTGAGGAAAATTCACTTCTTCCTTCCTCAGATATAAAATACCGATGAATGAAGGAACTGAAAAAGCGGAACATCTAATTTGTGTTAGTAATGACAAAGGATATTCGCAATTCCGCGAAGCTTCTGATTTCATATCCACATTGAAATTAATATAATAGGATTATGAATGAATGCGGATAAAAGACTCCTTTATGCAATCTACTTGATTTGAGGGCTCTGGAAACTGATATAAAATGGAAACAGTGATGATGCAAAACTAATGTTATTAATCAGCTTTGTGATATTAAGATCCAATCCGTCCTTTCTAGACAGCCATATATTCATTCGAATAGTAAACTAGAAGCACCCCACCTACACTTGCATCGCTTACTTAAAGGATCAGTTGATTTACATAGAAGACATCTTGTGGCAAGATTGCTTCGACAGAATTCAAGTCCGGATGGACCAGAAATGGGATTTCCATCGTCTTATCAGAGTATAACAGCAAAGGACCAGGACTCAGGAGTGTTCATTGTTGGTCTATGTTATCTCGACTTGTCAGTTAGTGCCGCTCTGCTTACTGTCATTTAATGTGCAAACCGCTAGGTCTAAAAGGGAGCACTGAAATATTGCTCCAATCCCAGATTGGCGGCATGTATGCTTTGTCATCTGGTATCAGATTTCATCCTCTATGGTCCTTCGTTACATGAATCGTCACTATAATGTCCGCTCTATGAGGAGATGAAATTTAATCAAGCAATCCCCAAACACCGTCGAAGGGGAGTTCTTTTGGATATTCTTTACTTACAAGAATATTTTCGCAGTGGCATTGTTGAAAGTGATTATATAAGTGGTAAGTCGTGACCCTGCAAATGGCATTAATTGTTAATACTGTAAGGAGCTTAAATACGAGATAATGTTCCAATAATTGGGGCACATTAATCGATGTACATACAGCTTCTGCAGTGTTGTATTATTAACAGGACTCGGTGAATTATTCTGGAGCTGTAAAACAAGGAGCTGATTATATTAATTACCTACACCCCACTACATTGGCGCTAATTATTATATTTTTAAAACAATACAATACACTATATCGTATTTAAATTGTTCGCCTTGTGTTTCTCTCAAGAGAGCTTTTCTCATTCCTCAGAATATGTTCACAGATGGAATTTAAAACTTCCCTAACTTTAAAAATGCCGGAAAACATTTTTCCAAGTTCAAAAAATATCAAAATTTCAATTCAACCAAAAATAACATCAAATAAAGTCACTCTGAAATTTTCATGTGCCAGGATTTGTCATTCAGGATTTATTTTAATTTTTTCTTTTTTTCAAATTACAGCATTTGTACTCCCTCGTAAACGATGCTGTAATAGCGAAGCCATGGAGGATTCTTCATTATGTAAATAATGTCAAATGCAGGGAGAAATGTTTACGCATGGTGTATTAAAATTTTATTTATACAATGAACAAGTACGCTGTACATAAATCACATGAACGTGCTCAAAGTTTATACAAAGTTCCATTTACAATTAACAAGCAGCGGATAACGGCGAAAAGCATCATCAGAATCTGACGCTAAGAATATGTTCAAAGCGAGGATACATCACTCGAATAAAACAACGAACACAGAAGCATTCCTGCAGTCCCAAATAGGACACTAATGTATACACGGTTGTATACTTGGCAAGTAATTGTCCTTGGATAAAGCTCTCCTGTGAAACAAGTCTGTTGAATTTAGGCACAATTGTTTGTAACTCAACCGTCAGAATAAGACAGAATGAGAGAGAAAGAGAGACAGGGAACTAGGATTCAGGTGTCCTTTCAACAATTTCTTATCACTGGGAAATCGTTAAATTTGTCCAAAGTGGTTGTTAATTAGTCCGCTTGTGATTCTTCGTTCCAAGTATCCATGAAATGGGCAACTCTTCGAAGTTGGTCTTCTCCGACTCCGAGATCAAGAGAAATAAAAGTTTAACTTGAATTAAGATTTGGATTGCAGGAAATTAACCTCTCCCCGATTATAAAAAATACTACAATGGATGACATCGAAACACCAATTTCTTCAATTACTGAAATTCCTTTCATTGCAGACATTCTTCCTGACTAATAATAATATTCTCCTTTCAAAGTGAACTAAGTTTCTGCGATGCTTTCCAATCGCTTAAGCACAGTCCACGATTATTTATAGTCCTCTCTGGTCTTCCAGACAAATGAAACTGGAGAACAAAACTCATTAAAGTTTTAGAAAAGAAATGCCTGGCATCTTGGCTTAAAATTTTCCTTGAAAACGAAGTAGAGACCATCCAGGAAAGTTTACGGCATGTAAAAACCTGGAGTAGAGTACCTCCCACCGCAGTCATCCCTCTTAAGTGACTTCAGGAATGTCAGGCCATTGTTGAAGGTATTTCATCTTCCTTGCTACGATAAGGATTCAAGTAGTGTCTTATCTTACTTTTTATTTCACTCGGTACACCCACAATTCATGGAGTGCGGAACGAGAACAGTCCTTAAAGCCCTCTAGGTTTTGCATTGCCAACCAAGAAATTCACATTTTCAACAAACACACATATACAAATTCCATTTTGAATGCGAATGGAAAACTGAGACAAGACTAAAAACCCAAGAACTGAGCTCTAAAATATTTTATGCAGACTCTCACTGCATATTTTTTTCCCACATTTAAGAAATTCCTCACACCTTTTAAATTGCACTTGTCGGAGGAGTTGGAAAGTATGGCTCCATGTTGCAGGAAATACATGGAAAAGTCCTTTCCCAATTCGATATTCTGCTTTAATGAATATAGCTTCTTCTTTGACACAACGCTTAAAGTTTACACTTTACATACTACAGAGAAATTCGATATTGAATCCTTTTTCCTGGACAGAGGATGCACATGGTGAAAAGATTTTCCTGATTATAAGTCCCAATGAAATTGAAACATCCACTTACAATGGAAGGAGAAAAAAAATTTTTTTTTTTCATTCTAAATATCCGAGAGTCACGCGATTTAATTCATGCTAAAAAATACTTTAAAAAAATTTCATACAATTTTCAGAGACATTACAAAAAAAATATTCATTTTCGAATGGCTTTCGTTTGTTCTGCAGTGGTGTTTTTGTTGTACATATTCAGTTTGACTGTTTGGAAAATTTCAATTTAAAAAATTGCTTCTGTCTCGATTCCATCGCAGAACAGAGAAACGCCACGCGGAGGTGTGTTCCTAGAAGATAAGCTGCGACCTCGATTAGAGTCCTGAAATAGATACTTTCCTGTAACAACTTCAATTCAATATGGCTAAATGCAGCTGAGATGCAATAGAGTAAATGAGTGCATTTGCTCCAGGCAGACTGGAGCCTTTAACCCACATAAAATAAAACAAAATGGCAGACATGGCGAGAATCGCGCTATGGTTTGGAAAACTTCGAAAAGTAAAATTAAGTTTTATTGCGACAAAAAATGAACATGTTTCTGTTTGCAATAGCTAAAGTGTGAGGTCAGAGATAAACAATTAATTTTTAATTGATATGTATAATGTTTAACCTTTTAATGTAATAAAATATTTTGTGATGGAACATTGACAAGATTCAATTTTTTCGCCTTTTGTATTTTATATTTTGTATAGATTTTATATTATCAATAATAATTAATTTACAATAACTCGAATTTTCGAGTGGTCATCCATGTTTAAAGATTGCAGTTAACTACATTAAAATTTTAAGAGTTTATTTTGACATTACTATTTACATGATATATAAAATAACGGAATTTTTCGATTAGAGTTTAAACAATTAGAATATTGTTACAAACTTGTTATTATTACCGAATGTACTAATTTTCCGCTTTGTACAATCTTAACAGAAGTTTATGGCAATGTTTTTCGTGTATTGAGTTGGCTCACCTGTTTTTATCCTTACTCCTAACTTTGAATTAAAAAAGGGGAGATCATATAATTTTTACATGCGTTGAAAGCCTTCGTTGAAGTCGAACTTTTGGATAAAAAGTGATCCTTTTGCATATAAAAATCCAGAGACCGAACATAACTAAGAGTGAAAATCCGTCACTTAATATACATATTTAAGTACAAATATGCATTTATGCAAATTTGAATAACTGTAAAATTGAGGTCACCAAAGTTTTGCGTAGAATTTGGGGTTAGTAGGGGAATGTGCTGTAAATATTCTTAGCATTTTAAAACTGTGCGAAAATTAATTTTAATTGAAATGCATAAGAATACTTCCAGGAATATATTTTATAATTTTATATATGCCGATCCTTACATGTATGATATAGAAGTGAGCGTAGCATTCCACACATAGAAAAAGTCGTACTTAAAAAGTTATATCCAATTATTTTGTCTTTCTTAAATCTACATTGTATTAAGTAAGACAAAAATAAAAACGGAATGCTGTTTGTGTGAAAACTCTTGTCTGTGGGAATTTTAAAAGGTTTCTGATCTCATAAATAAAACATGATATCTCCTTATGAAGTTACTAAACTAAAAGCCCATATCACACATCACTATTCTCAACGGTAGATGTCCTTTTCGGATATGACTAACTCCTTTCAAGACTGTTTTGAAGGCTGAAGGAGCGGAGTGCACCATCCAAGGCAACAAATTTCTAATTCGTATTCATGTATTCTATTAGGACTGACGTTCGTCCCTGTTCCAGAATTTTCCTCAAGAGAAGTCTGAATAAAGGAACCGACACCAAAAGCCATTGGAAATGCGGATGCTCGAGGAAAAACCGTGATAGGGAAAACGATTCTCCACTTTGCATTAATTTGTTTGAATTTGGCACGAAGAGTTTCCTTTTACGAAAGAAAAAGAAATAGGAATTTGGACATCTGCATCAGTTGGAAGGACAAGATTTCTCTTCCTCACTCAAGGAGTTTAGGTCAACGGAGTGCAAAAAGTACACAATGAAACAAATTGGAGGAACATTTTCCTGAGTGGGGAAGATCAATGGTGAACGATATTTAAGATCTTTCCACCAGGTATAAACGTTTTGGTGGTCCTTTCAACGATCAGAAGCTGAAAATCCTTCATTCAGGAATACAAGTGCCAGAATTTTATATTTCCATGATTATTCGAATGAGTGGATTGGAAAGCCAGAAAAAAATTCAGTAGAGTAAAACCGAAATCGCCAAATCAATTTATTTTGAAATTTGTGAGGAAAGTCGACGTCCATTGAAAGAAAAACACTATCCCAAATGAAGGAGTTAAGGTGAGGGAATGAATGCGGAGCAGAATCTGTTCCTTTTCAAACATGAAAGGAAGAATAATGAACAAGTTGTTTTCAGCATGAGTGATGGCCTTGTTTGGTGATAGCACATTGTATTTGTTTCGCTGTCGCTTTTTGATGAAATTAACTTAATTGATCAAATGCCAAGGCAACAATATGAAGGACGCCTTCTGGCTTCTCCGGAAATTGCTTTAATTATTGCATAAAATCCGCAAAGAATTTCATCAATTTCACTTTGATACACATTTATTGACCGAAACTTATTAAATTATTTCCAAACAAATGATTTTTCTAATTTTCTATGATTGTTTGTAATTAACAAAAAACCTCATCTCACTCAAATATAATTTCGCTGAATTTTCTAAAATTTCAATTAAAAGATATTTTTAAGTAAATATTAACTTTCAAGAGTAAAAAGATCTAACAATTTGCTAAAGTAAACTTTAACCTTATAAAAAAAAACTGGTTTAATAAAACTCCTTCTACTCAGGTGCACTGATTGTAATTAATGCAAAAACTTGAGGAAAAAACTAAACCCGGAAGAGTTTTAATCCAAATCCCTGAGCAAACCAATTAATGTAATTGAGAAAACATCATGTGAATTTTCTGGGCTGCTTCCAGGATCACATCGTCTTCACTTCAAAAAGGAAAACTGTATGCATGAATGTAGAGAAAAAAAGTTTGACATAAAAAATATATATATGTAAATTGCCAACATTCGCTAAGTTTCGTGTTGGAAGTAAACAAGTTGCATTCGTTTAACTCAAAGAAGAATTCCTGGGGCAAAAAATTGTCTCTGTAAGAGAAAGTAGTTCACAAGAGTCGAAAGGACTTCCCAATTTTTTAGATTCAATCCTTTCGTTCCATTCAACATGCAATGGAGAGATTCAACATCTCATAACCAGGATAGCTGAAATTTTGTTTTTGTTTTGCGAGTGTGTTCAAAAAAATTTTGGAAACAAATTTTTACTGCAACTCTCATAATTACCAGTTACAACACTATCCAATCCTTTACATCTAAAAAAATAAAATAAATGAACAATAATATTTTTTTACTGTCTGTATTTTTAAAATGTAAAATGTAAAAAAATAGAATGTCAGCATTTAATCATTCACTTTATAATTATTTTTCAAGAAGGAACATTTTATATCATCATTCCGTTCTAAAACAAAAATCATTTTGGAGAAGTTTGGCTTACTTCGATTTTAATAGATTGAAATCCTTTTCAAGAAAATGTCAAGAATATTCTAAAATAACAACAATTTATTTCACTTTAGAAAGTGAATAAAGAATTCTTTTTCTTGATAAAAAAAATATACCTATATACCTCTTTAAAACCAGAAAACAATACGTTGCAAATATTGCTTCTTGGAAAAACGAACAATAATAAATTTTTCATTTGGTATGACAAAGGACGACATCATACTTTTTAATTTTTAAACATTAACTTCTTTGGAAATGATTTTTATTATTTATCATGTTTACATATTATAATTCTGCAGAAAGCATATTTCATTAAATTTTTTACCTGTGAAGACTTCATCTAAAAACATTCTGTGAAACATGAATGAAATCCTTAATTATTATTATAATTAAAAACACTTTTTTTTGTAATAAGTACCTACACATAATTTGTTAACTTAAAAGTTAAAGTTGTTTTAATGAGCTCCTTTAAAAAAAACTTACAAATTTAATCCCATTAAGTCTAACGGAATCATGAACTGAAAAATGTTTCTCGTTTATAAAGGTGCCCAAAAGAAGACTCCTTTTTCCCTTTTTTAATACATCAACTTTTAAGTAAGAAACATTTTTCCAAGACAATTTTAATCGACCGTAATAAACCCAAAAAATTCTCCCACGCTTCTAAAATAACGTTTACGAAAATCCTCCCCATTTTCTACTCCGAAAAGACATCAACAAATTGTCAAATAAAGTAGCATTGAAGAAATATCGGCATTTTCTTCGACATTTTTCAGACCATCTGCATCTGATTCGGGCTGCTCCTTGGTGCGGATGGCGACAGTAATCCAAGTCCTTTTCAAATGCGAATCAAATTAATCACGAATTCGTCGACGGAAAGCTCTGACCAAAATGTTTATAGGTAATTTGCAAGAGTTGTGGATCCATTACGGGAGACTAAAGTGGCGATAATTAATACATGTGCATTAATAAATCACCTCTGATGGCCATGAATGCACATTAATGTCGGTGTGCATGTGTTAGTAAAAATTAGTGATCTCATTTCGCTGACCCATTAGATCCGTCCGGATAATTTGTGCTTAAGGGCAGTTTAATTTATTTGAAAGATGAATTCATTTGGCATGGATTCAAGTTTGGGATGATAAAAGACACGAACCAAAAACTTTTCATGAAAATAGATTTCTCTTCAGGTTTGAAACATTGCAAGGACCTCAACCCGTCTCTGGAAAAGTTTTCCGAAATCTTCTCTTGTTTACCTATAATGGGGATTTTCTCTAAAGGTTGAAAGGCGATCATTACCGATTTTCCAACACTGAAGAAAGATTTCCAACCATGAGCAAAGTTTGGCAAGTTTAGTACTTTCAGCCGGAATCAAATTAGTAACGAAATTCAAACTAAAATTAAGTACTCACGGAAAATGCGAAACCTGAATCCTGGAGTTATTGAGTGAAATGCTTTAATTAACATGTAGCAAAATAAACTTAAAAACAAATCAAGTGAAAACTTTCCAATGAAATGAACAACGAAGTGAACGACGATATTGCACCTTGGAGTGCAGCAATACCTTTCCGTTTTTCATTTTCCAGCAAAATTCTCAATATTTGCACCTTGTTCATACCCAAACAACGTTGAACGTTTATTAACGGAAATCCGGAAGTTTAGTCAAATGATTCAGCATCCATAACTACAACGAGAACAAAATGGATGGATGATGTTACAAATTGAAAAATGTTGCTTCAAATTTGAGCAAATTGATTGAGATGGTTGAAATGTTTCGATATGAAACAATACAAAATTTCAATTAAAAGTTTTATAACATTTTCTATTAAAAATTCCGAGGAATTCGGTTTCCTGGACAAATTGTGTACCAAAAACTTTGACAATATCGTAACATAAAACATTTCATTTAATTGAATGCTATCCTTGAAATCACTTCATTACACACGAATCGCTTAGATTGAGATTTTCCAGGCTTCACAATTTTCTTCGCAATGAAGTCAAGGTAGAATCCTTGTTCCACATATTTTAAAATGTAACTTTTACAGATTTATAGCATGACAAGCCTTGAAAAAAAAATACATTTAACCTCCCAATGCTGCTGAATCGAAGGATTTGAAATGATTCCTCGTGCATTTCAAGTATAGACAAAAGGGTTTCGTGATGAATAGATGCATGTAAAGATTTTTGCTCCATTAGTGGAATCAATCAATGTGAGTAGAAAATGCTCCTAACATCGCAGGAACTCCACAAGGATATACGGATATCGTAGATAAATTTCGTAATCACTATTACTGAAATTCCAAACGTACAAAAACAACTTGGATAAACAATACCTGGCTTTTACGTATTCGGATACCCAATAAAAATGGAGTAATTTTTTGTTTTGCCAAATATCCAACCAAACGGACATAACGGACGAAAAACGGGACAGGATTCAACGCAAGATTTATTGTTCCACTTTATCCTGGTAACCCGAATGTCCTTTTTGTGGTTTTACGTAGTGCAACGAATCCGAATTTGAAAAATTTTGGTTGGTTTTATTCAACCACAGCAGAAGCAACACAAAATGGAGGCTTGGATTAATTTGCAAAAAAACCGTAATGAAAGATCGTGGTCACCTGCCCTTTCAATTATTATGGAGGATGTTACAAGAATAGTGAAAATCTAAAGCATTTTTGACGAAATAAATGAGATATAAATCTGTCTCGCGAGAGGTTATTTTGAAAACCTTCGCGTTTATTGGAAGGAACGTTTTCAGGGATGTAGATGCCTTGAGGTGGATTTTAATAAATTGTAATAAATTTAAATGTCAAATTGTGGTGATATTATATTGGTTCCTGTGCTTTCAAAAGACTTGATAAATAACCAGAGTTGAAAATTTATGAGCCCAGGGAATCAAAATGGTTTCAGAAGGCACCACAAGGTTTTTTGGGGTGGGTAAGTTAAGTAAGCATAATTCTCTCGCACCCGTGAATTCGGGCCCTACAGTCTACACCTTGGAACCAAAATTGTTCTAAATAATATTTTTCTATTGAAAATCTTATTTTGTTCTCCCAAACTCGAATTGGATTAGAATCAAAACCAAAAAACAAAATGACATCACTGATTTGAGGAGCAAATTATGCTAAAACCTCTTTTTTTATCACCGGTCTTCCAAAATTAAAAAAAAAAACTAACCAGGAGAAAGTGATTCATTCGAAAAAGGATTGAGTGTGTTGAGAACAGAGTTCAATAGAAAAATCTGGAGCACAACTGACACTTTTAGACCATTGGCGCCTATTTTCCCTTTCTTGATTTCGATTTGAAAAGAACGGAAATGAGTCCAGAAAAGCAAGTCAAACATAAAAAAAAATATTTCCAGCATTTATGTATTAACCGAAGTTCTAGATTAGCTCTTGTTAAGACTTTCTGACAATAATTAGAGTTCCATAGCCTCCGGCAGTTATTTCAGAAGTACCACGAAAGCAAAAGGTTTGTGGGTGGAAGGGTGTAGCTGCAGGTAATTTACGACGTGAACTTCAATCAGGCTTCCTCCTACTGGCGGTGGTGTCTGGTGTTCTACGGACTCCATAATCTCCTTTGAAGCGGCAGTTCCTAGGCACGAAGTGTAACTCGCCCCAGTCACGTAAATCCCAGAAATCGGGGCAAAGAGAGTAAAAATTGGAACCCGCTGGAATACAAATTACAATTCGGCACCCACCCCTGGGGGCACGTGACATCAACATCGATGAGTGAAAACGGCGGCAATTCTACCCTTAGTTATATGTATAGTTTCTCACCTAGGCTCGGATATCCAATTCGGGTCACTTCCGCCTGACTGTTCCATTTAGCCATTTTGCCATTTTGCAAGATTACCTCACATAAAAATGTTATTTTTTCCTTGTGTTCTTATCGGAAAGTTTTGTTGTAACATTTGGGCAGACTCCATCCACGTCCACCGAAAACTTTTTATCACCGCAATTATTCGCATTACAAACGCTTTCACTATAGAACAACAGTTTCGGGGAGCGCTACTCTCGTTGACGGGATTTTCAATGCAGAAACTTCATATGAATTCATATGGCCTGATTTTCATTCAAATAAACTAATGAGACACATTTTCGCAATCCTGATCCTGTCATGAATAGAACAGCTCCAATGAATGGGAAACGCCTGCCCGATTCAGTCGCGCACATCTGCCAGAAAATAAGATGTGACATCCTTTTGTAATTATGGGGAGTTTACGGGGGAAATAATTACCGAAATGAAATAATTATGAGAGAGTATAAATTATGCCCTAGTTTGCCAAAACTTTATTACCCCCATTTCTGCTACTGGTAAAGAACTGAAATTCTTTTCAATAAATAATCGTGATAGGCAGCCACTTAAACTCAAATGCATAGGTACACGCAAATTATTTTTCATGTATTTTATTTGAGTATTTGTACGAGAAAGGATTGTGGAAGAGCTTCACCCGAATTAAGTCAATGTGAATGCCTCAAGGTGAAGGGTTGCAAATGGCTGTTAATTAGTTGCTCAAATTTAGTTATAGGTAAAATAATGAATTGCTGGAAAGTATTTATTAATTATTATTAAGATAATTCGAGTGAATTTTTGTATAACTGAAAGTTATGCAAAATAAATTGTTTTCATTATTTAAGTTCTGTCGCCGTAAATTTTTGGCATGGTGTGCGATTATTACAATAAGAAAAAAATTGAATTGAATTTTCTGAAAATGTCACCGTACTATACAATTGTTTACGAGTCAATAAATACTGGTAGAATATTCGTTGCGTGCCAGAAGTCCATTGATTTACGCAAACCAATTCATCTGGAAATATACGTGTTTAAATTTGTGCGGGAATCGATGCACCATGGCTGCCTTTTATAACCACATTTTTCATTTAAAATGGCCACTAGCACGAAACTGTAGAATTTAAAGTGTGGTTTTTCTCAATAATTTTGCCTTTTTACACCTCACATGCGAGGGTGATGGTGGTTTTGCAGGAAAGTAGGTGAACTGCAGAAATGCATCTCGCTTTCCGGGGTGGTATTACGGGTGTGTAATGGAGCATACCACTAAATAAAAACACACCATCGGAGTGCGTTTCACCCCTCCTCTCTGATCATTAGGTCTTTACACGTGGATGGTAAAAATTTCCCGATAGGGTTTCCATTACCATAATTTATGCTCGCTTGAATGCATGGAAAAAAGGATACTGGGAGCCTGGCTACTTAATCATGAGAATGTGGGAGGAGATTAACGTTACCCAGATATGCAAATAATGACCTCATAAAAGGCTTCCATTTTTCTGCTATACTGAAGGAATTCCTGCTGCTAGCTAAAGTTTAGGAGTGGGCTGCAAGGATACAGCTACAGTGACAGGATTATCGTAACACTTACTCGCGTTGTGAGATTTGAAAGGAGTAGCAATTCTGAGGCTTATCGTGATCTTGAGGCACATAAACACAAGGGTTAATCTGTGGGCCTCTTGTAAAACGTCCGTTTTTTCCCATTAGAAGTTCTTCAGCGCTTGAATCAACAGGGAACTTTCTTTCCGGGTACACTTTGCGTGCGCTTAAGATTATTTCCTCCCATGAAAAAGTTCACTTGAGGACGTAATAAGGTTCCTTGTCCTGTGCACACTGCACACCGTTCAAAAAAAGCTGCTATGTTTGTGTAACCAGTGCACTGTGGCCATTTTGAAGCAACAGTACCCACCGGAAATTTCTTCTTATTTTAACTCCCATTAAGGAGGCTATTAAGGCCCCTTCTTAACACGCTAAGCCCTTTCGCGGCGATAACTTATTCCCGTGAAAATCCAATTTCAGCCGCTGTTTCCTACCAAAAGACCGATAAAATCGCAGCAGGAAGCAATGCTCCAAAATCGATAATCATGCACGACATTTACTTCTATTATGTTTGTCGGGATTGTGACACTTTGCAGGGCTAAAAGCGAATGTTGCATTTGCATAGTGTTGCTTTCAAAAAATATACAAGTGTTACTTCGGTGGATGTCATCCTTTATTCATTGCCTCAGGAAATCATGTTATTCGGAGAGGAAACGTTTAACGATATCAACTTTTGTTCACCAAACAATTGACAGATAATATTGATCTTAATAACAGAAGGACTGCAAAGGAATCCTGCTGACTGGGAAAGGTTATTCCTCTCAAAGTTTTGTCTCCGTTATACAATACCTACTTGTTCGAGAACTTTAAAAAAAAAAAGGGGGGGGGGAGGCTGTGCTTTAAAATATGCAGAAGAACACTGGTTGCAGTCTGGCAGGCGTGAAAAACGCTTCCTTGCTGAAATGCTGAAATTTCGTTCAACCAAATGTTCCTTTTTTGGGGATTTTTTCTATTGATTTCAGGACGAATATTTCTATTAAAAAAGAACCAAAGAAGGTTTTTATTAAAATGAATCTAACCACTTTCAATACATGCGTGAATAATGTATAATTAAAATTGATGAATAGGTAAATTTTTTTAATTGGTCCTTTTTGCAAGACCATTCCTCAACAATTATGGCTTGTATTTACAAATCATTAGGGATTTTTTCATCCTGCAAAGTGTTCTAATGTCAAGTGTTACCTCTACCAGACATGCTTTGTAATTAAAATAATATTATTGAATTTTCATTTCCACAGTGCAACAAAGGTGTGCTGCGGACGTTAATTTCCCAACTTTGCGTGCTTTTCTAATTAAAGAGTAAACGCATTGAAGTATTTATTAAAAAATGCAATGTTTCACTACACTGTTAATTATTTTCACTATTTGCAAAATATGAAAAGCGGTGTTGCGCTATCCAACGCTGTATTGTTTTTTTTGTTTTTCAATTCTATAATTGAAAGCCATTTGCACATAAAATTAAATTAATTTAATTCAAAACTTGAACTTTTATTGATGCTATAAATAAAAGAAAATAAACTGTGAGTGATTTGCAGCAAGGAAAATTTTGTGTTTGTGCATCTAAAAATCTTGTCTTTATTATACATAAAAGAAGGAATCTTTCCAACAATATCCTTTTGTGGTAGTTTATATGTGAATGTAAATCTTGAATGCTGAAGACCTTAAATCATCGAAACTTAACCATATCTAAAACATTAAAGTGATGTGTGGAAATCCACATAAAACAGTCCGCACCGTGGAGTATTTACTTTCTGATCAACCCAGTGATTCGAGCAGAAAAAACCTTGAGTTTCATAACCTTTTTATGGGTCATCTACGTTAGTACGGATCAAGGATGCCAAGATTTGCCGATGTAATTTACGCCCCTACCCAAAAAAACAAACAACCTTGCAGAAGACAAGCGAAAAGTTTTCTCTTACTGAAACTCTTGCTAACAACCAACATTCTCTCAAGGATTTTTCTTTCGGCATAAGAATGATAACCATAAAAAACACCAGACAAAAGTATCTGCACCCGAAAAACGAAACAAAAAAAAATAAATAAATAAACCTGCAAAGAATGATACATGATGGAGGACAAGGTCGTGCCCGTTCCAGATATGTCCAATGATAAAGAAGCCTGCAAAAACTAAACTGGGTAAAGAGGACCTCCAAACAATTCTGTAACTCCCAACTAAGCAGCCCATAAATTTTCCAAGTTTTCGTTACCCATCGCTTGTTTTCTCTTTAAATACATAAATTCGCTCAAAATGGCCAACCTCTGCCGGGGAAGAACCTTCGAAGAATCTATAACCCAATAGTTGGGAATTTTCCTATGATGGATGGCTCGGGAGGAACTCAACCAGATGATCAACTATAGCTGGAACAATGGACATACGTCCTGTCGTCCTGCGAAAGATCCAAACGGAAAAAACAATTTCGTGATCGATTTTTTACTTGCTAAAATGTTTAATGGATTTCGACGATGAATGATAAAATTATTGTGTTTTAATTGACAGATGTTCTGCACGCCATTCATTTTTTCAGTTGATTTCCATTTATTCATAGCTACATGATTGCTGCCCAATCCCTCTTTTGTATCGGATTATGAGGAAGGACTGGGCTGTGGCGTGGGTGATCCTAATTTGCAAACACGGTTTACAATCTAATTACATTCATACGCACACCACTAATTATAGATTCCTAATCTCTCGGAATTTTAAGCAAAATTTAGTAAAACCCGACATTGGGTCTGTGCCAGCAAAGTCCAAAGAGGTGATCTCGAGCAGAAGTAATTAATTCGTGCAAATATTTGCGTTGGACTTAAAAAAATGTAAACGTCGACATTTTAACTAGCGCCTTTTCCAATTAACACCCCTCGAAATGGGCATACGATAGTTAAAAGCAAACTACCTTAAAAGCGTCTACAGGACCTTCGACGCCTTTTTGGGAACAAGAGGGAGCCGAGCCGGGAGCTTGGTGAGTTTATACGCTCATTTTGAAAATTTATAGCACATTTTCGTTTACCCTTGTTGAAGTAAAGTTAATTAATTTGTCGAGTGGACGACCAAACTTTGTAGCTATGATTAATACGAACATATATGTCACCAGATGGCTGCTAGTCTAAATGGACATATTCCAGCAAAAAAACAGTTGGACCGCGGTAAACAAACGAAGCTGAAAATATGTATAAATCGTGAATAAACAAGAAAAACTCATAAAAATCTCGGCACCAAAGCAATCTTGACGCAACCGAAGCATGTCCTGTGTCTGGAGACCCCTCAGTTGGGAACAGGTAATGGAGCGTGGGGATATAGCATTGGGAAAGTCGATTTAATCCCCCAGCCTAGAGGACGATTTCACAATATCTTACGATAATAAAGGAGAGAAAACAGTGATTTCCACTAACCTTAGTATCCTTGATTCAATTGGTCTTCCAATTATGAACCTATAGAGATTTTACCCGAGATAACGAACCAGTATTCGAAGCAGTTTTCAACGGATTCATGACTGCTAATTACACGACTTGGTGGCTCCTAACGACACTGGCCCCGTAAATTAATCGATTCTTCCCTTGGCTCCAGGATCCTTGCCCACCCGGTCATCTATTTTAGTTATTTTATCTACTGAACGAAAATTCATCAATTTCTCTCCTTTTCGCGTTCCTGGCGTTGTTGAATGTTGTTAGAGCTTACAAAAGACAAGGAGCTGACCTCGAGGAACTCATTCCGATGCCATCGGAGGAATAATTTATCTTTTGTTTTTGTCTATTTTATGGAAGCGTTCACTAATTGAGTATAAAATTTGCAAACTGGGAGGAAAACGTATAATTTTGGGATTCAATAGTGATTTAATGATGTTTTTAACAAGAGATTGAAGCAAAAAAAAATCAATGACTTTATGTAGAAAAGGACATTTAAATAGACCTCAAAATATGAAAAAAATAATAATTCTGTGGTTCTACAATTCTGTTAATTTTGGCCCGTGACCTTTATATGAATTTTAAAAAAAGCTTTCAATATTACTTGCATTCAGAAATCCTCCTAAAAGGTCTCGGCAAAAGGTCAATTACTTCTAAAATTAGTCGTTCCGAGGAAACTTCCTCCATACATTTGCCTTATTTTATAAAATATTAATTCACTACCTTTTAGGTACCCACATCTCCTTATTATGCCCCAATCTTGGGCACATCCAGACTGTAAATCAAATACGATTTCGGACTTATGTATTTTCAAAACACATCTCAAAATAGTTTCCATTAAGTTGCCTTAAATGCGTCGCTCCCCACATTTGATATTCAAATCCCGGAAGAGTTTGTGACCTTTTTAAGGTGATGGGCATGGGGAGCATATGAAAAGGATAGCTTCACAGAAATTCAAAATAGAAAAAGTTGCCTGAAGGCTGAATAAATATGAGCTGAGATCAAACAATAATTCAAGGCTTCCGAACGAAAGGGTTGGACGACGGACGTCCTGTAGCCTCTTGTATTGAGGTCGTCACAACCATCGCTGTCATTTAATTTCGTGAAAAGACTGAATCCACCAAGTGACACGTGGCGTAATGGAAAAACTTGTAGTGATTGAATGACATTAAAGGCAGATCGTGAGTGGACACTGTTGAGCACAATTTGCTTTTTATAAATAAAGTAAAAAACTAAGTTAAAAAATATCACAAACTTGCCAGGCAGTTTAGAAATATTCTCAAAGGATTTCGAAATTTATTAAGTCCCTGTATGAATCTCACAGTTTTCGTTTCTGTGTAGCGTTGTAATTTTCTAGCTGCGTATCCTCACTAAACATACAATATGAATATTATGTTGTATGCTTAGTGGTACCTTTCAGCATCAAACTCTAAAATATTTACTTGGAAATTTCTAAAACCCTTAATCGGTACAAACTTCGGATTTTGGAAGTATTTTCATGTTTACCGTTTTTCAAAGTCTAAAATTTCGCAGGAAAACCCTCACGCCGCAGAACTGCTAGTAGTTTCTACATAGGATACTAGATAATATGTTCCTTTGAACAGTCCTCTAGGATGAAAAGGGAAACACTAATTGCACTGCAAATGAAAAACCTTATACTCATCCTTTTCACTTCAAGCAATTTGGTTTTGTATAGGCAGTCAATTTCAAAATCACTTTTCCTAGATTTTTGAATCACGAAATGGTCCCGAAATATGCTTTATAGTTTACTTAACGTCAGTATAAAATCACTTGTGAAAACTGTTTTGGTCTGGAAAATTATCTTCAAAAATATCTACTACCCCCTAAAAGAAAAAGGGTTACCTACAAAGGAAAGTTTTTAAACGCACTCAAAATCAATTTTGCTTTCCCTTTCAAACATAAAACATAACAAAGTTTTCTCGCAGATAAGTATACTTAAAGTATCACAATATATCAACAATTTTCCTAACAGACGGAAAACGCAGAACGATCTCAAGACGCCACTTGGCACAAATTTGTCCCACAGGATTCCTCGCGACAAATTGGCTAAGTTTCACACACGTGAACTGCATACAGCTCCACTTCCACACCGGAGGTGAGATAAACGGGGCCATGCTCCAGGTCGACATCACCTCGACCCGCCGGAGGCCGAGGTTATGGGGATCCCCCTCTGACGGATGCGGCACAGCTGCCACGTTCAGCTCTGCACTCGTAATTCATCTAAGTCAATCCGGCTGATGGTCACGCATTAATCAGTGCGCTTGTTGCCTGTCCACGGGGCGCTATTTGATGAACAACGTGGGGACGTCGCTATTTCCGAACGCGAAAAGTTTTCCTTTTCATCGAAACCGGAAGTGGAAAATATCTGAGTGTTAATTCGTAAAGTAACAGCAATAGTCTTTGTGTCCTTGCACCACAATTTTTCTCCATCAACACAGTAGAAACTTTCAGTTCGCCATTCTGTGTTCTTCAGCTGACCTAAGTCCTGTTGTTCAACAACAAAAAAATTCCTAGGTAAAGTTTGTATTGTTTTTCCTGAAATATTTGCACTTATTTCCGGTTTCCACTATAAGAATGCACA
Source organism: Leptogaster cylindrica (assembly GCA_963082835.1). NCBI lineage: Eukaryota > Metazoa > Arthropoda > Insecta > Diptera > Asilidae > Leptogaster > Leptogaster cylindrica. The sequence continues at coordinate 4,839,445 of OY720109.1, forward strand.
ACTTTTCCGAGCACAAATTATCGCACAGTTTCAAAGGATTTACTCAACATTGTTCCAGAGTCTTGTGCACGTGATTAATTGCACTTCCTAGATTTACGCTACAACCCGAAAGTGTACTTTATACTTGAGTGTTTGTTCGTGGCAGCATTGTGTTGATGCTAGCTGAAGTTCCACTGAAATCTTATACTTAAAAACCAACAGCATTTTTGATTTTTCAAAAAAAAAAAAACATTCCAAAAAACAAACAACAAAAATTAAAAAGAGGGCAAACAATTCTGTCTACTTCAATGGCAGACCTTCAGATTAATTGGCGACAAAACATGTTTTTCAATCAAGTCAGGCTGCCTCAGCACAATGTTCATTCATCAATGTTCCAACAAAATTTCTGCCCTGATTCACTGTGAAGTCCTGCAGCAGCGAATTGCAAAAAGTTTACATTCATCACATCTGCACGTCTTAAATTAGGTCAAAAAGATAATTTTCGAGATTTCTTTTTATGTGCCATTCGAAAACAACAATTTCCCTCTGTACCGATAATAATTATTATTATAGGTAATCTAAGTGGAAGTTGTAAACCGTTCCATGTTCTCCTATTGCTTTTCATTTTAAAAAAGTATAGAGTTCTGCATTTATTTCCTTGTTCCTCTTGGTAGAAATAGTATTTTTTAAATTCAAAAATAAACTGATGAGAATGAACATAATTAGAGATACTAGACTATCTTCAAGAAATGTTTTATATGTTGTTTCTATGGAACAATAAATTGCGGACTTTGCATCTATTTTAATGCTGCATTGTTACACCATTGTACTTTGATAAAAGAAGTCCTTTCTAGATCACAACTTCATACCGTATTTGAAAACATAAACAGCCACTGTCAGAAGTATGCACACATTCTCACCATTTTCCACTAATTATTCTTAAATTGTTGCTGAACTAAAAATATAAAGAAATGTCCCTTTTGTTTAACTATTTCAGACCGAAAAATGCCAAAATGGGGACGAAAATTTGCATCAGTACTACTCACCACTGCCAGGACATCTTACGTAGCAACAACCGCAACAACCGTAATTACAGTGTCCTTAGTGCTTCTAGCCACGATGTCAGCGCGAACCGGAGCGACATCCCCCGCGCCGGCATCTTCCAAGTCGGGTCAAATGGGCCCGGTTACACAATGCGCCATGTCTGAGTTCACCTGCACAAACGGCAAGTGTATTGCCCTCAGCAAGTACTGCAACAACATGAACGATTGCGGAGACGGCAGCGATGAGCCCAGATTCTGCACACGTAAGTTGAATTTGAAGCGATGATGGTGCAACGATGACTGTCTCCCCCCCCCCCTCTCATCTGAATATTGTTCTCGCCCCCGCAGGTTGTAATCGCACATATTACGGCAACTTAGGACTCACGTACGCGCTGGAGCTGCATCGGCCCAAGGAGGACAAGATACCCTACATATGCACGCTGACGTTTACCGCTGCTGGTGGGATACACGGCGACATAGTGCAGGTATGACCCCATTCACCCCCGCAGGACTTCCTCTGATTCTGCCCAGAAAGGTTCTTTTGCTGACCTTTGGTAATATCGAAGCTCCCTGGGGACGTCAAGTGCTGTGCTTCGGTCTCTCTGCTTAGACAACTACTTAAAGGATCCGGAGTCATTCACAACCCTCCAACAGCCCATCCAACCAACCCCTAACGAATCTATTTGAAAGGACTCCTTGATTTGTTAGCTCGGCCATTTATTTGCTCATTTTTCAGTTCACGTGTTTGCTGAAATTGATATCGGTCATTCACACTTGCCGCAATCCATTCGCACCCTCTTATCGAAGTTATCTTGAACAGGGTCAGAATATTATCTTCATCCTCCCCCGGTCTTCGACAATATTGAAGCACATACAAATCAGTTGTTACTCGAGTTTGTCCAGGTATTCTCAAACAAGCATTTTGTGGACTTTAATTTGATTTTGGAATGACTTCGCCGGAATAGTCATCTTGAAAAGTTCTATGAATTCCAAAAAGCCAGCAGTCGTCACTTCCAGCCGCGTTCATTATTGATGAATAACCCTTATTTAAGTAAATTTAACAAATGCGCTCGAATGAAAAGGAGGTTTGCCCCGTTAGAGCTAAGAGATTATTCATGACAAGACAAATGTCGAGGAGAGAATCTAAGATACCAAGGATATGCGCTTTTTATGCCTGTGAAGCTCCCTCTTCAGGAGTTTCCTAATAGCATTTGTCTAGGGGAGCTTTTGTAGAAGTTATAATTTATTAACTGACAACGAAATGAAACTATTCTCTGAATAAGTTTTATTTCTTGCCGCAATTTCTCATTTCCTTTTCGGAAAAGAAAAATCTGAAATAATTAAATTACATCCTTATCCACAATGTAATAAAATGAGCAATAAAATATGGAATTTAATTAATTCTACCGTAATTTTAAAATAATTGCTTAGAAAATACACGAGATTGAAAACAATTTTAGCATGTTATTATGTTTGACATAAATTTAACTGCCACTAATTTTATTTATGACATCGTAAACAATATTTGAGAACACAGCCTAAAATAGCGAGACCGAGCCCCGCCATTTTATTCAAATTTATGCTGAAAGTTTGGAATTACGAATATAATTAACGGTAACTTGAATGAATTTTTGAAATTAAAACTATTTTCGGAAAATGAGCGCAATTATTCAATAGAAGAAAGAAAATTTTTTAAAAACAAAAAAGAACATTATTATTTTAAAAATATTTTTTATTTTTCTGTAGGAAGTTGGAAAGTGTTCATTAAAACTGTTTATTACTTTAGGTGTCCTATTCGACGAGTACTTCTGATAATAAAATGCACTCTCTTTAACATAATCTCAAGTATTGGTATTTCCCCGTTCAGTGTCCATTTAATTTCCCAGTAACTCTTGTGGAATTTTTCAAACTAACTGCTAAATGAACTTTCTAGGTAACCCTAGAAAGTTTTACATTAGGAAGATTCACATCGTATACCCACGACGGCTGTCCCGATGGATATTTACAAATTTCGGAGTCCTCCAGGACACCGGTGGGTGGAATGTGGTGCGGCACATCTTGGGGTCCAGTGCTGTTCTTCAGCGAGACCCGTTCACTAATTTTCACAGTGAAACTCAACAAGTACGAATGAAATGTGTTTTATGCAATGTCTTCTTTACAATCAGTTCCACTTTTAGGTTGGCACGAGATCAAAGTGGCTACAATTTTGATTTCCGCATTCGATACAAGGTTTTATCCAGAGATAGCGCTGTGACCCGCTACGGTGGAATTAGGTTCGAAGGTAAGTGACCGCAGTCTGGGGTTAAGTTTTGTCTGCTTGTGATAAAGGAAAGCCCAAAAAAAAATAACATTACGAAGGATTAATCCACTTCCGATTTCAATTTCCCTGCAGATGTGGTGCCCTGGCTAAATAGCACACAACCGATGCACTACAGCAGTGTCGAGGAGTTCTCAAACTCTACAGCATTTTCGGATCGATATGGGCAGGACTTCAGCCTGTTCAGCGCCTATGCCAAAGATCGGGATTTTTCCCGAAATATGGACAAGCACGTAATAAGAGATAATCAAAATTATTCGGAGCCAAAATATTATCTAGGTAGGGAATGGTGTACATTCAAGATCTGCCAAGTAATTAATCATTTACGGTCATATTTTTCAGGAGACTTAATCCCCGGTACCTACTGTTCCCGGATATTCAGTGACTGTGATAGAAAAGTGTGTCGCCTGCAATCGCCCAATTACCCTGGAATTTATCCTCGGAATTTAACATGTTACTACGCTGTCAGGCAGGTAATGTAACTGACAAATTTATTGCTTTTAAAAATTTAGAAAATGGAGAAAATTCGATTTGGGACTCATGCTATGGAAAAATTTTCTGTAATAAAAACCTTATTCCACTAAAAAACATGAAAAGATCGTCAGTGATAAAAACAAAAGCAAAGTACGCTGGAATAATTCATGAAATTCATAAACGCAGTTTTCCTATTTAGATTTATGCTTTATTGATTTTTTCTACGGAATTTGTATTTCAAAAAAAATAAAAGACTATCCGCAGAGTTCAGCAACACATTTCATGCACACTGCTTCTTTTTTGCATTGGTTTTATATACCTACAACTAGAGAAATGATTCTCCCATATAACTCCAATCTTAGCTGTGCTCTAAAAAAGTGAATTAATTAGTTATAATAATCTACTCCATTTCCACATCCGCTGTAGAAACCACTTTTCAGCGGGGCAAAATGAAATTCCTCATGCGGAAAAATTATAATTGCGCAATATGAAGAGTCCTTGGAAGCACTGGGAAATTTTTTTAAAGTTGAACCTTTCGAAAATATATACCACAAGATTTAGAAAATTCAATTCAATGTACATTTTTTATTAACAAATCCTTTCAGTCCTCCTTTCTAAGACGTGTCTAAAGTGAACAAGACTCATCCACCAGGAAGTCGAGTTCTGTCTACTCCTTCTACATATGAAATTTATTTTCATTAACTCTTTACCCAAGCCAAAAATTTTTTATATTAAATTCGGTTAATGGGATTTCCTTCGAATAGTTCCAAAGTTTTTAACTTGCTCATCGTCTTCGTCTGCCTTCGTCTGTCGTCTCTTTGCCCCTTTTCGAAACTGACATGTGACTTAATTGGATTCATGTTTAATTAAATGGTTAAATTTAGTTAAGGCAATGACTTCTTGTTGTTCATTAACTGGAGTTTATATAATCGAATGTTTATGTTTAATATAATTCACAACAAAAAACAAAGTTGTGTAACTACTATAAATTCAACGATTATTCAGACATTAATTAATCGTACATTGAACATATTCAAATCTGTTGGTTTATAATTATCTATTGTTATTTGACGTATGCATTACTTTGAACGGTTTCATTGTTCATTTGTTTAATATTACTGAAAATGGCAAACGAAATTATTGAAACCACAATGAAAAAATAATTATCTGTATTAAAAAATTTTTATTCGGAATTTAATCACAGCACAAAAGATTTTATATCTTAACTTAAAAAAATCATTACAGAATCTCCATTATTTTTCATATTTTGTGAACATTTCGATAAAATATGACTGCACCACAATAGAAAAAAAGGGAATATTATCTCTGTTTGAAGTAGGTACCACTGAATAAAAATTACGAACAAAAGGATAACAATCGCAGTCAACCTTTTGATATTCTTGATCTGTGTACAGCAACCGATTTGAGCAGTGATGCAAAAGTCAGTTGTAATGTTTATATTTATATTTACAAATGTGTGCATTTTTATTTGCTATCGTTCTAAAAGCAGAGAGATGTATATCAATGATGAAAAAAAACACAAAATTCTCCAATCTCTGTATAGTGAGATGTCCTGAAAGGTATTAAATCTTTGCAGCACGACGTCCCTCATGGTAAGCACGCCTTGATAATTGTCCGCCAGCCCAAAGGGAACCTGGTGTGGGTGGCCACCCAAACGGGCACAGCTAGCAAAAACGGCAACTCAAATGACAAGGAGAAAAAATTTGAGCCGCGAATAAAGACCTGGGAGCAATGTGACTCTGTTCAGGTAATTAATTTTGCTGTTATCTTCTAATTACACTTTATGCTTTTAATTTAACCTGCTTTATTTTTTCCTCTAAATATAACAAAACCGTCTTTCCTTTAAAATTTGAAATTTTTTTCAAAAATCATCACAAAGTTGTGTCCTAAATGTTGTCTTGATCAACAATAACAATTCACATTCTCGGGACTACTGCTCGTCTATTGAGCAAGTTTTAACAATGAACATTATTTCTCCCATTATAAATTCAAAATTAGATAAAAAAAAAATTAAATTGGTTGTCATAAACTACTTACGCCAATTTTAAAATCTATTTGTACACCTTCTTTTTAAAATGCCTTTTTGTATTTTTCCATTGTACTTCGTTCCACTTTTTTTATTTTTTGTTAATATCTTTTCGATAATGTTTGAATAATAAAAAAGTGCAATTTTTAAATAGGATAGTCCCAACCCGAAATGGAGAGCAACGGTAACGAATCAAAAATTGTTGTTTTGTTGTATGCCTTCTTTTAGTTATTTTCACCTGCACTTCACTTTTGATCAATGTTAATTTTCCTATTCAGTACTTAAACGTAAATTGATTGCACTTATAAACATGCCCTATAAGTTAAGAATAACAATTAACAATATGTTTTTTTTTTTAATTGTTATAATGTCAGAAATGCAGTGAATGATATTTAAATAGTTCAGTTAACATTTTTCTATGACTGAAAATAGCTGTAAGGAAGTTCCATTTTCACTTTTCGATAATTAGTAAAACAACTTTGAAATGTTTTGCAGTATAGGTATATTATATCAATTGTTAGCCTACAACATCCAATTAATCTCAATTTGAATACAACAGAAAATCGTTGATTACAACAAGCGCATGGGCTGGATCCTGAATATTTTAGTCGTACTAGTACAGTTCAGTTTTTGTCAATTGTTCGTAGGAAAGAAATTAGTGCAACTGTAAAATGGTGTATGAGCAATCAGTCTTGTGTCATTGTGTATATGTATGTTGAAGAAGAAAAACGTCCTATTATTATTATTACAATTTTTTTTTAATCGAAACTGTTTTAATAATGCAAATCTACTGAATCGCAAAAATGGCGTCCCAAAGCCGTTATTCTAATGCAGTACTAGTTTAAGCACGTAATAAACTAAAGAGCTCTGAATTTCAGCACTCAATTTCACAATCGCAAACTTTTAAACCGGATTCATTTAATTTTCGTTCACATCTGTGAATATTCAACAAGATGTCCGATATGCCACACCATAATTCCACCCTGTCCATCTGACAAAATTCACCTCCATAGCTCCATCTGCCCCAACTGCATAATACTCGCAGCTCAATTTCTGCAGGATAAACAGCAATGTGGATCAGATAAACTACTCGAACTCTTCCAGGACCACGGAACTAACCAGAAATTAGCCAGCCGCAGGGCATTGTTAAAATGTGTGAATTGTGAATTAATATGGAATACAGAATTTCAGCTGTTCGCGTCGGTTTGGAATTAGCTGCTCCAAAAAAAACACCCTAGATTGCAGCTGGGTATTTATTTCACATAAATTCATCCCCATTCTGCAGTGTGCATTTCAATTAGGTGGAGATCCGCACTGGCATTGCATGATGTGGAGGATGCATGTGCACTGTGCATTGCTTATCTAAAATGGGAATCCTCCACGAACAAATTGGGCAACCTTCTATGAAAAAATCAACTTTTTCCAGGATCTAGTAACAGATTTATGTAAATTAGTTTTCATTGTCTGCTTTATTCGGATCCTAATTGATATTTGCTTCGTATCCTCTGCATTCAACTTGCAACAGATTTTGAAAGTCCATTTTCAAGGAATTTATTGGATTTGTCTTTTCAAACGAAGTATTTAACGTTACAAGAAAATTGCATTAGGTAGAAGAAAGGATAATCAAGTTAGGAGTGCAAACGTTTACATCAACAAATGCCTTTTGCAGTTCTTTATTCACTCGTATTTTTTTTTTCTCTGTTAGAATCAATTCAACGTTTCTAATTGTTTTGTTTCCATTAAAATCTTTAATTGTTTTATCTGAGAACTTGGTAAAAATTAGTAAAAATAACAATCAGGAAGACTCATTGTTGACTTTGCAAAATGTGCACAAATATCTTTTTATGAAAAAGTTACTTTCTACTTTCATGACTTGGCACTTAAATACACCAAACAGATTTCTTTACTTAGTTAAACAATTTCATTTTCATATCCATTTTGCACTTCTTCTCTCTTTGCAAATGTTTACTGAAAGGAGTATAGTGAAGAAAATAACTCTTACAACGGTTTGCTTGTAATCCTTTAGGTGTTGAACATCCGATCCATGCACTCCTTCCAAAAATCTGTAATTACTCAAAGCATATCATGTATTGATCCTTTTGTCATCGAATATGTAGATGTGAAATCATGTTAGGACTTTCACAGAATATTTTCGTAGATCTAAATCGTGATTAGTGACGCAATAATTTGATTCGCAGGACTATGTTACAATTTACGATGGCTACACCACTCGAGATCCCGTTATTCTAAAGTTTTGCGGTGGTGGTCAAAGTGTCCCTGCGGCCGTTTCCAGTGGACCTGAACTATTAGTGGAGTTTTCCACTTCTCCATATGGAACATTTATCGGGACATCGTCACAAATCCTCCCTCTGTACGGATTTCAGCTAGAGGCAGGATAATCTGATATTAATTAGTGTTGCAATGAAATTACAAATGATTTCCAGGTTCAGGTGAAATTTGTCGATCAACAGAGTCCAACGTACACGAAAAATAAAAAGATATGCGAATTTTGGATTAGAGGTGCTGGTCGAGGAATTTTGGAAAATCCGAAACACTCTCTACCTCCCAATACAACTTGTCTCTATCATCTGCAGGGAACTGCTTCAATGTTCAAGGCATATGACCATTTGCCTGTGTCCCGCAGGACTAATCAGCAGCCGCAGTTAATGAACAGTCGATTTAAAGTGTGGATTTCAGTTTTAAAATTTGACTTATCGCCACAATTTGGCGCAACGGAGGACTCTACAAACGTTCTCCACACTCAGGAGGATTGCAGCGGAATGCTTCGGATTTGGGATGGTCCTCTTCGAGAGCCTCCTGTCTGCAAAGATTTGAATTGGTAAGACTTTTGATGACTGTTCTTCAACGATTGTTACAAGTTATTTTCCGCCGTTTAGTGAAAGAGAGTTGCCAAATCGATCGCTGTTGGCCAAATTTGGTCAGAATTACACTAACGTGATTGCGCGGTTTTGCTACAGCACCATTCCGAGGACTTGCGATCGAGCCAATATCAACGAAACTCACGCTCGTCCTTGCACTGTTATTGAGAGTTTCGTTTCCAGCGGTGAATCAGTAACACTTGAACTGAAAAATACTGAATCGACAGTTTTACGGTAAATTTAAGGATATAGTATTGGGAATTGTACTTATTTTGATTGTCCAGCCCAGTTAGCTTCAAACTGAAGTACGAATTCGTTGACTTACACCAGGATGGCTTGCCGGTTGCCAGTGATCACGAGTGCAGCCGAAAGTTCGTCAGCAGTTTGATAGACCGAAAGGATCCTGCGATCTTCCGCAGTGTGAGAAACATTTTTCTATTCGGGCGTGGAGGAACTCCAAACCTCAAATGCGTTTACAAATTCGAGGCTCAACGTGGAGAACGTGTTCGAATAAAGATCCGCAGGATCGTCACAAGGAACAGAGAGTGTACATCCAAAGTGGACGAGGATATCAACAGATCGTACTGCTTTGGAAACACAGACTTTCGTCTAGAAGTATTTTGTTGAATATTTAGTAGTTACATGAGCCAACATTAACCAATTTGCAGATATTCGAGCGACCGTATCATGACTCCTTGCTGCTTCAGAGAGGATGTCTCTGCAACTCTTCCAACAATTCCCACTTGCCTGTCGAATACATTTCCACAAGTCGAGATGTAGAACTACATTTTACAGCAATTAACATGACGACATTGGACGATCCTGATAACATTAATTTCGAAGGGATCTTCGAATTTATCAAGGGACCGATTTCATGCAAGGATAGCCGTAGAAAATTTGGACCAAGTGGAACAATCGATATGACCTTCGGAGATGTAAGTTCCCGAAATTTTGCAGTGTAGCAAATATGATCGGAATTAATTTTTAGATGGATTGTCGTCCTCGTCCGTGGATCATCGAACCTTCGAATGGAAACAAATATCTCTATGTAAGGTTGCGTGGTGTTTTTCTGCGTAAATTCAATCCATTCTCCCGCACAACAGTCAATACAACAATCATGAAGGGAGGAATCTCCAAATGTGAAACAAAATCAAGAGTTGTTTTAATGACTGCTGAAGGTACATTTTATTAAAATTTTATTTATACATTATACCCATAATTTAAATGAAATGTCTTTTGTTAGGAATGTCAATTACAGCATGTCCTTTGCAAGAGAATTCAAGAACATATGAATATGTTGAAATATTTAGCGCTGGATGGAATGAAAAAATTAATTTTGATCTTGGAAACAGATCAAAAGTTGTTAGTGTCGAATTTCTTAAGCCTGAAAATGGGGATTACATGTTTACTTGGATGGAAATAGTTCCTACTCCTATATTTGGTTTAATCGGTGAGTTTTCTTTTCATCAGGAAACTCAAATTGTCCTAATTAATTTTTGTTTGTTTTGTGAACAGAGGATTGTCCGTACAGATGCTCCGAGCTGGGAGCCTGTGTAAATGCCAGTGTGTGGTGTGACGGTATCGTACACTGTCCTTCAGGAGCAGACGAATCCTTTTTGCAATGCTCTCCCATTATGAAGCTTCCTGCTGAAATATTAGCAACTCTGTGCATAATCATTTTACTTCTAAGTTTTGCGTTCGTGTTTTATGCTTACAGGTAACAAATTTCGTATAGAATATATTTTTATTCCATTCTACAAACTGAAATCTTTTTTCAGAAAAATAAAACGAAAATGTCGTGGTTCATCGGTTCTTCAAACCAGATTAAAATCGCTCAGCTCAATGGATACAGCCGTATTCGATGAAAAGGATGTGATTTGCTGACAGAGCGACAATTCTGTTCGGTACGTGGAAATCGACAGAGTGACCACTGTTTGACTACACCTCACCGTGCAGAATTGGGCCTTGGAACTACCAAAAGCAATCGTGTTGAAATCTTTCCTCCTTTCACTTCACATACAAGTAGATCTCACCAAACGTGAATTGTTGAATCGAATGTTATCATATTAAGAAATTTTAGGTGCGTACTTTTAAGGATGTTCAACCCTTCCCCCAGTGCGAGAAATCATGTCTATACGTATGAAATTTTCTGAATAGTAACTTTACAGGATTGTTGCATTATGTTTTGTTCATTTATCTTCTATTTTGTACATACACATTACACATACATACCTTAGACGCACACAAAAGCTCATTGATGAACTGATTGCGCGTCACTTTGACTAATTGTACTACGTTCTAGTAATACTATAAAAAATACTTTTAAGACGTTACGAATGAATGGACTTTGTACACAAAAACAATAGAATTTTATTGTGGCATTAACTAGAATGTAAAATTGAATGTTTTTGTACTTTTATGTGCTTTTATCTGTGACCTAATCATTTCAAATATAATTCATTTTATTTTTAATGCTGTTTTTTACAATGGTCTTAATAAAAATAAATATTTCTTAAAAAGAATCTAAAAATAATCCTTAAATCAGATTGACCAAACAATGTGCGATGTGAAATTGTTTAAAATTTAAGCTTTCAGTTTTTTGTATAATAAATAGGTAATTTTAGTGACAACAAATCTCTAGTAATGAATAACAAATTCAATTCGGATAGTTAACAGTTTCTTTTAGATAAATGTTTCATACAATTATTAATTACCGATAATTAACATTAATTGCAAATAATTTAAAGCACATTATTTGGTCACAATAAAATCAATCATTTAACGATTGTTTAATATGTAAATAAATAAACTGATGTTAAAATTAATAGTAAATAAGATTCGAAAACGATTAAAACTAGGCAATTCTTAATTGTAGATGGACCAAAAAATAAACCGAAATTTAATAAAATATAGACAAATTTTTGACTTAGGAATGTAATCAAAAAAAACAGTTGACTCTGAAGTCTCACAGGCAAACTGAGAAAATATTTTATGGAAGTTATGAAAAAAAGATGAAAACAACAAATACAAAATACTATTCAATAAATAAATCGGATAAAAGTTTTATAATTAGGGTGTTACGATATTAGAAACAATTTGTCGCTCACAGTGCAAATGTTATTGCTATGTACAGTATGAGAAAGTGATTGCAATTATTAATTATTGTTTTAATTTATGCAATTTGAAATTATTGTTTCGCACTAGGTAAGGAAATCTTTCCATATATAAGTAACTAATATTAGGCAACAATTTTGCAGATAAACGTGGATTTTATTTTATTTATATCTTTTTTTATTTACTATTCAAATTGAAAACCCAAAAATTAAATATTTACGCATTATTAAAAGAAGTGTTGAGGCAAGAGAAATTCAAATTGCTTTGTTTAAAACTCTATGATACGAGAAATTATTTATCGTGAAATGATTACGTTTTGTAAAACCGAAAATAAATTTATAAAAAACCAAAGAATTTGGAATATTATTCTGCCAAGAAAATTCTTAATACTTACTGCCAGTTTCAAAACAAACGTATAAAATTGTTAACAGATTATATATGTTGGATGTGTTATTTATGTATAAAATATATTATTTAACAAAGCACTGCCTTAAATTTAAAGAATTTCTAAAAATAATGTTATGTTTGTTGTTTTCCTTTTGTGGTTTTTACCAAATTCATTTAACATATTTTTAAACAAATTACTGATGAAATGTCCGATTATTGTGATGAATTTATAAATCCAAAATAAAATATAGCTGCAAAACATAATTTACTTAATTTAAATAATAAAATTCCTTAAAAGATTAGTCAAACCTAGGCGCAAGATAAACAAGCAAACATTATTGGAAATTAATTAAAACTAAATTAATAAAATCAAACAATTACGTATAAATTAACATGAAAAAGGCAATCAAAACAAGTGAACATTTTTCACCGTTAAGTGTTCCAAATATTTATCTTAAATAAGATTATTTCCCTTTAACATTAATAATAATGAAATAATTTTTTTCCGTTTTGTATGAACAAATTCTGATCAATTTTTAGAACACTAATAATTGTAAAAATTTTATAATTGAAATTAACATTTTGGTAGACCTCTAAAAATGTTTATAGCGCCAATGTAAATTAACTTTAATAATGATGTTAATGCTAAATTAAAATGTGTAAAATGTGTAGATTAGTTTATTAGCTTTTTAAAATATTTATCTTTTGTTAAATTATTTTACAATTTTCATACTTTATGGCCGTTTTTTAAACACAAAGTTATTTTTACCGCTCCTACAATATAATGAATTAGAATGATGTTTAACATTAACTGAATGTTATATGTTTACCCTAGTCTCGTATACGATCCAACTTTAAATAATATATATAAATTACTCACCACTTTTCTGTCCACCATTGATCTGAATTTGATAACTAGATTGAAAGACCAACGCTTCTATTATAGGAAGTGATATTTGATGCTAAATTTCTAAATTACTTCATTCCTTCAACCTTAATATATAAAACAAATACAGAAGTTTATGTAGCATTTTTGTATTGAGCGGTGCTCGTATGTATAAAGTTGGAACAAAAGAAGTGACTAAAATGTTTTGTAGCAAGAATATTCTTTAGAATACAAAATACAACAATTTTTTTATTCTTTTTTAAGATAAAATTCCAATTAAAAGAGCTCTTTGAAGTGAATTGAATAGCATATAGCATGGGAGGATTTTGAAAGCAAGGATTAGTCTACACCACACACACACACATAAAGAGAAAAGCTCACCTTATCTAGACACCCAACTGTATTTATAATAGATATGTTCTTGTATAAAAACTCCACAATACTAAATACAAAATAACATTAAAATGTACTTCAACATATGAAAAAGAGTGAGATTTTGTTCTACATAAAAAATAAAATACTATGGCAAAGAAAAAAAAAGCAAAACGTAAAAATACAGACAATAAGTATGAAAGGTAAATTAATTGGGCACTTCAAGTTATGAAATGAAAGTGTTGAGGAAAGCAAAATGTAAATACTGCACGAGCATAGATAACTATAGTTAATTTATTGTTAATGAACGGCATGTTACACAGGAAAGCATAAAATTTAGTAAGGAGCAGAAAATATTTACTTATATATACATACTGCAGAGAGGGTTTTAATAAATTTCCAGATCTTGTTACTATTAATTTTTTTAAGTCTAATAAAAAAAGCAAAATATAAGGTAAAGAAAAGTGATTGATAACTATATGAAGATAATAATAAAATCATATCAAAATTATTCAAAAAAAATACTTTTTTTAAATCATAATTTTTATTAAATTCAAATATATATTTATTCTTTAACATTTCAGTTGTTTTAAATTAACGCTAAGTCGCTAATGGATTCGCTTACCAAATTCACTTAACGCACAACCAAAAGTTAATTAATTTGAATACTCGTAAAATCTGCAAATCCGTGTCATATGAATAAATGGCGTGAAAAATTTAAGTAGGTCCTTATTATAGGGAATGAAATATTTATGGGAAAATAAAGAATGTTTCCACTATTTGACTTCTTGAAACAAAACCAAAAATAATGCATTCCATATTGGCAACAAAATCATTCGAATTTGCAATGTCCTACATCTCAAGGCCAGTTATTGTTATAATTTTCGGTGGAATTTGCAACAAATTTGCTCATTTTGAGTTGCATTTAGTATTTTTATGATATTATGACAACATGTATTGATGAGCATATTGATTTCACTATTTTTGATTTCATATTTCACATTTGATGCTATGTTTTCTCATCATTTATTCTAAATCAAATTGATATATACTTTTTACATTATATACATTTTTCATTTAATACCATATCTTATCTAACAAAAAATAAAAATATGGAGAGTACTTGTGAAGTTGAATCAACTCGAAGTTACTTTTCTATAAAACTGGGAAATTGAGTTTCCTCTGATGGTGGAGCAGGAATTGTAACTCCACCAGTGTCCACAGAAGGATCAGGTGCTATCGAATCCGTACTCTCGAGCGGCAGGAAACAATCACTTGATATCTAGGAATAAATGAAAAGATCTTAACAAAATAATAGACTCCAATGAAAGGTCTTACCTCAGCAGTAGGTAAGTTTTTTCCGGGCAAATTGTGTTTAGCCTGAGGTTTAGTGTCCAATGTTCTAGCAGGATCCATGGAATCTAAAAAAAACATTTTCATACAATGGGCTGCTGTAAGATGACTACTGAAATTTACCTTCATTTAATATTAACCCCGTTTTGTGATCCTTCTTGTGAGCTTCAAGCATTACTTTGCTGACAGATACGTAGCGGCATTGATCACATGATAGTTCCTTAAATTCCTCTGGATGGTTTGATTTCATGTGATGTTTGAAGGCACCAGACTGAATTGAGGAATAGTTGCACAAATTGCACTTATATTTAGTATTCTGAAAAGATCATCGTAGAGAACATGGGCATTCGTAAAGTAATGTGATGTACCTGAGAGTGCCGCTTTTCGTGAGAAGATAGAACACTGGGATCACTGGCTTTATAGGCACAAAACTTACATTGCAACGGTTTTTCTCCTGTATGCTGTCTCATGTGTATCTATTGCAGAAAGATGCATATTTTGATTAATTAAAACTTTAACTATATACATATAGAAGTACTTACTATCCAGGTAGCCTTCCTCGCTGACTTTCTTCCACACACATTACATATGAATGGTTTGATCCTGTTATGAACAGTCTTTACATGCTTCGACAAAGTTTTTGAATTTTTGAATCGGCGGCTGCAAATGCGGCATGTCTTCTGTGTGTACCATCTGTTCTCAGTAGCATTGCTTGGCGCCTTACTAGGATGCCAGTGACTTTTCAAATACTTTGACCTCCACTTCGGATGGGTCATCATGTGTCTCCAAACTCTCACTGCTGTATGAAACTTGTGGGGGCACACCGGGCACGACAGCATATCTAGATCTATCTTATGCAGCTTCCACATATGATCTGTGCAGTTACGCCAGGGCTTCAATTCTTTTTTGCATTCAATGCATTGAAACTCCTGATTGCGATCCGCATCGGTGGAAATGTGGCACTTTAGATGCTTTTCCAATTTCTCTTTCGTTTCGAATTTGTAGCAACAACCTTTTATTGGACACCTGTGAGTACAAAATTGCAATAAACCAAGTAAAAACTGTTCAATAAAATTACTTTGATGTAAGTGGCCTCTTTAAAATACTCTTAAATTCCCGAAAAGGTACAGGAGTTATATTGTCTGGACTTAAGATATCTTCCTTGCTTTCATCTTTACTTTCTTGGTTGCGTTCAATTGGTACAGTATATTCTTTAGGCAGTGTGATTGGCGCCGCCTCTTTAGCAGGAGCACGCGTTTCATTCGGAACACAATTAATTTCTCTGGGTCTACGACTGTCATTTTTAGGTCCGCATCCGTGATCAACAATCATGTGCGTTTTTATTGAATTAAGATCCTTGTAAAAGGCATTGCACAAGCTGCATATTAAAATCATCTTATTCTTGCTGGCCGGGGGAGGACTCCAAAATTCATGAGTCTTGTAGTGTGCTAATACCACAGTAAATTCTTTATTGACAAAGTCACATTTTCGGCATTTAAAAATAGGGACGATTTCAGCGACTTCATCAAACGTAAAACAATGCTCGTCAACGCTGCCGTCAATATCCACAATTTCCTCATTAGACTGTTCGTCTGAAGATGTGGAGCAATCACTCAATTCTTCCATATTATTTTCATCCTTAATTAATTACAAAGATCAAATTTTGCATGTTTTTTATAAATTTGTTTGTCTTACAAAAACTCGAGCCATGTTCGGGAATTTCTGTGCGCATTTGTAACTAAACGGAGATTGTCTCCCACTTTACAGAACCTTAAGGACCTGCTAAATTACGAGTTTTGATATTAAACTGAAAAAGTTTATGATTTAAAAGAATTTTTAAACAATCCGCACAAATGTCACAGACAAATGTCAACGAACAAACAAACGGAACTAACAGTATTGCCATCTACAATTTATCAATTCGATAGATTACCTTCGAGGTAATATTTTTATTCATGTAATCAGAATTTTGTTATTGTAAATATTTGTTTCTTAGATTTTGCATAGATTTAATTATAGCTAGAAATGCACTAAATTTATGACTAACAATTTTCATTACTATACTCAATTATTTTAAATAAGACAGTAATTTTTATACAAAAATACAGTATTGTTTTATGGAGCATATTTTACAATAACCCTTATTTCATTTTTTAGTTATTTTTGCGATAATAATCTGTTTTTACAAATTAGAGTTAGTTCAGAGTCCCAACCCGTAGTTCAAAAACCTCGAAATTATTATTTGTGAAGTACTGCTGCCAAACGTCTTCTATTACGTTTTCATTAATCAACTGCGGCCATCTTCATAACTCGAAAGTTTTCAAGTTGACATTTGACTTTCGAACCGACTTTCAACAAATCACTGTGAAAAGAAGAAGACTGCATTTTTTGTAATAATTTACTACGAAAGCATGCAAATTTGAGATTAACAATAGTGTATAATAATGGCATCAGCCCTAGAGCACTATGTGAACCACGTTCGCACTGTCAGTGCATCGGGTGCGTATTAAATACCACAATCGGTCTTAACGCAGTGATTAGCATAACCTCAATTGCGACTAGAAAAAACAAACTTTCGATTGTTTAATATTACATATTTTGCTTGTAGGTAACTATATGGAGCTTGTTGAATTTCTGAATGATTCCGTTGAACTATTAACGAAAAACTGGAACATCTTAGACAATGTACTAGAAACTCTGGACATACAACAGCACTCCTTGGGTGTTTTATATGTGCTCCTGGCAAAGCTTGCTAATATAATGGTAATGGCTTATGCGATCTAACCCTTTTCATAATTCAATATTTTCTAGAACTCTTCCGTGGATGCCGGAAATATAGTTAAACAAGTTAAGGAATTCATAAACCTTTGCAATGGCGAGCAGGTTCGATTTGCAAAACAAACTTGTACGTACAAATCATTATTGGGTATTTATATTAAAATTCTCCTGCATTTACAGATTTTGAGCTCTGCCATTCGTTCACTAACTATTTAATGCGTCAACCATCGTGCATACAAGGCATCAAGATTTTAGCACAAGCTGTCGATAAAATCCGCTTCTTCGATTCCCAGCTTACTGCCATTCACGCAGATCTTTGCCAACTAAGTCTGAGTGCTAAAATTTTCAATCCAGCTTTAACTTTTCTGGACATAGACATTACAGCTATATCAACGACAGATGTAGGCTCTAATCTTATATTTGAGTGATATTTACGAATTCTCCTTCACAGGACGTCAATAACGACGCCAAGTACTTCTTATTGTATTATTATTACGGAGGAATGATTTACACAGCTGTGAAAAATTACGATCGCGCTTTGTATTTCTTTGAAGTGGCTGTATCAACACCCGCTATGGCTATGTCACACATAATGTTAGAATCTTACAAAAAGTTTATTCTGGTATCTTTAATATTACACGGAAAAGTAAGGATTACATTTTGTATTTCAAAATTGTTTATTTTTAACTGATTTCATTCATTCACAGATTTCATCAATTCCCAAATATTCTTCACAAGTTATTTCGAGATTTACAAAACCTTTAAGTCAAGCCTATCATGAATTAGCGACTGCCTACGCTACATCGTCTAGCGATGAAGTTAGAACTGTTATAAATAAATATAGGGAAGTTTTTGTTAGAGATGTTAACATGGGTCTCGTGAAACAAGTAAGCATTGAAGAGATTTAAGATTAAGACATTTAAAAAAAAAAAAATTTAAATACTAAAAGCATAAAATTTATCTTAGAAAATTACTTCCGAAACCATTTCGTGGTTGTGCTTAATAGAGTTTCCATTTCAGGTGGCTGCATCATTATATAAAAAAAATATTCAACGATTGACAAAAACATTTTTAACGCTCTCATTAGCAGACGTAGCAAGTAGAGTCCAATTACCAAGTGCCGTTGACGCAGAAAGATACATTTTAAATATGGTAATAACTGTAACAAGATGAAATTTCTTCTAATTTACTTATTGTTAAATTCACAGATAAAATCCGGTGAAATATATGCATCAATAAATCAAAAAGATGGTATGGTAGTTTTTAAGGATGATCCAGAAAAGTACGATTCACCCGAAATGTTCCTTCAAATTCAAAGAGATATGGCACATGTTATGGAATTAAATAAACAAATTAATAAAATGGAAGAAGATATCATGTTGAATTCAACGGTATTTCCTGATTAACACTTTTGGATACTAATTTTAATGAATTTCCATTTTTCAGTATGTGAAAAAATCAATTGGCAATCAGGAAGACGATTTAAGTTCAGGACAGCATTCAAAATCATATTGTGGGTATGTAAACTACTCCGCAATTCACTGTAATTTATATTAATTGTGTGTCTTTTCAGAAGCGATCAACAAGATTAATGAAGGCTCAATTTACGCTTTATACGAAAAATCATTCTTAATTTTCTCCTTTTGTTACTCTTACTATTCTTATGGCCGTTCCCAATTTATGATTCTGTGCCGATTGATTCGTCTTAACTACTGCAAATAAGCCAAATAAAGTGAACAGAGATCTGATGCTTGAAAAGACTTTAACCCAATTCTAAGGAATATTAGTGCTTTTATTTCTAAATCCACCACATCATATCTCGAACTTTATTTTTTTTTTGTAAACATGGAAAATTTTAATAAAATCATGTTAATTTATGCAATTTATTGTTTTAATATGTAATCAAAATGAATTTAATTTTTTTTAAAGGCTTGTGAAGTTAGTATACATATTGTTTGTGTTCAAAAACAATACAAAATATACGTAACAACGTAGTAAGCAACATAAGACAGAAGGGCAAAATAAAGTCTCACTTCCCATCAGATTTTTACGCAAAAAGGATTTGTTAGAAGCGCCATATCAAATCTTGAAAATCAATAATATAACTGGGAATTATATTGCGATATTTTCATTTAACATTTACACTTCTTTTTCATATCTTAAAATTCGCTAAAACTTCCGTACACCATAACTGGAGAGCCCCAGACCTTTTTTGATATTGATTTCCGTTAGGTATATGAAAACATTTCTCATTTGCATATGCACCACGAAACACGAAAAAAAAAAATAATTTAAATCCGCTCACCTTGAATGATTTTGTCAGTTTTTATTATTTTGCTGTAAATCTTGATCTTGAGGTGTTCTTTCGTAACGGATACAAACAAACGTGAAAACTTTCGAAATTTCTGTCAATTTTTTATTCTTTTTATCAATATAAAAATTCTGAAATAATTCCTATAAAAGGGCAAGAAATTGGTTAACATTGGCTTTGACTTATGCTACACTATAAATAAGGTACCAAGTTTATTACAGTTAATAGCGAGCTGGAATATTCCACATAATTATAATTAAATCTAGAAATTCACAAGACGTGCAAAGTTTTCACTGTATCTTAACACCTGCCTACCCAGGCGATGTCCTACTGCTATTGTGTGGATGGTGAGCAAGCAATCACCAATGGTGATGCTAATGTTGACTGCTGCACTGGAAATGTTTAGGGTAGTACAAAAACCAATGTAATTTAATAATGTAAAATACCTGCTCGCGCACAATTAGCCGGATCCTTTTTGTTAAATGTATAAAAAGACAAATTATGGTGGACCATCACGTACACATTATGACTAATGTATACCACAAGAAGAGAGAGAATCATCACAAGGAGGCTGATAAAAACATAAGCCAACACAGTCGGGGTATAGACAAGGGTATCGAACATGACCCTGCACTTATTAACAATTGCTCCTTTAGCCGAACATTAATACGAGTAGCAATTGATTCTGGATCGTTACCACTTATTTTAAAGTGAATTACTTAGCACAGCCTCCTATGGCATTTACGATCCTAAATTACTAGTAATTAAGCAAGACAGTTTTAATTTTAACATTCAACTAGCGATGATAGTGTAGAATATGTATTTACGAAAAACAAAAACTTCGTTCGCGTTCAGCGATTGACTTCGAACCGTAAAAATGTCGTAGTTTAAACGACCTTGAAGCCTAACAAATAGCTCACAGGTGGAACAAAAAACAATCGCCCTCTTCTCGATCAGAAAGTCTACACTGGAATGAGAAGACTCTGTTAATAATTTTAATTAGTAACCGTGATAGACCAAGACAAGCTAGACTCAACTCGTCGGCATGACGCTGGAAAATACAACCGTCGATATTGGTTGAGTATCTCTCGTGCTCGTGAGATATGAAGTGATATTAAGTTGTTTATGGTAAAGAAGTTTATTTACATGTCGCTTTTTCTCGTACCACAGACGGACTGCGGACTGCGGTCGCCTGATTTTATTACGAAGAAATTCACTTTAGTTCAAGCGTCTAGGTTTTGATAACGCGTTAAAAATAATTGTGCAACTTAAAAAGCTTTGAATAGATATGAATATGGTTTAGACTTTAGATACAATCATCCAATTCATTGTACAGCACGTGAGCCTCTCTATTCCAACAAGATACCATATTCTTGTTTTCGAGGGTTGCACTTGGCTAGAATGAGTCTCTGTTACGTATTGAGGGTATTATAAGGATTACTAGCGTCTAGATGGGGTGATGTTAGATTCAATTTATCATGGAAAATTTCGAATTGCTTTTTAGATACAAAAATAGAACACTCATACAAATTTTTGTTTATAAAAGACATAATGTGCATTGAGAAAACGACCTTGACACTGGCGTTGATATTAGATATTGATAGAACAATATAACGGCACAATATAATACTATATATTTACCCTTCATTTTATTGTCTATTTCCGGTGCAATCTATCAGCGAATGCATACATATTTTGTTGATAAAAAATTTGGGGAAGAGATTAAAAAACGCCGTAATCGAAGGTCAAAACTCCCAATCAGTCAATTTTGGAGATCGTAGTAAATGACTAACTAATAATGAAAAAACAATTTCTGTCCAGATATTTTATTATTAGTAATAGCATTTCAGTTTTTAAAAAATGCAGACATAATAAAGAAATAGATACAATTTTACAATTTTTTCAGCTACAGTTGTGTTGCTGCCACTTAATTGATAACGAATTAAATTGCAACCAATAAAACTGAAAAACTTCAAGTTATTAAATAATTCATTTAAAGGTTTAATGTGATAATTGAAAAACGTACAATTAGTTCATAATCTTTTGTAACATTAGGCATTAAGTACCATATCTGTGATTTTTTTCATTTAATGAAGATATTATTTTTATTTTAGTTAGAATCCCTGTTATGAAGGAATTCACCTGACCGGCAGGCTGTAACAGAAGTTATAAAATTAATTATCGCACCCAGTGCGTTTATGAACAATGTTACAATTTTTATATTATTCCTCTCAAACATTCGTTTGCTTATTTCAATCTGTACCTATTAAATATATTTTATATAGATTACAATAAAATTATAATTTTTTGATAATGTTAATGTTATATATTGTGGTTTCATTGTATGTATAATCCATTCTATCATCATGAAATTTATTTGTCATAATTCATAACCAATAAACATTTTAATTAGCAATCACACGGAAATCTTCGAGTTGCAAATTTAAAAAAAAACGGCAATAAACTCCAAACAGGAAACTTTAATTGTACAAACAAGCATCATCAAGTGACAAACAATTTTATTGTATGCTATAACATAAGATATTGAAACGTTATTGTAGCATCAATTTTTTTAGTTTAAAACAAATTTCAATTCATCAACATTATTTATGTACAGACTTGAATTATTGAAAATGTTTCTTTTAGCTATAAAATTAACAAAACAGGGATTATTGAGAGGTACTTAATGATTTAATTATAATTTAAATGATATATAAATAATTTTTTAATATTATTTTGTCTAGATCACTTACAACTAAGAGCTCAATAAAAGCCTGCCTTAGTATTTGCGCTAAATCAATTTGCTCATCTGTATTGCCTACTGTTTCCCGGAACAGGTTAAATAAAAAATTATCCTTTATATGTATAAAGTAATTTAATAGATAAAATTGAATTTAGATTAAATAAATTATGGATTTGTATATTATATAAAATATTTATGTACAAAATAGTAGAAATAAAAAAGTACTTAGAAAGGATTTATCATTTAAAATACAATTATTAACTTGCTCCTTCAAAATGCGATCGTGTTTAGTAGTTTAAGTTCTGTTTGTCGTACAAAGAGTTTTTCCGTTTTAATTTTTTTTTTTGCTTCCTAGTATAATATACTTGAATACAATTACAATTTATATATAATATTTTCACATTTTAAATTAATTTGCTCAAGTGCCTAATTCGAAGCTCGAAGAAGAGCATTTGGCCATTAAATAAATACACATTCATTGCATTAATTTTTTACAACAATGGTATAGCTATATTAAATGATATATTCCTTTTTTTTACAATTTCTGGCATGTAGTTACTTTTTTATTACTCCAATGACATTTATGGTTGTTAATTAACCCCTTCCATTAAGACATTTAAACAGATAGTGATACAAAACTATTGTACTGTGTAATGTTGCGTTTCAGGATATCAGCGCAAGGGCCAAGAACACGTTCGAATCTGAAATGGAAAATTATACTGCTGTAGGAAAACAATTTTCAAATTAATTCGTAACTTACCTAGCCCTATCTAACTTTACACATTTCAAAGGACCGCGGGCCACCACAGTTGCAGCTCGTGGTCTGTCAAGCAACAGGGCAATCTCACCGAAGTAATCACTAGGACCAAGTCGACCGACTTCCACTGGTTCTTCTCCTTGCTGTAAAATATTTATACTTAATATCTTCCAAGGAAAATAATTTCATTCTACTGTTTTCATACCTCTGCTCTTTTTTGCAGAACGACTGCTGTTCCCTCAACAATGATGTAAAAATCATCACCAGGCTCACCCTGTTTCACAATTGTTTCACAGTCCTCAAAACTAACCGGTTCGAGAGCATCAGCAACCGTTAATCGCTCCCACTTATCAAGACTTTCTGCAAAAGATATTGCATAAGTTTTACAGAAATACATAAATGATGTTAATTAAAATTTACCCAAAATAGATACACGCGACAAAAACTCTTCATACATTTTTCGTTTACGAATTGTAGAACCCATCAGAATTCGTCGGTATGAATCCCGATCAATTCCCCACAGTTTCACATCAGCCTTAGCTCGCACTGTAGCAGCCCGTGGAGTACCATAAATCAGAGCCAATTCCCCAAAACTGCCACCTTCACCTATTGTAGTTACTACTTCATTGTTTACATAAACCTGAAGTCAAAATAATTAATTAAACTTTGAGATAAAATGAAAGGCATATTTCTAAGATTTACCTCAACTTCGCCCTGATCGATAACGTAGAAATTGTCTCCCTCGTCTCCCTGTTGTATGATATTTTCTCCAGCTTGTATATTGATTGGGAACATCGCATCAAAAATATCAGACCTTTCGTTTTCATCCAGATGTGAAAATAATACATTTTTAGCTATTGCTTTAGATAGAGCAGCCATAGTTTTATAGTCCTTTGGCACCACCTTCTTCACGTAGTTGGTAGCATCCTCTTCTGTTACCGGTTCCGCTGAGATGCCACCCCGTCTTCGAACTGGGGGCGCAGCAGTCTGTGGCATTGGACTCAAGTCATCACACTCCTCTGGACTAGTTGCCTGTTTTGTGGCATCTAATTTAACTTGTTCCTGTAAAAAAAAATTAGAACATACATTATATTTGAAAATAATGATTTTGACATCAGATTCCTATTTTATTGAAGACTCACTAAAAAATACATTGAAGAAATACATAAACATACTCAATTGGTTTTCCCTAACTTAACAACAAATATACAAAGAATTTTTAAAGGTAACAAACAACTGCGACACTATTATAACGAGCAGTAATTCCGGCAACATTTGACCCAATTTGCTCGACGATTGTGGCACAGTTTGTTTCGGATTTGTTTTCATTCTTTCCGGACAAACATTTCTTATTCACATAACTCATCTTCATGGATGTGTGCCTTTTATTTGTGGATGACATGAAGAAGTTCACGCGACATAATCTTGAATATAAAATTCTCTTCAGAAGCTGGAAAGGAATGTGGAAATATGTAATATCGCTACGGGCTACTCTTCAGCAGAACGACAGCATTTGACAAGTACAACAATCAGTCATTTATACAGAGGACCATTTCTGAGCACATATCAATCACATAAAGTCTTCTGGTCAAAAAAATCATATCATGCTGTTTAAGAAACAATTCAAGACGGGCATGATTAAATTATCCGAATGCTCACAACATTCAGACAATTGATATAATTATAATTACAATTGATAATAATTTATATTTCCACATGCCCTTAAAACAGATATGAATAATTGTTTATTTGCAATATTTCTTAATTATAATAAAAAAAAACTTGTATGAAAAGAAATTTCATACTGTAGGTTGAATCTCTTCAATTGGAATTAATGTTATTTACGCATCGACATTTAAACTGATTTGAAAAAGCTTGCGTTAAATGCCAGCAGCTTTTTTAAAATCTATTGTCATATTTCGCCCAAATAAATTTATAAATAATTTTATGCTTGAAATAACATAAAAACGATTTATAAACGTGTAAAGAGGAAAGCAAAGGTCATTTATATTAAAAATGAGATGTTAATACAAAGGAATTTTCATTTGATTGGTTCCGCAAAATTCCAATTCTGGAAATCCCCGCGGTTTGTGCAAACATTTTCGTACAGCTAATTCACCTCTTCAGGTAAAGAATTCTTTGTTAACTGAAGTAAAAAACATTTATTTTATCTATAAAATCATGTTCATGAAGTAGTAGGAAAATTTATAGAAATTATAATCATGATATTGAGCACGCTTTCAAAAAAGTGGAAAAAAATTAGTCTCCTGAAAGAATGTATTCGGTGGAATTTCAAAAGAGAACGCGATTTAATTTTACCTAGGAAGATTATATTAATACAATATTCAAATTAATTCTTTCTACAAGCATCTTCTCTATTTCTGATAGCTTATTCCTCCAACACAATTTTCTTATATGAAATAACGCCTTCCAAGAAAAAATTCTTCCCAAATTAAATACCCCACAAAATTGTATTATTGCTTAGAATATTTAAATTATTTATAATTCAATTTGTCTACGAAAATAGAATAACGACGACTAATCTACCAGTTTCAAAAATTTTTATTAGAGAAAATCTTTTAGCAAAAGTTAGATAAAAAAAATCCTTAATATAATGAAATGCTTCTAGAGTTGTTGATTATTATTAAACAACCGAAAAATCGATCTAGAAAACAAAATAATTTGTCATGATTACACCTGATAGAAATTAACTTGAATCAAAACAAGTTAAAGAGCTTCAAGGAGCGTTCAATGTTGAATGTCAGTGGACCAAAATGAAAAATTTATTGAAAATATTTACGAAATCAAAAGTCAGTTCAATAAATTTATTTATTAGTGTCCAAAATCTTTAAACTCGCCGCTCTTAATCAATTACCAGGTTCAATACTTTTGAAGTCAAAAAACATTGCTTGAACTCGCAAACATTAATCTTAATGAGTAATTATTGCATGCGACAGGTTCAATTGGGAGGCTTGGTTTGCAGTTAACAGTGCGCGTAATTAAATTTGAAGAAATCATTCGTAGGAGTAAGGAACATTCATGCCACTTGAATTTCCAGAAATAAAAATTTCAACCTCTTCGTAACGACCAAGCCACAAAACATCTCATGGCTTTAATAAAGGAAAACCTGAACTTTCTACTTTCGTCACGTATTGCAAATGTAAAGGGTTAACAGTCATTCTTTGTCAGGTACGTCTTGAAGATAGCATGGAAATGGGGGTCATTCTTGTGGCGCACACCCCTTCAAGCAATTAAGCGTGCACTCGGGGTCGGGTAACTGTTAACGTAAGCACGGATGGGTTGGATTGTTGAACGTCATAGATAATGGCCTAGAAAAGGATTCCGTAAGAGTTGAAAATTCAATGAATTCCACAAAAAAATGTTATTTTTATCTAAGAATACTTTTCTTTGCTGTGACTTCTAAAAGTGATAAGTAAATTTCACTGAATTCAGTGCTCTGCCTGGGTGAATGATTTGGAATGAATAAAAGAAATCAAAAATGAAGCACGTGTTTCAAATAAAGACAAAGAAAATACTATTTTCATTTTTCTGTTTGAAAAAGGAACTTTTTCTATTATTTTCAAAAACGTGGAACAAACAAAAATAAACCACAAAATTATTACTAAAAGGTTTTCAGTAGTGCTTATTTTAGTATTATTATAATATATAATTTCAAAAAATTAATACATAGAAAAAAAACTTTCCCGTAAAAACAGTGTTTTTAGTTTTACTATAACTCATCTACATAAGGTAGTAGGTATTTAAAAAATGGTGATAAATAAAATTAATTAAAAAAAGACAAATGGTTTGATTTTATGATGATAAGTTTTTTATGTACAGTGCAGAACGCTGTCATCTTTGCATTATTATTAAAGATTTTATCCATTCCTTCTGTGGTAACGGGATAAAAATTTGATAGACTGCATTGTCATCAACAACTATCTCTATAAAAATATCTCTAAGTATCCGAATTTCGAATTCTAACGCAGCGCCTCTCGGTCCGTTGAGAGCGTTTTGTATTATAATATTTTACTACTGCAAACTTTAAACGCGTTTTTCTCAAAACCACATTTTTCAAACTGGGCGTAATCATAACTCAAAGAAATCTTCGCCAATCGAGTTGAAAATTTTACTGTAAATTCAAAACTATACTGTCTATAGAAGTATGTAGGATTTTTTTTATTTTTTTGCGTAGTTCTTTTGTATATAAATAATTTTCTTGCGAATTTTTCCAGAAATTTGGAATTGTTTTTTTCAACCACGCGCCATTTGTGCAAATATCAATATATCGAAAAAATCCTACGTACTTCTGTAGCTGTTCTCATCTATATTCAAAAACTTCTTAGTTTTTTATCCTAAGCTCAAAATTGCA
This sequence comes from Leptogaster cylindrica, assembly GCA_963082835.1. Taxonomy (NCBI): domain Eukaryota; kingdom Metazoa; phylum Arthropoda; class Insecta; order Diptera; family Asilidae; genus Leptogaster; species Leptogaster cylindrica. The sequence continues at coordinate 4,867,257 of OY720109.1, forward strand.
GGAGCAACTCTTACGCCCGTTTGCAATTACAAAAAAAAAAAAAAAAAAAAAAAGAGGTCATGGGAGAAATGCTGTGGAGCCGCCATTTTGAATTTAATCATCATCCAAAAAAGTTCTTGTTATATTTTTTTAGTTGTATAATAAATACCTGTTTACAGAATTTCGATTGATTCCACAATTTTGGTTATAGCTTTACCCCTTATATTAATTAGCCATCGAAAGATTTGCCGATATGGCACAAATCCACAAGCAAGTTTTCGCGAAGTTAATATGGGTTTATATTAAAAACTACAAGAAAAGTGAAAGTTTTCTCTTTGAGTAAAATGTTGAAAATATGAATTGAAAAACATCACTATAAATTCTTCATATGTATTTGATTAATTTATTTCTCAAGCCAAGACAGAATTCTTCGTTCGAATTTGTTTTAATTAGAATGTTTACATTAAATTTTAATTGCTATAAAACATTTAATCGCACTGAAGTAATCTTTGATCCGTTTTTAATCAGTTGAACCCAAATCAACAATATGTAAATACAACTGAAACGAGCTGTTGACCCACCAACGGCTAAAAATAATCCAAAGTTTTAGCGAAATTTGTCTTCATCTAACATTTTGCATATTTTATCATTGTTACTTTTACTTTAATTCGATGAATTCATGTTTTGGACTTCGACAAGCAGTAACAACTCAACCATTTACCATAGTGTATAAAATTATAAATAATAAAATAGTATGCAATATAAAATTTTCCTTGGATCTGTTACGCAATGTAAATGAATGCTTCCTACAAATCTAGACTTTAGTAATATCAATCATATGAATACCTACTAAAAAAAAAATAATAAATGAAATATTCCAAACAATTTTTAAGAAATTCGTGAGCCAACATTCGACTAGAAATTCACAAAAAAAACATTTTAAGTTAACTAAAGAAAAGAGAATATTTGTAAAAGCAATTTTGTCTTTTAATCACAATTTAAACTTGTGATTTTGTTCCTATTTTTATAATTTATCTATATATTCAAAAGTAAATAACAACTGAACTTTCAACATGAAAATATCCAAGAATTTTGTGACGCTTGCTGTCATAAAATATAAGCACAACAGAGTGTTAACGGCATTTCCATATATTTGGAACCACAATACATAAATTTTAGTACCTACGAAGTAAATAAAATTGTTTTTAAATTTGTTTTTCGTTGTAATTCAGACAATAAACCCGAATGACCAAGTTTCATTATAAAAAATTTCAGCTCACCATTTTTACAAGGATAAAACTCTCATAAAGAAATAAAATTATCCTAAAGCCAAATATCAAACAGCGTAGAATGGAAATTTTATTAACCCTTTCGTGTTTAACATTAATGATGTCAAACTAGAAGGAAATCTGAAGGGTGTGTTATCGTCAAACTGTTGGTCAACGTTCCAGTGTTTTTCACAGAACAAACCTATTTCACATAACTATTGTATATAGGAAGGACATTTGAAGATTCCATCTGAATAAAATTGTTTCGAAAACATAAAGACCTCCCAAACCCGAAACAAATGTATAAATATAAGAACAATCACAAAGCCAACATGTACAGATTCTATGACAAACTATTTTACAATATTATTTACACAACAAACGTTCGTATAGACTCAGCCGAACTCGATTACATAAGAGTTTAATTTTGTGGGCCTAAAATACATTCGTATCAATGACGACTACATAAATTCCGTGCGATTGAGAGTGCGTCATTTCCACTACACTTTTCTTAAATATATTTAACTGAATAAATTTTCTGTTTTGAATATATTCTGAGAAGATTCAAATTGTTTCTTTTGAAATTCTTTGCGCATTTTGGCATCAAGCCACCAACGCTTTTCATAAATTATATTTATCGTTTTGAAGCAAATAATGTAACCAAAATGTGTTAAATATGTATTTTCAAATAAGTCAACCTAATCTGAAAAACGTAATGTAAATTATATTTCTCAGAAAAATGTATGTTCAAAAGATTTCAGAATATAAAAAAAACCGTTAAAAATCAAATCAAAAGAGCCAATTAAAAAAAAAATTTTGGGATTATTCGCCTTTCATGAATTGACCCTTTGCAAATAAAAGTGAAAATACTTTGGCGTTGGGAAATTCTGAACGAACAAAAAGACCTCTTCAAAATCGATTTTCACGTTGATGTAAAAGAAGAGGATTTGGGAACTGTAATTAAGGAAGCTTATTAATTTAAGGTTACAAATGAGCCTACCCGGATCAAATTAAAGTTTGTGATTTTGTTATTATTTAACCAGTAGATATTACAAACAGTGCTGAGGTAAATGAAGGCTCTTTTGAAGTGCGTAATATTTACATGTTCGGTAGGAAAGTGTATTTTATTCAACGTAACAAGACACCTGAATTAATTTTATGCTTAATTAAACTGGCATATAATGAAGAAGTTGAGATTGAGAAACCAAAACTAACAAGATAGCAACAATAGATAAAACGATTTGATTGTAAATGCTTGAATAAATGTTTGAAGAAACTGTTACGCATATGCGTATGTAAAAAAGTTTATACGTACTATATATTTCCTGGAATGTACAGTACATTCTGCTGAAATAAATCACAGGGGAAAAGGAGATAAATTTAAAATAAAAAGGTGCGTTTTTTTCTGCCCAAAAGAAATTGCTTTTTCACAGTTCAACATTTATGTATGTAAGCCAAAATAAATAATTCACTACAATGCTGCGATGAAAATCGTGTAAATAAGCTGAATCGATTTTATTAGAAAATTGTTTATTGTGCCAAAACTTTTTTCCAAAAAGGTGTATCGAAAGGAAAGAGCGTTGAATTTTCTTCTCCAAGAGAAAAGCCCTTGAATAAAAGAAAACACTGAGAGGACCTGAATAAGTCAAAGTTGATATATTGGTAAATATTTAACGAAGTTGTTATGATTGAGTGCTCCACAAGGACGGAAATGAAAAATATATCGAAAATAAAGTAATATCAAGTCATTATATACCTACACAAAAGAATACTATATATATATCCTGCAGGTAGTGAATATAATTGTATGAAAAATGTGGTTTATGATTAGTGCTATACTATACTGAATTAGGCTCCAAATATTTATAAATTATACAATACTGGTAAAGCGCGTTATTAATATTAGTAAGCAACTCTCTCAATGACTCAGAACAGAATGAATTAAAAATATTCAGATTTTTTCAGCGGAACGCTTGATCAACGTTTAATTTCTCTTTTAAGATGTTGGATTCTTTCAATCGCATTTTGGTATGACTCTTTTTGTTCCTGTAGAATTGTAGAGGGTAAGAAGCTGTTTAATTAATTTGAATTTTCATCTTGAATATTCTATAAAAAGCAGAGCCAAAGTATAATCTTGCAGAATTGTGTGGTTTCTTCTCATGTAACAATTCCATGAATAGAATTAAGGGGCATGTCTCCGGATTCGTTTTTGTAAAGTGATTTAATTTGACTTAATTAATTTACCGCCATAAAAGGCAACGATTGCAATCTGCCAGTTAAAACTGGCATTCCTCTAATCATATTCTTCATTCTCCAATGTCTGATTACGCCCACCACATCAACGAAGAATCGATCATGTCAAAAGCACGCTTTAAATAAATAAAGCGATGTACTTATCACAAATGAAGGCATTTGTTCAGAAAACCAATTTTAAGCGTAGGTACACGCACAGAAATTAGGTTTCTGGCTGTAGCCTGTAACTGTTCAATTAAAAAATAATAATAATATCTCTAGAAAGTGGCGGACTGTATATGATCTTTGGGTTATGCGCACCGATCGGCATAACCAGCATGGAATTGGGACAGCAACCGGTTCCTCTGACTTGCCATTTAATTTGACCGAAGAGTCATTGGTGCAATTCCAACATTCGCTAATGGATAAAAATGTGGAAAACTGTTCAGAAAATTTTCAAAAAATATAAGAGCAAACACATAAAAATCGACAGGAAAACTGGATACATCGCCCCCATGGGTCTTATATAAAAAATATAACACCTACATTACATTAGTTTTCTCAGCTGCTGATTCGAACGATATTATGTAAGATAAGAGGCTGTTATGGTGCCATGCGAAAATTCGTTAGATATCGTTGCCATGTTTCAGTGAAAGGATATGTGGAGAAAGGAATTGGTTCTATTAGGAATTCACCATGACGAGTGGGTGGATATTTTTGGTCCTGACGAAGAAATGCCAAATAAGTAATTCTTCGATAATGCTCAGCATGTCATCTCAGCAGTTTTCGGATACCTTTGAATATTATTACTGTGTGAAACTTTAGGGAACATAGAACGTCAATTTCACTCAAATGAGACAACGAATCCCTGTGAACATGATAAACCACTTAAATGTTTAAAGGTGGAGGAAATAAAGAGTTCATACAGAATAACTGGACAGAAAAGGGGAAGGAGATAATATTATTTACCTCTGACATTTTCCTTTGCGGTTATAAATACGGACAGCTTGCGAAGGGAGTTGTTAATCCAATTATTCAACTGGTGTACTGCACGGCAGCTTGTCTGCACTGCACTCAATACTCAAGTAATAATATACAACGCTCCTTTGACACTGCATTCACCAGCAGAGCATCGAAATTTTAAAAATTTATTCAAGCACTTACAGCAGGAAATTTTCAATCGGACACACTTGAATTTTCAATAATTGAGGAAATTCGAAAACGTTTGTAGATTGTGAAGAACACAAACGAGGCATGAAAACCTTGCGGGGCAGCGCGCCAACTGATACTCGCGTATTAAAAAAACAAAACAAACTACAACAAAAAATTGAGGAGGCTTTCTAAGATAGTTCCCACGTGGGGAGCTCAAATGTTACAAAACAAGTGGAACAAACGCGCGAAACAAACTGAGCCCGAGTTGACGAATGCAAACATCGGGAGCCCCAAACCGAATATACCAAGTCAAGTGTTTGTGAATACGCGACTTCTCCGAGGAGTCATGGGCTCACTTTCTTTCTCATTGGCAAGACCGACGAAAGCTCCAATTCCATCGTGTGTGCGAAAGGAGTACATTAATTTTTGCGGGGGTCTGCACCCCAAAGATGGCACTCTCGTACCGTCGAGATTCAGAGTCTAATAACGTTTAATTACCCCAATAGCAGCGGCTCTCGCACGATGGAAAATTGAAAACCAGAGGCCACTGCATCTGCTTAGCTATACGACCGCGACGGCGGGCGGCTGCATTAAATGCTGTAAGATCTAAGGTGGGGTGTTGTTTTCATTACCAGGTGTGTAAACACAGCCAGGGAAGAGAGAGAGAGGTTGTGACGAGGTTGTAAATAAATGATGGAATGTCCCGGTTAAACGAACTTGTGTAATAAAACACTGTTTTAAGGACTGGATGCTAATCCAATTTAGTTTTGTTTGCAGGCGGCCTGACTCATGTGATTTCAGTACATCCTTATAATCATAAGACGTACTGAATTGAAAGTGTTTTGAAATTGTTCATTTATGAATAATAAACAAATTATACGGGCAAATGTTTACTATTCGAACACTTAATTAAGCATAAAGATATCCAAAGGGAATAATTCAACAAAATTTATGTAGAAATGTACTGAAAAGCTGAACTTTTAATTAAAGCTGTACAGTTTGTTAATAAACAAACCACTTGACGACACTTTACCCTTTGTCGCGAAAACAGTTCCTATCCTTTGAGCATCCACAAAAATCAATTCATCTCCTCTTCATTTTTGAGTTGAAAATCCTGCGCGAGGGTAGACAAGTACTTATAAAAATCCCTTGAGAATATGCTAAAAGAATTTGTAATAAATGAAAGCACGAAAATAGACAATTTAAGCCTCTTAACATTTAATATATTTCAGAGCGTGGCAAATATAGAAAATATAATCTTTTGATGGTACAATTTGAAAAAATGTTAATTGAAAAAATGCCAATTTTCTGCCTACAGTTTTTTTATAAATTATAAAATTTTTTTTATAATTACAATTACAGAAGATATGAAAAATATAACTGAAAATGCTTTAGAAAATGCCACAGAGAATTTTAAGTATTCTTATAGCCAGGTCAATAATCTTTTCTCAAGTGCTTATTGCAGCCATGTAATTTAAAATGACTCGTTATATCTGATTCTAATATAGATATCCAAGAATAGCTTCAAAGTGGAACGTTGAAATTCATTTCGAATTAATAATATCAAAGTACTATTTGGATCGTCTTCATTTGAAGAGACATCTAAGCAACTAAAAGTGTGATAATCTGCCTCTAGAAGTGCTCAAATCAAAATTTCATTACAGAATACGGCAAAATGAATTTATAGGAAAACAGGAAAGTGTAGGTAGAATTAACAAAACATATTTCAAATGTTAAATAAACACTAGATGGAGATACACAACCAGAAGTTTTAATGCTATGTACTTACCAACGGAAGTCTTAACATGTTCGTACTCATGATTATTCAAAGTTTAATAAATGTTTAAAAATTCTCAAATTTGGCAGTTAATTTGTATATTTATAGCTTTCAATCTGTGATTAGAAAAAACTTCAGTGATATTGAAATAACAACAGTATACACCTCACATTATTAAAAATAACTTACCAAAAAAAAAAAAGTTTTAACTTTCAAATTTTACAGTAATAACAATATTGTCAATCGTGGTAGAGTAAGCCACCCCCACCTCCCCTCCCCATAGGATAAGGATAATATTAAGAACTGAAATAATTGCCAATATTATTTTCCAATAAAAAATGATTTACCTAATCGAAAAAAATTGTAAAAAAAAATTCTATGCAATCAAATTTTGTTGTAAATTTAATAAAGAAATCTCTGAAATCGCTGATCTTTCAAAAAAATATCTCGAATATTTTATATATGACAGGTCCTGACGTTTTTTGGGATTCACGTCATACAAATTTCTTATTATAAATTCATGAAGCCTGTCATTACTCCTTTCACCGCATCTTGAAAAAGATTTCAAAATATGATAAGCCCTTTTTTATTGGAAGTCATGGCGAACTATTTAATAATTTCATGTTTTTTGTATTTGGAGTTTTTTGGCACAAATAATATAATACATGGAATAAATTACAAACCATGAAACCTTTTATAACTTTCCGGAGCGTTGTTGAAAATACCCTGACAGCAAGAAAAGGAAACTTCGGGCTACAATTCGGAATGAATTTCTCTCGAATATTTGAAAAGTTTTATTGTTTCAGGGACTTTTAACTGGAAAGGAAATATGAAAACAAGTTGAGGTTCTTCTCAAAAATAATTAAGTAATTTCTCACTTTGGTAAAGTGAGCCGAGGTAATAATATTTATAAGTGGAAGGGATGAGATGCAAAGTTTTCGAAATTTCACTCTGACTTTTGTGTTTATTTAGGAATACGCAAAATTTCTTCAATAATTAATTATTTTTCTGCTAAATTAATCATAAGTACCTACCTAATAAAAGACGAAAGAAATGAAATAATGAAAAATTCTGAATCTCGGAGGTATGAACAAAGTTATTTTCATTGCGAAATTCGTTGGTGTATAACAGTGATGCTGATTTGTATTCATTTCGAAAAATTTGTTAACAATCTTTGTAAAAAATTTAATTGATTTGAAACAGTTTAACCAATAATGTAAAATGTCCAGTTGGTGGGCAATTATTTTTCTGAATGAATAAACTTGAAAGGGAAAGCAATTTCAGATTGGCCATTTTTCACATCCATTTTACAATGCTCCCCGTGGTGTTCTGGATTGCGAAGGTCGAAGGATCACTGATTCATGTTCACTTGTTTGGAATTTGTTATATAATTTGTATAATCCATGTTTAAAAAACAAAACCTTAAAGCATTACAGTTCAGATCAAAGATATAAAAAGGATTCTGGAATATTGTGTACCCTATCTAAACACTTCCTGCTCCATTAAATCATTTACTAGGGACATTCCCATTCGCTGATTAACTTCCTGTTTTTAAGTACTTTGTCCTTTACAAAGTTTCTACCTTTATTGAGAACCAATCAATCAATTACCGCTTTTAGAGGGACTTGTTATTCGATTTTTAAAAGGATGTTACATAAACGTAAAACTTGATTAATTAAACAGAAGGGGTTGTATTACACATGTACCTAAACGAATTAAAGCTATATAGCGTGTATAGTAAATTGTTTCTATTTTGTGATGAAAGTGTTTTATAAATTCGTTTAAACAAACTGCAAAAGTTGTTTATACATAGTAGTAGAAGTTTTGCAAGAGAACTGTAATATTATACAATTAATACAATCTCGGAAAAATCGCACAAAAGTAACAGAAAAACAAACACTATTTAATAAGCAAAGACAGCCCAAGGCGACAGAAAACTAATCTTGCGAAAATAGATCAAGCACTCTTTGAAATTAGTGTTCTCTGTGTTTGCAGTGCAAATGTAGAATCATTTTTTAATTATAATTATACATACACCGCAAGAAGATTATGAAGTAGCAATGCAAAATTATTATAGAATAATTCACGTACGTGCATGTACAATTAACAACGGAAACCATAGTTTGTTTTCAATTTTCTCAATTAAACACAATCATACATTAATCATTTAATTATTTAGCTGTGAAGAAAAGTTTTCCTTTTGTTTTTACTAATAGCAATTGAACTAAGCATTTTTTTCAAATGTTTCATACAACAGAACAATATCCAGATATTCGAATCTGCAATGCTTTCGGTTTTCAAGGAAAGAACAATAAAGCATTTCAGAATCACTGATTACAGAGAAATTCGCTCGTTAAACTTCCATTACAAATTGCGGAGGGATGGTGTTTCAATTTTATTGTTTTATCCGGCTTTGTTTTGTCAGAATACTTTGAAAAATGTTCATCATTTTCATCCCTCAAGAAAAATGATCATTATCATAAAATCAATAAAAAACAAATATAATAATTTATGTTTCATTGTTCTTTTTAAGGAAGGTGAAACAAATCGAAAACGTTTCTTATTGTATGATTATAAAAATCTTGAAAGAACTTCAGTAAAAATAGCATTGAAAAAAAGGTGAAGGAAGGGGGAAGGATCAATACCGGTAATCGCAAATAACCATTGGCCTGTGGCTAAAATCCTTTGTGAAACAATTCTACTTTGAATCAAAGTTCTTAATGAACGCTCATTAAATCTGTCATTCTTCACATATTGTCAACATCAAAGTACCTAATCAACTGGAAAGTTTACCCCGGAGTTTCTATTTACATTCATTATTAATTCTGAATTCATTGAATTTTCATCGCTAAAATAATGCAAACAAATATTTGAAGTAAAACTGTTTGATTCTACGATTTTCAAAATAAATATTTCAATTGTTCATTATTAATAAACGAAATTTCAGTATATAGTGAAAAAACACATCCTGATATTATGTAGTATAATAAATGCTTCAACACCAAATAACAACACCATTTTTGTTCGAAGTAAGGACGAGACTAAGCGCTTCTGATTTACGTAACCTTTTCTGAAAAGTCGTTATAAAGTACAAAATAAAAATTAATTTCAATAAAAACCAACGTGGAACGTGGGTGTCGCTGTAGACAGTTGGGTTATGAATATACGGATACCGTTAAAATGCTCAACTCACGTGGAATGAATTTGAAACATTTAACAACTTTAGGAACTAATTTAATAACAATTTCGTTTATCACTGCGATGTTTTTTCATGGCTGTTTCTTCGTTTTTGTGGAATATCTATGAATACTGATTTAATTTCAACCATAAATAATTCATTGAATTTTCTATTCCCGTTTAACAATTTTTCTAGGATACAAAAGTATCCCAGCATTTGAAATTTTTTGTGACCTTTCATCCCAATAATGTGGGTGCAAAATACAATAGACAAATGCTTCTATAATAGTAATGAGAATTATGTTCTAATTTTAAAGGCAAATTTATTTGGAACGTGCAAAATTTATTCAAGTTTTGCTACATCTATTCCCACCACCAGGATTACGAGGCTCAAGTATTTTCTATTCAATTCCAGTGATCCTGAAATTAAATTTATTATGGTATGCATGTGTGACGCAAATGTGATAACAATTTAGAAGCAAACGGGAATCATTTTCCAGGAAAATCAATTTCAAATTTGATTTACAAAGGATATTATTCAACGTTTGTCTATGAAAGTAAACCATCTGAAAGTGCTGGTAATATCTTGAGATAATATTTTGTGGTGAGCTCTGAAATCAATTGAATACTGTGTGAATAGCGAGAGGAAAACTTTGTTTGAATAAGATTTAATTTGCTTGTTGAACGGTTTCGCAATATCCATGAAATTATGTGCGAAATTGATATTGTTTGAAAAATGGGAGCGGACTTGCTTCTAGCAAAACAAAACGCGTTTTTATAATCACAATGTTTGATGCTGATGATAAATCTACAAAATTATTTCTACTTTTTCTTAATAATGTTCATCTCAAGAACTTTTTTTAATAAAAATAAAAACAAAATCAGGCAACGAAAGGGAGACTTTGCCAACAGTAAAGAACATCTATCCCATGAGAAATCTGGGCAGAAGATCAAAATTAGTATTCTTTGGCAGCCCATAAAACTTGTCTTATATCCAAGCAATGAAATGAAGAACGAAAATATATGTCTTTAATATCTTACTTGGAAAATTTGAGAACCTTTTCCAAAATAAGTATAGTTTGTAATTAATTATACAGACTGTTACTTAAGAAATTTCAATAATTCTTCAAACTTTTACATTGATTTTTTTTAAGCACAAGCAACTAGTTTCCAAAGTACAAGCAATTTCGCCAGCAACTAAGAATAGGTTTGATTGTGCACGATTCGCGGGTTTGATTCATCTTTTTCATTTATAAATGCGCAAAAAGTTATGTGATGTGAAATTAATGAACGCGTTGTACGTATTTCAAACTTTCTCCTTTCACATTTCCTCACAATCCCTAAACTTACGAGAACAATGGAGAGATTACTCCAAAATTTAACATACATATGTAATATAATATATATATAGAATCAATTCAGAGAAAGAAAAAAAGTATACAATAGAAACCGCTTATAAGAATTCTCTCAATGAAACTTTTTGTTATACAAAAAATAACTTCCCTCAACAATGTTCACAGAAGCATGACTATAAATTTCGTGTTTACTTTTTGGAAGAACTTGTTTATCACAAAAGGTGTATAAAAAGGAATAAAAATTATTTTGAATTTTCTATATTATGTTTTTGTGTAGCATTATTAGGGAAAACTTGTAAAGCTTTTCCGTGGATAAGAAACCTGTAAACCTCCCCGGCTTACAGCACACCTGATGAATACTGTTGTTATTTCTACACACTATAAGTAACTAAATAATTACAGAATACTGATTTACACTTTTTAAACTTGAACTTGACTTTCAGGTCCTTGTTTACAAACAAAGTGCTCAAGGAAGACCGAACTTTAATTCGAGCAACGAAAGGACACGTTTCTCGATGGAGCTGTGATAAGAAACTGAATCCAAAAATCAGAAATGTAAAGCCCCCCAACATTAGAGCTTCAACATAGTACTGACCTTCGAAAGTTAAAATTCTTTGGAGCCTGAGCAAATACATTGCTGTGAACTCTATACTGAACTTCGGATAGCTCCTCGGATGTGAGCACCGAAAACAACACGAACACACAGGTACAAGCAGAGCTTTGAATGGCGTCATCGCGCCTGATATCAGGAGTGAAGCGACGCCGACGTCGTGCCACTTATCGGTATAGATTGCTTTCTTCGGATACACATCCTGAAGTGTGTAATTTATGCTGGATGTTATGATGCCAGGCGAACATTCGATTGTTGTTTGTAAACCAAATGGATTATGTCGACATAAATTGCTCATTTCAGTATTTTACAAAATCAAGTGTTTTTGAAATATTGGCATGTGAAATAAAAACATTTTGTTGATGAAAAGTTAAACGTTTTACAAAGACTGTAACTGCTGTGGCATAAGTCTATCGTAAACTACAAATTGTTCAAAAAGCAAGATATTAATCAAGATACAATTAAGAAAAGTGCTGAAAGGATAACGATTAAGATTATCACATTGAATTCCTAGTGACGCTGGCCAATAAAATCAGGAACAGGAAGAAAACATATTGGACATGTCGGGCACAGCAATAATTGAACGTATACATTCAGTTCGATAGCCCAAAGCCCATTCGCATTGGTTCTTAATTGTGCTCGTAATGAATATCGAAGATGTGTTGACATTGTTAAATTGAACAGATGAGCTTATCGTACGTGACCGTGGATGACACTCAATTACTGACTAATGAGTCGGATTGAACTTAAGATAATAATAGTTAACTCTAGTATAACTCAGCTTCATGCGCTCAAAAATCAAAATCACTTGTTGAACTATTGTGCAATTACAATTGCAATCGTTCAATAAAATTATAGTATTGTTGTTTTTTTATCGTATAATGATAAGCACATTGTCCTTTTAAAATAATACTTCCTTAAATAAAAAAAGGTTAATATACATTATATAGGTATAAATAAAAACTCCATATGTTTAATATAATTAGGAAACCAAAAATTATAACGTACACTTTTTGGCGGGCAAGGCTCAGATTGTTCTGATTTGATAAAGTTTCCCAAATTATCCAGCACCGAAATATTTTGGTCACCGTTCGTTTTCTCGGAAGAGTTATTTACTTGAGATGTTTTACTTGTTTGTTCTTCATTACCACCTGCCAGTCGAACAAGATTGGTGCGTAATGAACGTTGCATGTTTGAGGCCACATTATTTCCCATCGCTTAATAATGAGATCACATAAACACAGTGAGAAAAAATTATATAGACGTATCTATTTTCCGCACGAATTTTAAAAATAATATTATGTACGAAAAACTATTTTCGCAAAACTTTTACTTTCGTGGTCTTCAATTTTAGTCCTCAAAGTGGGAGCTGACAATGCGTTATCATGAATCGTCCAAATGGGATATTCATGTGCTTTATCAAAGCAATTCAACGTAATCAGATTGATAAGAGTATCGATTGCTTTGAATGTGATAAAAATGAGTGTATTTAAAACCAGTTATGAACATAGATGGAGACCTATACGATAGATGTAATATACTAGAATATTTTTGCAAATGTGTATTATAATCTTCAAGAAAATCAATAAATAATAATTTGGGTTTTCCACATTATGTTACGTTAATTATATTGATACCTAATGTAAAACCTAAATAAGGATATCAACTTAATGCTGCATCGCAAGGAGGATGAAATTAACTTACATCTCTTTTACTTATCATTTATAGCTCCATAATTTGGAGGAAAAAACCGTGGATAAATAATAATAGAATTTCAGGAATTTGAGTTGTAGATATAAAGTTAATTAGTTTTAAGAGCATATTATTATATATATTATATTGTAATCTAATTGTTGCATAATAGTGAGCCTGGAAAAAGCAGATATTTCTTTATACAATTAAAATAAATTATGAAGAATGTAAACAAACTAAGAAATATTCTTAAACAGTTGGTACCACTGAAAACAAAATTTTGACAGCTGATTAAGATATGATGAAGATGATTCTTACTCACCCTTTCGAGTTTTTGAAAATATTGTCGCAGGAATGAAATCGGATTTTCTGGACGACTGACACATAATTGCACAATGCAATCCTTTAAAACACGTTGAATACAATGTGTTTGTATATAATTTTCACATTCACGGAGACTTTGTTCTTCCTCTAAAGTTGACGCCATGTTTGTAGACATTGCGTTGTATTTTCGATAATCCTCTTCTTTGAGCTCTATGATTTCGATATTTTTACTAGTTTAAATGATCACAAACACTTGAGAGATCGTCTGAATTGAGAATATTGGGGTTTATGGCAGAATTTTGGATTAAAAGTTTAGTCAGAAATTCTGCGATAGTAGCACACACACTTAACCCAAATTCACAATAAACTGTCATACTACACAACTGTCAAAATTTCATTCGAATAAAAAGAAAGCACCCAAACAAAAAAGTATAACAATATTATTTTCGTTCACAGTGACACAGTCAAGCTTTTTCATAAATAAAAATTATCCGTTTCAAATCAAACTAAAAAAAAGTTACACCGCACAAATTTTACAAAATTCGTCTTTTCTTTATTTCATATCTCCAAAAATGTTGAATGTGGAATCTTTTCTAACTTGGACAATGTGATTCGAGTAAAAAATAGCCATAGTTGACTGAAATATGTTTTTTTTACTAAAAATAACGGAATTCCTAAATCTAGAAAAAAACAATATAGTATGGATAATTAAAATTTATTTCCAGAGTTTAAAAGTTTCTCCTAATAGAAATGACTAGAGAGCAGTGTTAACTTTAAATAAATAATAAATAAACTTAATTAACTAAAATTACAAAGGCTTTTGAGAGCATCAATATTAGTAAAACAGAAAAATAAATAAATTACGCTTTGAACACTAATTTTTCTTCACCTCTTCGTAGAGAAGTGGTAGCTCGGACTCCAGTCGTAGCAACCGTACGTAGGTCACAAGTTTCCAATCCTTCTTATCGTCATCTTTGTTCGTGAATGTCGTGTAATAAGACACCAGTTCTTGAGAGTCGTCCTGATCCAAATCAGCAATTAAAACAGAATTCTCCTGGTAGTTAAGGTCCGGTTGGCAAATGACCTCGTTTTTATCGGTGCGGCAAAATTGGACAATGTTGCTTTCACTCGTGTTTTCTATGTGGATGTGTGCTGAATTGAAAATTATTAAAACCACAGTTTCCTTGATCAATCTCATCTTGTAGTTGGGTATGATGTTGCTGCTGCTTTTCTGTTTCGTTATATTTGCAATACTACGTTCTGTGCGCGCATTCTCCCTAGAAACCTTAAATGATTTTCGTTTTGTAATCAAATGATCAAAAATATTGTATTCTGAAGATGAGGAAAACTCGCTCGCTCGCTTTTGCCGTGATGAGTTAAAGGTACTGTGATTCTTACTCCATTCCCAGAACTTCATCACGAATCCATCAAATTTCATTTTACCGTCCTTTGACTTGAATGATAATTGGGCTGGCACCATTCCGTACATCGTGGAACCATTGAAATTCGATATAACCTGTGTTTTCCCATTCTTGACCTCGGTTATGGTGAATGTTACGTTGCAATTTTCAGGGCACTTACCCCGATTCTCGACTACCAGCTCTTTCCCGCTTATGGAGTATATGTTGCGCTGCGCCTCGATTTCCTTCCGTTGTCCGTAAAGTTTGTGTTGCGGAATATGTGCAGCACTCAGCCTTTGACCAATTGACTTGTTCGTGATAAGCGAGTAAAGCTCCGACAAAGATTTGAATCGTGAAACTTCAGTGTCATTATTGATGCAATTAAAGCTGACAGAAAGTGAAGGATCCAGCTGGAATTTGTGGACATACGAACAATCTAAAACCTTATAGCCATGTTCTATTGGTTGACCAGATCGTCCTGATAAAATTCTCAGAAAATTCCGAGCTCTGTCTCCGTTATTGGTGGCAAACAGCAGTTCATTGGTTCCATCTCCATCTAGATCGGGAAGCATTACAGGAAAGTCCAGCACGTCAATTTTTTTCGAAGATTTATCGAAGAATTTCCAAATCCATTGACCAGATACAGGATTAATAGCACCTAACTGGCCTTCTTCATCGATTACTAGACAGTCTGGTTTCCCATTTTTGTCAGCATCCAGCAGGCTGCAGTCAATTGCAATTGGCTCATTCACCATTTCATCGAACCAGGCGATTGCTCCAGAACTTCCAATTAAGGAAATTATTCCATTACGTTTCTTGTTGTTAATTCCAAATTCCGGAAAGAATTTATCACCGCGATACATGAAAATTAAATTCCTCTCCCAGCTCCTTACTCCATCCACAACATTAACTACACCTTTCAATTCTATTTTCGTATAATTGTTGAGCCAATGAGATTTTATTCTGTCAACTGGCGCCGGACAAGTAACGCCTTCGCCACAAGGTACCACCCACAGAAATATTACAACAGTTAAAATACAAACAAGAATTGATATAATAAAGCAACATTTACGAATAGTGCTCATTGATTTCTTATTCAAATCAGTGCCGAGAATAGCCACATTGTCCGAATCGGCGTGATGCCTCTCCTCACCATCGCTGTTGAAGTTAGTAAAATTCGTGCAATGTATATCCGTCATGGTGCTGCTCCTTATGCTATTTTGCATTGAAATATTATTTGAATTTCTTTGATGTTTGGATGAATTATGTATTTCTTCTTCACTCTCCGAATCAGTCATTGCTTGGCTTAGAGGAGAATAAATGCCCTGGGGTGAATCACTATTCCGCATTTTAACTAATTAAAGAAAATCGATATCAAAATGCAAAAAAGGTTGCATGAGAAATAAGCTCATTTGTCTTACCTCAAATTGAAAATTAACTAATGCAACCTGTGCAGCACACATTATAAAATCATAGCACAATGCCCCTTCCACTAAACTAGATCACAATCCGCTGAAAAATGTTGATAAAAACTTCCACAGATTTTAAGTTTTTTGACGGTTTCTGACTTTCTCTTCTTCTTCTATGTAAATCAAAAAAGGAAGCCGCCGCGCCGATTCATTTGAATGCAAAGAATATGAATTCAATTACAACGCAACGCAATTAAGTTTAATATAAACTTGGTCACTAAATGGTCACCAACAATCGTTACAATTTATTTTTTAATTGTTTTTATTTAACGGTTACTAGATATAAATTTTTAAAAGAAACTAGTTTGCAGAAATTTTTGAAATAAATATTTATAAACCTTTAAGGTAAACAAAAAACAGAATTTGCAATATATTTAACAAAACAGAAGAACATAATCTCATAATTAATCTACTTTTTCCAATGACAAAATAAGTTCTCAACACTTCAGAAAGTCCTCAAACTTGCATATTACAATTTTGTAAGAATACAGTTTGAGGAACGCATCATTTTCACACGGTAGCCGATGAAAACTTGTTTTTCGTGTAAACTCCGCGCATTATTTTGTAAAATATTTGTGTTTGTGAAGATTGAAATTTAACGTAGCCCTGTAAAAGATCATTTTCCAACATGGTGTAAAGTAATTTGTTTTTAGATTGTCTGCATACACAATTTAATGGAGGAAAATTAAGTTACCATTTCGCGACGTTTACAGAAGTGAAGTGGCCGACAAGTTAGTTCGGTGTTTAAAGTGGGTTTCGCTTATTTGCAGAAAATTTTGCAAAATGGTGGTATCTAAAGATTCCAAAAAGAAGCGAAAGGATTCACCTATTGTAGATACACCACCTGAATTGCCAAAGCGGTAAAATAAATATAAATATTACTAATTTCTCTAATATCAAACTTGTTATTTTGACGTTTTCAGCAATGGTAGATTCATGCTTAAATTTCCCCATTTTTTCTTTCAAAATTTAATTGATTGTTCAATTAACCTTCCTTGAGCTTTAACAATTTGTTTTCCATAAAATTCGGAACTCATTTTTTGGGTATCAAAGGTTGATTTTGTTCGAAATATGAATTGTGGTTTTTAAATATTTACAGTGCCATTTAATAGTTTGCTGTAAATATTGTAAAAGTAGATCGCATGAATCATCCAAAGTAAGAAATTTTATTTAAACTTTTTTCCAGGACTAAGGTTCAAGCACAACGTAAATTTGCCCAAGGTCAGAGTGCTCCTGCGACCGCCTTCACAACAGCCGGTACATCATCTTCCGCGGCAACTGGTACATCTCAGCCGGGTACACCTGCACGAGATAATCGGGAACCGCCTCCCGAATTAATAACACATAAACGACCTCGGACAGAGGATTTTCTTACTTTCCTTTGTTTTAGGGGCACATCAGTTTTACCTTCACACTTAGATTTCCTGAATCAGAACAAAAATTCGACGAATAAAGATGAGAGTAAAACTCCTGGTGATACTGATAACAAAAAAGAGGATTCCAAAGAGAGTGCTTCCACTAGCAAGGACATTATGAACACAGAAACTAATAAAAAAGATCAAAAGAAAGAAATGATACCATTCGCAGTTCGGAAAAGAGCTGAACAAGTTACAGAGGGAAATCGAAAAGTAAAGGCAAGCGATCGAATGACCCGATTACGTGATAGGTCGGTCAAGAAAGAAGAAAGTAATCGTCGATCACCGAGAACGAAGAACGGAAATGAATCAATTGAAGAAAATGCAGAAACCACAGTAGAGCAAGACGAACCTGAAAAGGATAGCGAAGGGAAGAAAAGTAATCAAGTCACTGCAAAAAATAAAAAGAAAGTTAACCAAAAAAGAAAATCAAAGGAAACTAAAAATGCACCAGAGCCACCCAGCGAAGAAAATGATCAGAAAATTAATACGTCACAGAATATAGCTCAAGGCGGTACAGCTGAAGTAAAGGATACATCACAGGACGAAGTGGATAATAAGCGCAAGAAAATGAAAGTAAAGCGCACTAGTACACCCGTGGAGCCTTCTGGAAGGATGACTAGACAACGAGCATTTTTTGAGCCAGTTAAAGTGCCCAAGAAAACACAGGAGGATAAGAACGAAAATTCTAAGGAGGAAGAGGATCTTGAACAGGAAAAAGTCATAACAAAGAATGAATTTTCCTCAGATGATGAACAGCCTTTAGCGAAAACAATGAAATTAAAAAAGAAATCACCGAAAAAGTCCCCAAAGGGTAAAGCATCAGTAGAGGCAAAGGGAAATAAAAAACAAAAAAATTCATCGTCTGTTTCGGAAATAGAAAAGGAATCAACGCCATCGTTGAGGCGCACTTTACCACGGAGTAAAAGTGGAGCAAAGGAATCTACAGTGAGAGCAGGATCTGTGAGTAAGAAATCGGACACAAGCTCAAAGCCATCCGCAGTAGTGAGTAAAAAACGAACGCGATCCGATAAAGGTAAGTCAGACTTGCCATCCGATGATGATACTTTTGGCCAATTATCCCCGAAGAGACGTAGCAAACGCAACGATACTGATGCAGCAGCATCGCTGCACTCCCAAACTGATATTAGTGAGAATGAAACGAAAACTGGGAGGCCAACAAGGAAGACGAAAGAAGCAGCAACAATATACATGGAATTGATAGGACAAAAATTAAATTTAGATGGATTTGACGACGACGACGAGGATTCTGTGGATAGTTTTCCAGAACTTCCCAATGCTAAGAAAACGCAAAAACTTGAGAATGATTTAAAGAAAAATGTTGAAAATCAAAAGCCAAAACCAAAAAATAATCGCAAAACTACTAAAGTACCGAAAAAGCAACCAACAAAAAAATTGTCTTCGAAAAAAAATTTAAATTTATGCAATGATGAATCTAAAGATGAAGTTGAGTGCATTGATCCAAAGGAAAAAGACGGTAAATGTAGTAAATCAGCAGTAACTGATGATGAGAAAGACATGAATTCAAAATTGGAGAAAAGTTTCAGTGATTCTGATGATGAACCACTTGCTACTAAAGTTCAGAAGCCTCTGGAGAAAGACCCTCTCGATCCAAAAAAGTCAGAGAGCTTAACAGCAACTGACTTAACCCAGAAGAAGTCTTCCCAGGAAAAGACTGTTGATTTGCCACAACTAACACCAATTCTATCAACTTCACCATTAAACAAACCCACAGGGAGTAAAACTAAAGTAAATTTGGCTGATAGCAATTCTAAACCTGCTTCCTCCACTTGTTTTCCTCCTTTGGCAGATCGTTTTCCATCTCCAAAAGTGAACCCGACATTTCTTACGCCGAAATTTGACAGAAATATGGAAAGACGTTTACCAGTAGATGCGACACAGACGTCGTCGCCCACATCGAAGGTGGGGCTCATTCCTTCTCCTTCCGGTGTTAGAAATGATACTTCAACAACGAAATCAACCTCACCAAATAACTCGCTCAACAATTCAAAAAAATTGGAAACTGAATCGCTTTTCTCTGCAAATTTAATGCCAAGCAAAGAAGAATCTGGAAAAATCTTTGGGATAGCTAGTGTAACCTTAGCACAGAGTTCTGGTCCCGACAACACGAAATGCACCCTTGGCAAATGTGGATCAGTTCACAAGCCCGTGTTGGGCCCAGTTGTCCCCACAGAAGCATATTTAGGGGAGCAATTATCCAGCAAAGAGAGAAGGAAAGCTAAAGTGAATATGACACACGAACAAATACAAAAGTGGTTGATTGAGTGTTCCTCGAATCCCGATGATATTCGAGATGATTTAGATGACGACTTTGAGACTCCATTGAAGCCGATGGTATTTGCTCCAACACCACCATTGATTCGCGAAGACAAGGGAAGTCCTTCACTGAGTTCGTCTTCTAAAACTGCCAAGGACACGACAAAGAATGAAAGTGTTTGGTCTGGTAAGGGTCCGTGTTTGAAAGCCACCCCCGTAATGGTTAGGGAGGAACAGAAAACACCGACTCTTGTTCCAGAGGCTTCGAAACCGGAGGAAAACACTGATGCTATATACGAAACCTCTGCGAAATCGCTGAAACAAACTGATATTGTTAAAAAGGATAAGGATCAGACTGAAGTGAAGAAAAAAGCTAGTCCTAGTATTAAAGCACGGGACAATATGAAATCTCCTAAGCCATCAACTTCGTCCACTACGACATCTTCCCCCCAACATCAACGTGCTGCGCAGCTAATGAAAGAGGAAACCAAAAAGGATGCTGTTAAAAAAATTCAAAAAAGACAACCCGTTTACAGCGCCAAAATCGCAGAGCCCGTTATGAAGAAGCCAGTAGCAAACAACTTTACGGCATTTTCCCCAGAAAATGAGACCAGTGTATATTCTTTTGACAAGGAGGATGATGCTCCGCCACCTATGGCCAAACCCTTCCGTCGACACAGCAGACGGGAATCGCACAATGATGATTCCCAAAGCGAGAACAAAAATGATAAATTGATTGGTAAGGTCGATACGAGCGGAAAGGATAAGGTTTCATCCAAAGAAGTCCCACAGAGCAGTATTTCTGTCACGTTAAGTCCTGAAGATAACAGCAAACTGGTAAGTTTGGACGGGGAAGCTGCATTTAAAACCGCTTCTTCAGAGAAAGGTCAGGGGAATGAGATCACCGGATTAGCTGACTTCTACATTCCACTTCAAGGAATAGGAGCTTCTGGTGCCACAGGTGGTAAAAATTCTGATGTAATACAAGGAGTGGCTGTGAAGTTAGGTCGTGAGGGTCCCGATGGACCTAATCAGCGAGTTATTATGCACGCCACTTTAGTAACGAAATCTCAAATGGGGTCCAATCCAACTCCTTTACCTGACTCAATTAACGTTCAAGAAATTGTTAAGAGTTACTTGTCATCTACTAAGGATTCCAATGGATCACCGAACTCGAAAAGTGTTCCAGTTGGTACAGTCCAACCACGCTTCAAATCTACACGTGATCAACAAGATCCTTCTGGTTCTGGTTTAACCAGAGTCAACTCAAATTCATCGCTATTTTCAGGTTCGAATAAGTCCAGATCTGCTTCCGGGGGACAAAAGAAAAATAAGGACGACACTCCTATTAAAATGTGCAATAACACTGCGTTTCCGAGGAGGGATGATCCTGCTCAAATGGTTGAAGCACCAATATTTCGACCCACAGAGAAAGAGTTCCAAGATCCAATGGAATTTATTGAAAGAATAACACCTATTGCCGCCCGCTTTGGGTTATGCAAAATTATTCCTCCTGCCAGCTTTAAGCCAGAATGCAGAATCTCTGATGACATGCGGTTCACAGCATACAATCAGTACGTGCACAAAATGCTGCACCGTTGGGGTCCTAGTGCAAAAGAATTGAGTGCAATCAAGAAATATTTAGCCACTCAAAGTATTGCAATGGCTCATCCGCCTTGGATTGGCGGAATGGAAGTGGATCTTCCTCGATTATATCACACCGTTCAGGAGCTTGGCGGTCTGAAAGAGGTAATTGAGAAGAAGAAATGGGCGCGAGTGGCTGAAGAAATGTGCATTCCAAAATTGGCACAAGATCGCGTTACCAAGCTAGACGATATATACTGTAAGTATTTACTGCCATATGATACGCTTTCGCCAGCGGAACGCCAGAAATTGTTTGACGAAGTTGAAGCGGATTGGGCCAAAAGGGAAGCGAGGGCGCGCAGAAATGCTGACCGTTGTGTGAACCTTGAAAGTGTAAGCAACGATGGAGATGGCTCAAGTGATGAAGATGAAGAATCAGAAGAGGAGGTTGACGGTGTTTCCATGGAATGCATTGTGAAAGGTCGCAATATGCCACTGAGTCAGTTCTTTAGAATTGCTCGAAACACAATGGCTCTGTGGTTCAAGAACGCAGAGCCCACTGTCGCCGATATTGAAGCAGAATTTTGGCGACACGTTGCGGTTAAAGATAGTCATGTATGTGTTCATTCAGGATCAATAGATTCAAGTGGATGGGGATATGGATTTCCAACTCCGGGACCGAAAGCAAAAGGATCTCAGTGTGCAAAACATCCTTGGAATTTGAAGGTGCTAACGAACAATTCTGGATCGGTGCTCCGGTCATTGGGGCCAGTTATGGGTGTTACTGTACCAACACTTCACGTTGGAATGCTGTTCAGTGCATGCTGCTGGTACAGAGATCCGCACGGATTATCCTGGATCGAATACTTGCACACAGGTGCAAGCAAAATATGGTATGGCATTCCAGATGAACAAAGCACAAGTTTTCGAGCTGCTCTAACAGCCTTAATTCCAACACATTGCCAAAATAAAACAATTTGGTTGCCATGTGATACCGTTATGGTTCCTCCCCATATGCTTACAGATCGAAATGTTTCCCTTTGTCGTACGGAGCAAAAACCTGGGGAATTTGTGGTGGTCTTCCCACGAGCATATACATCAAGCGTAGCAACTGGCTATGTTGTATCTGAGAGTGTGTATTTTGCAACGAGTTCATGGCTAGATTCAGCCAAAGAAGATTTCAGAGTAAGTTGCCATTTGCGAACTTAAAGACTAAACATCAAACATCTCTTTTAAAATAGGATATTCATGATAGCTGTGAACCAGCTATGTTTTCTTTGGAGCAACTGTTGTTCGCAATCGCCTCAGATCAAAGAGTATCGCTTGACATTCTGTCTCAAATTTTATCAATGCTAATAGAAGTTTACGAAAAGGAAGTTGCTGCCAGGGAACAATTAAAGGTGAGCAATAATTTTCGTTTTATTTATTATAATAATATGTTTTCTGAAGTAAATTTTGAAGCGATGAATGTTAATAATATGAATAAATATTAACACAAATTTTAATTTTTCAGGCAGCTGGTGTCACATCAACAGAAAAACTGCAAAGCTCTGGCGGAAAGCTGAAGCAAAAACATGTAGCGGAAGTATACGAATGTGACTTATGTAGAGCAAATCTATACATATCGATGGTAAAAACAGATGATGGAAATCTTTACTGTCTACAACATGCACTAAAAAATATAAATAATGGAAATGTTTTAGCGAAACAATGTACTCTAGTATTTAAGTATAATGTAGAAGAAGTTGAAGAAACATCAAAAAAATTACAAGAACGATTGGAGCAAAAGAAACCATCTACAGTTGCCACCAGTAAAAAGGCAAACACTTCTAAGTAAACTAAATGTTATGTAAAACAAACAATTTGTATATATATAATTGCTTCCGTTAGTTTTAGCACAACCGCTTTATTATTTTTATTTTGAATTCTGTAAATAATTTTGCTTTCAAATATGTAGAGCATTTGTAAAGTAAATTGATTAATTCCGGTGCAAACCAAAAATAATGAGAGTAATAGTTGGAATTAACTCTTTTATCTATTTGTTTTGGTTTCAAATTGTTGGAAACATTCACAGTAAAAGTTTCAGTAATCTTAATGCAAATGAAGTATCGAACTTTGAGTTTTGCGTAGATATTTTAATTACATCACTATGATATTCCGATTAGATTTAAGAGTGTTTATGTGAATTTAACAATATTTTCAACTGAAGTGATGAATTCTTTAATTAAGTACTTGAATTAATTTACTTTTGAAACGCACATCGCGATATAAGAGTTTTTTTTTTTTAATGCAATATTCAGCAGTGCAGGGAAGATTGGACAAACTCCAATATAATAATTGTTGTTTAGTTTTTCATTTTTTGACTTAATAAATTCGCAAGCAGCATTATAAAAAATTCAGTTGAGATATCTTGAAGTTTATGAAAACTGTTTGCTAACAAACATGTGTTAATTATAAAAACAATTTGAATTATAGAAGGATTTGTTTTGCAATATAAGTTTTGTTAACAATGTGTGCATATGTTTATTTATTTTATTTCATTAAATTCATATAAGACAATATATAAATTTTATATTAGAAAAATTGGTTCTTTTATTTTAATTTCAACAGTGTATGGGATTATGAATTGTTTTTAACTTTCAGAAATGGCGCATGCCACTAAAGAATGCCAAAAACTCCAAACTCTATGCGTTCAACGACCTCCAGTTGGTTCCCACGATCGAAGCATTAGATTCCTTGCTAACTCGCTTCGCCGCAAAGATGTTCAGATGTATATGACACCGTCCAGCTGAGGCTAATGCCAACCTATTTTCGCGTAAACCGAATCTTTTCAATATAACAGAACGAACTAGCTGATCTATTTTTTTTATGTGCTCCACCAAATTGTCTGCGAGAGGAAAATTAATTAAGATTCTAAGCAGAAAATAACACATCTGAATATATAATTTTTATTTGCTGGTGATGATAAAGCTTAAAATAGATCAACTGTTAAGTATAGAATTACATAAGTATTTTGAAATAATTTTAAATTAGCATAAATTTGAATTTCAGCAAAATAGATTCTTATGTAAAAAGAAATGCTTAATATCGATATAAATATGTATATCTTAAATAAATCTAAATTTTAACCAATCACTTAGAACTAAGAAAAATTAAGGATCGGATGAATAAGTCTCGGTATGTGTAAATATAAAACAAATATTTACAAACAGTTCATAAATACAGCCTTTTAAACTACATGCATCATACTCTTATAATATTATATAAAATTTGTTTTTAGGACACAATATAATCAACAATCAAAATTTATATATGTATACTTTATTTTATAATTATTGATATTAAACGATTGGGATAGGATTAGCACTATCCAGTTAATCGAAGCAGTTCAAGCGAGAAAAATTTTATGGAACAAAACAGACTCGAATTACTCGAATCAAGGATCGCGGGACGGACGCGGCGTGGGAAAATGTTGCCGCAGTCGAAGGAACACAAGGTAATTTAAGCATTTTAAAATGAATTAAAATTCCAAAATAAAATGCAAATCTCTTTCTTTCTCAGTGGACAGGTGCAGACAGCACTGAAAGGTGCTGAGGACTCGATGGCTGCAGGAAAGAGCGCGGTTGCCGGAAATGGACGAAGTGGATCCCGTAGTCGAGACCTCCTTCTGGGAGTACTTCGAACTGTTCGAAGAAAAGTACGACAAATTTGTTCAATTATTAAATGATGTTCTTGTCACTGGGTAAAAAACAAGACTTATTATTCTTCAGGGTAACTTGTTGAATGATTTTTTTGTTCAACTTATTTATATAGTCACTTTTGGACTTTAAAAAAATTATCTGTACAAAATAAAATATTTTATAACAATTTCTATAAACATCTTATTGTGTACTACATAAAAATACCTGTTGTACTTTTATTAGATAAATGTTGAATGTATAGTTCTTCCACATTGGATTAGAAATGCAGCAATATAAGGAACTCGGTTAGATAAGAAATAGGAAAATACGAATTCTTGGAGGAATAAGTAAAAGAATTCGTTCCTAACATAAATCATCAATCACAACACTATCCGTGATTCAATTAAAAACAATTTTACAACTCAAAATATAAAAACAAATTTTCTATATCTTTCATCGTGATCTTTGGAAATTTCGGATTGAAAGTAAAGAAAATTTAGTATAGAAATTAGTTCATACATCTTATAAATCGGAATCATAAGTAGTTGAAAAGTAAGAATTAGAGTAGTTTTTGTCCAGATATGATATCTAAAAACGAACATAATATATTCTCTGAAATCTAAATGATAGAAATCTCAGTGCAATATTTGATGGAATGCAATATAAAGTGGCAATTAATGTACAATGACACATATTTTCGATGTGAAGGTAGGTAATTTGTATATAAAAACAGTAAAAATGTGCATTTATAAAACTATCTGCGTCCAGAGTCTCTTCGTTTTAACACATCGAATATGACTTCAGATGAATTCTGACCATCTGCTCCCTGGGAATCATCGGAGTCAGAACAATCTAGTTCCTGCGACTCCAAAAGGGGAACACTTTGGCCCCCATGCTTGTGAAATGTAACATTGGTTTGGTGTTCATGTGATCGTGGGCTTTTGTCTACAACAAAGGAGACATCATCGCTCTTAGACAAGGCTTGTAGGGAATATTTGTGCACAATGTGACAACATATACCACCTAAGCACAATATTAATCCCAAAATATTTATTAAACTTAGTTGGTCGCCATTTATTTCAACTGCAAGAACCAATTGGCATATGTCCTGTAAATTACACAATTATTTACTCAGTTAACTAAAATATAAACAATTTCAAACAATTTACCTTGAAAATTCCTGATATTGATAACGTTAAACTTGAGGTATGAGATAGCACCAAAAACTCACTAATTTCCATTAGAAATGCAATTACAGCACCTGTTGTAATTTTCATTGCTACAATAAACACGTCCTTGTAAGGGGTATCATACACGTGACTTAAGACATCCAGTAATGCTTTCCCTGAAACATAAAATAACAATTTTCGGGTTATTTTAAAGCTCTATTGCTGCTTTCGACACAACCAACCTTCCCACCCAATACAAAACGGGAGAACTGCCAAAATCATCCAGGGTTGCATGTGGTAGATCATATCCACTGGGTTATGAAGACCTAACTTCCATTTCTGCATGATTAACTGAGCACAGCTCCAACGGATTCCACTGGTGAAGGATGCAAATATCAAAAAAATGAACCCGAAAGCATCAAATTGAGTTGCTTTATAGGTAAACATGCACAATCCTCCTGAAATCATGACTACAATGAAGACGAGCGACCAGCTCTGTCAAATTTATAATTTAATGAACATAAAACAGTTGCTAAACTAGTATTAGTACCTTCTTTTCCAAACCCAGGATTATTGCAAAAAACAATATAAATATGATCGTCGATGATTTAGTCATTGTATAAAGCGATATTTGCACCAGCTGGAGTCCGCAGTTGGAGAATCCAATATCAATCCCACTAGCTATTCCTGTAGGTGCCAGCTTTTTTAGTGAAGTTCGACAGTCCAAGAAAACTCGTGGTTTGCCCGTTGATAATTTGAACATACAGCGCACAAAAGCTGACATAGCAAATTTGATGATAAGGTGATATAAAACTATAGAAAATGGAAATTTCATTTCCTACAACATTTATAATGTTATTAGTTAATTTTGTACAATCTCTGATTGCTAAAGCAACTAACTTTGATGAGCCATCCTTGGTAAAACGTTAAACATATGGAAAGTGAAAGATACAATAGTATCAAACCGAGAATACCAATCGCATGATGCATCATTTTCGCAGACTGTATTGGATTTTTTGCAGCAGTTTCTAAGCAAATCTCATTTTCTAGTTCAATTTCTTCATCATTATACGATGTCGTATCTCTTGGTGAGTTAAGCCGCTCATATCTTGCCTCTATCATATTAATGTTCCTACCGAAATTACAACATTTTATTATCGCAAATTCACATTTGAATACGCAAAATACTCACTAGTCCCCAGTTGAGTGTGCTCAGAGGACATCAACCTTTGTAATTTACACCGCACTCGTTAATTCTAACCCATATGTATCTTCCTCCAATTTCGATTTAATAGCGCTAATGTCATCTTATCGCGCATGATAAATTAAATATTTACTTCGGCTGACGTTGACAAATCAGAACTTTTTGACGTTTCTCACAATTTCGTGCAGTGCGTAGGTGATATTAATTTTCGTGCTCTATTGGCAACTATGGAAGTAATGCCCAATCAATTTGATGTTTTGTAGCCGCCAGAACTAACAAGTATTTGACGTTTTCTTATCACAAGCGAACGGTGAAACTAATGTAAATAATGTTACAACAAATTGCATACGATTATGCAGAGTACATGAAGCAAGCGGATGTGTTAAAAGAGGTAATTTAATTTTGGATAATAATACGCTACAATGATTTCTGGGAAATTAAAAAAACTGTATGAAACTTGGCTAGATAAAAATTAATTTTGAAAACATTGCAGATTAATCCTCTTTGCACCAGTCTGGAGGATATGCTGGCTCGTTTGGAAGAGTTCGAATCCACGTTGTCGTCGGTAATTTTGTTCGTGTAATGTTAGTGTATATAGTAATAATTTGCAGATATAATTTGTAAACTCACAGGTCTAACTAGATTCTAGAAGTTCTTACTTATAACTTCTAGTCTAGGTAATAATTTTCGCTCTCTTCCAGGCAAGGTATGATGCCAGTATAACTAATAACGACACACTTCCTCAAATAATTTCTCTTACGAATAATTTTGAAGATTTATGTCAACGAATCGATAAATTTGAGAAATTCACAGAGATCGTTGACAAAAATCTTTCCCACTTGGAACTTGTTGTAACAGTTGCTGAAGAAGAGCTACAGATTCCAGATAAATCTATAAAAGGTTTTCTGAAACCATTATTTGGAAAACCAAAAGGACCAAGACAAACAAACATAAAAAACAATGAATTTGTAAAACCAGAGACTTTTAAAACATCAGATTATTTTCCCCAATAAATTTTTTGATAGTTTTTGTCTTGTTATTGATACATTAAACTGTAGCACTGCTATTTAATATAACAAGTTTTGGTGAACAAATAAATTTTTAAATATGAAATGAAATGATAAAACATTTTTCTTTAATTTTATTTTATTTACAAATTTTCTTACATATTACACGAGTTCTTCTTACTCTTCTGCAAATCCATTTAGCAATAATTAGGACGATTTTTGTAGTAAAACATTTCATAATTATTCTCAAAAATCACCACTTTCTTTATTTATAAATAAATAACGAACTTATAAAGTTAATTTATTAAAAGTAACAGCCTGCCCTCAATGTATTTGGTATCCTTTTCCTAAGAATGTGTTTACAATGTGACCAGATTTTCTCCTAATGTGACAAAAGTTGTATTTATTGATAAACATGCTTGAATCATAAGAATACTTAATTTACAATAATGGATGTTTAGTTTTTTGCTTTTTAATTTTATACCACTTTTAACTTTAATATAAATTTTAATAATGTTTGCAGCTAATTTTTTAATAGTCAGTACAAATAAATTTTATGAAACTCGTTTATTCTAATTCCTAATTTGCTGCTTAACACCTTTTTTAAAAACATCTTCGGGTATAACAATTTCCGTAAAAGACAAGCTAATTGTAATTCGTTTAAAACATTTAGTTATTTTTATTTAATTCAAAGCGAAAAATTTCAACAGTTTAAAATAAAATTTAAGTATGTGTTCACTGTTCAGTATATTTGTTTGGAAGATATAACTTTAAACATACGTATAAAGTTGTTTACAAACTTGTAATCATTTAAATTATTAACAGGTTAATATCGTCCATTATGTATTAAAAAACTAATATGCATGTATACTCAGATTTCGTCATTTTATGAATAACAATTACATTTGTTATTCGCCTGTAGCATTTAATTTTTTTTCAAAACAATCAAAAGTAAGTTTTTACAGTAAAAATATTTGTCACAGTCAGTAATTAAAACATAACTGGCATCACTTAATTTACTATAACAAACAGCGCAACTTTTCTATAGGCACTAATAATAATAAATGGAATGAAATAATTTATTTTTAACATATATTTTTAAGAACTTTGCTTATATCTGAAAATATTAAGCAAAAAACGGAACTGGATGCCGTTTTCTTATGGAACATTATAGTAATTAATTTTAGTCAAGCAATTTGTTGCAAATCTTTAATCTTAATATTGGGAAGCGTTTTTGTGCAAATTCTGAACACAATATTCCACAATAATTGAATATAATTTGGAACTGTTATGATGGTAACAATGGTAAAACGAAGCTTGATCAATACAATGAATTGTATTTTTTAGCTCTTCAATTTGTAGAGAAGTGCAAACACATTGCGAAAAATTAATTCAATGAACACTTTAACCGTATTAATTAGTTGACAAATATATGCAAATTAATGTGAATTAAAAATTCAGTAAGGATTCGGCGATTAAGTATATATTTCTCTCTTCCTGTAAGTTGTATTACCTTGTCGTCTTGGATGTCCTTTGAAAGGACCTGGTCAGCATTGCACAAACTTACTCTAAATTTGATAAATAAAAAGACCTAAGATGTTTGTCAGCCAGAGCTCATTTTCCAAATTATGTGTGAAATTTTTAATAGGTCCTTAAACAGGAAATTGTATGTATTGTTTAACAAAACTTTCCTTTGTAGAAAAAAATTAACATTTATCAAGTACATACCAAACTCATTTAAATAGTAATTGAAGCATCCCTTATTAGTTTATTGCGCTTTGACTTTTTGTGCTAATTTTTCACTTGAACTGGCCATGGATTTCGACATAGATGAATATTCACCATTGAGATCCAACTTGGATGACATCTTAACTCTACCTTTCTTATCGCTTGGCGATAAGTAGGCTTTGTAGAAGAATCTAGCGAATAACACAAAGTAACTGAAGTACATGGCTATTGAGAGTTTGATGTTCGTTGGAGATATATTGCATGAATTCCGACCAGCAGTTTTCAGGAAGCCATGTGCCCAAACATTAATAGCACATCCAACAATCATTTGGGTTAGTTGCAGTGATGTTATTACCATTGCTATGTATCTTGGAGGATTAAACCTGGCGGCTTTTAGTGCGTAGTATGAATACATAACAGAGTGAACACAATAATTCATTACAATGAACCATCGTGCAGATGATGTGTACTCTGTGTAGGAAAACCACGAATAAATTAAGACAGTTATGTGATGATACCAATGGAGAAATATTAAAGGCTGTTTCCGGAGCACTATGAACAGTGTGTCACCTAATTCTGGCAGCTTTGATAGCACAAATAGCCACGTCCAGAATCCACTTACACGATCTTGCTCAATGAAACTAAAAAGATAAAAGAAAAATGTTTGTTTTATTTTATCAAATTATCAGCAGGTTTTATTAAATTAAACAATTAATTTGGAAGCTAGCTATAAAGTGAAATGGGGTTTCTCGAATAGTCATATAAATACCGTAAATTATGGATGAGTAACACGAGATAATTAATATAATTCACGCCCGCAGCACTTGAAAATTTTAATTAAACTGAAATAAGACGGAGCTGGAAAAATGCTGAATTGCATGTTGTTGTTTAAAAAAAAACTAAGTCTTAGTTAAATAGAATTTATATAAATTTAATATGAGATTTTTAGGGTTTACTTTGATCCATTGTACATTTGCATAATAAGATTTTAAAATACCCACAAATCTTTAAATATAGCGCAGTTTTTACAAAAGTAAACACGTGGGCATCCCCAATTTTAAATAAATCCGAATGCAATCTTACGGGCGTATTTTTCGGAGAAATTAATCAAGAAAATTTCGTAAAATTACCAATAAAGGAAATTCGGGAGATTGTGGGAAGTTGAACAGAAATAGTTTAATCTGATTTTCCTTTTGCAATTCATGAAAGCGAAAGTATTACAGCAGCAGTAACTCCATCAAAACATAACTATGTAGGTTTCAAAAATTGACGAATCGTTTTGCGTGTTATTAGCCCACTTCCCGCAAAGAATCCATAGAGCTGCTCCTCAAGTGATTTTAGTTCGTGGAAGAGCAATATTTTTGAAAATAGCAATATACGTTCACACTCACCTTGGTACACAAACTGAATGGAAAAGTCCGTAATGTCGCAACACGTGCAACAATTCTGGAGCTGTTCTGAAAGCACCCATTAAACTAAACATCGCCAAGGCTGTATTCCAAAATATTAACAGTCCTCTGAGTTCGAATCTGAAAATAATAAAAAAACAAAATGTAATTAATATAAATTTCATTTTATTGTATTCCATAAATTATATTTCATTTATTTTTTGCAACTGAAAATTTACAGAGTTTTTATAACGTTTATTTTTAAATTCGATGTTTATTTCTGGTCTCTAAATTTCAAGCTTATCACCGAATTATCCAAATTACTTTAATTACTCATGTGAATTCAGGCCCCATGTAAGTCATGCCACCTGAACCCGGCTAATTAAAATTGGACCGTTCGATAACAAATGCGACTAAACGATGATCTCAAGGCCACTTAATTTGCCTATTCGCGAAACTACACTTACGATTCTTTTTCCCGTTGCGTCTCTGCTCATTAAGCAAAATTCGTTCAGACGATGCCGGACGACATGGACATTTATATCTAGCTCATGTTTGTACAGCGTTCAATTTGGCTCAAGCGAGAATAGCAAGTGCTGATCGGTGGCAATAGCCCTCCACAATGAGCAAAATAGTTTTCATAGTCTGTAATCAAGTGTTTTGGGGCACGTTTTATTTAACATGTTGTTAAGCCTCGTAATTCGAATTTACAAAAATATTTAATCGCTTGGGAATAAGCGGAAGTATTTCTCAAATAAATTTTAATTGATTTAGAAAACTTGACCTGATTAGTGTAATTAATTCAGGGTTCACACTTTCACTATTTAGTAATTTTGCTAACATTTGAATTTATTTAGTGCAATTTTCATTCAATTTAAGGATGCGAGAAGATTCCAATAATTTGTTTCAAATATTTAGTGTAGTTTAGCAATTCCTTAGAAAGCTGCTTTTAAGTTTCCGATATGGAAATTTCCATGACATACGA
Organism: Leptogaster cylindrica; assembly: GCA_963082835.1. Classification (NCBI taxonomy): domain Eukaryota; kingdom Metazoa; phylum Arthropoda; class Insecta; order Diptera; family Asilidae; genus Leptogaster; species Leptogaster cylindrica. Next base: position 4,900,150 of record OY720109.1, read on the forward strand.
AAATGCCAAAGGACACGGAATCAGCATTGTTTTTTTTTCAAAATAAATAACCCTAGGAATTTAAAGGGTATTCGATTTCAATCTTTACTACACGGAAGGTTACGATCGTTGGAGGTTGTATTGAAAAAGCGAATGCCGGACAATTTTAAATTGCGATCCAGTATTGTTGACCACTATTGACGTCAATGATTACTTCCTTTTTTTAATATTACATTTTATTTAAACTTGCGACAAAAAAACAACATGAAACGCAATTGTGACGCAAAACCAAGGTAGAGGAATAAATACCACGGACACTTCGGGTCTTCGTGACCTTCAAGCATCCATGTCCCTGGACACGATGATAAAAGACTGGAATTGCAAGAACTTTCCATTCGTCCATGGTGAATAAATAAAATAAAATAAATGTTCTACATTTCAATAATTTGTTTATGGTAAAATATTGAAAAAAATAACTATGTTTGTCTATTTTACTAAATATTCAATACGATTTGGTTGTTTCTGTTTTTTTAAGAACTCTTCAAAATTGCGATTGAATATTTTTGAATTGCAAATTCCCCGAATTCCTGGTAAAAGTTGAAGAATAACTCTGTCGAAAGCTAATCAGCTATCAACCCACAATCATTACAGTCATAAGAAAGTGTGGAAGACAAAGTGCCATTTCTATTTGAATCAATATCAAAGTGTTTTCGCGTAACACTCGGGTCATCGGACTGCAAAGATTCAAACATAAGGAAGTATTATTCAAGGTGAACCTCATTTATAAATTAACATTTCATCTAGTTTAAAGGTAATTTCACACTGCTAGATTAAAAATACTTGTCTACAAAACAACATTTAACAAATGGGTAAACATTAGACGATTAAAAAAATTGTACAAACAACTTGTTTTCCTGCGTAAAATTTGATACATACAAAGAAATTTTTTCTTATTCATCTAAAAATTAATTAGCCACGTTTCTCTTTGTTGAAATTCAATTTATACAGTTTAACGTATTCAGCAGGTACAAAATCTTTCTTTAACAAATGGAGACACCGCTCGTGTACCGTGTACGCCGCCACTGCGCCCCCTTTCGCAAATATGCACTGTAATTGGCTGAAGCGACAAACACTTTTCAAATGAATATTTGCACAATCGTTGAAAGTTCGCGAACAATTTCGATTTCTACAATTCGATAACCGAATTAAGTGATAAGTGGCAGTTTTTTATGTTAATTCCTTGTAGCATATTTAACGTAGTAATTTGCTGATTCGGTTAGAGCAATTAGTGCGAGAGACTTAAGTTGAGCGTCATGACGAAAGCCATTCTTGAAATGAATTTAGCAAAAGCGGCTCTGTTGCCGGAAATATTATATGTTTAATGTGCGTTCACTTGAGTAAAACGGCACAGACGAAGTACATGAGTACTGATATAATTAAAAACATTATTTACTGCTTGTATGATTCCTCATTGTACTCTTCAGCAGACTTAATATACAAAAAATATTTTGTCGTTTTTTCGCCGTTACCACGTTTCCAAAACGAGTGTAATAAGCCAAGAAATCCACATCATTCAACAAGTGGAATTATTAGGTCAACGAGTCGGGAAAGTATGCCACAAATATTTGATATTCCGCTTGTTGTGGAATTTCTCATTCGGAAGTTGTGCGCGGTGAATCTCCGGGAAACAGCTTTTAGAAAATCCCAACTCATTGTCAGCAAAATAAGCATTCGACATTGAGCAATATAAAAACACCTTATGAAACATTGCAAATTGTCAGGTTAATAGCATATTTAATTTTTGTATACAAATGTTTAATTTCACTGAATTAATGAATTGCAACGACCAATTGCTTTCGCATCAAGGCGTTATGTAATTGACTTTGCTCATTGAGCACACATGCACTCTGCGGTAATGTAAAAAACATACGTCAACGCCAGACCTTAAATTGTGTTCACCTTCATTACTTTCTAGCAAGGCGGTGAATGGTTGCAGACTTGCTGTATTTATTGGAAAATAATTTTGAGTTAATGTTATATAGCAAAAAAAAAAAGAATACGTAAAGCAGTCACTGCATGGTTCGGTTTGCGAAAGGTTTTCCTAAACACTGCTCTGACCCAAATTAAAATCTTCGTACGATTGCATAAATATTCTTCAAGCATAAAAAACAAGAAAATATATTAGGCACCTAACTATATAAAATTAATTTTTAAATAAAACATTATTATGTCTATTTTTCTGTATATGAAAATTGTTTAAAGTTTATGCCTAACACAGCGGAGAATCGCATAACATTTGATAATCTTTTGAGATATCATGTGTTTTAATCGGTTTGCAACAATTTTCAATGAGATCTAAAAAGTTGTCGCTAATTTTTTGCAAAATTAAACCGGGTTTAACGGGTTTTCGCACAGTCTTATGTGCCAGTGCATTTGTTCCATTTAACACTAATTTGGATGTGAAGCAAGTGAGAAATGAAGGCATTGCGATGACGCAATGGAAAGGCCTGGCTATCATAACAAGAAGACTGCAATAACGAAGTATGAAATTATAATTTGTTCAGTACAAGAAGCTTATAATTTTCCATTGTTTTTGTTCAAGAAAATTAGAGAAATTAGTTTTTTTTTTTATGTTTGTTTAGTAGAAATATGTTTTTTTCTCGTAATCAATATTGATCAAAATAATCAAAAAATAACTGAAAACAAGTTATCACACGACAAAAATCATTAAAAATAATTTGAAAATTTTACATAACAGCAACAAAAAGCCCGCAACTATTTTAATAAAAAACCTAATAAATTATATTTTGTTAAATTGAGTGTCATGAAAGAACAAAAACTGCATGAACGTGTTCTGCAATAAAAACGAATTCATAATGCTTATTCTAATAAGACGACAACGAAGCAAATAGTATTTTTGTTTTTGAATTTTGTAAAATAATACTCTTCAATACAAGTAAAAGTAAGTTTATATGATTCGATTAGATTAATGCAATCCAGAAGCATTTATAAAAAAAGAGGAACACTAGGTAATATTTGTAAGGTCAAATGAAGTATATCCGTATTTCTTTCCTTTGTTTTGTTCTTTTAAATTCATATCACATCATTTTAAATTGTAAATGAATTACCTGGCATAATAGTATGAAAATCAAATAAATCTGCGCAATTCTATTTGATGGTACTTACAAACAATTACGTGTTTCCACAAATTCACATTATTTACGGATATTTCTCAAGAACATCTGTGCGGCACTTGTACATTTTCTACTGTTATTTATCAGATTCAAGTGCATTTCAAATTCATAAATTCTGTAAACACATTTATAAAATTTTTATAAAATACTGGAAAATTTGTTTTACCATCTATTTTCTTGTTATTGTTTGTTGTCGCAAAGGTTAACATTTTCTTTGCATGGAAATCAAAATTACTTAATACAATTTGAGTGACAAACACTTGTGACTTCCATATTGTGAAATTTAACGTATTAAAAGTATGTACCTATGTGTTAACTGTTAACACAAAAATTAATGCTGACAATAAGATTGGTAATTTTATTGTTAAGTATCAACAAATTGATGTGAAATTCCTAGGAATAAGAATCTAAACAATTACGAGTCATAACTGTTTTAAAACGTGTTCTAGAAATAACTATTAATTTTTAATGTTAAAAGTTAATTCTATACAATTGTGTAAGAATTATGGGGTGCATTTTTTTGTCATAGCCTTCCCCGCACTGAATGCATTAGTGGTATGGAAGAAATATTCAATAACACCTAAGTTCACAGGAAATGCATTCAAAACGCATTTGACTTCGTTGGGTTGCTAAAGGGAAGTAGTTTAGTTCCAATGTGACCCAGCATTTTTTTGTCTTAATCATTGCTTAATTCTGCAAGATAATTCGCTAAGAACTTCTAATTTTTTACAACATATAATTACCCTGTTGCTTGGTATACAAAAAAAAACAATTTAACACCTGAAAAAATGGAAATAAGTAGAAATTAATTTTCGTTGGCGTAATGATTCTTTGATTGCGATAATTAATCAATTCGCTCATTATTGTGTCATGCAAAAAGTGCATGCTCCAAATTGCTAAATTCGAAGGCAATTTTCCTGAATTAAGGCAAGACATTTGACCAGGTTAATTTGTGATTAATTTTTGAATTTTTTAAAATAACTTTAGCAGCACACGCAATTTACTTGTGTGGAAAACGTGATTCCGGGAAAAGCGGGAAAAGAAATCTTGCTTTTGCAATCAAAAAATTTGCTTATAAAGATATTGCGTAACTTGAGATCCTGTTATCACATTTCTTAAGCGTGAACAATTCATAAAATAAACATTAAAAATGGGCACGACTTTAAACCAATATTCTCTCCTTGCAAGCGAATGAAAAATAATAAACAAAGCAAACAAATCCAAAGAAATTTTGCGTGTGCAATTGATAAAACATAAACTGTAGAATCATGATATTTACTAGAGACAAAATAGCAATTTGCTTGCTGAAATAAGATTTGCAGATGTTGAATATATCAGTTCCAAGAAAAACATTCTTACAAACTATACGAAATCGCATGATCAGGAGATTCATTTATAAAAAAACTCTGGAAATGGTGAAGCTCATTACAAAAACTGGGACAACGCTTTCTAATGAAACACATAAAAAATTCGAGGTGTTTGTCTAAAAAAAAATTATGATATTATCGCACTTCCAACAAAACATGAAAAGTAAAAACATTTCACAATTGGTAAAAACTTGTTCGATCAGCTAAAGGAATTTTTAAAAAAATTAATGAACGCACGATATGTGATTATACAATGTGGATTGCTTGAACCCTTTCCTTCCCAGAAGGTCTTCATACAGTGGGCTGCCGAGACCGCATTACTTTCAAGCTTCAACTTTCCAAAATTATTATTTTTTTAACCAAACTGCAGTTGGAAAATCTGGTGCAATTTACAAACATGCTGTTGGCGGTAAGAAAGATTGAATATTTCAGGATCCCTTTGATCAAATGTTGTATAATTTTGGTCGAAAATCCAGAACCAACATTAATGCAAAAAACGAGAACTAAACAATGTACATTTATGTATATGAGTAATACTGTTAAAGAGGTTTATTTAAATGAAAAGAAAGTTATTATTTTTTTAATCAGCAAGTAGCTTTCATAAATTAATGTGTAAAAAGTAAAACTTTCTTCTCGCTTTTAGTATGCAATTGGATGAAAAGTTTTTCTTTGTAATTCATGCAAATTTAAAATCAAATTTTACAAAATTTTGTTGCAATTTGTAGAAGGAAGAATTGTAACAAATTTGAATTGTATTTTGCATCATCAATTTGCTGATTTAAAATATTTAATTAAATTGACTGCTGAGTTTACGTATTCCACTAAGGGGATGAGAATTGAAATTGTATAACATTTGAATCTCATTCATACATTAACAACAACGCCACAAAATTTAAAAGAATTATGCCCGCGCGTTATTCTTTTCCGGTGTTCAATTTCTGAATTAGAATCGTACCAAGGTCGTGATGGGATTGAAAGGGAAATATGTCGAATTTACAGTTAGCGCGGGTCATTGCTCGAATTAGAAGAATGTTTAGTAATCAAAAGATAATAATATGAAAGTTAGGTAATGTTAAAATTGCACGATTAAAAATACATTTTACTTCCCGGCGTTTTGAATCAGGTAAACACAAAATGCAGAAAACTTAATTAGCGAGGATTTTGTATAAATATGTGCTGAAATACATTTAAAACCCGGCTCAGGCATCAGTGCTGGCAGTGCCTGCTGATTTTTTTACTCCTATCCAAATTTCTCCTTTTCTGTAGGTTGGTTCATCAAGAAGTTCAGTTCACTCTTCCAGGTACACATAAAATTTCACTGACATAACCTGCAACTCTGGTTCGAAAATTCTTCAATTTCAGTATTATAAGCTAATTTCGTAAATTAATTCTTCCGGCTTAGTGCATTTAGCCACTTACCTTGGCCGGTTTTGCATCAGGTGTTGTCCTCCGAATATGACCAACATGTAAACGCCACAGTAGTAAAACACCCATGTCCAATTTCGCACCATCCACAGCCTTGTCTCCTGATGTATAAATTCGTTCTCAAAATCGAACACATACGAATAATTAGGTGTGATTTCTACATCCATTTTTATGTTATTATGGTGGCCTCCCAAAAATTTTGAATGTTTTCACTTTAGTCACTGTGGAAAGTCCTAGTTCTCCCAGGCACACGCCTTCCAATTATGTCACAATTTGAATCGTATCGTTTCACGCTCTGTACATACTTTAACATGAAATTCAAATGCAATTAATCCGCGATTACGAACAATTTCGGTGCAACGAACTACTTTGAAACGAAAATATGCTTAAAAAGAAAAAAAATTCATCAAAAGTCTCGACCGGCGTCTGCGTCTGACATTCCACCCGAAAACTAGCGGGATTATTCTCCTTCCTGACTGACTGCGACGGACTACGTGACTGCTACGATCCGCGGTCAAACAACTTCTGAGTTTCTGAATCCCTTCCCAAATAAGTAAATATGTGATTTCGTGATCTATTACATGAAGATTGCATTAGTTCCACAGTAGAATGTGGAAACGATTTAGGACATTGCAAATTTAAATTTCCCAAAAACATGTCATGTATCGGGAACTTCGGGGAACTTGATGGTCGCGCAACGCTGGCTGTAAACAAGGATTCAGTTTTAATTAGGTTCTAACTAGTCCAAGTACCTCTTTTTTATTAACTTTTCGAGTTGGCTTGTGGACGTACTGTGGCTGTGGACTCTCACTCGCTTGCAAACGGGCACATACATCCGGCTTGCTCGAACTTACATGTTCAGCCGACTGGTCTCTTTTCGCAAGTTTTTCTCCTTGGAAATTGTTGTAAAAATGTATACCAATTTATTGTTGAAATAAAGTTAGGTAAAATTAATCTATTACATCTCGCTATGGTTCACGTTACAGTTCCTATCAGCAGGCAATAAATGACTGCACCTACTAATAGGCCAAATGTTATTTCCTTAAGAAAATAATATTGTTAAGAAAATAATAATTATTTTGCTTCATTCGCAGCTGAATCGCGCATTATAACGCGACAGACATTCATAAAACGGAATCTTTTCACTTCCCAAATTATGAATATGATGTAGTTTTTTTCTGTCATCGTTATTTCATGGCGTTGCTACTGCAAGCGTTCGTTCAAAACAAATATACCCTACATATATGGATATACAAATTAGCAATAAAATGTTTATGATTTTAGAATATGAGATTCCCATTTCAGTTCTTCCTAGGAAAACTCATTATACTTCCGATGTTTTACCTGATGACTCCAATAACACCTTCCAAATGAACTCTCCTCCATGTTGACCATTATAATCCTTATCTTATCTATTATCAGTACATCGAAATGACTCTTACATTGTCGTCAATCCGAAAGGTAGTTTTGCCCATGGAAATTTTAGTTCAGTATTTTTCAGTTCGGGAACCACTGAAGGCATTTTACATTACTGTTCGTCCGGGAGATTGTGTGCTGCTTTGGTAACCTCGAGGTGAGATTTAGCTTTGGTTGCCGGAAAGTGCATAAAATTTGCGAAATTTATCAGTGATCATGGTACAGATTAAGACCGCAATGGTAATCTTATCTGGTTTTGTGTACATGTACTTTCTAAAACCTTACCGCAATTCATCGATGAAATATTAAAAATATATATTTTACGGGGACCGGGGAATAGAAAAGATACGTGTCTATTAACAATTGATGTTTTATGTGAGAATTTTAAGTAAAGTTGTCGATAGAAACATCAATACCTCTTCACTTAGTATTTGTAGTATATTTTGTGTTTTAGTGTGTTAATTTAGTGGCATGAATATTTTTCTTTACGATTGCTTGAAAATAAACTAATATTTTTCAAAAACGTTGTAATCGTAACTGTAAATATGGAGTTGTTATGGAACGCACCTCATTACCTCGTCGAAAAAGTAATTGAATTATATGAAAGGTTTCTTTTTATAAATGCATTACATAGACAAGAGATTGATACGATAGAATTGCAATAACGTAATAACCACCGGATATGACTCTTGTCTTTCGGTTCTACATCAACTCCACTTACTTGCTTTCCTTTCCTCAAGACATGTGTTGTGATAAATTTAACAAATTTCTTGTCGATGACAAATCCTACAAAAATTCAGTAATATACCAATCCTTTCTCAACCACTGGAATTAAATAACATTAATTTTTTCTTACTAAAATTGAACGTAGATGCTTAGTTGCCTTGGTCACAAAACAGAAGACTCAGTTCGTTCTCGGCAAATAGATAGAGAGCTCAGGGAGATCCACAGGAATTTTGAAACAGCTATAAAGATACTCTTGCTCGGGACAGCAGAGTCTGGGAAAACAACAATAATTAAGCAGATGAGGATTCTCCACATTAACGAATTTACTGAATTGTCAGTTAAATGATTCCAACTCATTATGGATAATTTTGAAAACGTTTTCATTTTAGGGAGAGAAAACAAAAAATTGATGAAATTTATGCTAATATTCACGAGTCTATTTACGAACTTGTAAAACAAATGAATCACATGAGTATTGATTATGATTCTGAAAACAACAAGAACAGTGCAGAATACATTTCCGCCTTGGGTTCTTCAGTACCTGCTTCCATCACCAAGGTATTATCGTAGATATTTATAAGACTTCCGGTTAAAAAATTAGTATTATGTTTCAGGAATACAAGGATCACGTGATGGGCCTTTGGAGCGATAACGGAATCAGATCCTGCTATGAAAGATCCAATGAATTTCAACTCTTAGACAGTGCGAAATAGTGTGTAATCCATCTAACACTAAATCTTTTCGTTATCCGCATTTATTAGACATAATTTCCAGCTTTTTGGACAAAATAGAAGCAATTGCAGATGATAACTATGTACCTTCCACCGAGGATATCCTCCACAGCAGAAAGGTTACAACTGGGATTCATCAAATAAAGTTCTCAGTTAAAGTAAAGTTGAACAACCTACATATTGGAAGAAATGTTGATTATATTAGTACATATAACGATGTTTTATTATAGGTTCCCAAAAGCATGGGAGGTGGTCTGCAAGAGTTTCGTATGTTCGACGTTGGCGGACAAAGGGATCAGCGTAATAAATGGATTCAAGTTTTTGAGGGAATTCAAGCAATATTATTTTTATTATCACTTGGAGATTATGATCAGACACTTCGCGAAGATTGCACGCAAAATAGACTGACTGAATCCTTGAGCCTTTTTAGAGGCGTGTGGCACAATAGGTTTTTGGCTAGTGCTGGTATAATTGTTTTTCTCAATAAGCAGGATGTAATGGAACGAAAAGTTAGAGCTGGAAAAAATATTGGTAAATATTTTCCTGATTATGAAACTTTTAAAACGTTACCAAGACAAGGATGTTTTTTTGACGAATGCGACTGGACGAAACATTTCATTAAGGAAAAGTTAATGGTAACCACAATACGTACTTAATTTTAATTACATGCACAATATACCATTGCTTTAAGGATATTACTAAAGAACCTCCAAGAAGAACGTCCAACATAGATATTGAAGCCGCACAAAGGGAGTGCTATTATCATTTTACCGTCGCCACGGACACAAACAACATTAGAAAAGTATTCACCGACGTTCATAATATGATTTTAAGAGAAAATTTGGCAAATGTTGGTTTAATATGATAATAAAGAACTTAAAAAATGGAAAATTTTTTAAAATTCATTAACAAACACATTTAATTGGCTGATTTTCGATGAGTTTGTTTAGATTTCATATTTGGAAAATTTAACGACTAAATGGCAAAAGGAATTCCAAAAGAAAGTTAGAATAACGGCCAATATAAATTTGTTAGTTGTTTTATTACATATAAATTTATATTTTAAAGATCTTATATTTGTAAACACCGAAGGAATTAGACATGCATGGCTGTTCACTTTAATATACTCCATTTAAGTTGTTCGCGGGCAGACTGCAGCACCTAAATCAAAAAGATATCAACAATGAATTTCAAAAATTTAAGGAAATACTGTTCGAAATAATTCTTATATTTTCACTAAATACGTTCGATCATAAATGAGATTAATACTGTAAAGTTTTTCATGATGTGTTACCAAAAGAGCTCATGTATTGCGGTGGTTACCTGCACAACTGTTTGTTCCCCAATGGGAATGTCATCGTTTCTCAAGTCCACCCTTTTCACAACTGAAGATGGATCCGCATCTAGTATTATTCTGCAATAACAGAATCCATAATGAAATTGTTTTTACTGTTCACCATTGATATACCTACCCTCCGTCACAGATTTCATCAAAGGCCAGCATGATGATCTCTAGGTTGTCCATGACTGTCTTCTTTTCAACATTTTTCTTTAAGATCATACTAATCGAGTCGTAAAGGCAGTTGAGAACTGATAGTAAAATTAGCTCGTTTTCATGAGTGCTGCCCATGACATAGAAGAAGAGATCCACATTACTTTTATACACACAAGTTAGTCCGTCTAGCATTATTATTTCACTGTTCGATCTGTGCGTTTTGTTGAAAAGGTTCTTCTCAAAAGCCTTTTGTTCCTTCACCGTGGGTAAAACATTCTTATCGTAGTACTTTGCCAGTATGCGGTTACCATCGTTGTCCATTATACACATCCCTTTGATGAGATTGAGTGTAGGTTCCTGATATAGAAAAAATACTTTCCCATCATATTTTCCGCAAAAAGCATCCTTTTCATTGATATTTACCAACATTATTCCTTCCATTTTCTTCACAACATTCGGCACATATGAAAAAACACACTTCTTGAAATCTTGACGTGTAATGTATTGACAGTTGTACATCTGATCTAGTACGAAATTTTTGCCTTAGTACTGCTTTTATAACAATTTTATGGAGTACACCATCACAAGTTTATACTACCTTCTTTGATTTGAAACGAATAATTTTTATTTCTAAAAATAATTACTGTAATTCATTGTGTATTTATAAAATAATTTAATTAATTGGCAACAATCATTCCAGATTCCAAGAGATCTTTATCTGCACTATTATTCCCATATTTCCCTTTGTTACTTTGAATAACATTAAGTAAATAAGTCTTTGAATTTGTTATTATATCACTAAACGTGCTTGCATCATGCTCTTTTTCCAGTTTTAGATGATTAAGTTGATCCTCAAGCATAAGAACTTTCTCTTCTTCTAATTCTAGTCTGAAATTCGTAAATTCCATTTACAATAATATTATATTACAATTTAAACTATAAAAACGGATATACTTGTTTTTCAACTCTTCCATTTGAAATTGTACATCCATTAAAACTGAATCATTTTCGTTACAGTCACTTAGACTTGTGCACGAGTTGGAATTTTCTATAATAATGGTTGGTAAGCGATTAGAAAGACTATTCGCATAGTCAGCAATTCTGTGACTGCGCTTTTTCTTTTCCTGTTGCATTTCTTGTTGTTTTTGCATTTCCTCTGAAATATAAAGATTAGCAATTGTAAACATATTAACAGGTCGAATATCTCACTAATTTTATTTTCTAAGCGTGATATCTTTACTTTATTTTTCGAAATCTGTTCCGAAAGGGATGTTACTTTTTCTCTTTCACACTCTAATCTCTGGTTAAGTATTTTATTTTGTTGCAGTAATCCATTTTTCTCTGATTCTAGTGCGTTAAACATAGCCATAAATTCATCCTTGAAATAGCAAAGTTTTTCATAGTTATGCAATGTAGAAATATCCCACTATTACCTTGCTAAGATCGCGGCAACTAAACAGGAAGTCACCACATATTTCTCGCATGTCGCCTTCCAGTTTTTTAATTGTATTCGAAAGTTCATCAATTTTGAGTTCCTTTTGAACGACTAATTGTTTTTCATTCTCAAGTTTGGTTTTAGTACTCTCATGATCTAACTCAACATCCTGAATTGTTTTCTTCAGTTTTTCTATTTCCTTGTGGAGATTTGCAATTTTATTATCATATTCGTATTTTTGTATGTTCAGCTTTTCCATTAATCCGGCTATTGAGCTGTTATTCTCGCCAGATTGCTGCATTAATGTGTACGCTCTGAATTTATGATCAATTACTTCATCACTGAGATTCTTATTACGAACTTTCAATGCATATAATTTTCCTTTTTGACTCTCAACAGTTTCTTGCAGTTCGTTAATGTGAGCTATAAATTTTTCTACTTCGTCCTTCCTTATACATTCTAACTTTCTCAATTCTTGTTGATAACATTCAACAGGTGTATGAAATTCCAATTTCCCTTTCAAGTCTGCATTTTTTTTCTGAAGAGCTATAATTTGTTGGGCTCTTCCTCTCCAGTTTGTGTTCGCTTGCAGTAAGATATTCAAATTCATGTCCTCTCCGATTTCCTTTTGAATACATTTTTGCGCAAGCTTTAAACTATTCTTCAGTTCTGTGTTTTGGTTTAAAGTTTCAAAGAGTTTTTGCCTTAGGGAATGAAGTTGATCTTGCAATGATTCTCTGGAGGAGTTAGTTAACTTCTATAAACAAAATAAAATTGTTACTACCGATAAAACAATTTTTTTTTACTACCCTTGCTGAATCTTTTCTCATCGTAATTCTCTCTTCGTTGTTATCCGCTTCCAACTTAACGGCTTTCGTTTCCAACTTAAGAACTTTTGTTCGTTCTTTTTCATATTTCGATTTAAAGCTTTCTAGCTCTGCAACCAGTTGACGATTTTTCCGACTTAGTTCACTTATTTTAGACGTTGCTATTGAAGATCCTTTTCCCAAATCTTGTGCTTGTTTTGAATTAATTAAGTCATTTAAATCTGATACACTTTTCTTGAGTTGTGCAATTTCTTCATTTTTTGCCACTAACAAATTTTCATTTTCAGCAGTTTTCCTCTCTGCTTCCTAGAAATAAATTGAATTAAAAGAAATATGGAAATTTAAGTGGAGCCATTGTACTTCTAGTTGTTTCTTCAACAAACGTCTGCTTACTAGTGTTTTCTTGATTGTCGTTGAATACTCATTATCAATGTTTGTAGACAAATTAGAATTGTAGTCAGCAGAAAGCGAAATGTTTTCCATTTCGATTAATAAAATATTCGTAAAATAATCAAAATCACAGCATACTCAATTTGAAAATTTTTTTAATATCTTACTTCACTTCTTCAATTCACTTTAAATTTAATTTAATCGCTAAACAAATAAAACATTCATCGTCCTTGAAATAAAATTTATTTTTGAGCCCTTTTAAAGTTATAAAATGTCAATAATTACAAATAAGTGATTATAAAGTAAATGCTTCAAGGGAAAATTTTCGCTAATAAGAAGGCACAATTATGATAAAGATTGCTTTAAGTATAAGACAAAATTCACATATTAATAAATTAAAATATTATATCAATATTGTATTGCCGAATATAAAGCTGCTTGGGTACGTACAAGTGATGAAATTAAAATGATGCATTGTAAATGTTGCATATAGCATAAATTTTACAATTCAATAAGATAGATACGTATAAAGTACAGTTTGTAAGCTAAAATATTTTATTTAAACAAGTAACAACAAATTAATAGCTACGCCTAAGAGTTAATAATAACCAATAATAATTTCGGTAATATTTCTGAAATATTGATGTGTAACAAGAAACTAAGAAATAAAACTCTTTTAACAATAAATTATTTTTTTTTAGTTTAACCTCATTTAGTGGCCAAATTTAACAGAATGTTTAATTAAATTCTGGCCGCTACGTGAAATTTATACCATTGCAACATTTGAGACAAAATCAATTAAATTAGAACTAGATGACTGCGGGTTCAATGTAGTTGGCTGGCAGCATTCCTGTTTTGCCAGTTCTCTCAACTTTTCCCGTCATCCAGCCGGAATCAATTGATTCCACTTCAAAAATAACATCACCTTCAGAAAAACTCACCTCATCAGTGTCTTGAGCTTCGTAATCGTATAAAGCACGATACACTCGCTGTAAACATTTCAGTAAAATGTTAATATAAAAACAAAATTGAAGTTTCGAATATTTTACCATATTGGGCTTCTGTTGTTGATTCTGAGACGGCTGTTGATGGGGGTGATGATGGTGGCTTTGTCGTGCTTGATTTTGTTGATTATAATATTGATTTTGGACGTTATTGTGGTCACTTAGGGAGCCGTATACGCCGTTTGCTGGATCTATGTCAGCAATCGAGCCTACACGTTTGGGGTGCGTACTGTTGTGAACTAAAACGATATAAGCCATGGAAATTGTAAGTATTAAAAATTGCCTTAAGTATTTTCTACTGAAGTTCGTGAAACACTAATGGACATTACGCAATGAGAAAACCATTTTTTTTTAATAATACAAAATATGTTTCACAAAATATAGAATAGTTAGAATACAAATATTAAATGAATTGTCAATAAACATAGCAAAACGGATGGCATTTCACTTACCAGACCCACGATCTGAGCTATATATCAGAGTTGCACTTTGTCGGGGGTTGTTTGGTATGTTCCTAGGGCCATCTGTTAAGGGATCGTAATCAGCAATCTTTCCTATTCCACTACTACCACCCATAACCCCAAAACCACTTAGTACACTACCATTACAACCCCCATTCCCCATCGATAATGTATTCGTACCCATTGAATTATTTGAGTAGCTCAATTGTGCGTAGTGCGGATTGTACCCCTGCGTGGAAGCCATTCCTTGCTGGTGTTGTTGATAGGAATAGTTCTGTTGAGAACTAACACCCGAATTGTTGTTGTAAACATTTTGTGATGCTTGAACATTCGATGATGGACGCGCATAGTTCTCATATTGATCGTAATACTTGGTAACGTCTTGGGAATGATGTCCTCCTGAAGGGTGATGTGCGTTTTGCAATATGGACGATCGTAAATGATGATTTCCTCCTTGCTGCTGCTGTTGTTGTTGTTGTTGCTGCTGATAGTTCTGGGAGCCCTGATAGCTACCCTGTTGAACCAGATGAGTCTGTTGTTGTTGGGACTGCTGTTGTTGATAATTTTGGGGGTTGTGCTTTGACTGGGGTTGTTTTGGGAGTTGCACTTGTTGGGGTAAATGTTGGTGTATTTGATTACTGTAGGATTGCTGTTGAGTAGCAGCAATTGCATAATTTTGTGAATTATTTTGTGCGCTTGTTTGTGGTTGCTGCATTGTGTTTGGAATTGGTGCGGTCTGCTTTGTTTGTGCAACAACGGGGGGTGGTGGTGTTGCCGTTTGATACTGTGAAAGCTGCTCCGCAGCTAATGTTTCCGAGAAATACTCAGACTCGTTGTCTATTCAAATCAAATTAAAGCAAATAAAAGATGTGAATACTATAAATGGATGTAAAACAAAAAGCCTGAATAAAATATTTAATGCATTAAATAAACTGAAGCCGAAACTCACAAATGACATCAAACATGGCATTTTAGCAGCGATAAATATAAACATGTTCTATAAAAATATGCTAACCATAAAAACAATATTATGCTCTTCATCAAGGTGAGCATATTTTTATTAGTGAACACAGTGTAATTCAATGCAACAACACAATTAACTTACCTCTACTTTCAGACACTTCGGCAGCTCCTCTTTGCCTTTCCATAGCTGCCTTTTTTTCTAAATCACCGTGATATGCTACATTAGATATAATTTTTGTATTCTGTTTTATTCTCAATGTTTCAGGGTCATCAGCGACCTAAAGTAAAATCAAAGTACAATCAAACATGTTGTTGTGGATAAAAGTACCATTAGGTCGACTTAAATGAAAGTTTTTGTTAGGATTATTAATTTTGAAGATTGGTACGTAAATCAAATGCAATAAGAATCTTGTTATGCAATAAATGAACTCGATTTTAGTTAGTTTTGTTAGTTATTTTATGAATTCATATGTGGAAATTCTTAAACAACTTTCATAGAATATTAAAGTTAAGAAAAATGAAATCATTTTGAACGTGAACTTTTCGAATATACAAATTAGCACGTTCTTGAAATACTGAAAAATGTAATGTTATGATTTTTAAGATGTTCACTAGAAAATAACATTTAAGTTTATATATGAGAATCACTCAGACGATTTTTTAAATGTATTCAGTAAGGTTAAAAAATCATTCCTGCTCATACATTGCCAATTACTGATTGACAAATTACGCATTCCTACGACATTGCCGATGCTTTATCTATTTGAGCCTTTTTATCAATGCTAAGTACGCAATCGAGATATGGTCGCAGCGAAGGATGCCAACCCAACCAATAATTTTTCCTAATCAATCTTATCCTCATTTTTGCAAGTAGTGTGACATCCCTGCTCCCTGTTAATTATATTCTTATCAAAGAGATTACCCGTGATCCTTACATGTCGATTTTCGACTAGTTAAGAACAATAAAATGCATCCACTACAAAAATAAACATAGGATGTATATTAAAAAGCCAATTCGAATATAAAAGTCTTCTATCAAACATAGGCAAACAAAGCAGATCAATTTTCAATACATTATTTTGGAAGAAGGTGAACACATTCCTGTATGTGGATGGAGCATGCAACTTTACTTTTACGAAAACAATATTCATTGGTCTATTTCATAGTAATTTTATATTTACCTGAGTCACTTTTCCCTTTTGTTTCTCAAAATCTGCATGGTATTTAACATTTGACTGAATTTTCGTATTTTCTGCTATTCTTTTCAATTCAGGAGTATCGGCAATTGCGGTTGCTTTCGCTTTCGGTATATGTCTACAATAAAATAAGAATATAATTTAAAAATTAAACACAGTTAAAGTTCTGATTTAAATTTCTAAAATGTTACAAGTAATCAAATTATTTTCTGTTCATCGTACCATAGTGTCGAGCCGTGCACTGTCCTCAAATTTATCAAATTCATTCAACAAGATAGATCAGATCAATGGAGGGTGAAGTGCTGGAAGTGTTTTGCTACAAAACAATCATAATGTTCAGCAACTTCCGAAGATAGCAGCCAACGCATGCGCATTCAACCATAAAACCGACTGCAAACTTTTAACCTCAGAATTTCGCAGTCTTATTTGTTATTTATAGATCGTTCATTGATTTTCAGTCTTTTAAATTCCATGCAGAAATATTTTTGCTCTAAATTTCTATAAAATGTAGATAAACTAAACATTATGAGTTTCAGAAAATTTCCATTTTCCAATATGCACAAATCCGTCAACGTATAGAAACGTAGGGCGGCTGCCTTTACGTAATGTCTGCCCCAAATCAGGACTAAAACAATTACGATAACGATACATTGTTTGTAACAGGAGATATATGTCATTGCAAGATAACATTACGTAGAGGCTTTTGTGCAAAAGTTCAAAAGAAATGAAATCTGATACTAAATTGAAAGTTCACCTCTTTTTCAGACGCTAGCATGCTCTGCACATGCGAAGCTATCTCTCTGTTGGTGATCAACTATTTACCGCGAAAAATTTCACTTACCAAGTTATCATCATGAATGGAAGACTTAAAACGTTGACATTTGCTCGCAGTGCGGTATCATGAGCATACATATACAATATATAAATATTTTTCCTACTTTAGTTTCTGCCCATTGTCGTCATCATAACACATGATTTTTAATCATTACGAAACACATTCAAAGAAGGAAAGAAATTGAAAGTTTTTACTCTCGTAATAAAAAGTATGCACTTGAGATGCCAGTGGATGTGGGACAAAGAAAGAAGTAGATTGATTCAAACTGATAAATGTTACAGCATGCAGCTATTTTTGAGTGCGCCCAACAATTATCGGAAGTGTCCATTAGGAAAAGAATGATATAATGGCATTTATCGCTCCGATTCTTCAGAACCATGAATGGGAATCGGTCAAGCGTCCACTCGTTGAGGAAGCAGCACGCAATTCATTTAACGTAAGTGAATCAACAAATAATATTACATCTTTCATCAAATCCATTCTGGATTCAAATGTGAACGATAAACAATTTTATGACTTCGAAAGCAATCATTGAAACCTTCAAATAAATTTTCATCCGTATCACCAATAAAACCATGTGGGTACATATTTTTAATCAGTGCTGCAATGAAGATAAATTCTATTCGCAAATCATCGCTTTATGTAAATATTTCTGAATTCTGAGAAAATGTTACAGTTGAGTGACAATGATTAAATAGTTACCAACAATTCCAAACTGTTCAAACAATCCAAAAAAGAGAACTTCTTCAAATAATATTTAGTATCCAAACTGTTCGATTCTGCAGTTCTGCTTTGAGCTCAACAGCTCAAGCAATTATTGATTGTCAATCGATCGCTTGATAAAACATTCAGTATAAGCAAAAAAAATCTAAAGCTTCTTAAGCAAATTAAAGCATTTTCTTTTTAGTACAAGGTTTAGACAAATTAACTGAAAATTTGTGACGCCAAATGTCCCTAATTCTAGTATTCAGCGCAAATCGATCGACAAAGAAGCTTGCCGTGAAATTGGATACGTGAACAAAGAATTTGAATGTAAGAAATTTGCTTTTTGATAAGGAAAGTAATCAACTAACTAGCAACAAACCATGTACATAGAAATAATTCGAAATAACAATAACTTACGCTTCGCAGTAAGGGAGTTTACTGTATCCCTTGTATGTCTTCATGTTTAGTGTCATGCCGCATTCGTGGCATTTGAAACACGTTTTGTGCCATGTCTGAAAAAGTATAATAAATAACAATAAGTAGTGCAAATAAGAACTTTCGTTAATAATTTGTAAAAAGAGACCAAAATAATAGAAATAATTTCAGCTGGTTGCGAGATCTGGCGGCGTAGCAAAAGACATCACGAAAACCGCAATTATTTTTGCAACGCTTTTCGTTTACTGGCTGTTTTTTTGTTTATTTATAAATAAAATTGTGAAGCTGTATTTGGTATTAAGCTGGAAAATACAAAAGCATAGTCATTTTTCGGACAACGGGGTCAAATTCTTTTCACAAGTTTATCATTATCATTTAGAAATATAGCATTTTGTAATAATTCTAATTGATGGTGGTCAAAAAATGTATCTGGAATTTTTTAAAAATATAAATTAATAATTCTACAGTCATTTCGGCTTCTACAAAAAGAATCATCGAATGCATACATATACGGAAATTTTTTTCTATAAAACTGAAAATCAGAAGAGATCGATCGATCGATCAGTTCAAGCGATCATGGGACAAAGTGATACAAAATCAAAAATTCACGCATGAATAAAATGGCAGTAGAAATAAATGATCTTAATTCAGTTGATAGACAAATGCACTGTTCCCATATTTGGGGGCGCAATACAGAAATGCAATGCTGCATATGGGCATGTCGTAAGAAGGTCAAGACTGAAGTTGTGCTTACGGGTATGAAACTGCGGCGTCGTGTTGAATTTTAATTTTTTGAACGGACCAAGAAGGCACATGTGATTGATCAAGTTCATAACAAATGCCCGGAGCCAAATAGCGTGAATTCAAAACCATGTAAACATGAGTGAGTAATACACGAAACTTGGAATTATTTATTGCTGTTGGCAATTTCAAAAGTCTGGGCAATTGAATTTTTATTGTACAATGTTCAGCCACTCAAGTTCTCTAGTTATAATAAAAAAACAAATTGCATTTAAGGAATAAAACCAATAAAAAAAAATCAAAAATGAAGGTATGAAATTGGAGTAATATTTTCACACCGTCACACGTTTCAGTACTTATGTTCAACGTGTGAAACATAGAAGAGAATTTCCAAAAAGATAAGATTTTTGGTTATCATAAACAACCACTTGCTGCTGCTGAGTTTCCACCGAATTCTTATGCAACAAATTTTGCACAATGGAAAGTAGAAATACCAGCAGCTTTGAAGGTGTGCCAGATAAGCGAAAAGCTTTTAGTATTGCGGGAATTACAAACAATTTGATAAAAACAATTAAATAAGTACTTGAAGGACTGTTAAAAAACTGGGAAACGACTTAGACGCAGGTTGCCTCAGCTGTAACAGCTGTTCCACAAAAATTTGAAGTAACATTTGTCGTAATTTCCTAACATCAGTTTGCAGGAGAAAAATGTTGGGAAAATTTAATTAAATTCCTTAAGATAATCTGGAATTTTTGTTACATTACTTCAACTTAACATATTGCTATAGATTTTACGACAATAGAAGACAAATTGGTTTAAATAATACCTCAAAACTTTCAAGTAGGTTAATCAATTTCGGGAGTCTAGATCATCTCGTGTATTCGAAACAGGCCCACAAAGAGGCAAAATAACCCAATTTATCTGTAAATGATTCATGAAAACAATACACGTTTTGATTACAATCCATGCACAACAAAAGAGTGACTCTGCGTGTGCAAATGCGATCAATAGGAATTCGGCGATCGTAATCAGCTCCAATGCGTACTTAATCACAGCTTTTTATGTGCTTAATGATATGATGATCATCCGCATCAATTCCAGCAGTCAATGTAATAGAAAATGGATTGTTTTATTGATTCAAATTCACTCATGTTTCATTTAATTTCATTATTTATTATTAAATCAAATATGGATAACCAAAAGTAGAAAAAATACTTCAAAACTAGAAACATTAATGGATACTGGATAGAATTATTGATTTCTCGAAAATCCAGTTCTAGTCTCATCTAGCATCTGCCGGACTCCGGAGGTAGCCTACACTATCTACACTGTTTGATTTGTTCAAGATTCAAATTTAGGCGTATATAAATATCCAAAAATCTGATTGGTTTCTAGTGTTCATTGGCTGTTGTTAAATTTTATAAAAATTGAATTATGTTTTAGCAGATTGTTTGAAATTTTTAATTAATAAAAGAGAAATGGTATAACAAAGTATACTAAACGGGAAGATCTCAACTCTTATGACCAAAAAGATTTCGGGGATGAAACAGATTTGGTCAGTCGTGGGGATGAAAATAGATTGATGAAACTCGTCAATATTCGCTCATTTTGATGACATATCTCTTAACAATGTACAGAATTCTAGGTACAGTTTTATTTCCTGTAACAATAAATTAATTACTGTCCAACTGATCCAACCGAATCACAGAAATAGGACTAAGCAACAGTTACAGATGCGGATTCGAAGACAGATTGGAATTAATTTATAGAATGACATAATTTTATGAGTCATGAACCCTGCTGCTACTTAGAAAATAATAACGATCGAGTCTAGATTAAAACAAGAAAAATTCATAGACAAGGAATTCAGTTTTGTAGTGGTGAAATGATAGTGAATGATGAGCCAATTTAAGATAATGTTACGCATTTTGATGCTACTCTTCCGCCTTTCGTTCACTGTAACTAGGTTTTCGCTTAGATATTGTTCTTTTTGATTAGAATTGATAGAATCAACAGGACTGAATACTTTCGCCTCAAGGAACACAACAATAAATTGGTAGTCCGGGAAGACTAGAATTGTACAATTGGTGACGAATCAGACAAATTATGTTAATGAACACATTTAAGTGATTTTCTGCCTCAATAAAAGTTGGCTCTGTTCGGCGTTTGTATTGGGCTGGGAGAAACAGAAAGGCAGCAAGAAAACACAAAACTTTTCTATTCTCTTAATTTGCATTCGGCACAAAATATACGAGAGTTGCTTCTGCCCTAAATTCCTTCGAACCGTTATAATGTACATTAAATTTTTTGCGCTGATGGGGGAAATATTTGAAATCCCAATCAGTCGATGACGTAATCGTATTCCAGTGACAATACACATTCCTATTAAAGTTACAATAATCCCCAATTGAATTTTCAGATATGTACTTGCCGCCGAAGCAATCTGCTCGTTGAACACTGCCTTGAAGAAGTGGTGTTAGTGAAAAAGAAACAAAGATTCGAATGGATCCAGCCAGCATTCCAGCCCGCTGCGAAGACTCTGTCTGTGAAAATGCGACTTGCGTCTACTGGTGATCAACAATCCTGTCGACCTTGAGAAACGTTTCAAAATATTTTAAACATTCTCACATGGGATGCATCTTGTTCAACCGAACTTGTGGTTCAATCACTTCCGAATTCCGCAGATCACATTTTTGTAGACCTCCTGATCTGCACAAAAATTGGAAGTTGGAACTTTCGTTGCGGGAGCACCTCCTCGCCCTGCTGCAATGAATGACACGGCAAATTCACCTACACATCCCAGATGCCATCGAACAAAAGATGAAGCAAACAATTCACATCTGCTCTTTACTGCCAACCAACTCACCCCAAAAAACAATTCCATTTAACATCCGAATAATTATGCCTTAAATATTAGTGTACAGATAGACAAAGCAGACAAACCTTGTCCAAACATTTTAGCTCCTCGATCGGGTAGACCACTTTACTGCATCTTGCACAAGTTTTATTCATTTTCTTTCACTATTTGTCACCAACCCACAGACTTTTCTCAACTTCTCTTTCGCGAAGCACACCAGCGGCTTTCCTTTTCAAATTGGATTCAATCACTTAATGCACTCGAAAGAACTTAATTGAACTGTAACAATATTACTTTGACGGATAAACAAACTACCGTCGTCGTTGTTCTCCACTCTACTTTCGGTATAATGAAATGAACACGAAACTAATTAGAAAAGGCTGGAAATCTGGTATTTGGGCATGCCACATTTGATGACAGTCTACTGGAATTGGTCTGGAGAATTTTTGGAGAGTTTTTCGTTCCACATTCAACTTGAATCAAAATCAAATGACATTAATAGTGGAGAGTGAATGTAACTGTTTATTTCAGTAAAATGTTTTGTATATGGAGCGATTTATTGACAAACAAAAGGTTTAAAAAAAAAGTAAATAGCTTATTGAAAAATTGCACAATGAAGACTTCTATTTACTTTTTATTGATTGCAAATAAGTTTAAATGTTCATTTGCTTGACCTTGAGGTAAGATAATACAGATGTTATAAGTTATAAGTATGTTTAAGAATTTTTTTAAAAATATAATTGTAAGCAAATGCATACAAATTTGTTATTAAAATCCTGTATGGGAAACGGAGATTCTAGCTTGAATAAGCAAGCGTCACTATGCAATGTAAACCGAATTGTCCTAATTAAAAACATAATTAATATACAGGACACTATCCTACTGCAACACGGAAGGTAAATATAAAATGGAAGTTGCGATACAAAATATCATAAAAAAAATTACTTTTAAAAAAATCTGTGCTATATGCTATCTATTATTTGTAATAACTATGGTACATAGCGCATGTTTATGTAAAACAAATGGAAACAATATAAAATAGAATTATTATCAATTTAAGATTTTGGTTTTAACCGACTATTGACTACGAAAGAAACCGTGTTGTAGGACTTGGACTTTTATATGAAATTAAATTTGCAATAAACAATAAAAAAAACAAGACTAAATTTATTACGCACGAACACTGGAACTTTTCTTATATAATATTTTTAATAAGTTTATTTAAATATCTTAATATGCGAAAAATAAAAAATGGTACCACATATAATTACATTGAATATTTCTAAAATTGATAGAATTTAAGGACCCGGAAGTTGACCGAACAATTTTTGAAATCCGGTTTTCACATCGATTTTTAAAATTTATTTGGTTCTTTCTGTACATAACTTAAGAAATTTTATAATTTGAACAATTGTTAAAATTTAAAGCATATTTTCAAACTATTAAAATAGCACATGGTACTAAGTAAGGTAGTATTAAAAATAATCACATTAAACGTTAGAAGTAAATTTAAAAAATGTAAGAAGGAAAGCTCATGTCTGTATTTACATTTAGCAAAGGAACTCTCCGCGTTCTAAATATCAATTCCTATACGTCTCTCTATATCGTTAGCATTTTCTCTACAACATTCCCGGATAGGTTTATACGAAAATTCGTGACAAGGTGGGGCATACAAGAGACTTGCATTACTTTCGGTGTAATCAAAGAACAAGTAAACTACGAAAAAAAATACCAAATTATTCCATTCGTCCCGGCAATCTTTGTAGTGAAGGGATTAAAAAAAAAATCACGGAAAATCGGTTATTTCCTTTAATTTATTTCACGATAACGACGCGTATAACAAGTGATTTTCCATGTCAACATCCCGCAAAATTAAAGATGTTATTCTAAATTTAGATATGAATAAATGAGGCGTGAAATTTTGAAACACAGAGAAAAACTGAAGAATAGAAATTGAGTCTATTGTTTTTGTTCGTGCAGTAAACTCTAGCTAGTTTTTTCAAAAGGACATAATTTATTTCGTGTTGTTAATTAATTATTTGTTAGTTGTATTTAAACAACGATTTTCAATAGTGTGAATGAATAATATAAATCGTTAAAAGTTGTATTTTCGTTAAAGAAAAGTGCAAAGAAAAATTCACTTGAGAAAAATCGATACTCAATTAAATGCCGGTTTTCACCGTCGTACGTATGAATGTTCGTCTTGTAATTAATATAAAGTACTGTATCGTGTTTTCCTACTTGTAGTTAATAATTCTGCGATAATGAATTAATTTGTAAATTTAGACACCGAAACTAGCATTACGTGTATTGATATTGGACCGAATTCATGATTTTCAAAAATAGTGAAACATTTTCATGAGAGCCAACTAAAAATCGATACGTAATCATGTTTTCTTCCAAACCTATTATTCCATTATTTTGCTGTGATAAATATGAAAATATGTGTTTACAACTGTAAAAATTAGTGAAATTATTTATTACAAAGTTTAATAATTGTGAGACTGTTAAAACGTGAAATCATGCAAACATTACGGAAAAAGACAAGTCCTTGCAAATGTAAGTTTTTTAAAATTATTTTAAACTTATTATTAAGTGCTTAGAACAGAAGGTCATTTATATATTGTATATATTATTTTTAGTTTAGCTTTGTTCTCATTAAAATATATGTTTGGTCTGGTTGTATCCTAATTAAAATATATCCTTGTGGCAAAAACATTCAGAGGTTGTTTCGAAATTATGAATCTTAATGCTTTATTTACAATTAAGATTAATTCATAGCCATTTTCGATATCATAAAAATCGCAATAATTTGTTTGTTGTTGAACTTCATGAGAACAGGAAATAAACATTAGCAATTAGTTAAATGCATTTCAACTGTGCTTAAACAGAGTAATGGGATGAACTTCCATTTCGCTAGACAAAGTAGTTGAATCACCTCTGAAACTGAGTCGTCTGCAGGGATGAGCATGAGTTGCATTGTATTTCTTGAATGGAAGTCTTCTTCAACACTATTTTCGTGAGAGCGCGTAGTTAGTTGTCCAGAAGAGGCTGACCAAGCTCTTTACTAAAAGTCTGGCAGCACTTACAGGAAAATGACGTTCCACCTTCCTCTTCGTCTCTTCAGTGTATTATTAATTTGTCATTTACACCTTAATGTAAATAAATTGTTTGTGATGAATTAAAATTTCTTCGTTGGTTCAAATAAAAATGGTGAAAAAACTCGAACATAAAACTTCGGTTTTGGGAAATATAAAGAGTAACATTACCGAGTAAGCCATTCAGTTGTTATTAATAAAATGTATTTTATGTTGTAGATCGAAATGATCCTGGTAGATTCTTTGGTGATGGAGTCACATTTAAAGCAAAACTTATTGGTATTTTGGAAGTTGGAGAAGCACGAGGTGATCGTATGTGCCAAGAAGCATTACAAGACTTAAAAATTGCTGTTCGTGCGGCCGGAGAGCACAAACAGAGAATAACAATTCATGTTACAATAGACGGTTTGAGACTGCGAGATGAAAAAACCGGAGACTCACTTTATCATCATCCTGTTCATAAAATTTCCTTCATAGCACAGGATATGACTGATTCCAGAGCTTTCGGATACATATTTGGATCACCGGATAGTGGGCATAGATTCTTTGGTATTAAGACTGATAAGGCAGCAAGTCAGGTGAGTTATTAACATTGAAATTTAACTTACTTTGGTTTTTATGTTTAATAAATTTTTAGGTAGTTTTAGCTATGAGAGATTTGTTTCAAGTTGTTTTTGAGTTAAAGAAAAAAGAAATTGAAATGGCTAGACAGCAAATACAGAGTAAGACTATCCACGAACATCAGCCTTTAGCACTGACCGTAAAAAATTCGGGCGAAGCCGGAAGTTCTGCGAGTAATAAAAGTGTGAATGAAGCTAAATCAAATGTAAAAGAAGTAAGTGTGAGTCGAAAGTTAGTTCTTCAATGTTATTATAAATTTTATATCCGCTTCAGATGTCACCGGAATCAGTAGCTGATTTGGTAGATTTAGAGCAGGAACTAAGCTCTATTCAACGAGGTATTACTCAAATGGAAAGAATAACTCCCAGCGAGGCTGCCCCAACTTCCAAGAGTCTGAATGAAGAAGATCCTTTCGGCGATTCATTTACCACATTTCCTGTAAGTAACACAGTCTACGTAAATACTGTTAAATTTAATGCAATATTTTGTAATACAATTTCCCTTCCTCTTTGTCTGTACACTGTTTAGCCTGGGATTAATGTATTTCTTCCTTTGGTATTTGTCATACTATCAAAATTTACTATTTGTTGTAAGAAATCAATTAACATTTCACTATTTTCCATATAACTTTTAAAGCTTATTACATCTCACTAGAAATGTTAACACAATTTTGTGGTGGATTTTGAAAAAAAAATCTTAAAACATATGTACCACTATTTCAGACCTATAACCTGCTACCACCACCCGAATCAACTCGTTCACGACATTCCAAACCTGTAAAACCACCTGATACCATTAATGAGGTTTCTATTTCAACATTTGCATCGTCAACAACAACATCAAATGTTGCAACAGCTGCAAATTCATTGGCATCAAACAATTGGCTGGACCATCATGAAGCTGTATCACATTTTGAAACAAATAAATCAGTCGAAATCAATGTAACAAGTTCGCAGTTAACTGAAACCATACAGCCGCAAAAAACCGGTGAGGAATTAAATCAAACACAAAATTTAACTATGAGCGTTGCATCGCAACCATCTGCACCACAAAATCAATACATAGACGCCTTTACAGATCTCGACCCCTTAGGAACTGGGAAAAGCAAGCCATATGTTGACAAAAAATTCTTTTTCCAAGAATTGAAAAATCCCCCAAAGAAAGTTTTAAAGGACCTCTCCGGACAAGAAAGCAGCTTCCCAGCAACATTTAATGCAAATGATTCGAACGAAATTGTTGATATATTTGATAAAAATACTGAATCATTTGATATGATGCAGAAAACAGATGGCAAAAATACTGAATTTTCACAAACGCGCTTTATGCAAACAAATTTATTTTCAACACAAGTTAAAGCAAATGAAAAACAAAACGAAAAAGGATTTAATATAGACCTGGAGAGAACTAAAACAGAAGAAACCGTTATGATTCCAAGAGATACAGATCCTTTTTCACCTACTCGCAAGAAAAGCGATCCATTTCAAGATGGCGATATATTCGCGAAATTGGATCCATTCGAATTTGAATTTCACGCAAAAAGTAGCGGATTTCCGGACAGTAAAATCACCACAGATGATCCTGGCAAATTGAAAAAGGAAACCGTATTCAATGGGCCATTACAAGTTAATTTGCCACCAGAAGGGTGGTCGGGAGGAGGTCCGGGTCAGAAGAGAATCGAACGACAAACAAGTGAATCTCCGAATTCAACTAGTCGCAATAGACCCAGTGTTTTTAAACAAAACACTGTTGACGTTATCAGCAGTATCAGCTCGAAGAAGATGCCGCATTTGTTCGGGCAGAAATTTTCAAAGAGAGACTCAAACAGTATTAATATGCGCAGGCTACAGGAGAGCGATTCACTAAGCGAAAATGAGACGGCTCCAGAACCACCCCCTCGTCCAGAGTCATCGTCTCATGTAGAACCCCCACCACTTCCGCCAAAGAAACAATTCTCCGATATTATAATAAGGCCGCGTATCACTTCATCGTCAGCACTTCCTCCTCCAACTAGATACGATTACGTTACAGCTAAATTAAAATCGTCTCAATCTACTGATTCGGCGCCCCCAATACCTTTGCCTTCCCGTAAGGTGGGACGAACTGATGCAAGCTTTCCGGGACCTGGTAGACCTGGTCGCAAGCCGGGTGAAGAGGATGATTATTTAACTCCGATTACTTCCCGAAATGATGTTCCGCCTCTACTTCCTCCGCCTCAGACGAAGGGTAGAGGAAGAAGGCCAGATACTGTTGAACAAAAACCCGAAAATAGTCCACAAACAAGCATTGAGCCTCTAGCAGACGCTATGATCCCCGATATTACATTTAGTCAGCTGCTAACATTAGGAATTGATGAATTAGCAGCAAAATTGAATGTTCCTATTACTAAATTAAGCACAATGACATTAGTAGAACTGACTCAGTATTTGTCCGAATTCATTGAAAACTCCAAGAAGCAAACTGCTTCGACTGTTGACGATTCGCATGTTTTTAAAGTAAATTTCGATCAAAATTCGGATGCCACGTTTATTGCGAAGTTCGATGACAACTTTGGCGAGGAACCAAGTACCACGTTTGTGGCCAACTTTTCCGATTTCGACAAGACCGAAGAACCATCACAACCGACTGTTCCATCGGCTGACCGGTATGCGGTTTTACGTGAGATAATTGAACAGGATATGAAAAATGAAAACCCCGAAATGAAGTCGTCCACCGACGAGGATGGAGAAATTTCTGAGTCTAAGGAGAGTGTTGAGGATGGAAAGGACAGCGACCCGGAGACAAAGGTGTCAGCAGTACAAATACCGAAAATAGATACAAAAATCACGGAAGCAATTTCTCATGCTAAAGATCGATATGCTGCTTTAAGGGATATTATTCTTGTTGAAGATCTTTTTGAGAAGCCGAATGAACCCTTTGAGTCGATATTTGTTTCTGGAGATGAAGAGAAATTTGAAACAAATATGGAAACTTTCGAAAATAAAGATGATTTTTTAAAAGATGAAAGCAGTCCTGACAGTAATCAAAATATCGAAGAACAAATTGATAAACATGATGATATTCAAACTAAAAAGGATCCTAAACCAAATGGTAGTTTTGTGCACACACTTATAGTAACAAATAAGGATGATGTAGAAATAGATGAACTCATGAATAGAGCCATATCAAATTTATCATTAGATAGTCGTGATCATTTGTCACCGAATCCAGTGAAGTCCCCCTTAACGGCTGAAAACAGTTCACCGCCAACAAATTTGCAACCAAACAAAACCTCTGGAGCCATTAATCAAACGGTGGGAAAACTACAATTCAATGATGTATCAACGTCTCCAATTCCCATACAAAAATCACCAATTCAAAGATCTCCACTTTCTAAGTCTCCCATGTCGAAGTCACCCATAAATAAATCACCTATTCCTCAGCCGTCGGCTGTTACTAACCTTATATCGAACAATATAACCAATTCGGGATCTATAAGTGATGTCGTGGGCGGATCGTCACCGGAAACTGATGCTGCTGTTGCAGAAGCAGGAATGAAAGTGGATGCTGCTTTGTCTACGCCAACGGAGTCTTGGGCCGTTTTTGAAAAACCGCCAGCTAAAGAGCCCGTGATACCGCACATCAAAAGTCCAAAAGGACCTGCAAAGGATACTGGTGAATCGCCATGCTCTTCAGACGGAAAAGATGATTGGAAAATTGACCACGAATATGGTAGGCGTTGGCCAAAAGGGCACACCTCATCATCTTCCAGAGATCTTAGTCCATGGGACGATGAGACACCCGACTATAAGAAACGCATTCCTCCTGGCGCTGATCGGCACGGCTACTATATGAGACACGCGAGGAGAATGAATTCTTGTGACGATGATTATGAGTAAGCTTAATACATAATAGATTTTATTATAATTACTAACGCAAATTTGTAGGTACGAGGAAAATATGCCAAAACGCAGAGAAAGGAAGGTAAAATCTTCCATGAGCAGAAGTAGGGAGAATTTCGATTCAGGTTGGTAAAATGTATTATTAGTATTATTATTAGATAATATCTTATATATTTTGGTATATGTAGATTCTCAAAATTGGTACCAGTCTGGAAGTCATCATAATTGGTCTCCGCCAGATCAAGATGAGCGGACAAGACCGTTTGACCGCACTTCCTACGAACGCAGTACGTATGGCCCTCCCTACGATAAGCGAGAACATAAATTACCCTCGCACACTGCTTACGACCGTCGCGACCATAAGAACTACGATAAACGAAAATATTATCGTGAATACGCGAGGCCAGATTACGAATTCGAAATTTACGGAGAGTCGCCAGACACTAAGGATCGCAAAATGATTTACTTTGGCGATAATTTTGAGAAGCCGGTATGCCGTCAAGATTATGACTATGAAGAGAATTTTGGACGAGATGGAAGAGTCTACAAATCTAGAGATTATTTCTACGATCGGGACAGGAAAAGCTTCGATCGGGATAGTGTGGAATCGTACGAGAGTGGTACCAGACGCCACAAATCATTCGGAAGTGGAGAGGTCTACGGCAGCTTAGATAGTCGTGAGGAGTTCCGAGAAAGATATATGAATGTAGAAAAAAGCAGATCCTTGCGGAAAAGTATTAAAATCAGGGAGACTGATGATTACGAGCAAGACTCCGAAAATGATGTGCAGCTCAGACGAGGACCTGGCGATAGCAAGAGCTTACAACGAACTCCGCAAAGTACACGAATGAGAAAAAGTAGTGGATCAAGTCCTTGGGACGGTGAAGGTAAGACTTGATATCCTCAAAATATATTTTATAAATTGTGGCAAATTTTAAGAGCCTCCGCCTTCTGCACCAGGGCAGAAAAATTGGAAGAGACCGTCCAGTGCTTCGGAATCTGAAAGGAGGCTGGCCGATCGAAGAGTTCTTTCCCACACCTTGTCTGGCTCAGACGGAGAAAAGGATCGAAGGTATAATATTTTATTTTATTAATTGAATGTTTTTGTATTGACTGCATTGTTGTGTAGATTCCGGAAACGTCCGCGATCACGAGGCAAAGAAATCGATGGGAGACCCCAAAACATTCCACCCCCACATTATCAAAGTGCACACAGGGATCAATCGTATGACTACATGAACTATGAGAACTATGAGCAACCAATGGATGAAGACAAATTTGAACGACTGAATCGTCGTCGTCATGACATGCATCAGCGTATGTTAGACGCTGAAAGAAGGAGGAAAACTGATAAATACGGTTACGAAGCAGACGAGAATGAAGCCGAACCTAAATACCTCTCGAAGAAAGAAAAATTTTTTACCGAAAAGGATAATAAATATGGACACAAGTTCGAAACATTTGAAGATTCAAAAAAGCACACGAAAACGAGTGGACGATGTAATTTTGATTTTGATAGCGTTGAAGACACACCACGATCAAATGTGAGCAGTAATAAATTTAACTTTGAGGAGCACGGCTTTGAGAGTGATTTCAATTCGCCACCACCACCCACAGCAACATCCGCAACAAGTAAATCCTCTTACAGGTTTTCGAATGATTTTTCTGAAAAAGACAAACAATCAGGAAATGTTTCAAGTTTTGAAACTGATTACAGTCAAACGCCAACTCAAAAATTACGATTTGATGATAAAATAACGGTTTCTCAATTTACAACTGATCAATCTGGAGCATTTGAAGATGATTTTTCAAAAGCTGAATTTGTATTCGAGAACGAAGATCAATGGAATCCGGATCAATTAAAAAAGGTCAGCACTGCCCGACCGACGAAGAGACATGATAACATTAAAAAATCTGAATCAGTAAATATTTTTGCGAAGAAAAACGAAGATCCATTTGAAGATGATGATTTTTTCAAAAGTTCATCGCCATCAAAGATTGAAGGGAAAAAGAATGGAGATGAATCTTTTCAGTGGGACACGAATTTTGCGAAATTTGATGAAAATATGTGATTCGAAAGCGATTTAGGTAAAATAGATATTCCGTCGGATATAAGATATAGTGCTTCTAAGCAAATAAAATTTAAATTATTGCGTAAGATTATTTTAGTAAAATTTGTTATGAAAAGCTTGAAATATCATGTAAATTATGGTATTTTATAAGCCTGCAATTCTCTGTATTATATTGTTTATTTATTTATGACATTTTAATATATTCAAAATACTCAACGTACGAAATATAATTACCGCATGTATTGACACTAGATAAAAAATACTTTCAATGAAATTAACTAACCGAAATACTCTAAACATAAAAATTGTAATGTTTCAAGAATTCGCGATGCTACAGCAGATTTAGTTCTCATGCTCTTTTAAATAATGCAAACTGTTTTTGGAATAGCCTTGCGAATTTATTTTGTGTTGCATAAAACCGCATTAAGGTTCCATAATTCGATACCGACGATATCTTAAGTATGTTGTACTTTCTAATTATGTAATTTTCTGGAAAGATTCTTTGCTCGTTTTTACAAAAAGGCATCGCGAAATTAATTCTTTTTCTGCAAAATAATCACTATGTAGAAACGATATTTCTTCTTAACATTCTTCTAACAATTACGCCTTAAAATTGTGTATTTAGGGAAGATAATCAACGGAGATTACAAAATATATATAAATATAATAATGAAACTTTATAAATTACGTGTATTTCATTTTCTTGTTTTACATTTGAAAGTTTAAAAATAAATATTTAAAAATTATCCGATCTAGATGTACGTTTTTGTAAATAATTTCGTTGTGTACAATATAATATGTATATGAAAAAATTAATAAATTATGTAATTTAAATTTAGCCTTTTAAGTTGATGTCCAAGATGAATGAATTTCGCTATTAATTCTATTATTTTCTAAAACAATTCAATGAAATACTATATTTTTTGTTAAAGCATGGAAAACACCGAAGACTTCCTACTGTAGAAAAACACTCGCAATGGACGAAACAAAAATTAACAAGTCATTTACAATAGTAATCATATATTCATTTGCTATTATTACGGATTCTTTTTGCGAATGTTTCTCCTACGATCAGTGGGAAGACTAGGCTTGCTTCGGCGTACACCTTCACTGGTGTTGCATCAATTTTTATCTTACCCCAAGAGACAGCCTCATCTGGACGAGCACCACTGTCACTGCCATCGAACTCAGCTGCAGTATTCAGATACACTGCGTAGTCTGCTCCGTTCCTCATTAAATTAGCATTGCAAATGTGGTGCTTTATTAATCCACCTCCGACGATTATCATTCCACTGTTAACAGCCTTTACTGCAATGGAATTCAATCTCCTTAAATCGGAAATTATATCAACTATTAGTCCTGGATTTCGGTGAGAGTGGAAATACATCATATCACCAAGACTTCCATCCGTTATAGCCGGACTAAATACGGGAATCTTATTCTTGGCTGCCCAATAGTATATCGACGATGTATCGTTTATTCGTTCTCCCAGTCTTTGAATCACCTTGGAAGGTGTCCAAAGCGTGCCTTTCGATTTTTGTTCGTCCAACATTTCATCCAAAATGGGGATTACCCAATTCTCAAACTTGCAATAGTTTTCATTTGGTACTAGTAAATTTCCAATTCTATTAATTCCTTTCTGACGAAGACTCTTGCCGGATAATTCAAATGATCCTAGATGTAATCCCTTCAAGATTAGCAAAAAATTACATGATTCAAATTACCTACATATGTTGGCGCCAAACATTTTATAAAATCTTCCTCAATTCCACCTGCAGTGGTTACAATACAGTCAACCATTTTATGCTCCACCAAATATCGAATTGTTTCCCTTAATCCCGAAGACACCATATTCGAGGTATAGCCAAGGAATATAGTGCAATTGTTTTTGCGTTGAATAAACTCATCTTCCTCGTAATGGTCCACACGATCTGCCGGCAGTTCCTTTTCTCTGCAATCAAGCTTTTGCCTGAATTAAAAAATCATGTTTCAATGCTCTTTGATATACCATTTTATTAACTTCCTTTATAGCCAGGCCCAGGTTCGTCGCCTGAAATCCTGAATTAAGGTAGGATTCCAGCAGTCCAGAATAATCAATCCCATTGTTCCACTCATAACCTTTCACTACGGGCGTGTTTGCCGGCATTTCTTCACTCTCCACCAAAATGGCATCTCTTGCTATTTGTGGCTCAGCCATTTATTAATTTTGCTGTAAATTTATCACAAATTTCGGTACACTATGAATAAGAAGAACTAATAAGTTTATATTTAAGGTACACTGAAGTTTTGGCCTGAATTGGGGCCTGATTAATAAATTTCCCGTAAAATTTCCTTGGCGTGTGTAATTTTTCCACCTCTTTTCAATTTAGAAAAATTGAAATGTCCCGAAAAAGGGGAAAGTGTGATATCTGACAGATTTGCCCGGGGCTTCTCAACTGAGAAGCCAATTTTTCCGTGAGAATCTCAACTGAGATTTTTCTAAAAAACTACTGAAAATACTTGAAACGGAATTAGGTGGGACTGCAGGTAGTAAAGAAGTGAAATCCCTAAAAATTATAATCTCCCCCATTCAATATACGCATGAAAAACATGTTTTTCCAAAAGTTAGCAGAGAGGCAAGGTCTAGGTTCACGCTTCTCGTATTTAATAAAAATTTCTTGAATCCGGTCGAAATCTGGTTTTTCAGGTGGCTTTCGAAATTTACGTAGGGAAATTTACAATTTGCCTAACGTTTTTACCTTAATTAACGTTGTTTAATTGATTTAAATGAAATTTCCCGGTTGGGCGGGGAAAAGAAACAGAAAACAGGTGGGGGGAAAAGACAAAATTCTCATAATAATTATAAACCACACCACCTCGGCAGAAGAAGTGTCTACTGAGAAGTTCCGGTGAAATTTATATCTTTGACACAGATTATTGGTGTACGAAGACCTTCAATAATGTTCTACAATAAAAGTTTACTTAATTAAAATTATTACTTCAAAATTTTACTTTTCTATTAAGCTTTCATTTAAAATAAGCATTTAATGTTATTAATTCTTTTCTAAGAATTATGTAGTAAAATACTTCACCCGTTTATATTTAAAATTTGAATCGTAAATTGATGTGTTGAGGAGTTCGTAAAGTAAAATAGTTGCTTAATCTATAATTTAAAATCAGTAGTTACATTACATACAGACTATAGTAAAATAGCGACCACTCTATATCCTGTCTTCAATACCTATTTAAGATTTTAACTTCTAAGGTTTCTGAACCTACTCAAAGAAGAATGTCTTCGCCATATTTAAATTGTCATTGTGGAAAAATCTGACGGGAGCAGTTATTTTTTTATAAGTACGTTAAGTTCAAGCTATGGATGATAAAAGAGATAATAATGGTGAAATCAATGAAAATGAGTTACCGAATACCTCGGATAACAAGTCCAATAAGAAGAAAGACAAGGTGAATGAAGGTAAGAGTACGAATTTTGGCTATGAAATCGCTACAGTAAAATTCATATTACAAAATTTCTTGTTCAGGTAGTAGCACCTCGGCGGCCTCTGCCCTTGCAGCTGTGAAAACCACCGAAGAAATGCTGGACAACGTGAAAGGTAAACTAAATTGGTACATAAAATATTTACCAATATTGATTTATTACCGGTGTAATTTATTGATTTGAATGTATATGACTATAATATCAATTTTAGGTCTTGTGGAAAATTTGAGTCTTGATCAGAGATTTTTGCGTGATAACATGCTGAAAAAATTCACATTCTGGTCAACGCAACCCGTTCCTAAATTGAGCGAAGAAGTGACTACAAACGAAGCAATTGAGCCCGATAAAGAAATATCCCAAATAAGGAAGGAGCCGTATACACTTCCTGAAGGTTTTAAGTGGGACACACTTGATTTGAACGATTCAGCAATTCTGTCCGAACTGTACACGCTACTAAATGAGAACTATGTCGAGGATGATGATGCAATGTTTCGATTCGACTATCAGCCGGCATTTTTAAGGTGGTCACTGCAACCACCAGGATGGCGTCAAGATTGGCATGTTGGTGTTCGTGTGGTGAAGTCTGGAAAATTAGTTGGATTTATTTCAGCAATACCTAGTCAACTTAGGTGCTATGAACGCGAATTAAAGATTGTTGAGATAAATTTCTTGTGTGTTCACAAAAAATTAAGAAGTAAACGTGTCGCACCCGTCCTAATCAGGGAAATAACAAGACGTGTGAATTTGACTGGAATTTTCCAGGCAGCATACACAGCTGGAGTAGTTCTACCCAAGCCTGTTGCAATTTGTAGATACTGGCATCGATCTCTCAATCCTAAGAAATTAATCGATGTAAGTATTATTCTGTCCTAAAAATATAACTTATCGGAAATAGTCATTTCCTCAATGACCGCATTACAAACTTCAAACTAAAATTTATTCATCATCTATTTATAATTTCAGGTGAAATTTTCTCATTTAGCAAGGAATATGACGATGCAGCGAACAATTAAGCTGTACAAGTTACCAGATATGCCTAAAACCAAAGGATTCCGGAAAATAGAGTCACAAGACATGGAAGCTGCACGAAAGCTTCTCGATGGCTACTTGAGAAAGTTCAATTTATGTCCAGTGTTCTCCGATGAAGAGTTCCGTCACTGGTTCTCGCCAATCGATGGAATAATTGATTGTTTCGTTGTTGAGGCCGATAATGGAGAGATAACCGATATGGTCAGCTATTACAGTCTCCCATCAACCGTGATGCATCATCCTGTTCATAAAACTGTTCGTGCCGCCTACTCATTTTACAACGTTTCAACGAAAACTCCATTGTGTGACCTAATGAACGATGCATTAATATCAGCTAAAAATATAAATATGGATGTGTTTAACGCTCTAGACTTAATGGACAATAAGCAATTTCTAACTTCACTCAAGTTCGGAACAGGTGATGGAAACTTGCAATATTATTTGTATAACTGGAAATGTCCTAGCATGAGGCCTGAAGATGTTGCCCTAATTCTTATGTAGTCTATCAGAAGGAAATAGGAATTACGACCTTATGCAAAAGGTGAATAAAAATTTATTTAAAATAATTTTCTGTTGTTTTATAAAAACAGAACGGTAATAAATGGAAGCGAATTATAAATTTTAATTGTTTATGATTGGGATTTTAAAGAAATATATAAACACTATTATTTGGAGTCCTTTAAATTTTGGTATTGGGTAATATTCAGTTGGGTTAAATTCGAATTGATGATGAAATGTTATAAAAGCATTAAATTTTAAATTTGATTTAGTGCTTCGTCGATTCTTTTGCATGAGTTTATAATGGCTTAAAATTAGGACTTTCCACAACACAATTTCTGAAAATAAAATTTTGCATTTAAAGTATTTTACACAATTGTTTTTAGGCGTTAAATTATTTAATAGTTGTATTTATGTAGAATATGAAATAAATACATGTGTTTCCATATGCTGTAGTTTATTTCAATAATTGTGCTCGAAGTTTTCCAGCTAATCCTTTCAAAGAGCAGAAATATTAATAGTATTATAATTTTATTTTATTGTTAGAGGAACCGAGCTTGCCGAAGAGTAAATCTCAAATGAAACCATTAAAATTCTACATAAATTAGCATTTTATCCAAATAATTTAAATACATTCACACAAAAACGTCTCAAAAATATAACAAATACATATTTCTATATAATTTTATTCTGTATTTTATTATTTACAAAAACTGATTTTTTTCTCTAAATAAGGCAATATCATTGCCAAACATTTGCAATTATAAAATTGATTTAAATGATTTTTACTTTTTTCGATTGCGTTCAAGTATGTAAATTCAACTGTACCTAAGTATGTAAGTGTTGCATCAATAAGCAACTAGATATATTAATATTTTATTATTGATATGATTTTCGATGGATGTACATTGTACATGTACATCAGTAGTGCAAAGTAATGTTTATGTTTTGACAAAAAAAGACAGATTTTTATGTTTCATATCCTATCAGAATTAAATATGAAGGGATTCTGTTACTGTACTGTATGAAAAGGGATCGGGAATCGCAATGGGAACTGCAGAATTGAAATTGTGAATATTGAAAGTTTTTCTGACTGTATCGTATGCAATTCAACGCAGTATCTTATCCATAACTAACTTTAATTGGTGGTCAATGAAATTTCTTCTAAAACACTTTTCCTACGTACTTTTAGTTATATCAGAAATTTATAAATTGTTGAATACTATGTAATATCAAAGTCAGCATTTAATTAAATAAATTTTGTATAAAATCTGTTCCTTACTTTACTTACAAAACGAAAAAAATATATAATAATAAAAAACAAAGTAATTGCTAAACAAGACCAGCAAGTTTAAAGTTTCAAGCACAGTAAAAACGAAAGTAAATTGTCAGCCATTTAGTTCTCTTCACCTTTAACAGCGGAAGCATAGCTGGGTCCAGACGGTGCAGCACTTGCCTTCGGTGACTCTTCAATAGCATGATGAGTCTCTAAAACTAAATTCTGACTTGAAGAAATCCTCTTTAACATTGCAACTTACCCTTTATATCACTTGATAAAATACGCAAATCATGTTTCTTAATTAGTAAACATTCTCCGCCCTCCACAGATGGAACGGAGTACACATATAGAAAACCGTCTTGAGAAGCAATCAAGAGTCTGAAAGCATTGAGAAGATTAATATTTTCGGAAAATTTGTTATGAAATCTTACCTAAGTGATTTTTGAATTGTTGTTATTGCACAAATACGTCTTATGCCAGATTCAGGAAGCCCAACTGAAGCAAATGCTCGTCCTTGAGTCAGAACATCAGCTACTTGAGTTGGCAAGTAGCTCGAAACTGTTTTGCTTATGTATCTGAATAATTGGAAATTCGATTAGATTTAATTACACTTGGTAAATACTCCATCCTACCCCATCCAATCGTCAGGAACTGGCTTGTTCTCAGTTTCTGCATAGGTTCGATCTAATTTAAAAATATGAACAGTCTCTGTATTAGAAGTGCACGCCAAGAACTCGGAGCACATGCTAAAAGACATTGAAGCTATGGATACACAACGCTTAACACCTCTACGGAACTCAAAAAGTTTTGTTCCATCCAATGACGAGAAAACCCTAATCACGGTGCCTTTTTCGCTGGCAGTTGCTACTTCCGTGCCATTGAAACTGAATGCAATGGCGGCCAATGGTGAGTCGTGAGCTGGAATCATAGTTTTGGCATGGAAATGTGTTGCGTCGAATATTTGAACTTCACCAGAGGCAATATTTCCAGGATATGCTACGTAATTGTGCTTATCGGAAGGTGATAATGCGAATATTCCCTGAGGATTCCCTGGCGTATCTCGTATAGTATGTACGACTTTCATATCATGGATATTGTGAATATACAAACTCTCCTCTAGGCAAACAACTAAACGTAACCGATTAAGTTTTACAGCTAGAATTGTGTTTGAATAAGAGTAGTTGCAAATTTCGTTTCCTTTTTTGAAGTGGCACATCTACAAATTTAAATAATATTATTCAAAATAAATTTTTCATTTATCACACGTACCTTAAGTTTTCTAGGGGCATTGAGAGAAACTATTGCCACTAGGGAACTTTCGAACAGCCTCTCGATCAAGAACAAATCAGCAAAGTTCTTGTGCTCTTCGCCATTTGTATCCTTTTTCGAATCATATAATTTATCTAAGTGATTATCTGCATTGGCTAAACTGTATAGGCAGTAGCCATTTTTGGATGCAACTGAAAGAGACCTGAAAGATTTGGCTACAGTATTGCATAATATGGATTAACTATTAATAATGAATAGAGTTGGAGAGTTCTATAAAGATATTTTCGCTGTTAAAGCAAAATATTGAAGAAATCAAATATATTTCATGCATTTTATGTTTTTTGAAAATACATATTGAATTGGAGTTGAATAATTCTAGTAAACTTACGTGATATTCTGATTAAAGTTGACGAATATACTTCCTGGATCTGCATCCACTCTTCCCATTAAGCTCATCATAAAGAAGTGGGCGCGCACTTGTGGAAATGTTTACAGCATAAATATATACTCCTATTTCAAATAGTGAAAACAATCTTCGCAGCACTCTAAAAACTAAAAAACATATTATCTTTTTATTCCGGTTATTAATGTTTGAAGACAGAGATCTGGCAGAGGACACTTCCCCAAATGTTTATTGTATTGTGCGGGAGAGAATTAGTGACATTTGGCGATACAGGAATAAACAGCTGGGATAGGAGCTATTTTCTAACTTTAACTAATGGCCTTAAAATAACAATCCAATTAGTATTAAGTTAACATTGCAACAAAAGGAAAGTGTCTTATATTTATGTGCAAGTGCCATCTTTCCAAGAAGTTAATAGTCAGATGATACTAAAGTTCTATGAACTTGATTCTTACCTAAATCTGCACCCAGAAAACTGAAACTGTTGCTCGGTAAAATCTAACACTGCACAACTATTTCGTTTTGATATCGCGATTTTCTTGTACTTGGAATTATTTTCCGTTTTCACAATGTTATTTTATTACGTTCTTAAACAAAGTGGCTCTCTCCGTCTAATACTCAACATTCAACAAAGCCAACAAAATATCCTTCAATTTGATTATCGGAAATATCCCATTAAAAATTTCCCGATTTCTAATGGTATTTAATGGTTTGAGAAATTTTGTAAGTAGATTAACAAATGTTATAGATAATTACAACAGTTCTAGTTCTGAAATAATATATTCAAAAAATAATTCAAATAATTTTAACAATCTTTGTTGTCAATTTTTTCAGAATTTGTGGAGAATTTTTTGTTTTTGAAACATTTACTACGTTTCCATGCGGGGTTCAACTCGAGTTGAACTCGAGTTAGTGGTCATGGAAACGCAAGTTTCGTTAAATCCAAGTTAACTCCACGAAAAAGGTCGGGTTGAGTTGAGTTCTAACACCAAATGCCCAAATATCAACTCAACTCCTCAAGTACATGGAAACACTTCAGGTTAAGCGGCCGTTTTATTAACTCAACGATAACTTAACTCCAACTCAACCTTGCACATGGAAACGTAGTAATTGTCTGATGGGGAAATTCTTCATATGGCAATGCTTCAATACTTCATTTTGGAAATGACAGTTCGTTCCCTTTGCAAGGACAACAATAAAATTGAGCTTACAAAAATATTTTTAATTGAGTGAAGTTTTGCCTGGTGTAAAGAATTCCTTTGCTCCATAATCGGTCGGAAAATGAAAGACACCGGTATGGAGCAGAAAACAAGTCGAACGAGTCTATTGAATTTAATGCTATTGAAGGCTTGGCGGGAAAGATGGACGGACTCGCAGTGGGGAATAAATATAAAGACAGTAAGCAAAAGCTAGTCCATTTATAATTATATATGTCATATATTCCATATAGTCATGGTTGATCCAGTGAAGCTTTTTGTTATGTAGCCGCACTACTTTCATTGTTCCCAAAGTAAAAGATTTTTTTGTTAACCCTTTGGTACCCATATTCATCTACAATGAAAATGTGAAATTTGCTCCTGGATGTTTAGAAGAATGCTAAATAAAATATAAAGCCACAGAATCGATTAAACTCTGTAAGAGCATTGCGATAAATCTACCTCTTTCCTTGTTTTTGTTTTGATATTAAAAATATTTACCTCTTAGTGAAACTTTCTGTTTTATTAAAGTTGACAAGTACAATTTCATTACCATATTTACAGAAAATCACAAAACATATTAGATAAATATTTCGCATTTTAAAATAATTAATTATGGGATGAAATTTAAGTTTCCAATTCAGGAATTTTGGTGTTTTCTATTTTTGCCAACGGTTGCAGTGATTCCTTTTGCTGCCGCGTGAGATTCTTCGGAATTTTCACCCTAAACTCAACAATATGATCGCCAACTCCAGTTTTTGTTCGAATACCTTTTCCAGGCAACCTAATCTGAGTGTGGCTGTCTACACCTTCTTCAAGTTTAATATGGAAGTCTTGGTAAATCCCTTTGATCTTGAAAACACCTCCAAATATAGCTTCTGTGATCGACAGATATGCTTCAGAGTAGATATCCTTCCCTACTTGTTTAAATGTTTTATTCTTTTGTACGTTAACGCGAACTTTAACACGTTGTTTCCCATCAGGATGCAAGACATTTAAAACATCACCATTATTAGTTCCCGAAGGTACGTGAACGCTTAATTTAGTTTTACTTGAAATGTATCCGGTGTTATTACATGCAGAGCAGATTTTTTTCAACGTCTCACCCCTACCCCGACATTTATTGCAAGTGGCCCGCAAACTGTTGTTCTGTTTGGCTAATTGTTTTCCAGTTCCTTTACATGCTTTACATGTTTCGGTTGTCTTTGATTCAATACTCAGTATTCCGCCACAATAACTGCAAACAGACTTCGTCTGTAGTTCAATGGCTTTACTCACACCTTGGACTGCTTGCAAGAAGGTAACCGACACCTCGCAGTCGCTTGTATTAAATGTTATGGGTGAATTGTCTAAAGTATTCAATTGCTATAATTAAATGGTAAATCAACTAATCGAAATCACCTTGTTTGCTTTCCTTTTTAAACTCTTGATGACGCTCCTGAAAAATGTCGTTTATTGAAGATATTTTCAAAGGCATATGATTCTTTGCTGTCTGTGCTCGAAGAGTTGGACCAAAACTCCTTGCAGTGCCATAGAGATCATATTCCATCTTCTTGCTCTCGTTACTCAAGATATTGTATGCTTCAGCAACTTCACGAAATGTCTTATCGAGTGGAATTTCATTAATTCGTTTTGTGTCGGGATGGAATTTTTTGGCTAGATTGTAATAGGCATTCTTAATATCTTCTGTGCTTGCGTCTCTTTTCAAGCCCAAGACTGCATAGTAATCCTTTTTATCGAAATTATTCGCAGCTGCAAGAACTGAACTTTTAATCTTCATCACTTGATTTTTTTTGTAAAATTCTCTGATTGGATAACTTATGTTTGGTTTACTATAATATCGATGTACGTTTCTAACAAATGTATTTAACCCGCTCATTATTTGTAATTTTGAATTATTCTGTGAATTATTTATGCACATTAAAGGGGTCATAAGTCATTATATTATAATTTCACCACTACACAAGAATACGTAAATTATTTCAAATCGAAATTTGAAAAAAAATAATTTTTACGTCAATTTATGCTTTTTGCCGTTGAATAATTTTTATATAAATACAAATTTCAATGATACACAATTGCCTACTATAATTTATTTAACAAATTAATTTTTGTAAAGTGTTTGTTTTTCATTTAGTTTAATATTTTACTGAGTTACGATTTCTATTTATATCTGCAATTATTCTTAAAGGTTCTGCCGCGCGGTGTCAGTGGAGATGTTTACAATTTAGCAGACTGTATCCTTCAGCAGGCTGTAATCGGATCTAATGCAAATCAAGTAAGTTAATTTAATTGTTTTATTAACAATTATGTAGACTGAATAATTTCCAGCTTGTGCTGTCTTACTTAAGGCACTCTTTGTGTGCACATTTGATTTCTCATGCCGCAGTACTTAAACGCATTTCCGAATATGATAATTTCGATAAAGTGTTCTGTTTAACTGCTCTCCTGGAATTTCTAGAGTCTATAATTGATGGAGTGACTTGCAGGTAACCACATGAAATATTTCTAAAAAAGTTAATTTATTTAATTCCACGTGGACAGAGGAAAGCCAGAGGAAAGTGTCTTGGCACATGCTATCGTCTCTTTAGTGTACTGGCTCTTTAGAATTATATTATTTGCTATCGAATCATACGAAGTGAATGGTCAACTAAACGCAGGTAGTTTTTATTTTTCATCATTATGCAAATTGATGCGCTAACTATAAAAAAAAAAAAACCGCTCTTGCAGATCAACAAACAATGATTGATAAAACTTCAGAAGTAATTGAAAAGGTGGCCAAAAATGAGTTTTTATTAGGAATACTGTATATAGGCAAGCAGGAGGATATTGATTTTTTTACCAAAATTACCACGAAATATTCTGACATAAAAAACTCGCTTATCAGTACTGGATTTGTTCCAAAATGTAATACACTGGAAGATCACCTGCACTTGTTGGCGTATGTTGATGTCGGTACTTTGGAAATGGTTAAGCTGGACGCAAAGGATGTGGAACCAATCACGTACTGTATTCAACCACTATTGGTTGTTGAGGTTCAACTGAATCCGAGCAGTGATACTCAAATTTATGTCGCTGAGTTGCTAATGATACAGCGATTGAGAAAATATTCAATGGCAAGATTGTATTACGAAATCATCCGGGGAGGATTCATATCACTGAGTAACGCGTACGAGAGCACACATGATACTTTGTGGAATGCATTCGTATTCATTAAGATTCCACATATTCTGAAGCAGTTGAGCTCGGTATCACAAGGTAGGATTTCAGGATTAATTTTATGAATATAAAATACAGTCATCCCTCGGTTTACGTTGGCTTCGTTTAAAGAAAAACCTCTGTGATTCAGATTCCTCAGTTCCAGGTGCCAATTCCCTCTCATGGAACCGTCTGAACATCTGATTTCTTACACAGAATCTATCTTCGTGTAAACCGAGGGATGACGCTTTCCCTTAGCTGAAGTAAAAATTGTAATCATTGTTTTTTGAAATTTTAGTCAGCACAGAGAACTTGGATCACGTTCCAGATGTTGTTGAAGCGATCGAAATCCTTCTTGAGGATACAACCATTCTTGATCTCATGGACACTAAAATAGTATGTAATACTATTGAGTATCTGCTGAACGACTGTGCCAAACAACATCTAGTAAATGAGCGACACATTAAACACTTCTCCTCTAAAAGGTACGAATATCTGTTTTTGATTATCCTATTAATTATCGTTCCA
This sequence comes from Leptogaster cylindrica, assembly GCA_963082835.1. NCBI lineage: Eukaryota > Metazoa > Arthropoda > Insecta > Diptera > Asilidae > Leptogaster > Leptogaster cylindrica. Next base: position 4,944,876 of record OY720109.1, read on the forward strand.
CATTGCAGGGAGTCAATATCATCGCTGCTACAAAAACGTGAAGTTAACAATCAAGCTCGAATGACCAGAGCCGAAACAGCTCTTTCTGGAATTTTGAAAACCCTAGATTCTGATTATAATAAAGTTCAAGAGGCACTTTCCGGAGTTCTATGTCAAGTTCTACTTGGTAAAAAATTAATAGTAAAGAAAATTCTACGAAATTTTAATGATTTTTCTTGCAGGAAATAGTTTTGAAATTCTTTTATCAATGGCCACCGTCGAGGGGCATTTGAAAACTTTTGTTTCAAGACTAATAAAGTGGAATGAGAATTCGAAGCAAGTTCCAGGAGAAGGAGGAAAGGCTGCTATGGTGCGATCAACCCTATTTGATGTTACCTTCCTCATGCTAACATTTATTGTACAAACTTACGGCTCTGATGTAATGTTTTATTGCTATTTAAGTAGATTTGGACAGGTTTGTTTATTTATATAATATGTTTTTAGGTTGTACTACCTGAGCATGGTGATTCGTTTTTTGAGAAATGGGTGCGAGAATGCATGGTGGAAAGAAATAAACCCAAATCACCGAAGAACATGGTACAATTGTGTGACGAAAACATTGTTGATGAATTACTTTTAAGTTTAAGTAAACCAGAAACACAATTGAAAAGCAGGTAATATTTTTTTGTTAGTTCTGAATCATAAAAGATAGTTTTGGATGAAACAGCACGCTGACTTGGCAGGACATTTGTATGAACATTCCTGGAGTGTTGTACCAAATTTTAGTTGCCTGGGAAAATGATACTCTATCTTCGGCTGATGTGAAAGGCATTTTGGACAGAATTAAAATCAGACTATTTTCATTTTCTGTTTGCGCAGCTTCATACCTCTGTGCTTACATGCAGACTGTAAAAGAGGTAATACTTTAAATATAATAAGTTCGGTTTCATAAAATTCGATGTGCTTCGATAGGATGAAATATTGAAACCTTTGAACATGGTTCAACAATTCCTTTCAACTCTCAGCGCTGAAGAAATGTCTACACAGGAAAATATAAAAGAAAGATTAGGATTAACATTTCAAATTATAAGGAAAATGCAGCATGATATTCATCCGGCGGGAAGTGCAAAAATTCGAACATTAACTTTAACGCAGGCAATAGTTTCTCACGCTCCCTTGGAAGACCAATTTCGAGATGTATGGAAGAGCATTGCTGAACGAGGCTGGCTTCCCATCAAAGCAGCTCAAGCTTTAGAATGCTTGCTACAAACTTGTGGCTCCACTTGGTTGGTGAACAAACTTGTTGAAGAAATTCTCCGATGCAAGTATACCAGGGTAATTAAATGGCATACTACGAGGAATCCAAAATTGTAGCGTTTTCATCTTTCTAGGATATGAAGAAAATGATGGATATCGTCTTTGCAGTTATGCATCTGGATATAAGGAAAAATACTGTGGCTCTTTTGGATAGCACTTTACCAATGTTATTGTTTAACAAGCAACAGTAAGAATGTTTTACGAATGCTTACAATTTATACATTCATTTTTGTTTCAGGAAATTTGTAACAGAGCCACAATCATCGATTTTGGCTAAGTTATGCGTTCACTGTATCATATCGTGTTTGGCTAATTTGGAATCTCTCAATGCTTCTAATAAAAAACGGTGTAGATCTAATGAAACGGAAGATATGGATCTCTGTGGAAATGCGCAAAAGTTGCGAAAACTAAATATAGAAGGTCAAACAGATTCTTGCTCAAACGACTTCTCCTTGGATAGTTCAATTTCCAGAGAGACTACAATATCCATTAAGGAGCCTTTACAAAGCACACTCCAAGGACTATTTAAAACATTCGCATACTTTGTCTCAACGGACGAACTATCTCCGCGGATATATTTCATATTTCAATTCATATCTCTTTTAGTCGAATGCGGAGGCGACAAAGTAAAACCAATTCTTAAATTTATGCCAAGTAATCTGATACAAAATCTGCTGAAAGTATTGGTAACAGATGAGATCACCGTAGGACTTATTTGCCGGTAGGTTGTTTTGTTTCTAGCGCAGGATTTTTTGTAAGAAGAATTACTTTTTTGTAGTTTACATGATCTTCGGACAGGCCAGGGAAGACAGGCTGCAATTTCAGACTTGTGTCTCCTAAGGAATATAAGACTAAGAAAACGGAGTATTAAATTGTAAGAATGTAAGAAGATTATATGAAACTATTTTATTAAAAGAACAAGTTCTGATAAGTGGAAATTATGTGGTTTTCATTATTGTATAAGGTACTCTAAAAACAGGAAGTAATTTAATAAATCTGGAATTGCTTTTTGCACTAAATTAAAAAGTTCCTTGATTTACATCAACATCTCATTTTATTATCTTTCAGATTTGTTTTGAATATACATATTATGTTTTACACTTAATAATATAAATTTTCGTTCAATTCAATTTAGGGATATTTTTCTACCTTTATGCAGAGTGCAATTATTAAGGTAATCAAATTTCGGAATTCAAATCAACAATTTACAGTTAAGTTTTTGATAAGAAAAAAAAATAAGGATTTAAAATAGATTCATTTTAATATCACAGCACCATCAAAGCTCCTCTTGCTTGATGATTAATTCAAATCTGATGACTTCATATATTTCTTAGCTTCTATTTTAAATTTCATGAATTTTCGTTTATGTTTTGTTAGACTATATATTTTTTTTATTTTTTATTACTATCGTTACATGTATTTACTAAATTGTTTACATAATATATTATGTTGCAATATTGCAGTGAATTAAAATCATTTTTTCTACTGCCTCTTGGCTAATTAAGCAAATCGAAAATAGTTGAGTTCAATTATTCGAATAAAAATTGGCTCGTGATTTCTTGAATTCTGCCTGAATTCTATACTTACTGTGAGTATCCTGATTCGTCTTTCAAATAAAATTTCAAATGAATTTATGCACCTGTACTAATGAAAAAAATATGCATAATATTATAAAGAATTGGAAAGAAAAGTGATTTCGCAGTATTTTTTAAGAAAGTGATCGGCATTCAAGAAAAGAAAGAAATCAAAATTATATTCTACTACTTTTATATTATTTCAGTTTGGATATAAAAACATGTTTGTTTACCAGTTCAATGGTAACTCCTTATATATACAAAAATATAGAGCGCACTTGAAATACAATTTTATTTCTGTACCACGCCAAAAATTTTTCACAACGCATTTCTTGCCAAAATTTCGAATGTTCTTGCTTGCGTTAGCATACAAAAATGAGTAATTTTGGATTATTTATTTATACGTATAAGCTATCAGGAAAACAAATATTGAATTCGTAAAAGCTAAACACAAATTACATGCTGGACACCTTACATTATATTTTTTTTAAATGGATTACGTAAATAAAACAGCTTATTACGTTATGAAAGTGTAGCACTTGTCCGCTTTATTTCTTTTATATTTAGAACTCATCTCTCATTTATTTAAACGTATTTAATTATCTTAAACGCAAAATATACCTGACAATGTGTCGGGTTAAAAAAAAGAACAGAATTTCAATTTCAATAAAACAAAAACTAAATGCTTTCGAAACGAGCTGCATTAAAAGCAAATTTAAAATGAAATGAATTTTTACCTTTAAAATTTCCGGACAATTAAAAGGTTTTCTTATTTTACAAGAGAAAATTATTGAAGAACTGGTTATAGTTATAGTTAAATTTTACGGATTGACATATTGAAACTAAAACGACTTGTAGCAAAAATTAAGATTTAAATTAATTTATATGTACTATAACTTTTAATTGTAAATTAAATTAACATAAATGCGTCCCCCTAATGTTAAAATAATTAAGTAGACGCAGTTCCTAAGTGTCAATTTTGATTTTATATATCACTTGAGGCAGCATTCGAAGTAAGTCTCGCCAATGTAATTACCGCGCATTGCTTTAGCGACATTATGCTCAAATAACCTTCGATTTGTTTGGAGGACATCAGCTGCTTCCTTGTTCAAAGGATCCTCAGGATTGGGTTCCTGAAATCACGTTTTAACATTAAATTATGAATTGATTAATACAAAATTGAAAAGTATACCAAGAACAAGTATTGTAGACCATACACGATTGAGTTAATTGTGAGCACAGGCTTCCAGTCCTCCCGGAGGATATTAAGACACACATTTCCTTCTAGATCTATGTTGGGATGATACACTTGTGTTTCGCATTTAACTTTAGGTGGCTCATGTGGATAATTAGGACCTACGCGAAAATTGAAAACAAATCGTCCACCCTTATAGAATCCCTCATCGGGGCAAATGTTCAATTTAAAATTTAGCAAGTCGTCCGGATCGGGAAAATCAGTATTGCAAGTTTTGGGCAGATTCAATTCATTTATATCTGTAAAATAAATTCGTATTGTAAGGAAAAACATCAAATCACTGATTTTTGTTAATTGAAATGTTGGAGAACCTTATCAATTATTAAAAATAAGTTATTGGAACCTGGATATGGAAGTTCAATAACTTAAAATCACCGTGAATGCCGAATAACGGCATTATATTGAAAAGCATAACATACATAACATGTCTGAATTTCAAGGTGACTGTCATCTTTAACAGCAATTGTTTACGTTTACAAAATTCTAGACAATATATTTTTTTTGGGTAGTCATTCATATTGACATCTATAATCATTAAGAAAATCATTGATATATAAATAAATGATTAAATATAAAAAGCTATGAGGAATTTTTTATGCAGTAAATTCTAAGCCAAACAAGATAAAAACCTTTTTGGATTCTCAATTGTGCAGCGGAGGCCTTCTTCTGTGAACCTGATTTCGACGTCTGTTCACCATCTTTTCTTTGTTGTTTTAACGAGAAAAGCTTTATCATTTTGCACTTTTACAATTTTTCTTAATTATATGTATTTCAGGTGGAAAATCTTAAGGTTCTTGAGAAAAAACAAAAACAACTCTACACCAGGCTACGATTGACTCACTTCTGCCTTTTCTGACAGCTCTCTATTTTGCGATTATGAGTAAAGTTCAGTGGTTATCAATACCTTTGCTGTTGTGGAAAGTTTCGATAATTTGATAATGACAAGTTATGCAGGTGAATTTGAGGACAAATTTTTAAATAACAGCATTCGACTGAATGAAAGTTCCATAAAAAATTAACAAGATTAACAATTAATATTAATTTTCCAACAAAATGTTACTATATGATAATTGTTTTTACTTTTTAGTTAATCGGAACATGAATATAATTTTTTAAATTTTTAAAAAACATTGAAATAATTATTAATGTAAATCGGCCTTAAGGCTTCGTCGGTTCCCCTGCGTTCGTCAAAACAGCTAACTGGTAAGTACACATAACTGCACCACTGACCGTCCACTATAGTCACTAGTCAGTGAAAATATTCCCTGCTTCTTCCTTCTGTAGAGGAACATCATATATCGTTATTGTGTATAATAATTCAACAAGGATTACATTAAAATTACTTTTAATTGAAAAAAAACGATGAAGGATTGTTGAAATTGTTTAATTAATATAACAAGGTAAACTGAATAAAAGCGGTGCCAACTTCACGTGGAACTATACGTTGACATTTTTATTCATCGATAGATTTCAGTTTTGTTGGGGGGAGTGTTAGTTAATTGTTGTTGTGTTGCCCGTGAAAGTGCGGTATTTCGTGCTTGAGCTCGTCTGGAAATAATTGTGTGTTCAGTTTCAATCCTTAATTCTCATTTGTTCTTATTAAAAGTGTAGTGAACTCCAAATGAATTTCAATAGGTTTGGATAATGTGATATAATACCCCAAAAGGATAACAAAAACACGAAGAACACGAATTGACTGGCACGGGAAGTTAAAGTCACGGTCAAGTTGTTTTGTACGATGACTGATCAAAGAAATTCGACTGCTTCTGGAGGAGGAGCCCCCAGACCTCCACCCCGTCGTCGCGCGTATTCGGTTTTCGCAAATCAACAACGGGATAGGGCACCAGGAAATCATTTCTCCGCTCACAGCACACCCCGCAGGTCTTTGTTCGAATCCAGGGTGAGTGCCAAAACAGATATTAGACAACGTCCAGGTCCAAAGTTTTCTGAGGTGGAATTCAAATCCAGGATTGCGACAATTTGTTAAGAGGATGATTTTAAGAAAAAAAAATTACGTAAAACCTTCGCTTAGTGTGTTTAGAATTGTGAAACTTATCCATTGATAACACCGCAAAGATAACAAAAATCTCAGATAAGAGCGTAAGAAATGCCCCACGCACCATAGACTGAAATTCGGCAACTTTCCTTGTGGATACTTTGTTACTGATAACAATTTACAAAACTCTGCAGTAACATCCAAATTCTAATCAGACAACCGAGAGGACATCTTTAAGCAGTTTCAACCGGTTGCAGTTTTTTAACTCAAACTTCCTCTCACGATCTAGATTAGTTTATAGAATTCACTGATTAGATAAATAACGCCTTGAGTTTGCGAAATATTCAATTAATGTAGCAATTGTCCGCAAATGGTCACACCAACACTTGCTCAAATCAATTATTCGACAAAATGAGCAAAATTCTTTCTTCGACAGTAAGACCACTTCCCACAGCAGTTAAAATACCAAGGACTTTCCCATTGTAATTCAACAACTATGACTTGAAGTCTCCATTTAACACAGAGAATTCCCGTTTTTTCTAAAATGTGTTTCAGTTGCTAAAAAAACATGGCAGACAGTTTTCGGGAATTGCAATATATTTTGCAAGGATCTTAATTTCATAAAATCAATTATCAGAATTCAACCTTCAACCAAATCATTGATTTAAAAATCCTTCTGCGAATTCCGTTTTTAATGTTGAAATTGCAATTCTCTTAGCAACAAAATCCAATGCCTTAAAAGTTAAAACATTAACGCAGCTGTTTTCAATATTTGCTTTTTAAGTAACTGTTAAATGCAAACAAAAGCTGTGCGAAATCGCATTAATGAATAAATTATAATTGTATTTTAATATTGCTTATAGTCACTGTCTCCAATTATAAGAGATATAACATAATAATTAATAACTTCTAAACAATATTTTTGTTCAAATTTTCCCTGATTTTTTCAGACATTTTCATATAAAACCAAAACCCGACGATTTTGATGAATTAAAAATGCGAAAAGTCGACATTTTATGAAATAATATTTTAATTTCATGAATCATGCTGAAAATACTCCTATCACCGATAACATTATTCCTCTCCTGCGGGGATTCACCTGAACCAATAATAAAAATTTTCCGTGCCACTCTCGCTGCAGTCATTCATTGTTGCGTGCTTTTTCTGTGCTAATTGTAAGCAACCTTTATTTATCAATGATCACAAACTATTGCGGTCTACTTATAACAATATCATACAATAATTTTTGAAAAGTTTAAGCGAATCTTTTAACGCTTCTTTCCCATACTGATTTGAATTTAAATATTAATTGTAACAAATTTAATGTCATACTGCAGTTAAACTTATAAACATTTCAATAAATTTCTAGAACATCTAAAATATTGGAAATAGGGCAAAACCAAACACAAAATATGACAGAATTGGGAACAGTGAGTATTTCGTTCTTTGGGTATTTCCCTAACCAAAAACTGTTACAAATTTACCTACTAAAATATTTTAGATATTGGTTTGATTTATGACTCCCTTAGTGCTTGTTATTTTGCTAATTATACTGTAATTGTGTAATCGGGAAAAAATTGATTAATTTCTCATGTAGGTAATTGCGACTAAAAAAAATTGAATCATTATTTATGAATGCAGGAAGTAGATAAGATATCGTTCAGATATAATAATTTGAATTAAAAATTTAACTTTAATCCTATAGCGATGATAGATGCCTTTTTCTGGTGAATTCCCTCCCCACTTCACCGTAGTTTTCAAGGTCATTCGTTCTATGGTAATTGAATGAGAGATTATGAAATTATGCTACTATTTACTAGAAAATTGTGTAAGGCACTGGCTTCAATTTCAATCAAGCCAATTCTATTTTGCACGTAATAAAATTTTTGTTGCCAAAATAACATAATATTTGAAATTAAAAGAGGAAACTACAACTGTTAACTCTCGCCATTGTGAATTGTCGGGATATGCTAAAAAGGTATGCGGAAATGTCAACGCTATTTTTGCAACAGTCCTACACGTCAAGTGACGACACTTGGACTGACTGCCTTCGATCCAGTTATTTGCAGTGGACAAAAGTTTTTTTATCTTAATTTTGTGTGCAAAATTCACCTTAAAATCAACTTTACCAATTTGTGTTCTTCAAATGCAACAACGTTTCGCATAATCTTAGCAAAACGTCCGTTGTATTTTATTTTTAATGTGGCCAACAGATTTGTGTTCGTGAATTTAAACGTTGATAATCAGAATTTTGGAGTTGAACGTACGCGAAATGGCTGAAGGCGGCGATGCTACAGTTCATGGATTCCTGCCGGCTCATGTGAGTTTTCGCTGGCCGAGAATATTGTTATTTAATGCTAGTATTAGCAATTATAGGGTCTTTGCGAAGTAAATTAATTATGCTGTGGTGTGCCAGGCAAGTGCGCCAGACAGAGTGAGTGCTAGTGCGGGATTGCTTTGTAGTTGTGGATTCTCGTAGTTTGACATTTCATTACGCTGGATAGTGGGATTATGGTGGTCGTGCGATAAAATGTGTCATGAGAGCTGTTTTGTTTACAACCTAGTCTGGCATGTAGACAAGAGCTTTTTTCCTATAAAGTATTATGACGTCATGTGTTTTTACGCAAAAAAAATCGTTGCTGCACAATGTCAGAAAATGAAACAACATATGCGGCAGAAGACATAATCCCGGTGTAAACATAATCCCTGACCTTTTTATTTGCTGGTCAACTTCCTGGTCTTGGACACAATTCACGATCGCATTCGCAATGAGCACAAACTAATTGCAGAATAGTTTCGGATAGGGTCTATGTTTATTTATTTAATTAAATTAATGCATACGGCTCATTCGTCAACTGCAATGCGAAGGGAAAGAAATTAAGAACGTTGATTTTAATAACCTTGAATAGAATCCAAAGTACATAATTATTTTTCCTTTCTACCCTGTGACTCATACTTGTATTGGGTTTTTACACAGTTTGTTATACGATTCATACTTTAAACTAATTATTGTATTTGTAAGTATAAGGAAAAAAAAATCGGCGACTGTAACAAAATACATAAATGCGTAATAAGATATAAGACCAACCTTTTGAAGGGCAGACGCTGCTCCTTTGCTTTTAGAATGGAACACCTGGTTCGAAATGATTAGGAATAAATTTCAATTAAAATTGGAAAAATTGATGTAATATCTAGTATCACAAAACTTTTTCAAAAAAAAAAAAAAAAAATTATTTAAAAAAAAATTAATTTCACTTAAATATATTTTCCTAACTTAATTGGACGTAAACCTGAAATCGAATAATCTGTATTCAATCAACTCATAAGATAATTTCTCATTAATTATTTTGAGTTTATTTTTATTAACAAACCAAAACCCATCATTACATGGTTCAAGAACTGTTAACTTCAACGTCAACCCTTTCAATACACTAATAACCTTCAAGGGTTCTCATACGTTCTTTAGTAATTTGAAAGTTTTTTATCGATTTTTGGGTAAAACGTCCACATCACCGTTCGCTAGCTATAAATGCTTCATCAGTTAATGAAGGTTAGTTCCAATGTTGAATCTATTCGTTAGAACCTCTGTAGGGTCACGAGTGCAAAGGTACGCAGTCACATGAACGGATTAAAATAAAGTTGTGCGATTAAAATAATTACGTTGAAGCATTTCTAAGAGCAGCTAGCTGCATAAACCATTTTAAATGCGATGTCTTCTGTCACCCAATTAAATTCATGTAGCTGTACGCGTACCTGTTTCACCCCATTGTCATTCTATGGTAGCTGCACGTTTAAATGCCAGCAACTGCGCTTGCTAATGCCAGATCCCTAACAATTGTAGTCCCCTACTCAATGGTGAATCATTACTAAATCAATTTCCTTTGCAGAGCGATGAAGGTGTCAGCCAGATCCGAATCAAGGTTATGGCCGGTCATTCCTTGGCGAAGAAAGACATATTCGGTGCAAGGTAATAAAAACGCCACATAATTAATTGACAGCAATTAATTCGATCTTTACCTTCTCAGCGATCCCTATGTTAGGATTGATCTTAATACTATTAACGGTGACATTAACATAGATTCAGTGTTAACGAAAACTAAGAAGAAGGTAAGAAACAATGCAGAATTTCATTGGATCTAATTCCATTTTTATGTTTTCCTTTTTTCTTAAGACGTTAAATCCAGTTTGGAATGAAGAATTTATATTCAGGGTAAGTTTAAAAATTGCTACTGATTTTTACAAAGACATCTATTGCTAATTAATTTGTTGCTTGTTTAGGTGAAACCAAACGAACATAAATTGGTTTTTCAAGTATTTGACGAGAACCGATTGACAAGAGATGATTTTTTGGGAATGGTAGAATTAACATTGGTAAATCTGCCGCGTGAACAGGAAGGACGGGTTATTGCCTCAAAGAGTTACGCTTTACGGCCCAGAAGGTCAGTAGGGTATGTTTATTTATTTGATTTAGTTTGCTATACAACAATTTATTTACCGTTATTTTCTATCTTTCAGTTTTCTGTATGATTTGTTTACTCTTGATTCTGCTATTTTTTGCCAACGATTTCATATCAATATTACATTTAATTTAAATTTTGCTTTTTCTTAATTATTGCTGAACACTTATTTACTTATTTTTTAAATTTAGCGCCAAATCAAGAATTAAGGGAACCCTGGAAATATATCATGCTTATATTAGAAATTTGGATTCTCCAACTTCAAGTGATAACGACTGGGAACATATTGAAAATAATATTTCTTCACAACACGTGAATGTAATTAAATATTTTGTGATATAATTGATTATATTGAAGTATACAAATGAATCAAATTTTAGAATGCATTCTCATCAACTGCCGTCGAACCGTTGCCCGCTGGTTGGGAGGAGCGGCAGGATGCCAATGGGCGTACTTACTACTTAAATCACATAGCTAGGACAACGCAATGGGAAAGGCCAGTTCTGTATATAAATTTCACAATACAATCCTTGGTATATTAATATAACAGATTGATTTCTTTTAGGGGCGATGACAATCGACAGGATGTAGATGCAGCAGCATCTGATTTCCATAGGCGATTTCACATTAGCAATGATAATTCTGAAGAACAAACTAATCAGGTATTTTACTTATTTCAGTGTTCGTCTCAGTATTTGGCATGGTGTGAGCATATTATTTTAATATAAAAATATTTGCACAACTCGATTAAATTTTAATCTATTTTTCAACATTATTTCTGATATTCTTTCCTCTACTTTTGTTAATGCATGCAATACTCCAAATGAAACGCAGTTGTCTGTATCTGAGGCACCTAGTTCTGATGAGGAGCCTAATGTAGAAGACAGTGCGATTAGTTTAAGGCGAACGAATAGCATAGATAGTGATGCAACTTGTACGACATATTCACGAACCGGAAGTGAAGAAGAGGGAGATGAAATTGATCTTACGGAAATTTTTGTAATATTAAAACTTTTGTTATATGTTTTAGAATCAGTATAATTCCGATTAGTTCTATGCTACTGTAATATTGCCTCACAAAAATGTGAAAATATTTGTGATAGTCAACTCAGCTTGAAAAGTGTTTGAATTTCATTTTAATTATTTATTTCCTAAACAGAATTTGTTAAGTTAAGGGGGGGTAACACCACACTAGCGGATGGTAATCGTAATGATTTTCGGGGTGGTTGTGTTACCTCTTAATAAATTTTTCCCAGTTTAGAATTATTTTAAAATTCAAACACTTGACACTGAAGGTAGAGATTGATAGGACACTCACACTGTTCGTTGTTTAGTTAATTTTATATTATCCTGACTATACGTCAATGTAGTATTCATGGTTGCTGTATAATTTACTAATCTATATGAACGCTTTTTAGGTTGTTCCTGAGATACAGGACAGCATGATTATTATGTTTTGATCATGCAAGTGACTATCCTTTTAAGCCATTCTCATTTGAAGTAATTTAAGCACTAAGTAAATTAGTTTTGTTGTTTAGAGTAAATATGTGCAAGCTGCATCGATAAAAAATTCGCCCATTAATTCTTCCATTAATTGCAACACACCACAAAATAATTGTAATTAGAAGTGTTTAGGAAAACTGTAATCGTGCAAATAGTTGCTCCTACATGTTATTGCACAACATCATCTTTTACTCTGGTTCGCTTGATTTTTGTGTATTCATTTTATTCTCTATTTTCTATTTGTTCCTATGTTTTGCTCGTTAAAATTTGGTTAGAATGAAGATGCCGATCAAGCCGACAGTGGTAATAGGTCAGAAACTTCATCACCTTCGACGAGAAGAAACTCAGTAGAAGATAATTCAACAAATGGTCAAGTAAAATAATCTAATTAAATCGTTGAATTACAGGAATTTTTATTTTGTTTCATAAATTTAGGCTAACGAAGAGGAAATCTTACCGCCTGGCTGGTCAATGCAGGTTGCTCCGAATGGAAGGACATTCTTCATAGATCATACAAATAGAAAAACAACTTGGGTTGATCCCAGAACGGGTCGCGCAAGTCCTATGCCGAATCAAACTCGGCGTGTGGAGGACGATTTGGGACCACTCCCTGAAGGCTGGGAGGAAAGGGTTCACACCGATGGAAGAGTGTTTTATATTGATCATAGTATGAAATTATCTTCTCTAAGTGAGAAAGATTCAAATTAATTGTAACAATTTTCCACAGACACTCGCACTACCCAGTGGGAAGATCCTAGACTCTCCAATCCTAATATCGCTGGGCAAGCGGTACCGTATTCTAGAGATTATAAACAAAAGTATGAATTCTTTAAAGGTCAACTCAGAAAACCGGTATGAAAACCTCAATTATATTTAAAGCCTCAATTTTATTTGCAATATCCTTTTAGACTAATGTTCCAAACAAATTTGAAGTTAAGGTAAGGAGGGTATCAATATTGGAAGACTCATATAGAATCATAAACTCAGTTACTAAAACTGATTTACTCAAAACAAAATTGTGGGTGGAATTTGAGAGTGAAACAGGATTAGGTAGGTTCATTGATATTCGCAAGGGGAATGAAAATTATTGTTATCGTGTTTAGATTATGGCGGATTGGCGAGAGAATGGTTCTTTTTATTATCCAAAGAAATGTTCAATCCTTACTATGGTCTATTCGAGTATTCTGCAATGGACAATTATACACTGCAAATAAATCCATTCAGTGGTTTGTGCAACGAAGAGCATTTAAGTTATTTCAAGTTAGTTATAAATTATATTGTTTTATAACGGAATGTTCCAATAATTTCGTGTTATTTCAGATTTATAGGTCGTGTTGCAGGAATGGCAGTTTATCACGGAAAACTTTTAGATGGTGAAGAAAATTGTTTGTTCGTTTTCTGCTAAATTTAACTTTACATATTGCAGCATTTTTCATTCGTCCATTCTACAAAATGATGCTGCAAAAGTCAATAGATCTTAAGGATATGGAATCAGTAGATACAGAATATTACAATTCCTTGCTGTGGATAAAGGAAAATGATCCTAGTGAACTGATGTTAACATTTTGTATTGATGAAGAAACCTTTGGGCATACAAGTCAAAGAGAATTGAAACCAAATGGTGCTCAGATAGAAGTCACTAATGATAATAAGGATGAGTATATAAAGTACGTAAATAAATTAACTGTATGAGTTTTGTTGAATTCATTTCAAAATAACTTTTTCAGGCTAGTCATAGAATGGCGTTTTGTATCACGAGTTAAAGAACAAATGACATCATTCCTCGAAGGATTTGGTTCTATTGTACCATTAAATTTACTGAAAATCTTCGATGAGAATGAATTAGAATTATTAATGTGTGGTATTCAGAATGTAGATGTTAAGGATTGGAGAGACAATACGCTTTACAAAGGAGATTATCATAAAAACCATATTGTTATTCAATGGTTTTGGAGGGTAAGTCCAAATAAAATGCGAAATAATCTGCGGAAATCTTTTATATTATACTTTACCTTTTTTCAGGCTGTTTTATCCTTCTCCAATGAAATGCGTTCTCGACTCCTGCAATTTGTTACGGGAACATCACGTGTGCCTATGAATGGGTTCAAGGAATTATACGGATCAAATGGACCTCAAATGTTCACTATTGAAAAATGGGGAACCCCAGATAATTTTCCTCGGGCTCATACATGGTAATTAATATTACTAAATGCAATTAACTATATAGTTATTATTAAATAATTGTGTTTTAGTTTCAATCGCTTAGACTTACCACCGTACGAAGGATATTTGCAATTAAAGGATAAACTAGTGAAAGCGATTGAAGGCAGCCAAGGATTCGCTGGTGTTGACTAAATAGTTTACCCTATTTCTAGTACTTATGCAATTTAGTCAATGAATAAAAATTCTTTACTCTAAGTCTAAGGCAATTGTGAGAATTTAAGTACCTCTTGATAGGATCAAAATATAATATAGAAAGGAGTATAAAAGAAGAAAATAACCAATTAAATTTCTTTAATATTATTGTTATTGTGTAACATTCCGTTTCACCAAGGCTAATGATGAATGGAAATTTTTACCTTTTTCATATTTCATTGCTTTAAGAGAATGACGATCACAACTCGATCGTCCTCTCACCGTTTACGTCCACTCGTAAAGCAACATGTTTTCAGCTACGATCACTACAGTAAATTATTCGAATTGTACATATTATACTAAAATTAAGTGCATTATATTGCTTATATTTGTAATTCTTGTTTTTTTTTTTATTTATTTGCTTATCACAATTGAGATATTACAGTAGATGTAAAATGTTAGTTATATTTTTATATATTATTCATTGCGAAACTTTACATTTTGAACTACTGAAACTATATTTACGTGTTTAAATGATATATATATATTTTTTCAATTTGGGTTTATGTACCCTGGTTATGAAATATAAATAATTATAAAATATCAATATCTTTTATTTGAGTATAAGTTTCATACAAGTAACTATGATCAAATATGTCGTTTTCAAAACATCCGTTTTAATTAAATGCAATATTTTAGTAAAAATGTATACTTTATTTTTCATTAATCAACATTAATTCCGTTTCAAATTCAATTTTACTGATCAATCTCAACTCCTGTGTGAGTCGCAATCCAATCCAGGAATGATGCTACTCTTGTAAATACGGAAGGAGCTCCTGCTTCACAGTAGCTAAGACCGAATGCTGTTATTCCCACTAGAGTAGGATGACCATCTTTATCCTGAACGGTCAAAGGTCCACCGGAGTCTCCACCACAAGTTGATTTTTTCTTGGAGCCATCAGCGCAGAAAGTAGACGGCCAAATGTTATTGGGATAGTAGTTTTTGCATTCCTCTTGCGAAATCATGTCGAGGGAAACATATCGCAGATAATCTGAAGTTAATTCCAGTGTGTCAGAGAAAATTCCCCATCCAGAAGCTATCAGTTCCTGGTTTTCGAAATTTTCACCAGCCATTTTTTTGCTTGGCAGACGAATCGGTTGAACAGTTCCTAGAAATACGTTTAAATGTTTAAAAAATTAAGGCAATTCACCAATGACATTTACTTGAGTATTTCACTGGAGTTGAGAGTTTTATTAGTGCAATATCATTCTTGGCAGCTTCATTGTCCCAACCTTTGTGAATTGTGAATGCTTTCTTTTTAAGGGTTTGTTGTGTTGCGGCTGGCGAAATATCAACAATATTATTGGTGCCAATGATTACATCGACTTTTTTCACGCTAAACAGAAAACTATAATAAGTATTTTGTGGTTTGTTTGAAACAGGTGGACTAATTACCCATCTAAACAGTGAGCTGCGGTGAGCACATATTCAGAAGATATCAAGGATCCACCACATACCATCATTTCCATAGGTCCCATATAACTGAAGATTGCAACTTGGAACGGAAACTGAGCGAGCTTTGCTGGACGTCCGCCGACTATACGTGGAGTCATTTTCAGATCCTCAGGAAAAGAAGAAGGATCAATTTGACTGGGTTCATATCTCAGCGTTTTCAACTGCGAAATCGTGTTAAACTGAAAAGTGTCAACGGCCGCCGCAGCTAATCCGAGGATTCCCAAAAATATAACAATTCCTTTCATAGTTGTTTTTCTCACATAAATCACAGCACTAAAAAGTTCTGCCCCAGAAACTTCATTTATATCACATTTTCAGACTAAAGTTTATCACTTGTCGCTGAAGATATACGCTCGATAGTCGATAGTGGATCATTTCTATTTGTGGAGTACATACTTCGAGTTTTTGTCATTTGCCAATCAATCTAGATACGAATCTGAATTAATTGAATTGTATATTATCAATAAACGAATTTTTTTTATATTAGAGCATCACCCAGAATGGGGGGTTCTGATAACTCCTTATTCAATGAAATATTTAAAATTTATTGTGATTAATTAATACATGTTTTTTTAGCATCGTATTATCTGATTGCAGATTTAATTCTGAATTGGAAATTTTCCGACCGATAAGAGATATATTTGGAATTTGGATTATAATATTGTTAAAGTGCGAATGAGCAAGTTAGAGTATTTGGTGAAAAATAGACTTAAATTTGATAAGATCTTAATTAATTTTATTGTTCGTTTCTAATTTAAAACAATGAGTTCAATAAAATATTGAAATATACTATAATTATATAATATACTAGCAGATGTCTACCCGAATTCATTCTGGGCGGTGAGTCATGATAAAAAATAAAAATGAAAAGTGAATTTACAACAACCCCCAAATGCGATGTATATTACCATACATTGAACCGTTTCTCGTACGTCGGGTTAGAATATGATAGTTGGGTAGTTTTTTCCAGTCAACGGTGGTTTTGGGGGTTTGAATTAGGATAGAGATTGGTAGTTTTCATTGAGCTTTTTTTCTAACCAAGAAGGTGACATACCAATTTTGATGAATTTTTTACTTCAAAAATGGCGAATTCTCATACAAACTTTCATCCCCTATTTTACCCCGTTAAGAGTTGAATTTCAACAAACCCTGATACACGTGTTTCTTTATTTCTAACAAAAATCCAAATACTAATTTTTATGAATTTTTTACTTCAACAACGGCGAATTTTCATACAACTTTTCATCAATTATTTTACCCCGTAGGTTGGAATTTCAGAAAATCAGTTCTTAGTGAGCACCTATAAGATAAGTTGTGGAAGCATACAAAATTTCATGGAAATAGGTTCAGCGGCTCCCGAGGAACAGTGATCAGTCAGTCAGTCAGTCAGTCAGTCAGTGGGTTTTGGATTTTATATAGAGATTGCTGATGTATTATACAGCGTAAACTACATCTACTTTTTTTTGGTGTTTTTGTTAGAAGAACAACAACTAGATATTTTTTATTTAAAAGTTATTATTGTATGGCGAGGAGAGCCTGAGAGCAATTATAATTGCCATATCATTATCGTTCATCTAACTGTTTGAAAATCAACACTTCTAGGTAGTATTTTAACAAACTTAATTCGCCGTAGCTTTGAAAGTAGAATAAAAAACATAAAATATCAGTATTGATGATTAGTATAAAAAAGTAGCGCAAAAATCGATCATGAAACTTTGATAATTTCACATATTTTTGTTCAATGTCTTGTTTCCAATGTCAATGAACGATGAATCAAAACGATAAGGAACATTTTGGGAATTGGGTTTTTGGTGAATGATAAAATATTCTTATACAGTTATTCATTATATTATCCACTTCAACATTTAGAAAGTTAGGGGTGAACGGAAATTAAAGAAAGTCAAACATTGATTAGATACGAGAACAATGTGTAAATGACTTCAAATTTATTTTTGGTGCAAGAAAGTCTTCAACACCATAAAAATTGGACATCCAGATGTATGTGTTCCTAAATTCTGATGTTGTAACTACTTATTTTTGAAATAACGAACTGTGCTTCACACAGAAAACTTTCCGTTATCACCTTTGGGTTAAATTGTATCTTTCATTAATCAATGATGAGCTTATCATGACTTATCATGTCGATTGCTCTTCAAAGTAAAATAAAAACCGGGATCATGGGACAAATCCAGCAAGTAACCGCGGATAGCAGAAAGATGAAGACACTTTTAATCCTCAGTGTGATCGTAGCAGTGTCCTGTGCGCAGGATAATATCGAGGAACTTAAACTAAACTGGCCAAATGTGCATATACTAGATCCGCGATGGAAGGAATTTAGAAACTTCATGGAGGAGGATGTCGATGGTTTGCAGCCAAGGATCTCCAACGGTGTAACAGCGAAGCCCAATGAGTTCCCGTTCCAAATTGGTCTCTATATCCAAATCAAACCTAAATATGAAAAACAAGTTGGAAGGGTTCACACTTGGTGCGGTGCATCCTTGATCTCGGATAGATGGGTGCTGACAGCAGCTCATTGCGTTAGAAGGTGAACGTTTTACATGATTCTGGGAAGAATAATATCAATAACATTATTTACAGTGGTGAATCAGCGATTGTGTTCTTAGGAGCTCATGACATTACCCGAGAAGAACCAGGACGAATCCTCCTGCGAGTTACCCAAGATGAGTGGATTATTCATCCTGAATACGATACGATTCGCAGCAGAAATGACATTGCTCTCATAAAGCTTCCGAAATCAGTTCCTTTGAATGGTAAAATTTTGAACAGCAGATCCTGGGATAGTGTAATAAAACTCTGTTATTCTAGATAAAATTAAAACCATAAACCTCCCAACTCGAAGTCAAGTAAAAGAGACTATTGAAGGGCGTCTGGCTACTGTCTCTGGATGGGGTAGACTTGGGGACGGTGGTTCTACTTCCGATGTTCTTAAATTCACCAATCGAAAAGTTCTACACGCATCGTCCTGCCGCGCCTACTACTCTATTATTTTTAGGGACACCAACATTTGTGTTGATGCTTCCGAAAAAAGGTCCGTTTGCCCAGGAGATTCTGGCGGTCCTTTGACTGTATCCAATGGCGATGGTACCAAGACACTTTACGGTCTCACCTCTTTCGGTCATAAAAAGGGTTGTACCGTTGGAATTCCTACTGTCTTCACTCGTGTCTCATCATATTTAGACTGGATTTCAACTACCACAAACATCACAATTAAAAACTAATAATTGTGAATAAGTGAAACTGTAAAAATTATTTATCTCATTAAAGTGCAGTCTTTGACAAATTGTCTAGTGTTTTTTTATTAACTTGATTATATAGTAAAGGTCAAGTTTCAACAAAATATTAATTATTTGAAAAATGGGAAGGACAAGAAGAGAAGAATAAACTGAGTGTTTCTTGTTCTGAGTTTTACTTTATGGCATCATTTCAGTTCAAAATTTATTCTCTAATTTCAATTCCAGTCTTCTGAGAGATCCAGTCCACGTAAGATGTCATGCGGGTGAAGACTGCTGGCCAACCCTTTTCACAGCCGAAGGCAATACCAAACGATGTGCAACCGATGAGAGTTCTGGAACCATCTGATTCAGTAATAACCAATGGACCACCTGAGTCACCATTGCAAGTGGATCGTCCTCCTTTTCCGTCCATGCAAATGTGAGTATCCTTGATAGCACCAAAGAATCTGATGTTGCAAGACGTTTTGCTGATGATGGATGATTCTACAAATCGCAGGACTGGTGAAACTCCTTGAGCCTCTGATTGGAGAATCAACAGAAATAAATATTAGTTATTATTAGTGAAAATCCAGTATATACGTACTGTCGGAGTCCTTGCCCCATCCAGAAGCTGTAGTCTTGGTTCCAACAAATAAGTCGTTGATTTGGCTTCTCCTTGGCAGGTTGACCGGTTGCACGTTTTCTGAAAAAAAAAAAAAATATTCAATTCACTTATTTGCTAATTAATGTGTTGTCCTGTACCATTGAACTCAATTGGTTGGGGGAGTTTCACAAGAGCAATGTCGTTAAGGAGTTGCATTTGATTCCATCCCTCATGAACAATGAGATTTTCCTTAGGAACTTCGATTTTAATTTGAGTGGATTCCTCTTCTCTAACTTGATGAGCACCAAGGACAACAACGGCTTTACTTGCACTAAATTATAAAACACTCACCAAAACAATCAATTTGTTGATATTTTTGTTGGACTTACGGTTGGGCGCAATGAGCGGCAGTTACAATATACTGGTTAGAAATCACAGATCCTCCACAGAACGCTGTTTTGCCGTTGACTTCAAGCATGAGGGCAACTTGATAGGGGAAGGAATGAGGCTTTGCTTCAACTCCTCCGACGATACGTCCTTGAATCGGTGGAGTATCCGGAACATAAGGTGGATTGATGTGGAGAGGTTCGACCTTGGACCAGTCGATGTCGATGGCTGCCACAAGGGCGAAAGTTCCCAAAAATGCCAATGCACAAATGCTCTTCATCGTGTAATCGTATTGTGTGAAATCAACACTGACTTTCCTTTGAACGGTTTCGCTGTTATATAGTGTGGAAATTCGCAACTTATCTTGCCACGTTAGAGTGGAATGATCCACTATCAATTAAACGAATTTGCACGTTAATCCAAGACCAGTCAGAGAAATCCCAATCCTCCAGAACTTCCTATCTTAATCCTTTTCACGAAAACACTTGTCGCTTTTGTACCTATCGTGTTTTGATAATAAACAAATTAGCGTACGCTACTTAAGTGGGTAGAAGAGCCACGATAAGGATCACTTTTGATGTTGATGCTAAAAGTAAGCTCACGTGAACTTATTTTATAATGAATATATTTATAATATTTTGTTTTGGAAATTTTTCTAAAAAAAGTAACAGTTTTCTCAAGTTGATAATTTTTATCTTTTGACGAATAACTTATTTGTTTATTGTAGAGTGAAATTTTCTTAAATTTAAATAAATGTTATAAGACGTTATAAGATGTTATAAGAAGTGGGAGGAATCATTTTGTGTCCGGATTCTGTTTAATATGAATTAATAAATAATTATCTTACAATTTTTGTTTAAACATTACTTAAATCTTGGTTTTGGTACTTTCCATTATTTCTCCAATATTCCCTGTGACAATAACCTTCCTTCGGTGATGTTCAATTGAATTTCCTGGATACATTGCTGCAAAATAAAAGGCTTAATTCTCACCCTTTTACTTCTGTAAGTTAGTTGGAAAAATAAACACTTTTGTGAGAACATATGATTAAAATCTGTTTAAAGTGCAAGGTTAAGGCAAACGTCCCTTAGCAGCCAATTTCACAAAGGATATTGAACGCGACGTATGTCGAAGGTACTTTCAATGATTAAATGGGAAAACTGTAGCACCACACAGGGCCATTTCATTACCGAAGATATCCTTTTTGAGAAAAGTAAATTTTGGTCTTTCTTTGATTCGTTTTCTGTCGTCTTTTTTTTGTGAACCAAGGAGCAATCTTAGAGAAAAACACAAAAACCTCATTTATCGGAAAACGTGGCGAGGACAAGTGGATGTTGAATTGAACAGTCGTAAAGGAATCGTTTGGTTTATTTGTTCGAAAATACTGCTAGTTTTTTGTGTGCTCAAGGAGTCAATACCAAGATTCAGACAAAGAAATTGAGCTTCTTTTTTTTTAAGGACTTAAGAGGTGCCTGGTGCAGACATAAGATTTCTTTTAGATCGCCAAAAGTTAAGGCAATACTAGAGTTGCACTTTGTGTTGTCCAATAAAAAACGATCATTGGAAAAGTGACTGCTCTGGACCGGACCAATTTCATGATTTTCAACAATAATTTACTCAGTGATCTTTCGAATAAAGTTTTCAACATTGGAAAAAATTTAACTGTGTTTTTATTAGGATTGAAAAAAAGTTCGTGAAAAAAATTATGTTAACTTGCGGATGAAATATTTTTAATCTAATAAGTAATCTAATTAATCTTTTAATTTAATTTAATGCATAGTTGCATTGATATCCTTCGGAAAATTTGTGAAAACTCAGTAAAATGCTTTGGTTATTTTCAAAGTTCAGTCTTAGTTTATTAATAAATAACAAAGTCGCAAGCACTAAGCTTTAATCCCAGTAACTTCACGTATCCACTTCAAGTAGGATGTTACTCTTGTATACACTCCGGGGAAACCCTTTTCGCATCCCAATACACTACCAAATGACGTTATCCCAATCAAGACTTTATTCTTGCCATTTTCGATGACCAGTGGTCCACCAGAATCTCCAGTGCAAGTCGATTTTCCATTAGCTCCGCTAGTGCAAATATTCGTGCCTGTTAAGAATTTCGGATAACTCCTTCGGCAGACATTTTGGTCCAGCACGGGCACCTCAACGTACCGTAAAACGAAGGAAATGGACTTGGAATCTAATAATAATTGAGGATTAGTTTCATGTTTTTTTTTATTCCTACTAGTATAGCGGTCACCTGTGTTAAAGCGTCCCCATCCAGATGCAGTTGCGAATTTTCCGTCAAAGTCATCGAAAACGTGTTTCCCAGATGGAAGCTTTATTGGATGAATCTCGTCTGTGAATTATCTTAACAACATCCTGGCGTTTTGGAAGATGCTTCAATTTATGGCTTACCACTGAGGGGGGCAGGCATCGGCAGGCGGAGGAGGGCAATGTCGTTCTTGAGGCGATGAGTGTCCCATTCCGGATGAACAAAAAAGTGCTTACTCTCAACGGTTATCCGCTTCCGGCCTTCTTCGTCCGACTTCCGTATTTCGTGAGCACCAAGAAACACCAAAGCTTTGCTTGCACTAAAGAAGAAATCATTTCTTTATAATTCAAAAACAAAATTATTTCTGTTGTGGTTGAATTATAAAACACTTTCACTCAAGAACAAAACTCGTATTATTTTAAAAACAGTGATTGTTAGTTGTTACATATCCGGTATCCACTAAAGATTCTTACATATCCAAGCAATGGGCAGCTGTAATCACAAAATCCTTGGAAATCAAAGATCCACCGCACCAATTTAATCCTCTATGGGTTTTAAGCAATATTCCAACTTGATAGGGGAAAGTGTTCCGTAGAGCAACATTGCCACCGAATATCCTCTTCATAGCTCCATGTCGATGAAGATCTCGATCCATTTCTGCATGATCACGTGCTATGTATTGAGCCAATTCCTTGGGAACCTTTATTAGAGGTTTCACACGCCGCCAATCGATTTTAGCAACAGTTGCCGTTAGCGCGAAACCGATCAGGAAAAATAATATCACAGGCGTTCTCATAGCACACTTTTCACACCCAAAAACGACTAATTTTCCAGCAATGCTTTCCAGCCATTTATAGCATTAGTTCAGAATGGACCGCAAGTGGTCAGGAGGGGTCAGTGGTCTTAGGAAACACGGCTGGAGCCGTTCCGCTTGTCCGAATCTGTAAATGTTTTCAAAGGCGGTGCCGCAAGATCTGATCAATTGTGTGGACACTCGGATTTTCAATAAATCCAATGTAAATAAAATTCGAAGCTGAATTTCGGAAAATCTGACTGGGGCAAGGTCACAGAATTGTTCTTGGCAATTTACCAATGCAATTGCAACGAGCAAGATGCGCGTTTTCCTGTACTCTATTACATTTTTGAACGCACATAAATGCGTGGATTGTCCATGGATTGTCTGCAAAAAGTGGAAAATTTTTAAACAAACCGTTGTTGTAATACAGAACTGTTAAATTCGATTCGATGGTTAAAAAATATCTATCTTCTAATACAGCATAATCATCTGAAACCGGAAGTGCTCTCAGCTGTGGAGAGACTTTATTAATGAAAATCAAACGACATTCTTACTTCATTTCATCGATTTGGAAACGCGAAAAAAAATTACGTTGTCATCAATTTCAGTGGACGCATTTCCATCCCTACCATCGCCAATATTCGCGCTTCCTGACTTCTGACTACTGTATGAAAAGCATTTCAAAGGCCGAAGAGAGTTCAGATGACCTATTTTTTAAGACTCCATTAGCAAATGTTTTTCTTTTGAAACCACGCAAAGGTCACCTGAGTCAGCAACTTTTCCCGATGTTGCGTGAATTCTGCCTCGACCGGCGTAATTTCATTTTCTGCTTCGGCATGTCTCGGTGGTTCTTCGGTGAGGGTTTTTTTTAACCTGAATTTTCTACCTATAAGTTGACTTTTGATTTACTTTTGTCACGAATCATTTAACATTTCCAAATAATTGCATTTCATCAGAGTTGTCAACTTCTAACGCCCCTGGCAACTGGTCAACATTTCCACGGTCCACGGTTGCACTCCATTAAAATATCGAAGTAAACATCTTAATTAACGAGAGTGCCGGATAATTATTAAGTAATCAACAGAAGAGATTTTTAGTAGCTGTTTGATGATGTCCTACAGGAAGATTTATCTCTAGAAACATTGTAGGTACTTAAAGGTTATCCCTGAAGTACTCTATACCAACGCGAACTGTTTTAAAAAGGGTTAGCTCTGTAATTGAAGTGCCTAACCACAGATTTTACTGCTTAATAAGGAGATTCCTGTTTGCACGTAAACAGGATATTAAAATTTTGAAGACAAAAATTTTCCCCCTCTAAGCAATAATTCGAAATTCATGATCCCAATAATCGTTGCCCACGGCCCAAAAATAAATAAAATCTGTTGCCGCAAGGAACTCCTTCATGTGCTCAGTCGGGGGACAAGTACCGTGGCCTCCGGATACTCCAGGGAATATTAATAAAAATCGCAAGGACACCCCAAGTGACAGAGGTTGAATGAAATTGGGGAATAGCACCAGTGGGGGTCGGATGAATTTAACCCTTAGGCTCTGTGTTCCTTCCTTCGTGCGGTTCGATAAATTTCGTTTAACAATTTTCATTTTAGCATTTTCTTGTTTCAAATATTTTACTTTTTTATGGATATGGAAAGGGGTTAATATTTTCCCAAAAATGGTGGCAATTGATTTAAGAAATCATTTGGAAATATTTGATTGAATTTTGATGATGTAGTTAGGTAAATGAATTTTAGTTGAATGTTTGTTCGTAATTAATTTGAGTTTTTATTGGTCTTATTTTGTCTTTATTGATGACAAGCAATTTGAAAAAGTTTTCACGTTGGTGAATGGTAAACGCATTCACTGGCGTTCTAATAAATCAACTGTTTACTTTCCAACCCTTTTTCATTCGTCCCAAATTGTGAACAAATAAAAGAGTTTTTGCAAGCTTCATTTAACATTCGCAAAACAGTCCTTTTAAGTCTCGGGGGAAATCAAAGCGGTCAACGTCAACCACAACGAAGTAATTCGTCACAACCTAACCTGCGTAATATTAAAGCACAAACAAATATTAAATACAGTAAAATTAAACACAATATGCGCAATCATTTCAGGTGTGTTATATGCCCGTGTATATTTTATGATCTTCAGAAAGAGTGTGCTTCAGTAAAATACGACCTCTTCAAATTGACCTCCTTAAGCCTCGCATATTTGCTCCATCGTCCAGAAGTGCCACGATAAATAAATACTATCACCTATCACTACTTGTTTTATGGAACCCTCAATGAGTGCTCATAAAAAATAAAGCTTCTGATTTATGGTGGGTTGAATGCTTTTCTTTTTTTTAAACACATGTAAAGTTGTGCAAACACTTTATCGACAATAGTTGTAGTGGCTAACAATTACAAAGGAACATACAGTAGTTTCCATGCTATGGAAGTAATCAATCTTATCTTCAAATCGTTAAGAATCTAATCGGAAGACAACTTTGAAAGGCTTAGACCGTGACATAATCAGGCAAATCAGACGAACGCGTTAATTTTGAAAAGGTTTTTTATTTTTAATTTTGTAAATATTATACCACTTAATCTTTAAACTTGCAAATTTCGGAAACATTTTCTGATGCAATAAAAACAATAAATAAATGGTTTAACGAACTTTTCCACCCCCAAAAATAAATTTGTTTTTTTTATATTGTTGTATTTTTTTGATGGAAATGTCCGATCATCCCCAAAATCAATAGGTGTCATCTTTGTAATCAAGATCTGCCTCCACCAGATTGATCTCATAATTTATATGATATATTGTAGGTACGTATATCAATCGAGTTATCCTGTTAACAAGAAATTTGCCGACGATCGACGCACGACCGATGGGCACTCACGGCCAAAATTCTTTAAAAACTATTTTGTTCATATTTTTCAGGTCGAATAAAGAAGAATGAGAAAATAATTTTTTTAGGGTTTTTTGCATGATTATCTATACCTACCTACATTTATTTTCCTTGTTACTAACAAGGGCGGAAAAGTAAGATTATTATCAAAAAGAAGCCAGAATCAAGTCTATACCTATTTAACCTACTTGTAATATAACATTCTTCATTATACTTCAAAGATAATAATTACAATAACTTAAACAATATTTCGTTGCTAGTGAAGATTTTAGTGAAATATTTTTTAGTGGTCATTAATTTTGTTCTTTACTGTATTTAAAATTGCATAGTTTATGGATGAAGTCTACACAAATTTTTGAAATGATGGAAAAATAAATTAAACTGCTCTTAAAAGTTCAATGATAAGTTCTCTTCACGTTTGTGGAATTGTTTAAACAATTTACCAGAACATTTCAAAGTGCATCCTTGCAAATATCCTAGCCATAAAATAAGATAAAAGTGAAATGCGCTTTTCAAAAGGAGAACATATGCGTATCTGCACGGATTGGAAAAAGGAATACTTGGATGAGATTGTTTTTTATTTGCTACTGACCTACTCGGATCACATAAACTCGTCAGTGTAAAAGCGTTTTCTCCGTTCAGTTTAGTCCAAAGCCAGGATTTTCCACCTCCGGGTGATTTTGCAGAACAAATGATGCTCGGCACATGTGAAAGTGCACAGTTCCAGTTCGCATTTTTCAGAGACTTAGCCAAGATTAATTGCACACATGTAAGGACACCAGCGTATAACTAAGGCTTACTAAGTGCACATGAATGGGAATTAACTGGTTTCAGGAATCCAGAAGGGCTTCATTTAGGACCATAGAGTTTAAAGTTGAAACAGTTGTTTTACCATTTTCACCTTTCGAGCAATTATTTTATTTAAGAACTTTAAGCTTTTTGTGGCAGTGAATTGAGAACTTCGCGAATGCCCTTTAATTTGTTGCTATATATAAGAAATTCATTTCAACAATTGCCGCTTATATCTTAATGCACATTTCCATTTACATATGTAAATTTCTAGAATTTGTTATACACCATTTCTCTGCGTACCCTTCCGATTTATCAATCGAAACTGACTGACTGCTTTAGGTCCTTGTCCGTTTGGCAAGTTTTAAGGAATGTCATCATAAATCAGATAAGCGAAGTATCGAAAAAAGAGAAATTCTACATTTTCCTATTTTTATTAGTTGGGGGATTATTTTTCTACCCGGATGACATGTCACAAATATCTTGAGGGACATAAAAGGAATGTAATAACGTCGACAAGGGAATTTATTACCCACTTGTATGACAATTTATCGGCAAGAATTTCATCTCGCACAGCAATGCCAATTCCATTCTCAGAAAATTGCAAACTTCTGATAGGATCACAGTTCCAGGACGTTTAGAAGAGAGGCTTATTACAAGACTTAAATAATGTATTTCAATAAAATGTCCTTAGTTCTGTTTTTGATGGAATATATGATTTTGTTCTGGTTTGATTGAAGCTGCACCAATGAACGTTTCCCTTGCCAATAAATATTTAATTTCCTCTTGCTATACCCTCTGCATCTCCGTAAAACTTGCCGCTTCATTAAACAAAAATCATTGAACCACGGAAAATATTAAATGCAGAAAATGGTGAACGTGAATTTGAGCATGAATGCAAATGCATGCTTCTGTTGCTGTAATCGCTGATAGTGGCTCTAATCCCTCATGGTTTGGGTTTCGAATGATTTTCACTTGAATTTGCAACAATTTCGCCTGCGGGGTTGTTGTATAGTACTTTCCTGGTGAAACACTGCAACTGTAGAAAATAGCACAATTTGATTATATTATGCAGCATTTGAGGTACAGTTTTCTATTAAAATCGCTTATAAATGTGGAATTCGGATTACATAACTGTTGCACCACTGAAACAAATAAATACATGAATTAGTTAATAGTTGTATTGGAAGAATGTTAAAAAATCAATCGTTAGTTATTGTTACTAATTATGAAATTGATTAATAAAAGTATCTTCTTCCATGAAATGCATCAATAGAGTTGTATGTCAGTAACTAAGTAAACCATATCCTTTTCAACATCCCTATACTTTTTTTCATATAGATAGACATCTCAAAATATTCAATCGTTGAATGATTTTATCGATTTATTAATCCTGCAATCATGACTCATCCTTTCGAATTTTCACGCTTGCTAATGAATTTGTTTTCAGAAAAATTTGTGGTAGTCATGTTTTTATGGGATCTAATGTGTTTGGATGATTGATTGCTTGTTTATTTTCAATTTTAGTCTGAAAGGATATCTGCACCTCGCAAACATCTTCAACCCTGTTGCCATCAATTACCGGGACTCCCCTAAAGTTCCAAAAGGGTTCCGTCGAATCATCTGACTCAGCAAAAGTGCAACAAAAGAGTTGATCCTTTTTTGAATACATTTTTTTTTGGTTACACGTGCTTTAAAATGTTAAGGTAATCTATAAATTTAACACTTGTAAAATTTTATAAATGTCGAATACTCTTGAAATACTTTATAAATATAACAAATAAATAAAGCTTCTATTTCAAAACTTACAAAAATTATTTTTTATCCATTCAATATGATTATAAAGTTTTCCAATAAATTTCCATGAGAATTGTTAATATAAATTCTGATAAATTTTATCGGGGTTCTCAAGGAAACATTTTGGTATTGTGGGGAATTGGGGATGAATTCCTACTATAGAGGGTGACAGTATTCTGCTATTTTCTGACAGCATATTTTGGTTAAAAAAAATTCTTGACAAATTTCTTGTTACCAAAATACGCTGGAATTCACTTTTTTGTTATTTTACATATTTTCCATTCGTCGACGACTGTTAGAGATGACGTGTTTGACGAACTGATAAATCGAGATGCCAAAAGTTCAAAGTGTGATTAATTGTTGCGTGGTGGGTTGTCACTGACAGCAGGATTGAAGGCTGTTATAGAAGGAGATTAAATTAAAGTAAATGTTGTAATGGGATAGGAAGTAGTTTTTATATTCTTATTATATACCTAGTAGATGCTTTGAATGAGAAAAAAAATTATTTGGAGGCATTTCTTAAATTGAAAAAATTAAATCAAATGCATATCTAATTTTAGAAGTATTCTTCATTTAAAAAAAACTTTCTTAAGTACTTAAAATTCAAAAATAACTCATACTGTAACTTAACTTTTTTATAAAGAAACCATAAAAGAACTTCGAACAATATTTTTCGTAGCCAACAAATATTCATTACACCGTCGTCGCGTCGTCCTTTTCTGGTATTCATTGCAAAATATTATTCCTGCAAAAGGCGCAAAAGTGGGTTGATGGGTTGTGGAAGACAAATGTTGAAATGGGTAAAATTTCATAAGTTGAAATTCAGCGATCCGCGTCGTGAAATGAAATAAAATATCCCGAAGGAAACTGCAGGAGTTCTGAAGGTTGATTCAAGAGCGGCGAATAAAAGAATAAGTTTTTCCAACAAAGGATCCCAGCAGTAGTTCCCCTTTTTTAATTAAGAAACCCCCAGAATGGGTTTCGGGAATCGGCTTTGACCATTGTCTATAATTCCCATAACTGTTCCGTTCCTAGATATAAAAATGATTTGAATCCTTTTATCTTCAACAACTGTAATCTAGGATTTCCTTATTGTTTAAAACTATGACGATGTTATTCTCAAAGGGTTTTGTTTATTATAATTAAGAACTTACACAGTTTCATTGGACAATGGATTTGCATTTTTATCATACTTTGAAGTGTTTCATATAATAATTCTAGGGATACAAGAGTAATCCATTTTGATGAACATTAATATAGGTATTGCATAGATCATTAATCATCAGCCCTTGAAAATTAAAAAAAAATTGTGTTTTATTATACCAAATTCGCTTTTCCAAATCCACTCTTAAATTTCATGTTCACCTTTTGCAATAATCGTTATTCTTTGTTACATAGAAAATAAATATCCCAGAGAGCGTTGCTGTTACATTTTATTACCGAAATCTATTCGGTAAATATACTCAAAAGTGTTGAGAATAGAAACGTGACTGGAATTCCCTTAATCCTTATCCTTATTTAATTTCCGGTAAATCTCCTTTATCGCATTCCCCTTTTGTTTACATCTTTTTCCGGATAATTAAATTAATTCTGTAATAGAATTTGTTGGACGATTCCAGAATACAATCAGTGTTTAGGGAATATGATATATACATTATTTGTTTCGAATTACACTTAATTAAGGAATATTATAAAGGGATTCTGGCCATTCCGATATAAATATGAATTAAATTCCTGTTAGGATTAATAAATGGCTTAGTTATAACATTTACAATACCTAAATCGTTTCTGGTTTTATTGCGTGATATAGAAACTGAAATTGCCAATATAAATGATTAGTTCAGATGTTTAAGGCTATTTTATAGTCTTTGTTAAGAGCAAACTGAAACTGTTATTTTTATTGCTAAACGATTTTTCTTACATGTAGTAATATTGTGATTGAAATCTAATACACGGTGGCGCAATTTTTTTTTTTTTTATTATTTATTGACAAAAAGGAAAAGCTTTTTAATTTTGATTTTTACAAGTAGAACTGAAGGGATGATTTCACTCCTCATCAACAATTTCATGAAACTTCAAATTAGAGGCGGCAGACACTGAACACTCTTCGACAATAAGAACAAGTCAAAATTTAGCGCTTCAACAATAACAAATTTCAAAGTACCTCACAAATTCTTCAAGAGCTCTTACTAATTTTTCAATAGAGTTTTCTCGCTCAAAAGTGTTCATTATATTTTTTTTTTCGCCCTTTGTTATAATTGAAGTTCGTTCCCGCAAAATGCGAAAGTCGAAAAAGAGGCCATAATTACGTCGCCAAAGTCACTCATCTCTTTAATTTTCCAATTACTGAAGGTGCTGGAGATGTTCACTCAAGAATAAGATGAAACTCAATTAGTTCTCGTTTTCATCGTTTTTATTGTCCTGTGGCGGGCTGTTCCCAACTTTCCATCCGGCAACGAATTAATTGCCTCAATCTGAGATTAAGAGGCAAACATAAAATGGCAAATGTTTCTATGAAATGGAATTTAGTCGCCTGAGATAAGTTAATTACCATAATTAAGCGCAATCTTATCGTGCGATGCACTTTATGTTCTGAAAGTAGTTGAATTCGAATTGACTGCAAATATTTCGGAATGCAGGGAAAATTCCTGTTGATTATATTTTTAGTGATTTCGATTTAAGAAGACCGCTGCGTGTAAGGGTTTTCGCGTGGTTTTGAGTGGAAAACTCAACCCCGGGATTGCTTGTTTTCGGTAGGAAATTTTTATAGAAACGAAATGGAATATGACGCCAGTGAGATAAATTTTCTTATTGTTGCAAATTGATCATTTAACTGGGTCCAGAAGGGTTCTAGTGTGCCAAGCTTCGATGTTCACTTGCTACTTGGTAATGTTGACTACTTTGTAAATATTTAATTCCATTCTGGCACCCACTAAGAAGCAAGGACTTGTCCCGGCCGACCCTTCAGAAATTGCCGAACGAATCAAATAAGAATTAAAAGCAAATAATGATGGAAATCCTCTGGGGAAATTCAAGAAAATGTCTCAATTCGTTATTTCTGTGCTTAAGTGGAGCACTACAGACTACAGACATCCTCTATAGTGGAGGCAGGAAGGAAAGCATCTTAATAACGCCGAACGCCAGGAAGGGAAGTGACGCGACTCTTATCTGGATCACGGCAGGACTTTTTATTTTTAACGAAAGGGAATAGTGAGGCTGAAAGTCGGCTGAGGATGCATACTCGAAACCGTCTTTGATTGGAATTTTCTTAAGTGGATGGTGGATGGCTTCTGATAGATTCTTAATTAAAATTAAATTTCTAGAGATCCTATTAGTCTTGATAAGGGACAGACAAGGTTTTAGAAATATTTCGACGGAGGATGCTACTTTAAATTTCTGTGCCCAAGGATTCGGGGAAACGTCCAGGGCAGAGGGAGAAGGTAATAAGTAATATAATATAGGTAATAATTAATAATGTAAACTTCCAATTAGATAAAAATAAAATATTCAACAATGATATATCCAATTAGTATATACAAAGGTTATTCCTACTTCACTTTCATTTTTTTTGTATTGCAACGCCAAAATAAGGAAATTTTGAATATTGTTTTTATTCCACTTCAAGTTTCAATTGCCATAGTAAATTAGTGTGAAAATTACTTCTTTAACTTAAATACTCTTAAATACTAGAAAAAACCTTGTGAAAGTGCGAATCCTGAGATTATCATCAAAGCCCCCGTGCCTAAAAATAGAAATAGTCCTTTTCAACCGGCACTAAAACTGTCCTCAAGGCAAACATTTGTCGCCGCCTCATGGTTTTTTTTCCGATTTGAGTAGAGTTCACTAAAACTTTTCTCAAATTACTAAGAAATAAAGAAAAAAAGAAATAGACAAAAAAATACTAAAAGTAAGAGACAAACAAAAGTTGGTCCTGAGGAAGTGGATTAACATTTTTCGGTCGTAAACGAAAGTTTTGTGATTAAAAATGAACCGGAAAAGTTCACCAGGAATACGAAAAGGAGAAACTTTTTGGAATGGACAAAACATTCAGACATTTTTTAAAATTACGAAATCTTTAACTGAAGTTTTTATGATACATTTTTTTTTATCGACATAAGTAGTTGTCCAAATTTGGAAGATGGACCTTTTCCACCTCACTTAAAGTTCGTCTAATTGTTGCCTAATTGAGCAACTGTGTTGCTTTAATAGAATGCATACCAAGTATATATTTATAATGTTCGTTTGCATTTTCAAATACTACAAATACCTAATTTGCAATTAAAAACTAATGTTATTAAAATACAGTTATTTCAGTTGTGGTTTGTTTGATATAATTAAACATTCCATCTTTAAATACAATATTTGCGAATTTAATGTAAATTGTCACCGCAAATAACCGTGACAAAACCAACATTATGCTTATGTACAATATTAGCGTTAACACCTCATCCACCATTGACTTGGTCAAAAATTAATTCAAATCCTACCTCCCCCAGCCGGGAGGAAGGATGTGGTAAATGTGATAAACAGGGACTCTTGGAAATTTACCACCGGAAAAATGGTAATCAAATGGCTCATGAGATCAGCATTCAAATGCGACATTCCACCCTTTTGGTCGTTATTAAGTTTGCTCCAGGATTTGCATAACAAAAGTCGACGAACTTTAAATGGAATAACAAAAGGTGAATTTTAGTCTACAACAATGAGCCTACCAACCAAAATCCAACACACACGACGTATTGTAGATCGCTTCCATTTCATTCGATTTAGAATGGAATTTACGAGATTTTGCTTGGATTTAAGGATATTTTCCTTATAGGAGGGTTTTGTTGCTTTATTATTTGAGGACGGAATAGAGAAAAGATATTTGGTTGTTTATAGTAATACACAAATTTAACTGCATTTTGAAAACGCGTTTTGTTGCGGAGAAATGGTTAGACAAGAATTTCGTATGAAATGGAACACAAAACTAAAAATAAAAATAATAATTAAAAAGTGTTTATATGTTTCATACGAAGCCATTGCCATTTTTTGCGTACCTCGTATAAAATTTATTTGATTCAAATACTAACCGGGTATTGCTAAATTGTTCGAACACTTTAACAATAAAATTACTTTAAGTTTTTCAAATCTTCGCGGTACTTCCAAGAAAAATTAAACGTAAAGTTTTATTGAACAATTTTCATTATTTTTTCTTTAACCAATAAGAAGAAATAACGAAAAGGAAGTGTTACAGCGTTTGAGAACCGTAGCATTAAATAGTAATGGAGTGACGGAACAACGAACTCAACTTCAAGAACGAAGAACGCAATTTTATTGAATTTAATTGTTGCCCCGATGTTTCCTGTAAAAGGTGAAGGATCAGATTGTTGGCTTAAAACACTTGCTTTAATTTATGTTCAAACAAAAATAATAATTTATTCAATCAAATGATAAGGTATAAAAATAATAATCAAAAAGAAATAAACAAAAGAAGAAAATAATAATAATTCAAAAAGCAAATAATAATTCAAAAAGCAAATAATAATTCAAGCAAATAAAAATTCCAATACAAAATGATAATTCAACAATATGAAAATATATATAAATTTTAAACAAAATTAAAATTCTGTAATCCAAATAGTTGTGATAAATGTTCTGTGAAATTTTCGATTGCCGCTGTGATAATCAAATTGCCGTTGACACTGTATTCTCTGAAAATGAGATGCCGTTAGTGTCGCGAAACCCTGTACAAATTGAAGTGGTGGATACCGACTTCAAACAAAAATTAAATATTTCTGTGGAAAACAAATGTGATTGGAGGGAACAAGATGGTGTATACCGACCTTGTTGTGGGTAGGGAATTTCGTTCGGTGTATACCAGAACTGGGAATTAAGATCGGTGTATACCTGATCTTAGAGGCGCGTACTCGGTGGAAACCTGAGCAAAAACCTAGTTTCTATTAGCTCCGCTTGTGAATTTATACAAATTCGGAGCTGGGATCAACCGTTCGTTTGTGGTGGGGATGAATTTTATCCCAACGAACTGCGTGGAAGATTTTGTGAGGATCGAGCGTGGAACGTATTTTAGGTCATTTTTGGAGCGAGTTACTTGAGTGATTGTGACTGATAATATGACAGTCATATGTTTTGTGGATGACAGGGAAAAATGGTTTGTTTATTTTTATTGTGTTTGGAGGATTGGTGTTATTTTGTTGAGAAATTTATGTCGCGCTGCGACATCCTCCCCCCTCTTCAATGCATAGCTGGTGCCGCTGCCGGTGGTGGAGTCACGACTTGTGGTGAAGGTGATGGTGGTCGGTCGAGCAGCTCTTCGATTTCGCGTCCTGGCGTCGGCGGCGGAGATTTGTTCCCCCATTCCTCGAATTCGAGTTTAATGTCGCGTCCTGGCGTCGGCGGCGGAGATTTATCCCCCCATTCTTTGAATTCGAACAGATCGAGAACGTCGTCCATGGTTTGATTTTTGTTATCTACTTTAGGGAAAGAAAAACAATTAAATTTTGTACAATAATTACCAGGGCACATGACGGCACAAGACAATCACTGGGTTTCGTAACTCCGTCCTACCCGTTGCTCAACCAATACCCGTTGATCCTCATAGTTGTGAGAACTAGTTGTGGACCTCCGTGTAAGCTCATCTTGTGGAAATCGTCAATGAGCAAGTCAGTTACGTGGTCCTTGTTGGGTAGAGTCATTTGATGTTTTGTGTTAAAGTTTCGTGTAGAGTTTGCTAATCGTCCCTTTAATCGTAAGATCCCTTTTTCGTCAAGGAAGGGAGACAATTTGTATAGTGGGCTTGATTTCGGGATAACTTCGTTCCCTTTTAATAGTTTGATGTCCTTGTTAAAGTGTCGTTGTTGAAGCTGGCGAATGGCGATTTGTTTTGCTGCAACTATTTCAAGTGTTGTTGGTGTTCCGCAACTACGTGTATTTCCTGTTTTACAATTGTCTTTAAATCGTCGGATATATGTTATGATACGTAATAGTTTTTGAAATGATGAGTATCGTGTCCAAATAGTTTGTTCCTGTGTAGTCGTTAATGTAATTGACTTGTTTGGTTTCTGTTCAAGAGTTGTTTCTAAGTGCTCATGTTGTTGTTGGTGCCAGTGTTCGTGATTTCCGTGTAACCATTCAGGTCCCTTCCACCATTTTTCACAGTTTAATATATTTTTAGGGAGAAGGCCTCTAGTGGCTATGTCGGCTGGATTGTCCTTCGATGGGACGTAATTCCAGACACGTCTTGCGTTCTCGTCTTGGATCTCTCCCACTCGGTTGGCTACGAAGGTTTGCCAGGTGGTTGCAGGTTTGTTTAGCCAAGCGAGAACAATTTTCGAATCGCACCAGCAGAAGCAAGAGACGTCACGTAGGTCCATATCCAACTTTACGTGAGTTACCAAACGGTTTAGAAGTACCGCACCACACAGTTCCAATCTTGGTAAGGACATTGTTTTAATTGGAGCGATTTTAGTTTTAGCTGTAAGTAGGTTGACGTGTATGTTCTTGTGTTCGTCTTCGATCCTAACGTATACAACTGCGGCAAATGCTTTGATGGATGCGTCGCAAAAGGCATGTAATTGGCAATTCATCTTATTTGTCCTTGTGTTTATCCATCTTGGAATCTTTATCATCGGTATATATTTCAGTTCTTCTTTAAATCGTTGCCATTCGTCACCGAGTTCTGTTGGAATTGGTTCGTCCCATGAACATGTTTGGAGCCATAGCATTTGCATCAATATTTTTGCAGTGACTACTACCGGTGCTAACCAACCTAAGGGATCGTACAACTTTGCTATCTCCGACAGAATGTTTCGCTTCGTTGTGGGTGGCTTTGTGAATTCCCTTGGGTCGACTGCAAAGGAAAAATAGTCTAACCCTGGATGCCACTGTATGCCCAATGCCTTGATGTGGTTATGCTCGCCGAATTCTAATGGAAATTGTACCTCCCGATCGTCTTCCGGGATTTCCTGAATTAGACGGTTGTCGTTTGCTGACCACTTTCGCAAGTGAAATCCTCCTGATTTCAATAAGTCACGTAACTCTCGCTGTAAGTTAATTGCTTGTTGGACGGTGTCGGCACCTGTTAGCACGTCATCTACGTGTAATTCTTTGATGAGAACGTCCGCTGCCCTTGGGTACTTGGTTTGCTCGTCCTTCGCAAGTTGATGTAGCGTTCGTATTGCTAAATACGGTGCGGCGGTTGTTCCGAAGGTTACTGTTGTCAACTGGTAGTCCCTTATATTTGCTGTCTTCGGATCTCGCCATAAAAGTTTTTGATATTGTTGATCTGCCGGGTGTATCTTGATCATCCTGTACATCTTTTCGATGTCGGCAGTCATCGCGAACTTGTATTTTCGCCAGTTTAATAACGTGGCAGTCAGCTTGGGTTGAATAGTGGGTCCACTCATCATTTGCTCATTTAAGCTAACGCCGTTGCTCGTTTTCGCTGAGGCATCAAATACAACCCGAAGTTTTGTGGTTGTACTTTCCTTCGTGACCGCGTGATGAGGGAGGAAGTACCCAAGTTGTGTTGATGTATCGTATTGTGCAGCTGGTATCATGTGCCCACGATCAATGTAGTCGTCTAAGCATTTTTTGTATTCTGTTTGGAATGTCTTATCCCGATTAAATTTCTTTTCTAGTTGCCAGTACCTGGACATGGCTTGTGGTTTTGATGCTCCTAGTGTGGGAAGCTTATTGTCCTTAAATGGAATCCGCACTTGGTATTCCCCTGATGGCATACGAGTCACAGTTTTTGCGTAATATTCTTCGCATTGATCTTCTTCCGGTGATAGCCGTTTAGTGAGTATTTCCTCAGTTGTCCAAAACTGCTTCAGTTGGTTGTTCAAAGTTTCCATGGCAGCATTTTCGGTGACCAATGCGGAAAACTGTGTCATCTGCTCGTTTGCAGATGAAATTTCGCCGAAGAGAATCCATCCTAGTAGTGTGTTGTGTGCTGTTGGGGATCCTATACTTCCGTGTATGATTCCGTTTGTAATGATCCTTGAGTAGATGTTTACCCCTAGTAATAAGTCAATTTTTCCAGGTTGGGTGAACTCAGGATCGGCTAATTGTAAACCCCTGACGTGTTTGAGGCTTGTTGTCGTCATTAGCTGCGGAGGTGTGACGTTGGTAATCTTTTTAATTACGTATGCTTTCATTGGCATACTGAAATCATTTGTTTTTGATTGTAGGACAAATGATGTTTCCTTCCTGCTTGCCGCCAGCTTCGTTGAACCCAGTCCTGATACCTGCAGGTGTACTGGAATGCCCTTGAGTCGCAATGTCTGGAAGGCTGACTCCGTGATGAAGGAACTCTGTGACCCGAGGTCGATCAAGGCGCGCAGAGATGCTGTGTTTCCCTCATCACTCTTTACTGTGACGATCGCAGTTGCAAGTAACGAATGTGTTTTGTGTTTGTTGTAGTGACATTCTGTTGTGTTTACTTCCTGCGACGTAGTTGCTTTGTTGTTGTAATGTTCATGTCCTTCGTGTAAGGACGTGTGGTGTCTCTTCCCACACTTGAAACATCCATGATAGCTTAAGCATGCTATTGTTGGATGGTATGTTGCACAATTGTAGCATAAATTGTGTTTTGCTACAATTTTCTTCCTCTCCGATGGTGAGAGTTTATTGTAGTCTGCACACTTCGTCAGGGTGTGTGGTCCCTTACATAACACACATTCCTTGCTGTATTGGCATCTTCCGAATTTGTGTTTCATTGTTTTTGATTGTAGGACAAATGATGTTTCCTTCCTGCTTGCCGCCAGCTTCGTTGAACCCAGTCCTGATACCTGCAGGTGTACTGGAATGCCCTTGAGTCGCAATGTCTGGAAGGCTGACTCCGTGATGAAGGAACTCTGTGACCCGAGGTCGATCAAGGCGCGCAGAGATGCTGTGTTTCCCTCATCACTCTTTACTGTGACGATCGCAGTTGCAAGTAACGAATGTGTTTTGTGTTTGTTGTAGTGACATTCTGTTGTGTTTACTTCCTGCGACGTAGTTGCTTTGTTGTTGTAATGTTCATGTCCTTCGTGTAAGGACGTGTGGTGTCTCTTCCCACACTTGAAACATCCATGATAGCTTAAGCATGCTATTGTTGGATGGTATGTTGCACAATTGTAGCATAAATTGTGTTTTGCTACAATTTTCTTCCTCTCCGATGGTGAGAGTTTATTGTAGTCTGCACACTTCGTCAGGGTGTGTGGTCCCTTACATAACACACATTCCTTGCTGTATTGGCATCTTCCGAATTTGTGTTTCATGAGGCAGTTACAGCATATGTTATGTTTCCGTATAATGTCTCGTTTGACATCTGGGTTCATGTTTGTAAATTGTCGACATCCCTTGATTGGGTGATTACCCTTGCATACGACGCATGTGTCCCCTTGATTTACATGATAGATGTTTGTTTTTCTGTAAGTGTTCGCTGAACGGCCAGTGGTTTTAGTGTCTACCATGGCCTCCAGTGTACGAACCCGTGATTCTAAAAAGTCGTACAACTCAGTTAAGTCGGGCAGTTCCCTATGTTTTGAGATGTCCTGTTCCCACAACTTATGAGTTTCATGCGGTAGCCGTTGTACCAGCATGTGTATGATCATAGGATCCCAGTTTTCAGTTGGGACCCCGAGCGCATTTAATTCGTTCATGCACTCCTTCGTGTTGTCCAATAGCTCCTTGATCGCTGCCTTCGATTCGTGTCTGACCGTGGCCTGATTAAAGAGCTCCTTCAGCTGTGCTGTGATTAAAACGCGTTTGTTGTCGTAACGTTCAATCAATGTCTCCCACGCAGCTGAAAAGTTTGCATCTATCACATCATACTGTTTAATTAACCGTTCTGCCTCTCCAGTTAGGCACGATTTCAAATAGTGAAGTTTCTGTACGTTTGGGATGCGACTGTCGGTGTAGATCAGGGATTTAAACATGTCATGAAATGACCTCCATGATCTGAGGTTCCCATCGAATTTTGGCAAGTCGATACGGGGTAATTTCACTTCGACTCGTGTCGGAGCCCCGTTGCTTGGAGGTTGTCCCTCCGTGTCTGCTGTCGCACTTGCCATTTCTTCCTTCTCCTGAAGGATATCCTCCAATTCCCCGATGAATTCGAAATATATTCCTTCGAATTTTTCATATGTTTCCTTATCGAAATATTCGTTTAATGCCTCTTTGCAATTCTCAAATTCTTTGTCGTCTGCAATGCTAATTGCCATGTGATTTTTCTCGAACTCTACCCATAGTGTGTTTACGTGTTCGATACGTTTTCTCAGGTAGGCAGGTTTCCTTCTGTGATCGCTTGTTTTTTTGAAATTGGAATGCGCTTGATCCAATGTTTGTTTCAAGACGTGTTGATTTTTTATAATTTTATCCATTTTGTATCGTTTACGTGTGTATGTATTAATTGTAAGTTCTTTGTTTAACTTGTTTCAGATTTGTGAGAGGCAATAAAGAATTATTAAATTACCCGTGTGTATTATTTTCGGCCTGACTGTTGCAGTACAGAGTTATTAAATTAGTCGTATTGTATGTCTTATTTTCGACCTGACTGTTTAATAAAATAGTATTAAATTACTCGTATGTTTTATTTTTGACTTGACTGTTTAATAAAAATAGTATTAAATTACTCGTATGTTTTATTTTTGACCTGACTGTTTAGTCAAAAAATAGGATTAAATTACCCGTATGTATTATTTTCGACCTGACTGTTTTTAAATAAAAGCAAGTGTTTGGCCAACAATATATCCGGCTCGAAGGACCAAATGTTACAGCGTTTGAGAACCGTAGCATTAAATAGTAATGGAGTGACGGAACAACGAACTCAACTTCAAGAACGAAGAACGCAATTTTATTGAATTTAATTGTTGCCCCGATGTTTCCTGTAAAAGGTGAAGGATCAGATTGTTGGCTTAAAACACTTGCTTTAATTTATGTTCAAACAAAAATAATAATTTATTCAATCAAATGATAAGGTATAAAAATAATAATCAAAAAGAAATAAACAAAAGAAGAAAATAATAATAATTCAAAAAGCAAATAATAATTCAAAAAGCAAATAATAATTCAAGCAAATAAAAATTCCAATACAAAATGATAATTCAACAATATGAAAATATATATAAATTTTAAACAAAATTAAAATTCTGTAATCCAAATAGTTGTGATAAATGTTCTGTGAAATTTTCGATTGCCGCTGTGATAATCAAATTGCCGTTGACACTGTATTCTCTGAAAATGAGATGCCGTTAGTGTCGCGAAACCCTGTACAAATTGAAGTGGTGGATACCGACTTCAAACAAAAATTAAATATTTCTGTGGAAAACAAATGTGATTGGAGGGAACAAGATGGTGTATACCGACCTTGTTGTGGGTAGGGAATTTCGTTCGGTGTATACCAGAACTGGGAATTAAGATCGGTGTATACCTGATCTTAGAGGCGCGTACTCGGTGGAAACCTGAGCAAAAACCTAGTTTCTATTAGCTCCGCTTGTGAATTTATACAAATTCGGAGCTGGGATCAACCGTTCGTTTGTGGTGGGGATGAATTTTATCCCAACGAACTGCGTGGAAGATTTTGTGAGGATCGAGCGTGGAACGTATTTTAGGTCATTTTTGGAGCGAGTTACTTGAGTGATTGTGACTGATAATATGACAGTCATATGTTTTGTGGATGACAGGGGAAAATGGTTTGTTTATTTTTATTGTGTTTGGAGGATTGGTGTTATTTTGTTGAGAAATTTATGTCGCGCTGCGACAGGAAGCTTTTGCGAAGTTTACAACTATTTTTATATAACACAAAATTTTAACGTGCTGTCATTATTCTAGTCGTATAGTCTGAACTAATTCATCTTAAATTGCTCCTTCGAAGATCCTGGCATGTTGCAGGGTCATCAAAACGTAATTCAGTCAATTAATTTTAACAGCTTCACATTTATGGCATTCATAAAATTTTAAAATATTCAAGAACATCTCAATTTCCTGGAATTTCGTAATTTGTTAACTGTACAGGACTTATTCTGTTGGGCTGTCAGTTTTAATATTATTATAAAAGGATAATAAAAATACTCTAAAAGGATGATTTAATTTTCTCGGGTTCTAAGTTTGACATATAAATAAAATAACTTCTATACTAAAAAAAAATCTATAAAACCCATTTCTGTTTAATAGTTTGATTTTCTGCAACAACAGTTTCATTGTTGCAAAGCAACTCTACACCAATTCGAAATAAACAGGTGCCAAGGACCTGATTTTTGATTAACGCACCCACACACATACACACCAACCGGTGTTGGTCCATTGAAAGGAAATCACAAAAGCATTCTCGTTGAATGTTTGAAAGATTTATCGGTTACGTTGAGATAAAAGCGAAACTTTCAGGAAGCGTTTCACTTCCATCATAGCATTGCCACACCAGTCACGTTCCCGTTATTCAAGCATTTCAACGTCGAGATAAAATTATCCCCGCAGCCGGATTTAAAGGCGTTCGAACTGGATGATTACACGGAGAACGTGTTTTCGGTAATTAAGCTGGGTGCCAGGGTTGAATTTCAACATCGGTGGGTCGAATGATTTGCATCAGCAAGGATGGGAATCCTTTCTGGGACTTCAACTAAAATGCTCCGAAATAATGTTTTTGTTGTAAAGGACATGGAGAAGTCCTGGAAATTCAACTCTGCATCCAGAATATTATTTGTGGTGGTTTTGAATGTGGACGGTTGCTTGTAATTTTAATAAAATTAGGCGAGTGCTTTAAGAAAAAAGGACATTCACAATTTGTTAATTTACAAAAAAAAAAAAAAAAAATGAGGCACATTTACAAAACCATTGATTGATGAATTCTTTATGAAACGAACAATATTACATCACTTCGCGCCACAATCCGGGGCACATTGTCTATTCGTGGCTGTCCTCCATTCGTCAGACAAAAACTCATACAGCTCCAGTAATACGTGCATTTCGTGACATGCTATTATTGAGGACATTTTTAACGGTTCACATTTATGAAACCCAGACAAGAAAAAAGCACAATTGTTGTATTTAGAGCAACAAAACAACGCCGTAAATGATAAAAAATTGTCATTTTACTTCTGCTAAACAATCTCGAAATATGACAAAACAGGACCTCCATACAATCAACAATCGTCTCTCACTACAGCTAGATAAGGATTAAAAAGAAAATACGTTTACCACAAAAATTGGAGATTGCTCCTCAGCACGTGACGAAACAT
This sequence comes from Leptogaster cylindrica, assembly GCA_963082835.1. Classification (NCBI taxonomy): domain Eukaryota; kingdom Metazoa; phylum Arthropoda; class Insecta; order Diptera; family Asilidae; genus Leptogaster; species Leptogaster cylindrica. The sequence goes on from OY720109.1 coordinate 4,987,806, forward strand.
CCTTCCAACAGGAATGTGAAATGTTTACAGTGACTTTCTAGTAACAAAAGCGCAGGTCCTGGAAGTATAGTAGGAGAATTCCAGGAGCAACGTGGCGATTCTGTCATAATGAACTCCTCCGCGAGGACTTCTTCTGTAGTAATTCGTTGCACTTCACAGAAGTACGACTCTTGACAACCTCCAAGACAACAACGTTAGTAGTATGTTTTTAAAAGGTTCGTAGTTTTATTTCAATTATTTAACACAAGTAAAAACTGTTGACACGAGATTTTATTGCAAAAAGGATAGAAAAATAAGAATAGTACGATAATTTTGTGCATGTGGAATGCTTGAAAAATTAAATCAACTTCGTTCCATATTTAATGCGAATTTTATACATTTATACGATGAATTTCATAGATTAATTGAAAAGAAATCTCTGCAAATAATTTAATGAATTCAAAAAATTAATTTATTGTATTCACATTTAAAACAGTCATAAAAGAGTCGTCGTATATTAAAATACCTTTGACGACTGTGTAAATAATGACTATCGAAGGTTTCGTTTGTTTTGCAATTTAATTTTATCCACATTAAATTGTCTTAAATTAAATTTGTATGTTGCAATTTAAATAATAGGTATCTGAAATAAGTAAGAATTAAAAAATTGAATTGTTTGCATACTGTACTTTCGAAAGGTTTATCAAAACCATTATGTAATGTTGACTGTATGTATTCATATTGAGTGTTATTGAAACATTTTCGGCTGTGAGAAAAGGAAAGGAATAAAAAAACATCAACTGTATTATAAATTTTAACATTGGTAGGATTACTTTAATGCTTTGATTAACGTTTTGACGAAAAAACGTTCCTTTTCCATTCAAAAAATTCCCTTCAAAAATTTCCATCATAATATCTTATACACATATTTCCTGTTTATTTTCCAGTTTCGGTGAATCCAACGCCTCAACGATTTTTGATAACCCTTGCTATCATCATTGTAACAAAATAAGTGGCTTTTGACCAGAAAACTCCTATCAAACGGCTCGGTGGGCCGACGAAGAAATCAATGCTGTTTTGAGATACCTTCGATTTTATCCTTATTTGTATTATTGCGAAGGATATCTTTCCAAGAATGTATTCCTTCTTAAAAAGTGAAAATCTTCAGTCACCCCGGGTGAACTGCTTAAAATATATTTTTTCCAATATTCTTTAGCGAAAATTCTGAATGAATGACGAAACACAAAATCAAATCCTGCTTCGATGGATTTCATCGGAAAAAGGGAAAACTTATTGTTGTCGTCGGGCTCAAAACGGCGTAAGGAGCTTTGCTGATTCAGCTTATTGGCATAACAAGGATAATATTTGGTATCGCCATATAGAGGACATGGGACTGTGAAATGGATATATTTTTTATTTTTTTCTTGCCAAAATTGGTATACAAGAATTCCGACAACTTATGAAATTTTGAAATACCTATATGAAAATTCTAAAGTGGACGTTCCTTGTACGAAGAATACAAAATAAATGGAGCAGGGGGATCATGAAATATCCTTGGATTCGTCTTGGTTGGGAGATTTCATCAAATTGAAATTGGTTTTGTTCCGTACACTGTTGACAAAAGTCGACTCAAGATGAATGTCCTTTTAATGCGGCATTCCTTGGTAATTATCCAAGTTGCTGGATAAAATAGGGACACAAGAATTCAAGATATTTCCGCAACGTTGTGGATGAAATATTGAACTGTATGAACCAGGGATAAGCCTCTTAAACTCGTTCAGTTTCTGGTATATTTCTATCGTGACTGCCACCACATTCGAAGTTTGGTCAAAACTCTCTGACAATGGTCCTTCATGTTCAGTTGTGTCTGCAGGATCTTTTCACTTCCACCCAATCTACTCCGCATTGCCATGTTGGGAATAAAAACATGTGAAAAGTTTTTCCATTTTGGATATTTATTGCGTTTTTATGTATGAGCATACATTTAGAAAACAATGATAGTTGGTGCTAGTACACCACTACTGAAACCGATACTGAAACTCCAGCTTCCTGGTGCACCAGCTCCTGACCTCCTGGCCACCATAAAGCGAATGAAATCTCTATCGGGTGCTAAATTGGAATTTCATGCATATGCCCGGGGTGCGATATTGGATTCCCAGGATGTGCAAATAAATCCGTTGTAGTTCTAATTGAAAGTCGAATTAATTTCTGGTTGTCATTTTTGGGGATTTTAGATGAGGCTCAACCTTTTGGATGGCGTTTCGAAATCCGTTGGTAATTGATTGCCATTCAGTTCCTGCACTGCGGGGGTCTAAAAGTAATCAAAACCGTGCTGGAATGAAGAATGCTTTTGATTTAACGAGAACGATTTTTTTCCCTGATAACTTTGGTTTACCTTTTGGTTTCAAAAAGTTTTTTAAACGAATGTATCGGGAAAATTTGCGAACCGTTAAAGCAATGCTCAGTATCGGACATTTTCGAATAATATCGATTTTAGAAATAAACGCAGAAATGGTTTCAAATCAGTGAACTGCTGCTTATGCTGAATGCAAATGAATTAGCAGCTGCTGACCAATCAATATGTTGACCAGTAGCTGCACTGAAATGCATTTTTAGTAAATCGATTTGTTTTATTCTTTCTTTTCATATTTACCGACTACAATGTCAGCAGCATTGCTTGAAATTTTTTCTCACTATTGTTTCGTGTTCAAAAAACGACGAGAGGGGCTTAGAAACCCAATTGCTTTGTCTAAATCGGAAACCATCCCTCTTCACTACACATTCGTACCCAGAGAACAAATCTCTCCTTTTAAAGAATTTGCTGGGATCTCTTATCGATCTCATCCAATTCCTTTCTCATCCTCAGCTTATCCCTAGAATCAGAATGATGCCAATATCAATAAAATCCGATTATATTTACGCAATGCGGGAATAGGTACGTCTACCCTTTCCTGCTGGTGGTAAATATGTATGTCCTGAAATACTCGAAGTATAATAGAGGATATAGTGAAGGGAATGAAATAAATTGAATTAAGGCAATTTATTCTAATTCCTTACTAATTTTCGTAATGGAATAGTTCAGTAAAAGCTTTGTTCCTTGGAGATGAATACCTATCAACAAATGCTGTTAGAAAAACCATTTCAGTCTTTCCATTCAACGAAAGTGTAAAATCTTGAATTTTCCTTGAAGAGAATAGTAGGTACTTGAATTTCCCAGTAAAGCTTCTTGAAGGACATCAAGGATTGGGGAAAATTCAAACGGAAGCTGTTTCCCTTGAAACATTTTCTGTTCAATTCGTCTCAAAAAAGTTATCTTGAACAAATAAACATTCTTACCTTATCCGAAAGTCCGGCATTTCATCCGATCCGATCAGGCCAGAAGGAGGTGTCTATTTGTGTAATCGACTGGAAGAAAATTCGTACAGTGAAGACTGCCAATTCACACAAATTGGAGACCTATCGTTAGGTGCCCTTATCCCCCGTAATGTCTTCGGCATGCCATGAAATCCTGCAGCTTCGAATCCTGGCAGCCGTTAGTTATTCAATATTGTTCCTGGAAACATGCATGGACCACTTGCAATGATAATAAAGAGAGCCGATCGCCTATTGGACGAAAATTGTTATTACTTGGACATGGTCCTTTATTTATTAAGAGGAGTATCGCACGTGTTTTTGAAAAAAAGGTAAAAATCAATAGTCTTAGAGTAGAATATAGTAGATTATTTCGAATTAGATTGTTGATATTAGTTGTTAAAGTAATTTATTGCAGGATTAACTGCTTGGGAAGGGTTGAATTAATTTTGTCCGAAAGGACGTGGACTAAATCTCAGAATATTCGCTAAACAAAAATTTTATTTATAAACAGAAAACTGCTCATATGAAAAAATAAACCGTGTATTTTTTCCCTATATGTATGCAAATGTGTTTGCATATTGTATAAATGTATAATACAAACCGAACGTGTATGCATAGCGAAGCAAGTGCGAAAATGTAATGTTTTGGTGCTGAGTACAAAACATAACAATAACTCCTGGGATTGAAATAGCTTTCAACATCCATTTACCTATTTTCCTTGGAGCGTTTCTACTGTTGTGCTTTTCTGCTATACGCATGAAACAAAACCCAGAGAAATATTCTCTACACATTTTTCTCCTTTCTTGTCGTTCTACTTCAAGTAAACTACTCGCATTAAGTTAAGGTGTAACACAGAACCTTTATGCGTAGAGGATATGGTATCCTTACGTGTGAATGTTTTGAAGGATAAACCATGAAGTGCTAACGTAACTATTTGAATTCATTTTCTTCGGTGTTATGAGCTCTCTGCAGATTACTGAGTTTATCCATAAGTAAATCAACTGTGAGGAAATAAAATCCTCGTGGCATTCTCTAAGGATGATATCCTGTGACATGGTAAACAACTTACTCGTTTTGCTGCAAGGAGAAACAAAAGAACTGGAGTAACCAGGAGGATTCAGGCGTTTCCTAATGCCCCAGGGCACTGCGAAGACCTTTAGGCATGACAAGGGTGGAAGCAGGACTCTTGTTCACCTTCAGGTGTTGATGAGTTGACACATGGTAGACGTGCTACACAGAAATCTCTTTAATTTTTTTTTTAAGAGAATTGTATTTTACGTATTGTTTTGACCCTTCTAAAAGTATTTTGCGAATATTAAAGAATGTTTTTCTTGGGTAAAATTTGGTTCTGGAGATTCAATTAAACCTCAATAGAAATAGATATTCTCAAGAACACTAGAACTAAATTTTTTTACCAACGCTAAAATTCAAATTTAGAAAGGGAAATAGAAAGAAAAATTACAGTATTGCACTTAAAGCAGATTTTTCATTGACCACTGTTTATTTAGCAGATTCAAAATTCTAATAGAGATTTAAATAATTAATAAAGTGTGGGAATTTTCTTTGAACTACATTGCGTTGGAGTTGTTTAACTAAATGAAAAAAAAATATGTGAAAATTTTGCATTCCAATTTCATATAACTATTTTAAAAAGTCAAAGATCACAATATTAATTTACGAGCGAATTACTCAAAGCTTAGCAGGACAACATCAAAGGAAATCCTTCTCAAATGATTGACTAAAACGGATGTTCCCAACTTCAGAATACCTGGGCAAGAATATCTTTTGGTTTTCTCGTAATTACGGTAGTCATTTCCTGAATTCAGAATTCCCCAAAAATACTTCTACTCCTTGAAATGGGATATTAATTAAGAATTTAGTACACTTCATTTCTGCTTAAACGTCGTAGCAAAATGGAGGCATTTACAAGTGGAGATGACCCGTTTGATCTGTACACTTAACGAAGGTAGACAGTGTTCCGTTATCCGGTGTATCGATTTGTATAAAACATCAAAGTCGACTAATTTGCATAAAAGTAATTAACCTAATTGATAACATTGTACAATTAATTAAAAGCGTGCTCTGAGTAACAGTCCGAACTTATTGTTGGGGTGCGCCGAGTGAAATAGAACAAGCCTTTAAAGTGGCTCTAATTTTGGTCAGCAGTTCATCGACGATGGCAGAATCCTTGTTCGTATCATAGATGAATAGTGAAATTCGAGTGCCACAACTAATTGGAAAGTAGACTGTTAGTGGCGAGGAAGTTAATTAAGGAAAATAGGTGGCCAGTGTTAGAGCAGATTCAATTTCACTCAAAGGATTCGCTTTAAGGTGGCTTTAGATTCGTTGATTCGATTTAAGGATAATTTTGACAAGAAGTGAAATGTATAAAATTAATTTCAATATAATTGGTTTTGAATATGTTATATTTGGATTATTTTAATGTGTTCATTAAAATTAGATTAAAAATATATTGGTAGATATTTTATAAGATTTTGTTATTTTACTAATTATTAGTTTTGTGTTTTTCCATGTTTGTTACTCCACAAAAAATGTTCTGTGACCCTGCACCAGAGACCATATTAGCAAGTTAAGAGATAGACAGAGCAGAATCGTGATACGACGAAGAAGACTTTTAACAGCAAGCTCACTAATCACTTGACAACGAAACGTTACTTGAGAAAGACGTTTGTAAATTTAGAGAAATAATAAATAATAAATAGTTAAGAAGTGTGAGAGTGTTTTTATTATTCATAAAATTGGGCACTCCACCAATGAAAACCTACTTACCTATTTTCTTGTAAAATTATTCTGAAAAAACATGAATGAATTATACGAAATTATAAATAATATTTGTCCTGAAAAATATATTCTGTTGTACAAAATTCCTAAAATTAAAATCACCACTTTCAACAACTCTGAAGAGTAAATATTCGCATTATACCTAAATAAAATTTTCTGATTAAAAACAAGTTTTTTTTAAAATCATTCTATTATCAAGAAAGTTTATGTAGAATTTGCATAACTAATTTGGCAACAAGAAGATTGACGAAAGAATAACTGACTAGATCTTACGAGGATCTTATCCTTAAGGAGTCACTGGAGTCCACTGTTAACTTTTTGAAATACTTTATTTAATAGCGCCAGTCTAAAATGATTATCAGAACTGAAGCATCTCTCACTGGCGATAAAAGCCATCCCTCGAAGCGTACCTACAGATTATATACATGAATTACAGTTGAGAGCTCTAAACTCTGTAAAAAAGGAGAAGCAAAAACTTCAGTCCCAGAAGCGCAATGTGTAAAAAGATGGTCGCTTTATCGAGCCTTTATTTTTTAGAGCGGCAAAGTAATTTCAGTTTGGTAATTCATGTGTACACGTGATAAGTACTTTTGAATAATGCACAAAAGATCGCATAAAGTGATTTATCTGCTGGTTTATACACGGGGAGCTGGAGTGTGTAATGGATGCACTTTGGGCTTTGAGAGGGTGGAAAAACGTGGAAGCACTGTGAAAAGGCCTTGCAGACGCTTCCGCAGTAAACAAGTCCTTTCAGTGTTCACTCCTTTGCTAATACAAGCGTAAACAGTGATAACAGCTCTTTAGTGGTTGCAGTTTATTCCAATCATTTTCAAGGAGAATTTCTACAAAGGCCGCCAACATGGCATGAAATAGGATGGAGGTGTTGGCGATAGGATCAACCTCTGTCGGTCTGCTGCCTTTTAATATTGCAGTGTCTTATTTAATCTTCAGTAAATTTTGATTATCTCAGAGAGATATCCGAACTACAATGATGATTGACAAATAAAAGAACTTACGAGAAATCAAGAAAATGTTCTTTCACAGGATGAAAATACATGCTATATTCCATCCAGAAACTGTCTTGTACATATCATCGTCCTCGTGCTAATCCCACGAGTAACTCCTTCAAGTAATTGATAATATGAATTCGCCCGCGGATAATATGAAAATAGATTTGAAACACTTAAGTCAATAATTATAAGCCGTCATTTGCACAAACATCTCAAGAACTCCAACCGCCATCGGGGCAGCTTAATTCCTTTTTCCGTTCCAATTATCCTGCAGACATTTATGCCATGTTGCGTGTTACAGAATTATTTCTCCAGCCTCCGAAGAGATAATTTGTTAGACAACTCCTCTTCAAACTGATGAGGACCGAAGCACAATTCCTCAAGAGCAATTATTTTAGTTCACAAGAGCTGTTCAGTCCTTGAAGGACTTAAACCAAAATTACTGGAGTTGGGGACCCAACAATTTGTCAGATGATAATTGTGATATGATTGACTGAGATGTTTTCCAATGTAGCACTTATGTTTTTAATAGAAACAGTTGATAATTGGAAATGCAAGCCTAAATCTCAAAAGAAGATATTTAAGCTTCCATAAATTACTTCTGGACTTATTGTTTGCAACTAACACAAGAGGCTGTAATATTAACAATGAAGATTAAACATCGTCAAAATAGGATAAGGTTAACGCTTCTTGATTATATCTAAATTAGTTTGTAAGTCAAATTGATCCTGTGCCTTAAGACATTGTCTCTATCTTTGATCACAATTTTATACAGCAGAAACCTCCTGGAGTCTATTGTTTTACGTGCCTGTAAGAAAAGTTTCATTACTTCGATCTGTGCAAACAAGGACTCGTGAACGATGCACGAAAGCAAATGCCTGCGGTGAGTAACAAATAAAAAACAATAGAGGAAAATGTGTTATCGAAAAAAGTGGGGCATATCTATGCAATGTCTATTATCCTTTTGTCTTCTCTTCTCCCTTAGAGACAAGAGCGCTTTCCAAGCACATATCCTTTGCTCGGGTGAAAATCAATGAACCAAGACACTGATGAATATTGTCAACGAGCCGATAATAAATTGCGACCAGATTGTGGTTTCCATTTATCAAAAAAAAAAGAAAAAAAAGAAAGAAAAACAAATGAAAAAAGTTGGATGAATTCCACCCCCACTTTCAGTAGTATCCTTGCAAAGGATAATTTTAATATTTCCGGATTTGCGCCAGTGTCATATTTGTACACTTCGTTGTAATGAGTGCGCTTTGACTAAGCGCGTAGGAAAAATAGTCCCTCCCGGTCCAGACGGGTTATTTGCAAAGAAGGGTAAAAACCGAGCTCAGCTCCATTTTGTCTGTTTTACAAGGGTATGAATGGATGCTATTTCTGTTTTGCTACACCCTCGAAAATGAATTGTTCCGTCTGTGTGTACAATTTGCATCCAGTTTTTTCCTCATTCAGGTAACGGGAGCGATTTCCTTTTTGCGATGGTATTTTCTATCGGAAGAAGGACGAAAAAACGAAAAACAAAAAAAGTTGAAATTCGAGCTGCATTAGTGTCTGTCAGGTACGAGATTACATTCCAAGTTGCCACTCTTCTTTTTTGCGAATGTATTTTCAGTACTTTATGAGTTTTTTGAGTTGTATGCAAAGCGCAAACAAGATCCAGTATATACAAGAAATTAATAACAATATTATGAGCAATGATCCGCGGAAAAAATATTTCATATTCTTACCATTTTGAAAATGATACATCTTACTTATTGGCAATTCTGCAGAAGTTTTTCTGTTCCCTTTAAAACTTAGAATTTAAGCTCCTCATGTTGTTAAGTGTTGCTATAAAATTATATAAAAGGACTTCAAAGGTAATTGACTAAAAGTTGAAGAGAAATCGCAAGCAATCAAATCATGTTCTGGTGTCAAAGATAACTTGAGAACCATAAAGCCAGCATATTTCGGTGAGGAAAAATGCAAAAATATTGAATTTTATGTGTAATCTTATTCCCGGGATCCTGAAGAACACAGTGGAAAAGGATTAAGGATAAAAGGTTGCGACAAACGGTTCATAAGAAATGGAGTGCCAATGAAAATGAAAATAAAAATAAAATAAGTTGTTGAATATGTCAATGGCTTTTTTTCGTACCTATGTGATTCGATTTTCGGAAATTGATTGATATTGTGAAAAATGTATGAACTTATTCAATTCTAAAAGGAGTACTGTTATATAAATAACTATATAATCCTTATTATTGAATTGCTTGCCGATAAGAATTTTCGTATCCCATCCAAAATTGATAGAAGCTCGAAAACAATCAATTTAATTTCACACTGACATGAACCAGAATTTGCAGAGAAATCAGCAGACGGAAGGAGAAATATTAATTAAACACTCTTCTGTTGGGTGAACTCATTAATTTTGCTAATCTTTTAGACCTTTCCTCTCTCCACCGAGGAATGCAAACCGAAGACTTGCAATCTCATCTGAATTCTCTTGCTGTGTACTGGGATGGAACTAATTGCTTGAATTCTTGCAATGTGGCACATTCTCTGGATTTCTTGATTCGTTGGGATCATCACTCCGAAATTGCATAATCCTTGCTTCATAAATGGCACCTTCTGAGCGCAATAATTAAATTTTCTGCTCACATTTCAATGAGGTTTTGGTTTATAATTTTGAAAATATGCATGAAATGTTTGAACTCGGAAATGCAAATAAGTTTTGTTGTAGGTCTTCTGGGGTGGGTTCAGGAATTGCATGGAATTTTTTAATATTATTTATTTTATAACTGAATTAAAAAGTATTTATAAAAAATTAGATTTCCTGTGTCTGTTTAATTATCCTTACATAATTATGACTCAAAATTAATTTATGAATTTCCTTCAATATTTTTATTGCAATTCTCCGGAAACTTATCCTCCATTTCCCTCAGGTATGTACATTTTCCGTTGATAACTAAACTCTTCAAACGAAGAATTTTGAACAGCCTTTAAATTCTTAAGAAATTCATGCGGGTTAGCAAAGTTCATGTTTGCAAATCCAATTTGTTGCTAAGCTTCCATCACGTTTGAGAAGAGGTTTTCCATAGAGCTGCAGAAAATTCTCAGTTCTCATCGACTATGCTTCACCGTCAAACAGTTTTATAATTTATTTACTTTGCTACTTCTGGGGAAAATATGAAAGCCATCATATCAGATCAGATAGCAATCCCTAGGGGTAGCAAACTTAATTTCCTGTCAATGACAAACAAGAAAGCCAACAGAAAATGATACAACCATAGGGAAGCTTGGGATCAAGCTCCTGCGAAATAGTTATATTACTCTAGTAAAATTATTTTTTTTTTTTTGGTAGGCATACCTACTTATGTATGTTTTTGTTTATGTTCTTGGCATAAATAAGTAGTTTCAAAATGAAATTTTGTTGCTTTTAACGATATGAAAGGATATAGAACTAATCCTTTAAAATTTTTCTGCTGCACTATTTATTATATGTGTATTTTTTCAAAAAGGAAAATGCACATTCAAGTCTTGTTCGTCAAAGAAGGAGTTTATTGACGTCCTTACCGAACTCACTGAAGTCGAATCTCGTGATATCCTAATGAAAATGTTTGCGGTGACCTAAATATGTTTATTAGGTTTATCCACAATCCACATGCGAACGTGTCGTCATACTTAGTCTTATCTGTTTTATAATTTCTGCTCGGCGATAAAGTTGGCACTCAAGTTTTTTAATAGAATTCCTTTCATCGCGTATATACATTCCTTTAAATTATTGTATACCTGTACTCTTTGCAATGATATACAATGTGATCCTTATTAAAATACCCAGTTCCACGCTTGCAAGGACATTGAGACATGTTGCCAGCGAAGTTTTCTCGTGTCAATAATCAAGATCGTCATATCCGTAAATTATACAAAGTGGAATCGTATTGCAATGCGTTGCTTACTTGCTTAATAGTGCCATACCGCGTCAAGCAGTGCGTGACGCAGCAAAATAAGTCATAAGTCACAAGCCGTATTATATTTTTGCTTGCTACCTACTCTTTTCACGTGAGTATGGTATTTCCTTCAAAAATAGCCAAACTTTACTATTCCGATGCACGAACACAATAACTTACGCCCGCAATGTTCCTCCAGGACGAACACATTATGACGCAAGCAAAATTCTCATAAGCTGCAGAAAAAGTGATCCCCTAACGGGACTCAGAGGCGGGTGAAATAAGGAAAAAAAAATATACTCACCATGAGTTGACGTATACAAATCCATAACTGCGTCTGCAACAAGGATGTTAAGTTGAAAAGTTGAAGTAAACTCGGCTCCCACGAATGCCAGAAGTAATCGAAGCACTTTTCCCCGCAAGTGTGAGAGTTTCAGATGCAGCTTTTCATCTAACACACTTTTCATGTCTCTATAATCGTGAGTGCACCAGAGTTGGGTCTTGGGTATGTGTTTTTGTGTATTTCCTCGGCAAAACCACTTTTCATATTCTGTGGAGAGCACCCCAACATAAAACTTAGGGTTGTAAGTTTTCGGTAAAATTGCACTTGCCACTCACAATGCATTTTGCACTGAACCGCACAAATACGCCAAATTGACCTGTTTAGTGCTCGTTCGTGTTCGTCCGATGTCACTGAACCACAACCGAGATTTTAGGGATATTCGGGCGAAAATTCGTACAGAAATTCTAAATAGACTACATCAAGCAGGAAATGTAGTCTCACTTGTAAGAAGTTTGTTGTTTGGAACGAAAAGAAAACAACTGTTTCGTGTTGTGTTGTAGCTTGTTGATGGCTCCGAGTTTACAACTTTTGGTATGGACTTCAAGACATGGACAGCAATCCAGCTATTGTTGAACGAGAACAAAACAGTTTTGCCAACATTTCGAATTGCATCAACAAAATTGTTTTCGAAGAAATTGTTCAAACTTTACTAAACTCTTTATGATTGGAAAACATTTTCCAGCACAGAGGATTAAACAAAAGCTGCATAAGTTGAGTAAAGTCAAAGTGGAATATTTACATAAAATAATCTTGCAGGATTAACAATTTTCTTATTCAATTATTATAATTTTAATCGGTTAAACTTTTTCGACAAAAGTTCGACTAACTTTTACTACATAAAAGTAGAGGTTTGAATTAGTTTCATATATGCGGATTCTGGGGAATACAGTAAAACCCTTTTGTGTATTATTTTGTGGAAGGTTTAACATAATTCACTTTCTGTTTAGTGCCTTATCCTCGGAATAAGTAACCTAGAAAACGTAATGCAAAACGTATTCATTTTCACCATATTTCCTCTGAAAATGCCTCCGGTTAGATTGTGTCACAAGTTGATACTGACTGCAGCCATGAAAGTTATTTCCGACGTTGCACAGGTGGAAAGGTGTTCCCACCCCCACAGGACAAGGTGTGAATTTAGTTTTTGCCAAACTACAATATATACATCAGAAACCAACTGTGATAATTTGTGGTAAATTACCAAAATATATATACATACATAACGGTCGTATAGCGGTCCTTCCCCGCTACCGTTCGACCAGATGAATTCGTGTTCGAAGGCACTAAAAGTAGGAAAATTTCGCAGGAATTTCTCATAAAACTCTGGATATTGTCACGCGACTAAATTTTGTCTCCATATTAAAATTTATAAAGCTTTTTGCGAAATATATTCATAAGCACATAAAAAGAGAGATAAAACTGCTGATTACATGCATAAACAAATTCAGTCATTGTTTGACTTGACTCGTGGGTCCCTGGCATATCCTTATCACAGCCATCCAGACCTGGTACTGGTACACATATGTCCCTGTCGCGGTGTAATAAAAGCGACAATATGTCTTCCCATGGCAAATAATATTTTGCGTTTTTCTTGCCGTCATTGTGCAACAGAGGCTCTAGTTTTTTGGTGTCTCCAGGTATCGCAATCGCCGGGTTTGCCGGATTTATACAGCAATCAAATTTTGCTGAACTTTTACTGTCGTTTTATATGCGACTAACCTAAATGTTCCGACTGATTCACAGTCCTGCTCAAAGTCCACGGGGAATCCCAGTTTTTTGTTTTTCATGGGGTTTTATGGGGGCGCGAGGACACCGACAACTGCAACTGAATTTTCATGCACCGCGTCAGTGAATATTATTGAATTAAGTGACTTGTGACGATATTTTGTTTGTTAGTTTTTTCCAGTCACTACATTTTAAATACAGAATCGGAATATTTTGTGGGATATTGCAGGCATTACCATTTTTATTTCCGGGCAGTCAAAGAAATAATAAAGCAATTTATGTTTCAGATGATTTGACAAAAAACAACCAAGTTCATATATTTGAATAATTTCCAGTGAAACTCTGTGATGTCCGCAGCCTGTGAAAATAATAATATTTTAATAAAATTCCGTTATTTGTATTTTAGGAACAGCATGGGATATTTTGATTAGATATGCTGTTTCAATAAGTTTTAATGTAATTTTTGCATATGTTTCTATTTTAACATTAAACACTTTTTCTAGTTTTTCCATTGTCCTTAAAAAACTGAATAAGTTTCTTGAGTTCACAAGGCACAAAATTTCAAATGAAATTCACCTCATTTAAGCAAAATGACTTTATTGTTGTAAGTGTTGAAAGTTGAAATGAGCTAGGTTAAGATCCTTCTTCATGTGAAGTTCTTTTTATCCCAGAAAGTGTAACTAAATTCTAAAGAGTTCTTACAATGTATGAACCCCAACTGCACAAGATAGAAGTTTTAAAACAGCAATTAATGAACATGCGAGAAATCCTTGTAGTCAGTGTCCTTGGTGAAAGTTTTGCAGCCTTGGAGCACTAGTGTTTTTTTTTTGTAGTAATTGATCATACATTTCTCAGTGGCACTCCCAGTGGCAATGGGGAGGCTACTTGTTGAAGAGGTCCTCGAGAAATAGGTCAGCACCGACACTGAAGTGCAACCGCTGCTTAATGAAAGCATTCATTCAGTTTCAAAAGAGTCCTTTAGTCATTCGCATTGAATTCAGAGAAAAGCATTTAGAAGTTTGGTGTCCCTTGCCAAATTCGCTAATGATATACCAATGTGTAAAACAACTCTAATTACACAAATTTCGGGAGCTCTTACATCACGTGATTGTCCGCCCTTCACCTCTTTTTAAAATGGTGAAAATTTTTCGTAATACTCATGGATGTATTTTATCTGAATTAATTAGAGTAATGAACATCATTTGGCATTTACCCCTGTAGCCGTAACATTAAGTGCATGCACTTGCATCTAGATTTCCAACACTTGTTATCCTCTATAGGATTTAAAAGAGCTCTTGAATATGCTTAAGAGCTCTTCTACTAAACTAACTATAGCTTGTATTCTGTTATTATAATTTCCAAAATAGAACGAACGGTATGGTTTCAAATGTGAATGAAATTCAATCAAGTTTTAGTTATCCACAAAAAATAATGAATTATTTGAAATAGTGATCCCAAAAAATTTATCCAACTGCAATGCAACGTTAGCCTCCAAATATTTATAAATCCAATTCTAAAGCCAAAATACATCAGTCTACTTGAACTTTTAGCGTGATTCAGTAGCAAAACATAAAAGAAAAATTGGAACGGAGACGTTTCATATCTAAATCCATTTCATTTGATTGAATGAAATGCTTGAATGACTCTTCCGCATTTGTGGCTCTCCATAACCCTTTCGTTTGGCTCCAAAGTAGACAAGCAAACTCTCTTCTTCAATTTCAAAATTTCCATATGAATAGTGTACATTATGTCAAAATGAAAGGACAAAATTTCCTCCCTCTTCGCCACAAGTTTTAGTCCTCATCAATCAATTTCCTTTTACGCTCTGGCATACTCTGGCAGATGCTTCAGTTTCGATGAAATTTTCCACAGTTCCTTTAGTTTGAGTGACATTTTCTGTCAAGGATTTACTCTTCGCACTTCCTGGGAGTCGTTCAAAGAATTTTCGACGGCTTACAAAAGATAAGATGAGAAAATCAATGTCAAAAACAGTGGAGCGGTTCCATTAGTGAGGGAAGGTCTTTAAGATGTCACCGAACCATTTGATAACTCTTGGAAAAGTTTCCTTTTTCGGTTTGATGAAGCATTTAACGAATCCAAAATGATTTTCTAAATAAAAAGAAAATGAAAATGCTAAATACTTAGAAACTTCATTCATTCCCCGCGGATTATGCTGAATACAGGGAAATCCTTATGTTAAACGTATGCAGTATACCTCCTTTCGACACCGTGCCGCCCACTCAGGAAGAAATATATCTCACTTGCTGCGAGAGTAATTACTTATGGCACCGCGAGTTGTAAAGTAATGTAATCCTGTTATAGTGCACTCGTGTGGATTACCAACTGTTGCAGTTTTGCATTGATTAAAACGATCTGAGGTTGCAGTTTCCATGCATTGGGGTTTCCTGGCTGAACAGGAGTAAGTGGCTCCGCGGGCGAAATGCGACGCACGAGATGAATAGAATTTTAGTCGCGATATTTCTTTATCAGCGGAAATCCAGAATGGATTGCTCTCAGCGAAAATAACTACTTCCTACTAACGAGCATTGAAATTTTCACTTCACATCGCAATTACTTGGGGAATTGAAATTGATGACGATGATATCCGTTTTATCATAAGTGCTTCTCACCAACAACGCCTCAAATTGGATTTCGACGAGATGAAAACCGCGATTTAAGATGAACGGAGAAATATAATTTATCACCGCGGGCGGAAGGCAGTCAAATTTCCTTCTGAATTTTTCATGTCTATTCTGCAAATTGTGCGAACATCTTTAGGACTGCCTTTGATGATTGCAGACTGCAGTAATTTATTGATAAATATATAATTCGATAATTTGATAACAAAAAGAGTGTAAAAAGTAATTATAAAAATTACTATTACAAATCTGTTTGCTTGATATATTCAATGTCCTTACAAAGTCCATCAAATCTGTTCGCCACACTTTAAAACAATCCGATATATTGTTACAGAAAATGTTTCTACTTTAAAATTCTTTCAATTTTTTGTACGTAAAATTTTACAGGTTTTCTTAAAAAAAAATTCAATGGTCGTTGAACACCATTTTCAATACTTCCATAACAAAAGTATCTTTTGAGCGATTTTAAGCTGTTGACTCCGTGATTCCTTTTACGTGAAGAAAATACTAAGGCTTCTGGCACGTGCTCCTTTTCCAGAAGGAGCAAATTTTCGCTTACGTCCAGCAATGGAGAAGGACAACACGTACACGGAAGAAATCAAAAGCAATGCGAAAATCAACGGAGTTTTATTTCTTGAAATGAATTGAAATTTATTAAAGTTTGCAGGATTTTGTTGATGTGTTGCGCAATGATTTGGAAATTTTTATAAAAATGTACATGTTTTCCAATTTATTTGTTTACAATATTTTTATGAATAGGTATTAGGTATGAATTCATATTTTGCGAAATTATTTTCAATTAAAGAATGAATATATACCTGAGTATAAATTATTCCTGGGGTGATAAGATGGTGATTGAACTTCCAGAAATCGGGATAAGACGGGAATAAAATCGAGCTTCAGAATGATTCCATAAGTGATTGCTTAACGCCCCGTGAACCCTTGTACCCACAAGCATTGATTCAATCCAAAAGTGCATTGACGATATCTACAAGAATTTTCAAACATTTTCAAAGACATTCCGTGCTCCTTGATGCCTTTACAAATGCATTACACGAACAACTCGTAACGTACACATCTCCTGCTGCAGACTTAATGCAATACTCGAGTAATGCAGAGTACAAGGAAAGGCTTGAACTTTTGGAAACTTTCAGCACTTGGTTGCACTCCCTCTTCCGATATTACATTTGGCTGGCTGCAGCCAATTGTGCTGGAATAAAAAAAGAAAAAAAACTGCAACAACAAAAAATTGCAGTGGCTGAAGTGCAATGAAACAGTGCTTTCGGATGATATTGTCTCGACGTTTTCGGATGGGTGTTTCACAGTGGTGATGCCTTCTGTCACATCCTTTGCAGACTCGTTGCATATACTCGGTAAACTTGGAAGTTTACACCAGAAAAGACAAAGTTCGCCTTCGGAGGTTCCGCTCGCTGCATTTCAGACATGTTTGAAACTAAAAATGTCTGTTATGCAGGGGGAAAGGGTTGAGGGTTTTTCCTGTGCTCATGCACAAAAAGTTTTAATTAATTTTTCAATACTATGTGACAGTATTGGCGGTGAGTCTCTCACATAAGCCAAAGGATTCATTAAATAAGTTGAAGTCAAAACAAGCAGATCTTGAACAAGAAGATACTGTATAATTTTGTTTCTAATACTGTTCGCCGAGAATGAAGAGAAAAAAGGTTTTTCGACGCGAACCACTAAATTATTGATACAACAAGGGTTGGAATAACACAGAACGCTGAAATGATATTGCAATATTAAACCCTCAATAATATTTCTGATGAATTTCAGTAATATATTTCGTTTATCTCGATTTATAGGATGCCAATGACATTTCTAAAATTGGAACAAAATCTTTGCGTTCACCGAAATTCTTTAATATCCAAGAGATGGTGAAATGGGGACGTTTTACGCCTATTATAC
This sequence comes from Leptogaster cylindrica, assembly GCA_963082835.1. NCBI lineage: Eukaryota > Metazoa > Arthropoda > Insecta > Diptera > Asilidae > Leptogaster > Leptogaster cylindrica. Next base: position 5,005,510 of record OY720109.1, read on the forward strand.
GTCAAAATGGAATCCCAAGAAGTATATTTTTTTCCACCCCAGCAGAAAAGCTTCCCAGATCTTTGTCAATCTAATCGAGGGACAAATCGTCCTTGGTGGGAATGTTCAACCATTAACTGAGGCGGGAACACGTAGGAGTAATTCAATTTACCGTAGACCTGTCACAGCAACTTGTTTGCCTCACGGATGAGTTTAAGTTATACCCATGGTGCAGGAATATCCTGTTTCCTTGCGATGCCATGCGACACCTCCAGGAGCGGTAGAAGTCACGTTCCACATTCAGGACCGTTTTCTGATGAGGACACAATCTTTCACTCATTCAGGGGGAGGCACTTGATTCCTCCGGAATGCTTACGGATTTCATCACCTTCAAGGTTAGTTCATTTCGCTTAACCGACCCCACCAAACTCCCCCACAAGATTTGTTGACACGTTTAACAGCAAGTGTTGCACATAAAAAACTGAATACTTTGCATAAATATTCATAAAAAAAACATTTTTGTTTCACTTTTCTCTTGCGTTGTTGTGTTTAAAAGTGAAATAAATCTGATCACCAAATAAATAGCCATGTAGCGAGTGATCCCATTTTAATTACGAATTTCCGCCTGCGGAAAATTAACTTTGTTGTGCCGAATGGAAAATATTTTTAACAAAATATTATTCACAATTACTTTAATGAAGTTTGCTTTTAACAAATGGCACACCATTACAACGCATTGAAATAAATTATGGTTGCGGTGAGAGGGCGTTTTGGGGGATGCTTACGGGGGAGAAAAAAAACACGGCGATCTCTGGTGCGTCAGACTGGGTTTTCTGCTGTTAATTTCTCATCAAGTCTTATTGATGGAGAGTCGTAAATCTTGGAGATTTTATACTGTCATTAAATGTAGTCGCAACTGTTGACAATTTTTTTTGAATGGGATGCGGGGTAGGCAGTTTATTTTCGACCCTGTAACAATGCTTTTGGGATCCTTCAATTTGGGTAAGTGCCAGAAGATTTGTTAGCGGCCCTAGTTTGAATTGGTAGTATTTTATTTTTGTTTCACTTTGTTGTACCAATGTTTTTGAGTGACAAATGTTTTGCGACAAAAGGAATAAAATGGACGTCAATGAAAATTGTTTTAAATACACTACATCCAATTTATGCGATTCATTATTTGAGAGAAGAGTAAATTCATATTATAGTAAAGAGCTTCATGTGTCCCACTTACTATAAGTAGTTGGTGCTTATTTGGTGCAATGTGTTAACACAGTGCTCCTGCACTTCCTTTAATGATTTTCCTGAAACATGTCAAAAGTTCCCAAAATCAAATGAGGAAATACTCGAAAAGTCCCATTAAAATTCGAAAACTCCACTATACCTAACAATGTCGGTACCTGACGAAAAGGCTGCAAAAAGCTAAGAAGATTGAAGGAATTTAAATTTATTATGAACATTTTCCTTTCTCATGAACTTTCTGAAGTGGGCCCTTTCCAATTTTTCCAACGTGAATTTCGACAGCGAAATGAAAATGTCGTCCTTTTTGCGAAACACTTTTATTGAAAAGTTTCCTAATGGCCTCCACTACAAGAAGAATGGGTGAATGTTAACAATCAAATACTTATGTCCAAATTGATGTTTATATCACTAAACAGTTAATTAAAGTAACCTTATCAATTCAAAAACTTCTGTAAATGGCGACTAAAAACCAGAAGTACCCTTATATGTTGTACTAGTATAGTAAATTTATTTAATGTAGTACTTGGAAAAAGCGTTTTATAAAGTCGTAGTTTGCAGTTTAAATTAATACATACAGTAATTTCAAACGATTTTCTTCACTGGCTATTATTTTGTCCTAAAAAACATATGTGTATATAAGCGGTGCACAAAAACATCCTGTCAGAAGCTGTTTCCGCAACTTTTAATTTAGAATTATGAAAATTGTTGCATAAAAACGTGAAAATAATTTACTTGGCGGCTTTTAATTTCCAAGTCAAGGAATCCTTTTTACGTGACCTCCGGCAACAGCCCTTAATTAATTAGCATACATTCTTCCGGAAGGATCTCACTGCTTACAGGGATTTCTGTGCGTGTACTCCAATGTTGAAGGAGCTCACTGAAAATTCACACACACTCCCAATAGATGCGACGAACTCTAAAAGAAATAAATATTATACGGTTCAAGTGATATTTCAAGGATGCTTTAATAGAAAGTACGATTCCATTCCTCTTTGGTGGTTAGTTTTACGTTCGGGAAATATGTTTCTTGTCGACTGTCGAGTGGTAATTCGATGCCTTTTAATCGCACCTGCAATGCGTTGCGAACTGGGAAGTCGAAATGGCATTTTTCCTCGACTTTTCCAACTTAATAAAATCCAAAGGAAATGTCGTCGGAGTTATCCCAATCATGTACCCCTATTAAGTTGGGCTATTAAAGTGTGTTATGGAAGGATAATCTTGTAAGTGATGCAATCCCGCTATTGAAAATGCCAACTAATTCCTGAGAGGCATATTTACGAAAGTGGAAATTGCGTGTTTTCAGGAAAATTTCATCCGTTTTAATTAATTTAGTTGCCATTTACTCATCGATTTTGCTATACTATACTAGGTATACCTATATTTGAAAGTATTTTGTGATTTTTTACTTAAACAACACCAGGAGTCATTCATCAAAGATCCTTCTATAACATTAAACATGTCCACGGCCGTTCGTCAATCCATTACCACTAGTTGGTCGAAGAATGCAATCAATATTGGTCTGAAAGCTGCCGACATATTTTGATTTATGGAATTGAGGTGACAGGACCAATCCTCGAATACTTCATCGCACTGGACCATGTCCAGGGTTTTTGCCCGGATAATATAAAAGCACATACAATACATAGTATTTCTTGTTAGGTAGTTCAATAACTGCACGACCTGAGGCCATGTATTTATCCACGATTTCATGGGAAAACTCCAGTCTCTTTGTCAATAGGTCGAAAACATGCCAACAGGGAATTCTGGATTTCCATTTTTTCTTGCGTAAATTGGTAAATTTTTTTTGGAAACAAAACCAATCTTGGAAAATGGCTATCGCATATGAAAAACACTGCAAATTTTACACAACGGTTTATTATTTCCAAAAAATGTGACATTTTTCAAGTCACGGCTAGATGGCAGTAGTGATCATGTGAAATGATTTCACGTTTTTTGATCCACCAACAAATGGAATAATTTATGGAGATTAAAAATTTCAAAATTCTATTACTCAAAAACCAATTGATATAAATCCATACAATAAAATGTGTTCTATTGAGTAATATTAGAGCATTGTATATTCCGAGTTTTATGAAAAAAGCTTGAACGGTTTCGGAAATATGATTTTTTCAATATTTGGTTCCTCAATTTCCCCCCTCCAAATACGTCGATCGGACCCACGAGCTGTTAGGACCGTTGTCAGATGTCACTTGATTTTTGAACCAAATTTAATTAATTTATCTCCAGTAGTTTCCGAGAAAAAGCCTGGACGGCGGACGGCGGACGGCGGACGGGGGACGGCGGACGGACGGATTTTTTTTTATTCGTTTTTTGAAATCTAAATATCTCAAAACGTAAAATGACAAAATTTCAGGGGGGGTTATAATTTTTTTTTTTCGTGTTCGATTACATAGGTTTATTATTGAAAATAATAAACCAAAATGGCCGCAAGTCTTCAGCCGACGAATAGTTAAGCCCATTTCTTCTGATTATTATTTGGTAAGTTTTCAGATTTTTACCTTTTCGATCGATCAATACAGAACCAACAAAGGACTCGTTTGACTTCAATTGAAAAATATACAAATAATTTTCAACATGTCGTCGACAGTTTTATACTTGCAAGCCCTCAAATCCGTCTTTCCTTGCAATATCCTGTAAGCCAGTTCAATAAAAAAAGTAAATTCCATGCGAATCTCGTTCACCTGTAGCGCCTCATGAATTGTAAATGTCCCTCAGGAGGATTCCATCAGACACTTATGAAAAAATAATTGAAAAATGTTGAAAAGCACTAACCCGTCTAAAGTCATTCCATCAGAATTATCGATCAAGGATCCCCTTGCAGGTCCTTGCTGCAATAGTACCCAAAGCGATTTAATTTTCAATTCTGCGTTGGTGTGTGTCGGTCCGAGCTGCGGCGTGGCTCTTTTATATTTACCTTTGGCAGCGAATCGAATATCCTCGAATCCAACTATTTATCCAAACGATTGAGACGAGACAGAAACAGGACCGATTCAATTTTTTTTTATTCCTGGGTCACAGATTATTCGCTTGATATCGTTCAGAATTTTCCAGACAGATACGAATTTAATATCACTTGCGTTTTTATAATTTGCAGCTATAGGGAATTGAATTATTTTAATCAATTGAAGTTCTGGACTCAGATGAAAAGCAGTCTGCAGCAGGGGGGCGTAGTGGAATGGTGGAAATGAATTGGTTTTGTGTTTGAAAACAGAATTCTGTAAAGCAAATACGCCAGGCATTATCTTGTGGGACTATGAAAAATGAATTAAATTGCATTCAAATTGCGACTATACAAAAATTAAAAATAATTGAATACATAGTGCAATATGAACAAAAAAAAAATTTTTTGTATAAATAATAAATATTGATTAAATAAAGCTTAAAATTATTGAGAATGGTTCCAATCCTGCATTTAGTTTTTTAATGATATTTCTCTAGAGCAAAGGAAATTCATTATAATGATGTTATAACAATACAATTTCTTATATTTTTCATAATTACAGACACAAAAACAAAAATCATTTAAAAAAAAAACCCGTAAAAACAATGTTTTTTATATTTATGTACATAGTTTTTTCAAAATTTGCGACAATTCAAATTAATTAAAAAAAAGAAAAGATGACTTGATTTTATGATAATTTTTTTTATGAACAGTGCAGAATGCTGTCATATTTGCATTATTATTAAAGATTTTATCCGTAGCCTATCTGTAAAGTTTTAGCTCGATTGGATGACGCGAAATGTGTTAATTAGCCGTCGAAATGTTTTCTTAAAACAGCACAAATACACAAATCCTCAAAAACACAAACAAGCAAGTTTTCGCGAAGTTAATATAGATGAATTAAAAAAGCGATTTCAGGCAACCAAAAACATAATTTTCGACACTACGAAGTTCCCAAATATTTTATGTATACCAGCAAAAGAAAGAAAGTGTCCGCCAGGACGACAGGACCCTTCCAAGTTGTCAGTGAAGCTGCTCATTTATCACAAGGAAATGTGCAAACAAAAATTTACCACAGCCGCAGGACCAAAGGGACGAAAAAGTGATGGCAGGGAGTTTTTCTTTATCACCGCAACGTACATCTTCGCATTCGCAAGCTTTAGCACTTTCGAGGGATGGTGAAAAAATCTTCCATTCGGGGTGCTTTTTCAACTCGATCCCTTTATGAAGCTGTGAATTATTTCTGCCTGTCATATGCAACTGAAAATTTTCGCGGGGAAGCCCGGTTTTTGTACTGGTCCTTGAGATGTCATTACTTTCCATAAAAAAACGCTTTCAACAATTCACTTAACTCTTATAAACCATCAAAGAAACTCTTTTTAGTCGTTAATTGTTGGAAGTACAGTACGCTGTTTACTAATAAATGCTGTACAAAGGGTTGATAACATGACCAAACGGCAAACGCACATGCGGACGTTGGTATTAGTTTTTTTTTTTTATTGAATCAATCTTCGAATTTCTTTTTGTTCAGGAAAAACATATACAATCAGAAGTTTTGCTGGAGTGCACAGTCAGCGAAACAGTTACAGGGCCTCAAGCTCTTATAAAACTGCTTTAAATCATACACAATTCTGGTTTTACTTCTATCCTTTACTTACCTAACTTTAGTCCTGCCATTTACCATATTTTAATAAATTTCAAGTTTGCAAACGTCGGAATGGTGATATCCTTTCTTCTGTACAGCTTCACATATTTCATAGGGATGAACAGACACAAAGATCTGGAGACATAACACATGAAAGGATAAATATTCCGTAACAATAGGCATTAAGCAATATAACATGCAGGATGTTCTGTGGTGGCAAAAGTTTGGAAAGGTTTCAAGTTTATAATTTCATTTGACAGTGTGAGATGAACGTAACTATATTGTATTTCAATGAAATTTTAATTTATAGAGTGGAAACGCTAGAAAACACATTAAAATTTAAATATTTCTACACTAATTCAAATTATATCAAGGACATTTGCAATTTCATTAGAAACAAATTCTCTGCAGCCATTCGTGAAAATCTTGAAGAGGATTTCACAAAGTCAAAGCAGTCATAAATCTTTGGATGCTTATGAGTCAATGATTCCTTCTAAGGATCTGAATACATTTAGAAATTGGTAAGTGCCATTTACCCAAGGATATTCTTGAATTTTCCTTCTAAACATTTGCTAAATGTTTCTTGCTAAATTTGCTAGATGTTGCCTCCAGAAACATCCTCATGATCCTGCCAGAATTCAAAGGTCCTTCAAGAGTAAAGTCTGCTTTGTACAATTGTAAAACTTCTATCAAGTCCCATCAATTTATCCGTCTCTTATTAAATGCTGATGAAGGACATTAAAAAAGTGCAAAGCTCTTCATTTTTTAATGAATTTCCTTCAATCGAATACAAGGAAGCAGAAGCTGATAAGTCTGGCTAATTTCTCGAGGCAGCATAATGAAAACCCGGCTAGAGTACGTCGACAAGACTAAAGCGGAAATGAAAAAGTCGCCAGAAAACGGCATTTCTCACAGTACCAGATTGCAAAAAAAGAACAAGGACGATGTAAATAGGCTCTGGTACAGTCGTTCGGAGTTTGTAGAAAGGATTTGGCGGAAGCCTGGTATAGATGAAAACTTCTTGGATGGAATTTTCTTATTCTTTTTCCGTATTCTCTTTCAGGAAAGTTCCTCGGAGACATATTCAAATTTTTTTCTGCTTCATTCACCGCCATCGTTGATTCGGTGCCGCCGACAACAGATTTTGTTCGTTGTACTTTGGGAATGGGGGATGAGGATGAACAGATTTCAATGGAGCAGTAAAAGGATAAAGTTTTTCCCGTTTTTGCATTTTTTAGCCATAAATTTTTTAGGGCTTTACTTTACAGTGAACGTGGCGTAATTAATTGAAACCAATAGTGACAGACATCACCGACTTTAGCTGGTAATAATGTGGCTTTTCTGCAGATTTCCCAATGAGATTGTTAACAATAAATCACAGAATAATGTGTCGAGCAGGAAATCTGAGAATATAATTTGCATGTCTATGAAATTTGACTTCCCTTGGTATTTATTTTAATCCTTATGCGGCTTCTCGTAATATAACTCCTTTTCTATGAATTAAAGAAATTCCAGAGTGACTGCCATAATCAAGGGTTGACTTGAAATAATTGCGGAACATAAAACACTCTATACACTGTGTACAGTGTACACTCCCCCATCTGATTTCTATTTAGCACGTATAATAAATTTCTATCAAGTGGTGCAACTGTTCACAATCGAACCCTTTGTCATCTCTGACAACTGGATGGATTCTGGACAACTTCCTTCACATCATAAGCATTTATCACAATTGTAACAACATTTCATCCCTTGTCCGAAGCTCCTTCAAAGGAAGAAGCAGGCGTTGGACATAATATTAGCAGGATTGCGTTGCTCACATAAATCTAGTTGTCATGTTCACATTCACGTTAAGGACCATCACAAATTCAAGATCATATCCAAGCATATAATTTCACATATGACTTGGGAGAACACGTGTAAGACCTTCTGGTGTGAATGTCAGATCCCCCAGAAACAACTGAAATGATTGAAATTTTTTGGGGTTGTAAACATTAAAAAAAAATAATTCAATGAAGGGCTTCCATTAAAAAAAGTTCTCTACTCCATATTAATGGCGGCAATAAAATTATACTCGCCGTGGATTTCATTTGGGGTACTCACACCGAATCGGAATGTTTTGATCATTGAATGATGGCTCTTGGAATATTTAAGGATACTCAGCAGCCTCTTGATGCAGGAGGGGCGATTGTCCTAATCACAAGGCTTTGTTGATTCCTTAATTAATTTGCTCAGCACAGCTGCAATTACGGCGAAGTGGGAATTGTTCAGAATAAGATAACTTGAAGGATAATTAACAAAGAAGCAATAGAGTGCTCAAAAAAACATCTCCCCGGCTTTTAAAGTATTCGTTTTCTAACAAAAAAAAAAAACCATAAAAAATTGGCCGACTTCCAAATGGTCTACTTTCTACTGTATTGAATTAGTTTTCGAGACTAGGACTTCGAGCAATTAGTTTGGAGGTAATCAAGAAAATCCTTCCTACGAAAAAAAGCTCTTCTTAGATACGAATTGCATTTTATATAGAGAGTATACTACATAAAAAAGCGCTAGGGAGTATAAAAGAGCGCTTCCATCGTCTGCATTCATGTAGGTCAGTCGAGGGCAGGGATTCAGGGAACCGTTAATTGGAAGTAGATTGCCGGGACATGCTCTTTGCCTATTTGTCAACCAGAAATATGCAAGTACCTGCAATGTGCAATTTGTTTCCCCCTTCATGCCTTCGAGCGGTATAAATATTTGAGCGAAACCCAGATATCTGCATACCAAAGCGCAAACTAAACACAGGAGAAGTGAAGGCTTCCTTGATGCTGACTTTGTAGTGAGCGAATTGTTACAATCCTCCAGAACGTGGATATTGCATGAAAGCAGAAAGAAAGAACGTCCTTGTCAAAGAACCACAATAAAGGGTTACTTGTGTTCTGAATGAGACAGTTGCCAACGAATTTACAAAAGTAGGTGCAAACAAGTCCCTTGACCCAATTTCGAATTTGATAGACCACTTTAATTATTGTAATCCGTGCAGAATAATTGCAATGAGAAATTCCACTAACAATAAGAAAAAAACTCATAAATTAAAATGGCTGACTGCAGTTAATGCTCTATTTTGCCGAGGTCGCTTGTTTTACACACATGGCGTGTTATTGCTCGAAAGGATTTGTTGACATCGTTGTGGAAAGAAGGATTCTGCTGTCATGGAAGCCTTTTGAAATGACTTCAACGTTGATGAGAATTTGCTACAAAGCTTTGATGCATATCTTTGCCCAGTTAACGAGTTAATTTCGCCCTTCTGAGCTATGTGGATATGTCTTATCATATGTGCTTTAAAAACGGTTCTCATCGCCCCCAGATATTTTCCTACACACTTCAAAGGATTCTCACGTTCCTTTGTTTTTGTTTTGATGCCAGGCAATTAATTTGTATAATTTTCAACGCAGAGTGTTGGTGCTTGGTGCATAATTAGTTCCTGGTGTGAAACTGAAAGTGTTGTGTGATAAAATATAAAAGCATTCAAGATTTTTCAGAGTTTAATTTTTGTATAAAACAAGTCTCGTTTTAGGCAAAGGAATAAAGAATAAGTTTAAACTTTAATAGGTTCAATTGCGTTTTGATGAATCCAATCGAGGAAGTCGGCCACATTGCTATGGACAACAGGATCACCGAGTTCGCAACTTTCCTTGCCATAAGAAGTGAGACCAACAAGGGTATTGATTCCATCGGCCTCCTTCACCACCAATGGACCACCAGAGTCTCCAGGACAGGGTGATTTCCGATCTGCACCATCAATGCAAATTTGGGTTGGCTGGAATTGCCACCATTTGTCTTTGCAGTAGTCTTGGCTCAAAATTTTCGTCTGTAAAAATCGAAGTTGCTGTGAGGATGGTTCCGAGTCAGAGGTCTTTCCGAATCCAGAAATTATCCCAATGGCATTTTGGAATTTCTGACCGAATTTCGGTAGACGAATGGGTTGAACTCCAACTGCCAAAGATAGAAGAAGAATAATATGTAATAAAAACGTTGAGATATGTAGCAAATTTGTTTAAGCAGATAACAATAAAATATTGCAAAATTATTCACCGTTGAACTGAACACGAAGTGGAAGATTAACAATGGCCATGTCATTTTCAGTAATTAATCTTTTGTACTCATCGTGGATGATGAAGTGTGCTGAGGTAACCGGAATTGAAATTCGGGTATTCATCTCTGGCAGACGAAGATTGGTAGTTCCCAATCGCACGATTCCGGCAGGAGTGCTAAAATAATAAAATTATCATCTTAAACCATTAAAAAACATTCGATCAGTTTTACTGACCCATCCAAGCAGTGAGCAGCTGTAAGAATCGTTCTCGCGGACACTAATGCACCTCCGCAGACAAAATTAATCCTTTCTCCATCATCGGTTTTGTGCAGTTGAAGGAGAGCGTGGTACGGGAATTGACCAGGAGTAGCCAATTGACCGCCAAGGATGCGTTTTTGAATTCCTTCCAGTGGCGTGCTGGAAGCACTTGAAATGCCTACTGCAAGGATGAAGCACAACGATATCACATTCATCGTTTGTTGATTCTGTTTAAACAACACTGCGAAGACTTGAATTCAAATCGCACTTATATAGTACTCTAGACTCCAGAGTACTTGCACTATCTACTTAGGACTACTTTTTCAGTCAGGTGGCAATCAATTAAATTCTTTTCTGAATACACGTATGCTTTTATCAGATGCATATAACATTGTGTATGATTTGTACGATTTTGAACAATGTAAAAAACATAAGAGATAGCGCAAGATATTGGCAAACCTCTTGAGACTTTTCAATCAAAGAAAAATCTAAAATTGTTTTTCAGACAAAATCTAAACGTATGTCTACACATATGTATAACTTTATATTAAACCGAAATTTTTATTTTACATCAGCGAAGATTTATTTATAAATAATACATTCAATCCAAGTTTAGTCTGTATAAAAAAAGGGATAACTTGAAACATACCTATTATACACATACATATATCTACTTCTGAACACCTTTGACAAACCATTAAAAAACATTTTAAATTATAAATATTACCTACGTATACAACGTTTGTACTGAAAAAACCGAGAGTTTCTAATAATAATAAAGTTTATTCAACAACGATATAGTATATAGTATTAACGATTGTTTTAAATATGTGAATCTCTAAAAATATAATAAAACATATTCTGGAAATCTTTGACTTACGCGATTACCAAATTGGTTGAGCGTATTTCCGTGCAAATTGGAAAATCGTGCAAGTCGAACATTGACTGAGCGACACCATTGAAAAATTACCAATATACCAATTACTTTGTAATAAATACCTAATAATACCTAAATACCTATAGTGTAGAGGCACAAAATATGTACTCATTATAAAAGACAGTTCAAGCACACCAACTATGAGTAATGAGTATGGGAAATTTAAGGACATAGGTATAACTTTATTTAGTACATTTATTACACAAACCGTGTCTGTATAGTAAATGTGGACTGCGCAAATTAAAAAGACGTACCACTTATATATTCGTGTTTGGGATTTTGGATTTTGGATTAGGTACCTATGTATTTTTGCTCAACATAGAAACACGAACTTTTAGTTTTGCATTAATTTTATTGATTCAGTATCTTCAGTTGTAAATTGGAATGCCTGTTTTTTGGCTAATCCAGCTCAAGTAGGCAGTGACTCGTATATAGGCAACAGGATATCCCATTTCGCAGCTCATGCTTCCGAAGGAGGTAAGTCCTACGAGGGTCTTGGATCCATTTGCTTCATCAACAACAAGTGGACCACCAGAATCTCCAGGACAAGCGGATTTTCCGAAACCACCATCAACACAAACATGAGTGGAATGCCTGTACTTAGGTCCGAATGCACTTTCACAGTAGTTTGGTGTCAGGATTCTTCGTTGTACGAAGCGGAGTTCGTTTGAAGCACCTCCTTGATTTCCAACTTTACCGAATCCGGAAATGGTTCCAATGGTATTTTCCAATTGCATGCGGCTTAAACGTGGTAAGTTTACTTTATTTACTCCAGCTGGAAAAATTATTTTTAGTTAACAACAGGACCACTTTGCGCCAACAGAACTTACCGTTAAAGGCAACTGGAATTGGAAGGATAATCAAAGCAATATCATCTGATGAGGTTCTTGGGTTCCAACCTTCATGAATGATGAAGTTCTGCTTGGTAACTTGAACGGCAACGCGAGTGATTTCTGGAGCATGAACTCGGGTAATACCCAAATTAACAATACCAGATTCAGCACTGGAAAGCAATAAGAAAATTATTGGATGAAAATAATAATAATAATTAATTTTTATCAAGAGTCTTATTTTATTACTCACCCATCCAAACAATGTGCTGCTGTTAGGATTACTCTGTTGGAGATCAAGGAACCACCGCACAATGATACCATTATTTTGCCATTTATTCTCTTATGTAAGTCAAGCTTGGCTTGGTAAGGAAATTGGTTTGGAGCCGCGATTTGACCTCCAAGAATACGTTTTTCAATTCCTCCTAGAGAATATTCGTCCCACTCCGTATCGACGGAGGGGTAGGCGAATACTCCTACCAAAACGACTGCGAGCACCACAAAAGACTTCATTTTCCTGAATGAAAACTGCTAAAATCACTTTGCAATTTATAGTAAAACTTAAGTGCGTGCAGTATTTGATAAGGGAAATAATTGCAAGAATGCATTTCAAGTATCCTGATAGCAAGACTTATTGCTTCAAGCAAATTTGTTCATAATTTAATTATCCACTCTAAACCACTTGTTAGAAAGTGCATTGTGATTTTTATGTTACACTTACAAGACAATAATTGCATCTTCAGTGCTATCAATAAACTGTGACTTTGTTGCTTTGAAGATGTTTTCTCTTAATTACCACAGTTGATATTGTTCTGTTCTAAATAGCATAAATAAAAGTAAGTCTTGAATTGGTTTTTCTGTCAATTACGTTATGCAATTTCGAATTTGATTTTCAATTACGCTAATTTTGTTCAAGTTAATAACCATTTTCTACTTGGAAAATCACAACGATGAAGATAAGCGATGTTATCAATCCAAAGTACGTGATAGAAGTATTTCTATATAGGTATAAAAGCCAACCGTTTCGTGTACCTTCCATATAGGTTCTCAAAATGAAGGCAGCTATTCTTTTGTCCTTGTTCGTTGCGTCTTGCTTCGCTAATTCCATTGGGGATGACATCCAAATCACCACCTTTGAGGGTATCGAAAGTCGGATTGCCAATGGCCAAATCGGGAAGGCAATCCAATTTCCATACCAAGTTCGTCTTCAATTGACGAAAAATTCCAACGGCAGGATGGTTTCTAGCTTGTGTGGAGGCGCTATTCTCTCCAATAGGACCATCATCACTGCTGCTCACTGCTTGAAGGGGTAAATATTTTCTAAGGCTTAATATAATTAACTGTGACTAACAATGTCTTTTTCCTGTTCACAGAGCCACCTCTGGAATGGCCTTCATGGGTATTTCAACTCAATATTCAAACGAGCGCACTCGTGTTATGCAAGGTCTCTGGTCCCGGGACTTCATCGTCCACGAGCGTTACAACGGAACCTCTATGGAAAATGATATTGCTCTGATCCACTTGAAGACCACATTCAAGTTCAACGAAGCTGTTAAGCCAATCAATCTGCCACGCGCCAGTCAGATCAACCTGGACAACCGTATGGGAGTCATCTCCGGATTTGGGAAGACAGGAACAAATGCCACAGCATCCAACGAACTCCGATTTGCTAACCGCAGGATCTTGCCAGCTGCCAGCTGCACCAAGTTCTACAAGTCCTTCTTCAGGAGCAACATGAATGTATGTTGTGATGGATCCCAAAACATTTCCACTTGCCCCGGTGACTCCGGTGGTCCATTGGCCATCCAAGAAGCCGATGGATCCAAGACTCTCATCGGGCTTACGTCATACGGCACCATCACCTGTGACACTGGTTTCCCAACCGTCTTCACCCGTGTCTCTGCCCATCTTGCCTGGATCAACAAACATACTGGACTCGCCATCAGGAACTAAAAGAAGATCGCTTGCGTTAATCCTTTTGCAAAAATGTTTTCAAAGCAACTGAAAATTTATATTTTGCAAAATAAAGTAATTTTACTGTGATTAAAGCGTGATTGCAAATCATCTTCCGCAAAAAAAAAATAAATGTGTTATAGAAATATGGAATTATTTGCAATTTAATAATAATTAATTTGTTCGTTTTATTATTAAAATTTGAAATTGAAGACAGTCGTTTATGAACTTAAATAAGATCCTTTCAATGGCAACATTTTTCTGAATTAATTACTAAAAATACTTAACAAAATTTAAACTGCATAAAATCTAGCATCTATATATATAAAAATCAATTGCATTACGTTAGTCTCGCAAAAACTCGAGAACGGCTCGACCGATTTGAATGATTCTTTTTTAGTTTGCTTTGTCTCAATATAGGGGTGGTTTAGGAAAAAAGAAAATTTAGAAAAACTCAAAGGGAAAGCCGGAAAATCGAAAAAATCGTGGTTTGCATTTTGTATGAGAATGCACTTTTCACAACCAGATGGTGTTAGTGGCGGGCCTGTCGTTTGACAGCTCGATTCGATTCGATGATTCGATTATTCACACTCAATTCAATGATTCGATTTTTCACAGTGTACAGTTGTGCCCAAACAGTGAAATCTAATAAATTTAAAATTGTTTTTTTTTTTCGTAAAAAAAGGTAGTACCTTTTGAGAATAGATTTTTTTAAAGCGAATTTAATTACATTTTGCGAACAATCATTTTCATCACCCATTCCATTAATGTAAATTGACTTTGCAGTCTTAGACATAAGCACGAATTTGAACCACAGCACCGATTTCCATGAAATTTGGAAAATTTCTACAACTTTCCTAATAGGTGATCGCAGAGAATACCCAATATTTTTCTTTGTGGAACACCGTAGCAAAGCACGGATATTGAATATTAATGATAAATCATTCCCGTGTAAAGTCGGGTAGATCAAAGCTATACCTACACTAACAATTTCCATAACTGACTGACAGACAACGCACGGACTAAATCGCTGGACCTAAAAAGCTGAAATTTTTGCAACACTAAGGCCTAACAAGCACTAAGGCTGAATTTTTTGAAATTCCACACCTAAAGGGGTAAAATAGGGCATGAAAGTTTGGTTAGAAATCCGCCATATTTGATGTAAACAATTCGAAAAAATTGGTATTTGTCCTTTTGTTAGAAATAAAGAAATACCTGTATCACAATTTTTTGAAATGCAACCCTTAAGGGGGTAAACTTCGGGTTGAAAGTTTCTATGAATATTCCCCATTTTTGAAGTAAGAAAATCATAAAAACTGGTATTGCTTTTTGGTTCGAAACAAAGTTAAATAAGAACTACCGACTTTTATCCTAATTCAACTCCCCAAAACCACCCTTGACCGAAGAAAACTAAACAACTATTATTTTGACCGTCCTACGGGAAACGGCTCTATGTAAAATATGTCGCGTTTGGGAGCAGTTGTAAATTCAAAAAGTAAGCTATGATGTACATTATATTATGATTTTCATCGTCCCGGGTGAAAACGGGTAGACCTGCTAGTCTTAAATAATATTAAATTATTTTTTTTTGTCAAACTTTTTATAAGTGCACGTTGTCTGCAAAATGGTTGTCGACTGTAAATATGGAATTTTTTATTTTATTTACATATCGAGTTGCATATTCAATTTTCTCTCTTCTCTTCACTGCAACTGAATAAACATAATATTATAGTATAGATTACAAATTGAGTTAATTACCTTTAATTGTTCATATGTTAATTACAATTACGGTCAGACTGCTCGTGAATATTAATAGGCATGAATTCAGTGCACACAATGAGGACATTTTTGTGCTAATTGATTTGAATTGTATTATTTAATTCATTTAATTAACTCTTGCAATTAATAATCTGGAGAAGCATAGAGAGTATGTAAAACGATTTCAATTAGCAAAGTTTATTGGTTTTTTTCAACTATAGTATGATATTTGAGTTCAACTGTTTTTTCATCCTTTTTTTAAATATTTTTATCACTTTTCCACAGATTTGCTGTTTTTACTTTTTTGGACTAGCTCAAAGGGATATTTTTGTGAAGGATATTAAGTAAGAGTTCGTCATATTTTGTATGGGTCAAATGCTTTTTAAAACATCAACATAATATGCTGAGATCTTTTTTTTAAATATATATATTATTATTATTTTTTTAATTTTAGATCAAATTTCTATTTCTACGATGCGTAAATTGTTTGTGCACGTTTTTCTACACGATTTGTTAACAAATGTTTCTTCTGTATTAAAACTGTCCTCCAATTTCCCCAGGATGTCCAATTTGCCCCATTGCTTTTTTTCCTTCTATCAGTTTCTTTCAAATCAAGCACGAGATGATCTGATCACTCCCTTACTTTCTTTAGTATGTCAGTTTGCATGATTCATGCTGTTCTCACTGCCCCTTGCTTAAAAGGATCCCTTTAATATTGCCTGGGGGCATAGGTTCGTTGTTGGCGTTTTTTTTCTCACGTGTTTTTTTGTTTGAATGGAAACTCCTGATAATGGTTAGTGCGGATGGTGATGGTGACCGCATTTCAGGAGAATGCTGGAGAGATCCGGTATGTTTTGTTTACTCTTTTTAGAAGTTTTGATTTTTATACTTATTAACAAAAATTCTCTGCCGTTCTAATTAAATTAAACTTAAAAAAATACTCATTCACTTGTTCAATATTTTTATCAATTTATCACAGATTCTATTTTTAATTTTTGGTCTAAAAGGGATATTTTTTAAAGAGTTTATTAAAACGCTTCTGACAATATTTACATGAAATAACAACAAATGTTTTCATAAAATGTATTTTCTTTTTCAATTCTGCAAAAAGGAAAGGCAATGCAGATTTACAAAAATTGGAAAAATCGGAATAATTACTCACTGAAATGAAATTTTAATTAATAAAACAATTTTCCAATTAAGTAAAGTTAAACAAAGCTGTTCTTTATCAAAAAAAAAGCTGAAGTGTGTACACATTGAAAACAGTGCTGGACAATTTCCAGTCTTTATAAATTATGAGCTTTGAGTAGCGCAACTGAAGATATAAACTGAGATTCGCTGAAATATTTTCCATATGCTTGTTTTGGAATACGGTGAAAGGATGAACACTATTCTGTATTTGTCTACTCTCATCTTGGGAGCCATGACGCTTCCTTTGGATGACGCATCGAGTATTTCTGCCCCTGGAATTCAGAAACGAATTGTTGGTGGACAGATCGCTGTACCTCATCAGTTCCCATACAATGTTGGAATACGTTTGATCAGGCAAAAGGATGACGTTGAATACACGTCTTGGTGCGGAGGATCCCTGATATCCGACCGGGTGGTTTTAACTGCTGGCCATTGCATGGATAAGTACATTAGTTTGGGCTCTTCCTTCCAATTATGAGCACTAATAGGCGTCTCTTTTTAGTACTGTCCGTGTTTTGTTGCACTTCGCAACTCATAACCGATGGGAAAAGGTCGAAGCTGATCGAGTTGTTGTTGAAGTGAAAAAGGAGAACTTCCGGGTCTACGAAACCTATACCCGAAAATACATGAATGACGATATTGCACTTATCTTGTTGCCAGAACCAGTGAAATTGAGTGGTATGATATAATCAAGACATTAGTGTTCTTCTTCATTACTAATATCCAATTTAGAGAAAATCACTGTGGTAAACCTGCCCCGACGGAGTGAAAGCGACTTGATCGGACGCACAGCCATTGCCACAGGTTGGGGATCAGCTGGATTTAAAATTGGGGCTTCAGAAGTCCTTCGATTTGTGCCTTTGAGAATAATGAACAATGACCAGTGCTTAAACTTTGGAACCCTGAAACCCTCACAGCTCTGCACCGATGGTTCAGAAATTAAGTCAACTTGTAATGGAGATTCCGGTGGCCCTCTTGTCGTCGAAGAAGCTGACGGAACCAAGACCGTTGTTGGAATAACTTCGTTTGGAGCGTCTTCTTGTGAGGAAGGATATCCAGCTGTCTTCACCAGAGTTTCGTCTTATCTTGACTGGATACACAAACACACTGGAATCAAAATTCGGGACTGATTCAAGTCAAAGTTGAAGAATACTGGAATTTGTGGCAAACTTTTTGAAATAAATTCTAAACCCTGAAATTGTCTTTTACTTTATTTTTAATAGGAAATAAGAACCATGCCACTTTTTTTAGCATTTTTAAGACTCCTACTCAGAACTCATAAATAGGCGATTTTTGTAATTTGATTAAAATATGAAAGAAAAATATTTTAATTTAATACAATTTGTTGGAAATGTTACGAAAAAAAACAAACTAATGTTCTGTTTGATCACAAATCTATTTCAAATAATCCGCAGGAAATATCATTGTATTTCACATTCAAATAGAAACATTCGCTTTTTCCTTGATCCATTCTAAATATGCAGATATCCTTGTAAATATAACCGGGATTCCTTTTTCGCAGCCTGCCGTTTTTCCGTATGATGTTAATCCTACAAGAGTTTTCTTTCCATCGTCATCCTCAAGAACAAGAGGACCTCCGGAATCTCCTTGGCAAGTTGATTTTCCATTAGAAGTATCCACACAAACTTGGGAGGGCAGGATAATACCATAGCTCTTCATGCAGTCTCCATCTTTCACAATTTTCTGTTCCGCATACCGAAGTACACTTGAGCCAGGTTTACCATCTCCAATCTTTCCCCAACCGGAAGCAATCGCCATTCTACCCTCCAAATGCATTCCACTTGTGCTTGGTAAGTTGATTGTCGTTATTTTGTCTAAGTCAAGTGAAAATATTGATTACCATTGAAAGTTGACAATTTCTTATAAGCTCACCACTTAGTTGGACTTTCTGGGGAAGGATAATTAGTGCTATATCATCGGTGTGGAAGAAATTGTCGTACTTCTCGTGGATAATCATGTTTCCCTTCTTAATTTTCATCATAATGCGATCGGCTTCTTTGGGTTCATCACGGTTATGTGCTCCCAGGTAAACAGTTCCGCCAGATGTCCTTAAAAATTACAAAACAACAGAAATTAAACTAAATTGCTGTTACCATGTATAATATAAAAAGAGTAGATTCTATACCCTTCCAAACAGTGCGCTGCTGTCAGGACAACCTGATCCGCTATAAGGGATCCTCCGCACCAAGCACTAAAAATTCCGCCATTCACGAATTTCGTCAATTTCAATCCCACTTGATAAGGAAACTGATGTGGGTTTGCTAATTGACCACCGGCAATCCTTGGCTCGATTTGAAAATCATTTTGATGAACTGGTACAGCAAAAACTGCCGAAACCAAAAGCAACACTGTCAACGTGAACTTCATGTTTCTGTGAAGAATCATTTACAACTAAAACGACAGAGAAACGCGAGCTTTATAACTTAAAAATATATATCAACAATCTCCTAGTTACATATAAAATCAAATAAAACTCATCAAACCATGTTGATAAATTAAAAGACCACTTCAAAATTATCAATATTTGGTCATGTCAAAACGAAGACAAGAAGTACTTCAAGCATCAATCAGCACTAATTAAACCAAATGTATTGTAATTATATTATATTTCAGATACCTCCGTTGAATTTAATATACTTTAGTTTCATTACCATAATTGGAATTGTTATAAAGTTAAAATGTTAACGGCTGAACATGGGAATTGCGATTTGAAATTTTGCGAACAAATCCAAACCAATTGTTACGTCAGTAGAAATATTGTGCACGCAAATTCGACATCTTTTCATCCTTGAATTTGAAATTGAGTTTGAATTCAATGCCAGTAAATGTGGTTTAGAGTTTTTGATGTTTGTTTCCCAATGATTGATTTGTTGACACAAATGTTGCAGTTGAACATTTTGACGTACAACAGATAACACAATTAATTAAATGCTGAATGATTTTTCGTACAATAATTTCGAAAATTCTGAAGTGATTTGCACTTAATTTGTGTTTTCTCCTAAATATTTATATTAAAAAATGTCGATTTCGTACAAAGCGTTGTTTACTTTACATGTTTCTAAAACTGGGTACAAACTTATTTATGTTAATTATAAACAGGAAGACCAGAATTGTTATGAATCCAATCAAGGTATGCTGAGATCCTTGTATAAACAACTGGACTTCCATATTCACAGCTTCCTGAACCAAAGGAAGTTACACCAACGATTTTTCTAGAACCATCAGCTTCTTCAATCACTAATGGTCCGCCAGAGTCCCCAGCACATGCAGACTTCTTATCTGAACCATCAACGCAGATGTGAATAGTGCTATTGAAACGTCCACCGTGTGTCCAATAGCATCTTTGATTTGGAAGTATGTTTCTTTGCACATATCTCAAGTCATCAGAAGATTTATAGTCTCCATTTTGACCGAATCCAGAAATAAGGGCCACACGATTGTCAAGGTCAACTTGATCAACCTTCGGAAGACTAATGGACTGAATGGCATCTAAAATAAATATATATTTATTGTTTTTATCAAGTTATTATAGATTCGTTGCTGCTCACCGCTCATCTCCACTTTCTGCGGAAGATAGATTAGGCCAATGTCATTGGTGTATGGAGGATTGTGGAACCTTTCGTGGGCAATGAAACTGGTCCAGTGCACATTCACTACAACTCCAGCGTTCTTCCCTTCCTTCCTATTAACAATACCCAGGTATACTTTACCTCTTAAGGACCTGGAAATATAAGCCATTAAATAATTTTATATAAATGATATTCCACTATTTTCTATCAGTTACATTTTTATGCAATGAGCAGCGGTCAGGACATAGCGGTCCGAGATCAAGGATCCACCACAAATAATGGTCGATGTAAATCCAGATTCCCCCATTTTCTCAAGCTCAAGTAAAACCTGGTAAGGAATTTCATTGAGCTTCGCAATTTGTCCTCCGACAATACGATTTTCAATTGTTCCGGAAGTTTTTAATCCGGGATTTCCCCGAATTTCAATCACGGTTCCTATAGCCAAGAGTGCGAAAATGTATACTCCAGTCGACCTCATTTCTGTTACTGTCTTTGAAAATTTGCTTCTTCTCTTTTATATAAGCCATTAAATAATTAAATATTTAAAGATAAATAAACAAAAAATTTATCTTACTTGTACAACATGCACTTTAAAGTAAAATGCATTGAAATACTCAAAAGACTGTCATGTGTCTGAGTGTTAACACAAATCATGATGTAATAACTATTTTTATTGATCAAGATTTTTATTGCTTATAATTTTCATTTTTGTCTGGTTAACGTAAAACAATAAATTTCTAGTCGTCTAAGGCGATGCCAGTTTGTTTTTGAATCCACTTGAGGTATGCAGTGATCCTCGTGTATATTACAGGACTCCCATATTCACAACTGCTCGAGCCGAAAGATGTTACACCAACAACGATTTTGGAGCCATCGGCTTCTTCGATCGCCAAAGGACCACCGGAGTCTCCTGCGCATGCGGATTTCCCTTTTGATCCATCCACACAAATATGAATGGTGTTGTTGAATCTTAAACTGTGCGGAAAACCGCAAGCAGACGGTGGTAGGATCTTCCTTTGGACAAATCGTAGTTCGTTTGAGGACTCGTAATCGCTCTTTTTACCGAATCCGGATATGATGCCAACGCGATCCACGAGGTCCTTGTAGGACGAGTTTTTAGGTAAGCTTATGGGTTTGATCGCATCTAGAGGAATATTGCTAAAGTTTGACATTCAATTTGGATTTATGCAACTCACCTGTAAACTGTATACTGAATGGAAGTCTAATTACTCCAATGTCATTCGCATAAGGAGGACGGTGGAAACTCGGATGGTAAAAGAAATCTCTACCGCTAACACGAATCACGAGTTCGCCATCTTCCTTGACTTTTCGATTAGATTTCCCCAAATAAACTTCTCCACCTAAAGAACTAAAAAAGCAAATAAAATGTATTACAAAAGAACAGTTACTTACAATTGAATGCAATGAGCGGCGGTCAAAACGAATCTATTTGAAATCAGAACACCTCCACAAGTGGCGTTGAATGTCCTGCCGAAGTCGTTCATTTTAACGATGCGAAGAAGGACTTGATAAGGAAACTCATTCTGCTTGGCAATTTCTCCTCCAGCAATTCGATTCTCAATGCCGCTTGAAGGTGCCAACCAGTCAGGATTCCCTGATATTCCTGTTAGTGTCCCTAACAACACCAGAACAGCGCAATTTGTCACAGCGAACTTCATTTTGGAAACTTAGTGTTTATCACCGACTTCAAGGCTATTTATGTGAAGTGATAAGGATGAAGAGCTCTTCATTTAATTAAATTGATTTGATAGTTAAATAAAGTATTGCGGAATTTCGTTAAAAGATTCTTATCAAAATTAAATTGTTGATTGTGTACAGAAAAGTTATAGAAAAACAAGATTTTTAAATTTTTTTTAAAGATTTAAAAATTAATAATTTGAAATAGGAAGGTATTTCAAAAAGCAAAAATTTGTATATTGTTTATTAATCATTCCAGTTCAACAACATTTACAAATTAACACTAATTCCGGTGTGTTTATTTATCCAACTCAAATACGATGTAACTCGAGTGAATATTGTTGGATATCCTTTCTCGCAGCCAGTGGATCGACCATAAGATGTTATTCCAACAATAGTTTTAACGCCATTATTTTCCCTGATGACAAGAGGTCCTCCGGAATCTCCTTGACATGTTGATTTTCCATTGGCTCCATCCACACATATTTGAGTGGCCATTATCGATGAATAAACAAAACTGCAGTAACGATTTGGTAAAATTTTTCTATTTACAAAACGTAGAACATCCGATCCTGGTTTGTAGTCACCAGTCTTTCCCCAGCCAGAACTGATTCCCACTCTTCCCTCTAAATTTGCTTGATTTTTTCTCGGCAGATTAACAACATTCATCTTACCTAAAATACAATTTTTTATTTTAATTTTCTTTATAATAATCGAAATTATTTTATACCGCTGAGTTGAACTTTTTCGGGGAGGATTATTAATGCGATGTCGTCTTCCACCAAAATGGAGTCGTACTTCTCATGCATAATCATATTTGATTTGTTGACGAAGACACTTTTCCTGTCTGGCTCTTCAGTCGCGTCTCTGTTGTGTGCACCAAGGAAGACCCAAGCTGTAATAGCTCTAAGGAAGTGGTGAATGTGTTGAAACAGTTATCAATATTAATTTTTTATCCTTACTGGTCCAAACAATGTGCTGCAGTCAAGACGACTCCATCCGAAATTAGTGAACCCCCGCACCAAGTGACGTACGTAATATTGCCATTTTTGATTTTTGTCATTTCTAAACCAACTTGATAAGGAAATTGATGGACTCTTGCCACTTGTCCACCAACTATACGTTTTTCAATAGCTAGTTTGTCCTGCAAAACAGGATTCCCGGCAACAATGGCGGTTGCCGAGAGTAATACCAAGATGAAGGACTTCATTTCTCAATGGACAGAATGGAACTGATATGAAAAATATTAATTGAAACAAAACTTCTATCTATAAGAGGACATGATAATTTTGATATCAATTACGAAGTGCTTCTATACAATTCAACCAAATTTGAAGTTATTATGACGTATGTGTAATTTACTAAGAACCAATAAAAATTATTTTGATCTGTTTTCAGTAAAATTATATTTATCAAAAAATCTCTATATGATTAAACTTATATTATATGTTTAGAAACAGAACTCACGACAGATGTAAGCAAGTGATCTATATTTCCATAAACTGTTTGCAAAATAGACAACCATTTTGGTACAATTTCGAATTATTATCCAACCACATGCGCCTCAATCCACTCCAAATATGAAGTGATTCGAGTAGCTACTGTGGGAGTTCCTTCCTCACAGCTGTCAGATCGTCCAAATGATGAAATACCAACAAGGAATATAGATCCGTTGGTGTCCCTGAGGACAAGTGGTCCACCTTCATCTCCTTGGCATGTGGATTTCCTGCCAGAGCCATCAACACAAAGCTGAGACGATTCCAATTTCCAGAAGAACTTTGTGCAAATATCATTTCTTACTATTTTTCTGTAAGTAAACCGCAATTCTTCAGACTGTTGTTTTGAGTTCCCCGTCCTTCCCCAACCCGTTGATACAATTATGCGTCCGACCAACTGTCCAAAGTCTTTGGGTGGAAGCTGAACAACATTGATTTGATCTGCCATTTGCAATGATTGATAATGGTTATCAGTGGTATCTTAACTTATTATAATTACCATTAAGTTGTACATTTTCCGGAAGGGTTATTAAAGCAATGTCGTTTTCATTTCGTGTGGGGTTGTAATCTTCATGTCTGATTATGCTTTCCTCGTTAATGGAAAAACATTTTCGTCCTGGTTCATCTTCGTCGAATCGATTGTGAGCCCCTAAGCACACCCTGATGGCTACGGTTCTGTGTATCGCAAATGTAAATTGTTTACCAAAATTGTTAAAAATAAATTACTTTGTCAAACACTGAGCTGCGGTTACTATAACACGATTCGCAATTAGAGCTCCTCCACACCATACATCCACGGCGATGTCTCCGTCCCACAATCTTGTTGATCTAATTAGCACTTGATAAGGGAACTGATTACGTCTCGCCTCTTGTCCCCCGACGATGCGATTCTCAACTGAATACACCTCTTCCACCGGAACTGCCAAAGCTGCAGCAATCAGGAAAACCACCGTTATGAGCAACTGCATTTTCGCGATGAACAAATTACACTTCTGAGTTTATTGCGGCGTTCTACATTTTATAGGGCTGGGGTCTAGAATGTGGGCCAAGTTCAAATTGATAACGGTCTTCGATACTTATCAGCCGATGAGCGCCCTCTAGATGAAAATGAGCTGCTGCCAAGGGGCGTTCGACTCGACAGTCTGTTATAAATGTTTAATTAATTAACAATAATTTTTGTAGGTAGATCTAATTCACGAATGGTAGAGCTATTAGAGCTTTATAACAACAATTGCAGGTCTATGGCCGCGAGAGTCTTATCTTACGACATGCTATTTGTTTTCTTCTTTCTTTGCTTTTTTAGATAACAGTGTCTGCTTCGCAAATTTGGTTGTCAGCCGAAGGTGTGAAATTCATGAATTTATTATACCTCAATTATTGTAGCATATACTGAGCTTAAACGGTAACAACGACTTAAAAATATTGTATAAGTATGATAAAAAAAAGTACTGTTATACATTCATTATTAAAAGGTGAGAGCAAAAAGTCTCCTGGGTGACTTTCTATCTGTCCGTTTGTCTGTCTGTCGGGGCGACCTTTGAACAATAGACTGTTGATTTATTTATATTTAAACAAAGACAATTTTTCGTACTTTTTCTTGCATATTTCATAACTGGTTCACCCAAATCCAATGCTAATAAGTTTTTGCAACAGTTTAGCTGATACAGGTATTTCTGAATTGTAGATTTTTAGATGGAAATAAATACCTTAACATCGAAATTGTCGCTAAATATTAAAATCACAATTGTGCTAAAATTTGTTTATTTCAAAATAAATTAAGCTCTAAGTTGAACATCGGCATTGGTTGCAATCCAATCAAGGAAAGCGGAAACCTTAGTGTAGACTGTTGGGAATCCGCGTTCACATCCTTCCATACGTCCATATGATGTAAGACCGACGAGAGTTTTGGTACCGTCGTTTTCGGTGATGGTGAGTGGACCGCCGGAGTCTCCAGGGCAAGCGGAAACCCTATCCCTACCATCAACGCAGACCTGGGTGCTGGCTTTGAATCCAAAGAAGAAGAATTCACAGTTACGATCCTTCGTGATTCTGCGATTAGCATATCGCAAAACTGGTGATTGTCCATTGGCGTCTCCCATTTTGCCCCATCCAGAAATAATGCCCATTTTTTCAGCTAGTACTCTTCCCTTTTCGCTAAGACGTGGAAGATTGATGAGTTGGATTTTGTCTATAAAATAGCAGTTGTTATTGAAATAAAAAAAAATTATTTTTTAAAAAAATGCTTACCGCTTAGTTCTACTTTGAACGGAAGCTTGACCAAAGCAATGTCATTCTCAGCAGAACGTGTATCGTAATCCGGGTTGATAAACATACTGTCTTCGTCCAGCGGAATGACCACTCGTCCTGGCTCATTCACTTTGCTGATATCATGAGCACCCAAAAAGACGGTAACACGACGGGCTCTGCAGTGTTTATGAAAATGTTTAATTACGTAAATAGAAAATTAAATGAGAACCAAATATTTACTTATCCAAACAGTGAGCTGCAGTGAGAACAACATCCCTGGCAATCAAGGATCCACCGCACCAGCTGGAGACTTCCCTTTCTTCTGCTCCGATAGTTGACACCATCATTAGACCAACTTGGAAAGGGAACTCATTTGGTATAGCGACGAGACCATTGGCGATCCTGTTCTCAATGGAGAAAGGAAGCCGGTGACCAAGGGCGATAGTAGCCACCGCAAGAAGACCCAAAAATGCTTTCATTGTTTCGCGTGCAAATCACAAATGTGTGGAGGTAAAAGGGAAACTGTGGTTTTATAGTTTTGAACATTAATTAAATTAAATAATAAGTACTTACTCATTGCCAGATAACAGCCCAACTTCATCGCCACTTATGGACAAAGGGTTGAAAAAAGTTCATAGAGAGGTAAAATGGTCAATTAATTTCGATTAAGAAATACCGACGTCAAAAGTATCATACTTGAGATAAACATTGATATTGTTCGAGAACTAATAACATTTTATCAATTTCTAATTTAATAATATTAAATATTTTCCAACTTTGTAGTATTAATTTAGTATTCCATTATTTCATATTTTACAGATGATTAATCCTCAGCAACAATAGCCAATCGCACCCTATTTTACTATCAGAACCATTAGAATAGATGAGGCTTAATGAACATTTTAAATAAATTTCTAGATACGTAATTATATTTCATTGTTACAAGCAAAACTCCAATTAATTAATTCTCAATATGAATTCCTGTTTTTTGTGAAATCCAATCTAAGTAGGATGCAACGCGAGTGTAAACGACAGGAAAACCCTTTTCACAGCCTTCAAATCTTTCGTAGGACGCCACACCAACTACTGTCCTTCTGCCGTCGGTGTCCTCAACAAAAACAGGACCACCGGAATCGCCTGGACAAGCAGAAATCCCATGCGAGCCATCCACACACATTTGAGTGTTCCCTTCATAATTGGGATATTGATGAGTACAGTGACCATTTGGTAATATCCATCTCCTAGCGTACTTTAGATTGGTGGATGGAAGAGCTTTATTGCCAGTATCTCCTTGCCTTCCCCACCCTAAAATCCATCCGACCATCTTTTCGAATTTTGTGTCCTTTTGACTCAAACGTGGCAAGTTAATTAACTGTACAAAATCTAACAAAAATAATTTTTTAAAAATATAATTTGTAGTGGCAATTTAATCAATCACTAATACCATTTAAATGAGCCTTTTGTGGAAGCTTGATAAGAGCGATGTCGTTTCTGATCAAAGTTGCGTCATAATTCTCATGAACAATCATGTCTTCCTTGTTGGCGACCAGTCGAATCCACATTCCCGTAAGATTTGTAGCTCCCAAAAACACGTCCACTTTAAAACCACTATTGAAACATTTAGTTATTAAACAATTTCATAAATGTTATTATATATATTTGACAAATGACACAACACATACTCATGCACGCAGTGAGCTGCCGTAAGGACATACTGCTCTGAAATCAAAGATCCTCCGCAGAAGGATGTCGTATCGAAATTGTCTTCCGATAAACGGTGTATTTGAACAGCAACTTGATGCGGAAACTGTGCTTTTCTAGCATCTTCTCCCCCAGCGATGCGATGTTGAATAGAACTGGATCTGAACTGCTCTACAGAATCCTTTGCTGAAACAGCCGAACACGCCGCCACCAAACACAGAATTTGTACTATGATTTTCATATTGCAATGGCTAATTCGTAATTAGTAACCTGCAATTGCAGTTCAATGAGGTTTTTGAAAAAAAGGTTTTACCTTGATTACAATTATACAAAACCAATGTTAGTTCAATTAAATCATTGATTTTAATTTGGAAACAAGAACCGCACCCTTACCACCTTTATTTGGAACGATAAATCATCATCTGCTAGCTTCCTATT
The DNA here is from genome assembly GCA_963082835.1 of Leptogaster cylindrica. Lineage (NCBI taxonomy): Eukaryota > Metazoa > Arthropoda > Insecta > Diptera > Asilidae > Leptogaster > Leptogaster cylindrica. The sequence goes on from OY720109.1 coordinate 5,033,510, forward strand.
TATATTGTGTAAAATAAGAGTATCACAGAGCGATGATATTTGCAATAACTGACAATGAGAACAAACAGTTGGTGTTTAATCAAATTAACAACTGTTTGCGGCAATATTTATCTTTTGATTAAAAATTAGCATATTATTAGGTATATACCATACGTCAATTATTATACGTTGTTAAAAATTCCAGAGAGAGATACAGACGTCATTTGGAAATATTTATTGAATACTATTTCGTTTAAATAATACTTGGAAAGAACTAATTATATTCTTTTTATTGATTTCATAATAAATAGAAAAAGAGATTTTTATGGATGTTCGTGTGTTTATCTGTCCACTCGATAACTCGAAAAAACCTGTAGCCAGAGGGTTGAAATTTGGTCCAATAATACATCATTAAAATTGTAAGGCCAAGTTCGACAACGAGAAAAATTGGGCAACTCCTTCTTATAATAACTACTGATGCCGTATAAGGCTTAATTATTTTTATAAAGAGCTTTTGACGATGGGAAAACTCTTTTTACATAGTTTTTTAGACGATTTCTTCACAAACGTTTCTTCAGTGTTAAACTGTGACGTTTGTCATCTAGGGTATTTCATAATTGGCCTAAACTAATTATGATTCTGTACTAGTTTTATTAACAGTTCTTATACAGTATTAGAATCCATCCAAACTGTGAGTCTGCCTCGACGCAGTCAGATGAATTAATATTTTATCAAGCAAGTTGGATGAATTTTTGGTTGGAGTCGTACTGAAGAGGGAAAGAATTCACCACAGTTCTACAATACACTCGTTGACTTGTCTATGGATCTTACCCTTTAGCTACTGTGACCGTTCACGACAAAGAAATCGATAAATATAGTTGTGGAAAGTAGTATAGAAAGCAAAGGACTCTGTCAACACAAAGGTTTTTCGACACTAAATCCTCCAGTAGTCACGAAGAGCTTAAACTAAAAAAAATAGCATTTCATCACGATTACAAAATCGATATTAACTTAATTAACTAAATTATTTCAAATAAATCTTATAATTTAGTTCAAGTAAAAGCTTTTATCAGAAGCACGTTTAAATTGGGTTCTTCGAAGTGGAATCTTTTTAGATGCTTAGTTTAGTTACTTTGGACAACACCGTTTAATTATTATCTAAATTTAATTAAATTGAGGAAAATAATTCAAAGTAAGTACTCTATATATTTGTAATTTTCCATTTGCAAATTAGCAATTCAATTTATTTTATTCTTGTAAGACAATGCCTGTTTTAGCAGAAATCCAGTCGAGATACTTGCTTACCCTTGTGTAGACCACAGGGTGTCCTCGTTCGCAGGATCCGGTGGCGTAAGAAGCGACACCGACGACTGTTTTAGAACCATCGTCTTGAATGATGGTAACCGGACCACCAGAGTCTCCAGGGCACGCGGAAATTCCATGAGAACCGTCAATGCATATTTGAACTTCATTATGATAGTATCCCCCGAAAGTCATGCGACAATAATCATCTGGCAAAATCCAACGTTGAGCGTATTGCAATTCTTCTGTGCTGGACTTTGCATCCCCATGTACTCCCCACCCTGTGATCCAACCAATTGTCCTTTCAAATGAAACGTCCCTCTCACTCTTGCGGGGCAAGTTGACGATTTGAATTCGATCTAAATTTGACGCCAATTAGAAATTATATTCCTAATTTGAGATTTTAAGGGGAAACCACCAGAGAATGTCAGTTTTTCCGGGAGTTCAATGAGAGCAATGTCGTTGTCGTTCTTGGAGTATTCCTCGTGCATCAAAATGTGCTCCTTGGGCACCTTAAATTTCAAAGGATTTCCTTTTTCAAGATTAGCAGCTCCAATAAACACCTCCGAGGAGTCCCCACTGTAAATATAAACCAGATTAAAGTTTAGTTTTTGGGATGTTTTCAAATTTGTACCCGATAACGCAATGTGCAGCTGTCAAAATGAATCTGTCCGAAATTATGGACCCTCCACACCAATTTGAATACTCATGATTGTCTTTGGTGACATGATTGGTTTGCACACCAACTTGATAAGGGAATTGTCCTTCCCTTGCAGGATAGCCACCCGCTATCCTGTTTTGAATAGAATAGTGCGTTGGGCTCGCAAATGCCACAGCGAGGACAACCGAAATACAAATGGCGATCTTCATTCTTTTAGACGGATACAGAAACTAAGGATTGTCTCGTAGGTTTTTCGTATTTATATTATGGTAAGCTTCGACAAACAATAAAATTAATTAGTTGATTGCAAAAACGCATGTGAAAAGCTTTTGCAATATCTTTGATGAGCGCTCATTGAGAGCTAGAATTACTACTGATAAAGCAATTTTCTGCAATGTTCATTTGTCAAACAACAATGTTAAAAAGTCTCCACAAATTGTTATAAAATCAATTGAGAAACAAGCAATTATAAATAGATAGGTATATATGTGTAGGTACAACAAATAAAAATTAATAATTTAATAATTATTATTACCTACTTATCACAATAAATATTCTTTGCATATTTTGAATCATATATTTTCAATAACAAAAATGGCCTTCAAAACTAGAAAAGAATTAAATTAAATTATAATTCAGAACTGGGAATTAAAAGTCAGCTTCGCTTTTTTCTAGTCTTTCAAAACTATGCCAGTTTTTTTAGAAATCCATTCTATGTATTTTGTTACTCTGGTGAACACTGTTGGAAATCCTCTTTCGCACATCCCCGCGGCTCCGTAAGAAGCAAGACCAACAATTGTCCTAGAGCCATCTTCCTCCAGAATGCTCAAAGGACCACCGGAATCTCCTGCACATGTTGATATGCCGTTAGATCCGTCCACACAAATCTGTACGTCCTTATGATAGTAGCTTCTAAATGTCCTAGAACAGGATTCATCTGGCAAAATCCATTGACGAGCGTACTGCAATTGTTCTGAACTGGGTTTTCCATCACCCAACAATCCCCAACCACTTATCCAGCCCACAGTTCGTGCAAATGATGTGTCCTTCTGACTTATCCGAGGCAAGTTAATGGGTTTAATATTTTCTAAATATATAATAAATTAGTCTGCAAAGCTTTGTTTTTATGGAATGGTTTTACCAGAGAATTTCAGTTTTTCCGGGAGTTCAATGAGAGCAATGTCGTTGTCGTTCTTGGAGTATTCCTCGTGCATCATAATGTGCTCCTTTGGCACCGTAATACTCAAAGGATTTCCCTTTGCAATATCAACCGCACCAATCAGAATTTCCGAAGAATCTCCACTGCGAAAATCAAATACTTAAATTAAACTTTAGTCTACCGGATTTTCCAATTTGTACCCGATAACGCAATGTGCAGCTGTCAAGATGAATCTGTCGGAAATTATGGACCCTCCACACCAATTTGTATACCTCTGACCTTTGTGATGAGTTCGCAAACCAACTTGAAAGGGAAATTGTCCTTCCTCTGCAGAACGACCACCAGCTATTCTGTTATGAATAGAATAGTGCATTGGACTTGCCAACGCCACGGCGAGGATAACCGATATACAAATAACAATCCTCATTGTTGAAAGCTGATAAAGAAACTCAGAATTTTCTTGAAGGCTTGCAATATATATTGCGGAAATATAATTAATCAATTAATTGATTGCAAAAACATCACTGAAGAGGTTTATCTTTAATGGACACTCAAAGCATGCAGCTCTTTGAAAGTTAGAATTTGTTATTAAAAAGAGATTTCTAAAACCATGATTTCGCAAAAAGTATAAGTAGGTAAGTAGAAAAAATTTGTGCATTTTTTTTTATTAAAACAAATGAATGGGAAGGAGATTTGGAACATGAAAAGTTTTTAGATACGTCTTTAAGCTTAATGCAGGTTGGGTTTATCCAATACAACCAAATCCTCTTACTATAGAAATATCAATAAGTTAATTATATCGTTTATCAAATTAATTATGTTTGTTTTTCATTTTTTAATTCGTAACTTTATTTAAAAAAAATTCCCCGAAACCAGAAATAAAATGATTTTAAATATCAATTTATAACTATCAACCGATTTTTTACTAGTCTCGCAAAACTATGCCAGTTTTTTTAGAAATCCAATCTAGGTATTTTGTTACTCTGGTGGACACAGTTGGAAATCCAAATATACAAGAGGAGTGGCCGATAGAAGTAATACCAACAATTGTCCAAGAACCGTCTTCTTCAAGGATGCTTAAAGGACCACCGGAATCTCCTGGGCATGTTGATATTGCGTCAGATCCATCAACACAAATTTGCATATCTTTTTTATATACATTTCCGTACCACATACTACAGGATAGGTCTGATAGAATAAATCGACAACCATACTGCAGATGTTCTGAATGCAAATCTCCATTACCCGTCGATCCCCAACCTGTTATCCAGCCTTCAGTTATAAAATAAGTCTCATCCTTCTGACTTTTCCGAGGCAAATTAATCGGTTTAATATTTTCTAAATATGATAAAAAGTATATGATAAAAATTTTGCTTATACGAAAGAGTTTTACCAGAGAATGTAAGTTTTTCTGGTAGTTCAATGAGTGCAATGTCGTTGGCTATTGTACGAGCAGAGTAGTTCTCGTGTATTATAATGTGCTCCATGTCCACCCTGATCACCGACACATTTTGCTTGAAAATCTCAAGCTCATCAATGATAACTTCCAAAAAATCTCCGCTGTGACGATAAAATATTCAAATGAAACCTTAATTTTTAGAATGTTCTCAGCTGTACCTGATCAAGCAATGTGCCGCTGTCAATATGAATCTGTCCGAAATTATGGATCCTCCACACAACAATTTCTCTTTTATTTGGCTTGTATATGATATATAAGTGAACAAACCGACTTGAAAGGGAAATTGTCCTTTTGCAGCAAGATGACCACCGGCTATACTACTTTGAATACAAATGTGTGTTGGTTCTGCAAAGGCGACTGCGAGAAACAAAGAAACACAAGTCAAGAACTGCATCTTTCAATGTTTTTATAGAAACTAACATTTTTACTTCAGAACGACTCTTATTTATAGTAGACATTCAGTTAGCAATGGTGTTAAGAAGGTTGATAATATTTACGACAAGTATAAATAATTTATTTGTATTTAAAACTTTGCAAATACCAATGCGAAATATACCAATTCCAAATATTTACGAAAAGAATGTGTAGCATTGCTCAGTGCTCACGCCCTAGAACAAGTGGTAGTAAATAGTTTTGAAATATTTTTTAAATATTTAGGTATTTCCACCGCAGATATTTGCAATATTTGTATTTGCAAATACATTTTAAATACCTTGGAATACTTCAGAATTTACAACACTGGTTTTTTTCCACAAAATTTTTCCAAAAATATTAAAGTGTCGTCAAATGAAAAATGGAAAATGCATTGCTTTTTTGAAATATTACATAATTTAGAAATGTTTACCTTTCTTTATAATTGTTAATCCTTACGCGGCATTGCGGCAGTTTTTATTCTTAGATATATTTTAGTAAAATGTTACACATATGTACCTATAAACAATAATTCACATTAATTATGCTTTATTGTTTAAATGGGGAATTTGAAACAATTAACATGAATGAATTAACCAAAAGGACGACCTGATACAAGGAATTTAAAAAGGTTATTGAAGGCAAAAATTATATATTAAGAGTTAGACTTTATGCTATAGTAAACAGATTTGAAAAATTATAATTAATTTATGATTAATTAGAAATCTGCACTTTAATTTAAAAAAAATTCAACGCGTAAAAACAATGTTTTTTTTACTATAATTGTGGAGAAGTATAAAGTATAACAGTGGAGAAACTGTCATATTTGCATTATTATTAAAGATTTTTTCCGTAGCCTATCTGTAAAGTTTTATGTCGATTGGATCTCGGAAAGTGTGTTAATTAGCCGTCGAAAGATTTGCTCAGCACAAATACACAAACAAGCAAGTTTTCGCGAAGTTAATATAGATGAATTAATAAGGATTTGTAGGTATATCGTATATCTATTAGTATTTTTATTTCAGAACAATTTATTTGACAAAATTAATCTCTTAAAGGAACACCAGACTTTTCGGCAATCCAATCCAAATAGGCTGAAACTCGAGTGTATACAGCTGGTGAGCCTTTCTCACAGTATCCTGTTCCATACGAAGTCGCACCCACAAGAGTCCTAGAACCATCCTCTTCAATAACGGTCAATGGGCCACCAGAGTCTCCTTTGCACGCGGAAATACCGTGAGAACCGTCAACACAAACCTGAGTTTCACTATGGAATAACGAGCTGAAAACGTGTGTACAATAATCGTGAGGAAGGATCCAACGGCGAGTATACTGAAGCTGTTCAGTAGATCCCTTTCCATCTCCAGTACGACCCCATCCAGAAATCCAACCAATTTCTTTCTCGAAAGTCATGTCCTTTTGGCTCTTGCGCGGAAGGTTCACAGGCTGAATTTTATCTTCGAAGTATATTATGTTACTTGAGTGAAATTATAAAGGATAATTATATAACAGGCTTACCACTCAAAGGAACACTTTCTGGCAGGATGACAACAGCAATGTCGTTCCTAGCACCAATTTTGCCCCATTCCTCGTGAGTAATCATGTTTTCCTTGGGCACATTAATGATCAAAGGATTTTTCCTCAGGTCAGCTGCACCCAAAAATATTTCTGTGGAAATTCCTCTGCGGAAAATGAAATTCATTCATTAGAATGCATTTTAATTTGTTACTTCAGAAATACTTGTGGACACAATGAGCAGCAGTAAGAACAACTCTGTCGGAAATCAAAGATCCTCCACACCAGGCAGTGTACTCCTCGTTATCCTTGGTCAGGTAATGTGTTTGTACTCCAACCTGGAAGGGAAACTGACCTTCGGCGGCATCAGTTCCTCCAGCAATTCGATTTTGCATGGAGAACAATTCAACGGAATTGTCCCTCGCCGGCAAGGCAAGGCACACCACTAAACACAAGGACAATACAAACAAAGACCGCATCCTTCACTCCTTTAATTGGAAATGTTAATCATCATCTGTGGTCTTCCTATTTATATTGGGTGAAATTATGTGATAATATTTACATTAATTGAGAATGAACAGTTGGTGTTTAAACAAATAAACAACCGTTTGAGGCAATATTTATCTTGTGATAAACACACATAATGTGTAATCGAGAAGTAGTTACGCACGCCATTTGCAAATATTGGTTTAATGTCTTTTCGTTTATACGTAATAATTGATGGCAAGTTGTGCACTTTCAAAATAAACATTTATTTTTTTTATTTTAAAATAATGAAAAAAAATCTTATATTAACTCAAATGCAAACTATCGAGAAAAAGCGACAACTGTATAAACAGCTTATTCGCTCATACTAACGGGAAGATAACTATAGATGCTGATAGAACATTTTTTACATGTCGGTTGCTTTATAAAGAGGAAAGCTTCCGACTTGAAACGGAAGTTGAAGTTCCATACTTTAATGATGAAGTTCTTCGTAGTTTTAACTCTTTCAGTAGCAGCGGTTTCTGCCCTGCCTGCGCAAGGGGATTCTTCTGGAATGCAAAACCGTATCGCGGGGGGAAATGATGCCATCCGAGGACAGTTCCCATTCCAAGTTGGAGTTTCTACTCGCAAAAAGAGCGACGACGGCGAGTACAACTCCTGGTGTGGAGGATCACTCGTCTCAGATCAACTTGTCGTAACAGCCGCTCACTGTCTTCATGGGTCTGAGACACAATCCCAATTTTCGAATTAGGCCTTACTAAATATAATTGCAGTGGTTTATCATCGGAAATTTACATCGGTACCAACGACTTATCCAAGAACGAACCAGGACGCGTCGTCGTGCAAGTTCCCCAGGAGAATTTGATTGTTCACGAAAATTACATTCCAAACATGATCCGAAATGACATCGCTTTAGTAAAACTCCCGCAAAAAGTTCCACTAAACGGTAAATCCACTTGTTAACATCAGCTTTTCTTATTAACAGTTCTTATGTCTATTAGAATTCATCCAAATCGTGAATCTACCTCGACGCAGTCAGATGAACCAAGATTTTATCAAACAAGTTGGATGGATTTCAGGATGGGGTCGCACTGGAGACGGAAAGAGTTCACCACAAGTTCTACAATACACCCGCAGGTGGATCCTACCCTTTGAATACTGTGACGAGAGCTACGGTGGATTCTTCCAGAAAGAAACTCAAGTTTGTGTCGATGGTTCTCATGGCATGTCATCCTGCAGTGGAGACTCTGGTGGTCCTTTGACTGTGATTGAAGAGGATGGAACTAGAACCTTAGTTGGAGCGACCTCTTATGGAAAGGTCTACTGCGAAAAAGGTGTACCAACAGTCTACACCCGTATTACTGCTTTCTTGGATTGGATCGCTGAAAAGGGAGGAATCCAACTTCGGGATTAAACCAATTGTGATTGCATTAAATGATGCAGAATAATATTTAAATGTTGTTTGTTATTTTCTTTTGACTTAGTTACTTAGGTACTAGGTCACATGTACGTCATGAAAAGCATAGTAACAACAAGAATACAATATAAATTCCAAAGGGCGCTGTTTTTCATTTGTGATTAATTCCAGTTAGCTTCATCTTCAATAACTTTAGTTACAAATATAAAACAACATTGAAATAACGAACTTTTAAAGAATCTGCCGATATTTCCTTGTGAAACATATTTAAAGACAAAAATAGTTGTTCGGCAACTGTGTTTGGTCATTGAAATAACGGTTTATTTGTGTATCATTTATTTCATTGGTGCTTCACTCAATAAAATCTAATCACGAAGTTGAACTCCTCCTTTTTCAGCGATCCAATCCAGGAAAGCAGTAATTCGAGTGTAAACAGCTGAGTTTCCTTGTTCATGTTCACAAACAACTTTTCCATACGAAGTCGCTCCAACCAAAGTCCTTGTTCCATCCTCTTCGATGACCGTCAATGGACCTCCAGAATCGCCTTGGCAAGCGGATATTCCATGGGAACCATCGATGCAAACCTGGGTGTCTTTCTGGAAGATTGAGCCGAAGTCGTGATCGCAGTAATCGAAGGGCAGAATACATCGTCTAGTGTACTGAAGGACCTGAGGAGTACCCTTTGCATCCCCAAGTTTGCCCCATCCAGAGATCCAGCCAATTTGTTTGATAAAGTCTTCATTCATCTGACTACGTCGTGGTAGGTTAACAGGTTGAATCAATTCTGAAACAGTCATTGACATGTACTATACATTACAAACTGTGTTTTAAAAGTATATCTCACCATTGAATTCGATTCTTTGCGGCAGTTTAACTAAAGCGATGTCATTTCGGATCAAATTGGGAATATAGTTTTCGTGAACAATCAAATTTTCTTTTGGAACTTCAATAACAAGACGTCCTGGTTCATCCTTCGATAGATCAGTGGCACCAATGTAGAGCATGGAGGAGAGTCCACTGTAGGAAAATGAATCAGAAACCATTCGATTGAGTTCATAAGGAACTCTTACTTATGCAGACAGTGAGCAGCTGTTACGACAAGTTGATCTGAGACGAGTAATCCTCCACACCAGGAGTTGTACTCATACTCCCAGTTGCTTTTGCGTGTAGAAATTCCAACTTGAAATGGAAGGCGTTTTTGTCCATTGAAAATAGAATTGCCGGCGGGATGTCGGCGATACCAGGACAATTTCCATTTCAAGTTCATCTGCGCATTACTAAAAGGATGGTTGATTACGAATTCAAATCGAACTGCGGGGGATCCCTTATCTCCGATGACCTAGTCCTAACAGCTGCACATTGTTTGTACAGGTAATTTCTTTTAAAACATTCAATAATTTTTCATTGTTTTACAAAATTTGTAAATATAATTTTTAGAGGCATTTCCACTGAAGTATTCCTCGGAGTGAATGATATTTCCCAAAACGAGCCAACCCGGGTAGTCATAGAAGTACCTCAGGCGAACCTCATTATCCATGAGCGTTACAACAACAGCATTTTAACCCACGACATTGCGTTGATTAAATTAACAAGAAAAGTCCAACTGAATGGTAAATCGAGAAGTTCAATGACTATTTTATCGAATTTTAAGCCAAGTTCACTTTAGATTACATTCAGAATTTCAGACTATCAAACTACCCGATCGAAACAAGAAAACTGAGGATTTTGTGAGGAAAGTCGGTTGGATTTCCGGTTGGGGAAGACTCGGTGACGAAAAGAGTTCATCCAAAGTTCTACAATTTGCACGAAAATGGATTTTACCAAACGAATATTGCGAAGAGGCGTTCTCGATCCTTTTCCAGAACGACAGACAACTGTGTTTGGATGCTTCGCAAGGAGTTTCAACCAAGGCAAGGCACACCACTAAATACAAGGACAATACAAACAAAGACCGCATCCTTCACTCCTTTAATTGGAAATGTTAATCATCATCTGTCTTCTTCCTATTTATATTGGGTGAAATTAGGTGATAATATTTACATTAATTGAGAATGAACAGTTGGTGTTTAAACAAATAAACAACCGTTTGAGGCAATATTTATCTTGTGATAAACACACATAATGTGTCATCGAGAAGTAGTTACGCACCCCATTTGCAAATATTGGTTTAATGTCTTTTCGTTTATACGTAATAATTGATGACAAGTTAACTAAACACTTATTTTCTTGATTTTAAAAAAAATGAAAAAAAATCGTATATTAACTCAAATGCAAGCTATCGAGAAAAAGCGACAACTGTATAAACAGCTTATTCGCTCATACTAACGGGAAGATAACTATAGATGCTGATAGAACATTTTTTACATTTCGGTTGCTTTATAAAGAGGAATGCTTCCGACTTGAAACGGAAGTTGAAGTTCCATACTTTAATGATGAAGTTCTTCGTAGTTTTAACTCTTTCAGTAGCAGCGGTTTCTGCCCTGTCTGCGCAAAGGGATTCTTCTGGAATGCAAAACCGTATCGTGGGGGGAAATGATGCCACCCGAGGACAGTTCCCATTCCAAGTTGGAGTCTCTACTCGTAAAAAGAGCGACGACGGCGAGTACGACAACTGGTGTGGAGGATCACTCATCTCAGATCAACTTGTCGTAACAGCCGCTCACTGTCTGGATGGGTCTGAGACACAATCCCAATTTTCGAATAAGTCTTTATTAAACATAATTGCAGTGGTTTATCAACGGAAATTTACATTGGTACAAACGACTTATCCAAGAACGAACCAGGACGCATCGTCATGCCAGTTCCCCAGGAGAATTTGATTGTTCACGAAAATTACATTCCAAACATGCTCCGAAATGACATCGCTTTAGTAAAACTCCCGCAAAAAGTTCCACTAAACGGTAAATCCACTTGTTAACATCAGCTTTCCTTATTAACAGTTCTTATGTCTATTAGAATTCATCCAAATCGTGAATCTACCTCGACGCAGTCAGATGAACCAAGATTTTATCAAACAAGTTGGATGGATTTCAGGATGGGGTCGCACTGGAGACGGAAAAAGTTTAGCACAAGTTCTACAATACACCCGACGGTGGATCCTACCCTTTGAATACTGTCACGAGAGCTACGGTGAATTCTTCCAGAAAGAAACTCAAGTTTGTGTCGATGCATCTCATGGCATGTCATCCTGCGGTGGAGACTCTGGTGGTCCTTTGACTGTGATTGAAGAGGATGGAACTAGAACCTTAGTTGGAGCGACCTCTTATGGAAAGGTCTACTGCGAAAAAGGTGTACCAACAGTCTACACCCGTATTACTGCTTTCTTGGATTGGATCGCTGAAAAGGGAGGAATCCAACTTCGGGATTAAACCAATTGTGATTGCATTAAATGATGCAGAATAATATTTAAATGTATTTTATTATTTTTTTTACTTAGTCACTTAGGTACTAGGTCACATGTACGTCATGAAAAGCATAGTAACAACAAGAATACAATATAAATTCCAAAGGGCGCTGTTTTTCATTTGTGATTAATTCCAGTTAGCTTCATCTTCAATAACTTTAGTTACAAATATAAAACAACATTGAAATAACGAACTTTTAAAGAATCTGCCGATATTTCCTTGTGAAACATATTTAAAGACAAAAACAATTAAAGACAAAAACAGTTGTTCGGCAGCTGTGTTTGGTCATTTAAATAACGGTTTATTTGTGTATCATTTATTTCATTGGTGCTTCACTCAATAAAATCTAATCACGAAGTTGAACTCCTCCTTTTTCAGCGATCCAATCCAGGAAAGCAGTAATTCGAGTGTAAACAGCAGAGTTTCCTTGTTCACAAACAACTTTTCCATACGAAGTGGCTCCAACCAAAGTCCTTGTTCCATCCTCTTCGATGACCGTCAATGGACCTCCAGAATCGCCTTGGCAAGCGGATATTCCATGGGAACCATCGATGCAAACCTGGGTGTCTTTCTGGAAGATTGAGCCGAAGTCGTGATCGCAGTAATCGAAGGGCAGAATCCATCGTCTAGTGTACTGAAGGACCTGAGGAGTACCCTTTGCATCCCCAAGTTTGCCCCATCCAGAGATCCAGCCAATTTGTTTGATAAAGTCTTCATTCATCTGACTACGTCGTGGTAGGTTAACAGGTTGAATCAATTCTGAAACAGTCATTGACATGTACTATACATTACAAACTGTGTTTTAAAAGTATATCTCACCATTGAATTCGATTCTTTGCGGCAGTTTAACTAAAGCGATGTCATTTCGGATCAAATTGGGAATATAGTTTTCGTGAACAATCAAATTTTCTTTTGGAACTTCAATAACAAGACGTCCTGGTTCATCCTTCGATAGATCAGTGGCACCAATGTAGAGCATGGAGGAGAGTCCACTGTAGGAAAATGAATCAGAAACCATTCGATTGAGTTCATAAGGAACTCTTACTTATGCAGACAGTGAGCAGCTGTTACGACAAGTTGATCTGAGACGAGTGATCCTCCACACCAGGAGTTGTACTCATACTCCCCGTTGCTTTTGCGTGTAGAAATTCCAACTTGGAATGGAAACTGCCCTGGAGTGGCATCATCCCCTCCTGCGATACGGTTTTGGATTCCAGAAGAATCATCCCTCGCTGGCAGGGCAGAAATCGTTGCGATGAAAAGTGCGGTAACCACGATGAACTTCATGCTTTAGCTGTTTGACTAAAACTGTGAATTTAATTAAAATTTAGTTCTTATATATAAAGGGAACAAATGAGATTAGAAAACGAGTTCAAAAGATTACAGCATTTTTATGAGAAACCACGAGTTGTGGTAAACATGGAAGAGTTTTCATGCTTCTTCTTTTTCTAGCGTAATGAGACTTCGGGGAGGTAACACTAATGGGGAGTAACGTACTTGTGCCCAAGTACTTAATTACATTAACAAAACAAATGCAGTTTGAAGTGCCTTTACATTAGTAAGAGTCTAACATTACAATTGTTTTCTTATCAATGTTATATAGCTAATTTTATTGTTATATAAAAGAGCATCCTCCTCACTTCGAATTATAGTTTTATTAAGACAGCGGACAGATGAAGCTTTTTGTAACAGCAGTTCTTCTTGTGGCGGTGGCTTCCGCCTTGCCACACGGAAACAATCCTTTCGGCATTGATAGTCGCATTTCAGGAGGACATGATGCCGAGCGTGGACAGTTTCCTTTTCAAGTTGGAGTTTCCACACGCAAAAGCAACGGGGAGTATGAGTACAACTCCTGGTGTGGAGGATCACTCGTCTCAGATCAACTTGTCGTAACAGCCGCTCATTGTCTGGATGGGTACATTTGTCCGTAGTGTTTTTAAGTTATAGCATAATTTACTTTCTTACAGTGGCCTATCAGCGGAAATTTACCTTGGTGCCACTGATCTATCAAAGAATGAACCAGGACGCGTAATTATGCAAGTTCCAAGAGAAAATTTGATTGTGCATGAAAAGTACAATCGCGATATGCTTCGAAATGACATCGCGCTTGTGAAATTGCCTCAAAGAGTTGAACTTAATGGTAAATGCAGCCATCTTGAATTTCTTGTCCTTCAACCCCGTATTTATGTTTCAGAATTCACCCAAACTGTAAATTTGCCTCGTCGCAGTCAGATGAACAAGGACTTCGTTAAGCAGGTTGGTTGGATTTCGGGATGGGGCAGACTTGGAGATGGAAAGAACTCTCCTGATCATCTCCAATATACACGCAGATGGATTTTACCTTTGGAGTACTGCGATCAGGAATACCGTACCGCTTTCCATAAAGAAACTCAAGTTTGCGTCGATGGTTCTCATGGAATATCTGCTTGCAGTGGAGACTCTGGAGGTCCTTTGACTGTGATTGAAGAGGATGGAACCAGAACTTTGGTTGGAGCAACATCTTATGGAAGAGTATATTGCGAGAAGGGAATCCCAGCTGTCTACACTCGTGTTACTGCTTTCTTGGATTGGATCGCTGAAAAAGGAGGAATCCAACTTCGTGATTAATTATTTTCTAAATACATAGATTTTAAGAAATAAAGGATGTAGCACTTTAATATTGTGTTTTCGATTTGTTGAAATTCATTTCAACTAATTCTGTTTGAATACATAAATAAAAAATATATGTTATTGATGTAAATATTTTGTACTGATTGATTTTGTGTACTATATCGTTTCACTTAAAAAATAACTAAGGCACTAGAATTTCCATTTTCATGAGCATAGTTTATGGTATTCTGATTTTGATTAGGTACTGGAAATCAGTGCAACCACTTGATAAATAACTGATTGAAAATTTACCAGATTACAGCCAGCAGTTGATTATATAAGTACCTCTTCTCAGTTCTCACTTACTGCAACGAGTTTGTACTAAACAGCCTCACGATGCGAACCCTTCTTGCCTTCGTTCTTCTTGCTACTGGAGCAGTAAATTGCCAGGAGTCTTTGTCCATTGAAAATAGAATTGCCGGCGGGATTTCGGCGATACCAGGACAATTTCCATTTCAAGTTCATCTGCGCATTACTAAAAGGATGGATGATTACGAATTCAAATCGAACTGCGGGGGATCCCTTATCTCCGATGACCTAGTCCTAACAGCTGCACATTGTTTGTACAGGTAATTTCTTTTAAAACATTCAATAATATTTTCATTGTTTTACAAATATTGTAAATATAATTTTTAGAGGCATTTCCACTGAAGTATTCCTCGGAGTGAATGATATTTCCCAAAACGAGCCAACCCGGGTAGTCATAGAAGTACCTCAGGCGAACCTCATTTTCCATGAGCGCTACAGCAACAGCATTTTAACCCACGACATTGCGTTGATTAAATTAACAAGAAAAGTCCAACTGAATGGTAAATCGAGAAGTTCAATGACTATTTTACCGAATTTTAAGCCAAGTTCACTTTAGATTACATTCAAACTATCAAACTGCCCAATCGAAACCAGAAAACTGAGGATTTTGTGAGAAAAGTCGGTTGGATTTCCGGTTGGGGAAGACTCGGTGACGAAAAGAGTTCATCCAAAGTTCTGCAATTTGCACGAAAATGGATTTTACCAAACGAATATTGCGAAGAGGCGTTCTCGATCCTTTTCCAGAAGGACAGACAACTGTGTTTGGATGCTTCGCAAGGAGTCTCAACCTGCAGAGGTGATTCTGGTGGACCGTTGTTTATTGAAGAAGAAGACAGATCCTGGACGTTTGTTGGTATAACTTCCTCCGGGGATGTTTATTGTGAAAAGGGGAAACCTGGGGTCTACACCAGTGTCGTTGCGTACTTGGACTGGATTGCGCAGAAATCAAGCAACTGAATTTGGATATGAATAAAATGTTGTGTTTCGTTTTGAGCAAAATCATTAATGCAAAAAAAAAATTAAATAAAAAAAATACTATAATATCATAGAGGCACCGTTATTTTATTAACAACTGTTTGTTATTACTCTTGGTTGATTTCGTTGGAGTTTTCAATATCCTTGTTAATCAAAATTTTAGGTCACTGTTTTCAGCAATCCAATCTAAATGAGCTGTCACCCTTGTAAAAGCTACAGGTAGACCGTTTTGGCATCCTTCATCGGAGCCGTACGAGGTCAATCCAACTAAAAGCCGTTGTAAGCCAATGTGAACAACTAAAGAACCCCCAGAATCTCCACTGCAAGCCGATATAGCATCAGAGCCGTCAACACATATTTGGGTATCTTTATCAAAATCTTCGTAGTATTTCTCGCAATCCTCACTGAGCAGAATCCATCGTCGAGCGTATTGTAAAACATCAGGAGCATTCATATTGTCTCCCAACACTCCCCATCCAGATATAATTGCAAACGCCATCTGGAAATCCTTATCCTTATAATCATTCGGCAAAGTTATAGTTTGGATGTAATCTGAAATAAAATTTACTGATTTCAAAAACAATTTATTAAAGTGAAAAAAAACATACTAGTCATATTGACCTTTTCTGGCAACTTCACAAGAGCGATGTCGTTTGCATACGTGTCCTCATCGTAATCCTTGTTGATAATCATGTTGCTCTCGTCCACATGAAATGCCCTTCGTTCGTATTCATCTTTCGACAAATCTGTAGTACCCAAAAAAATTGTTGCCGCTGTAAAACTGTATAAACAATTAATTAAGAAAAACACATTTTTTAAAGAACTCATATTAGAAATACTCTTTTAAACAATGAGCTGCTGTAAGCACGATTTGATCAGAGATCAGAGCTCCACCACACCAAGCGCTGAACGACCCTTCTCCTTCCACAAAGCCAGACATTTCGATACCAACTTGGTATGGAAATTGTCCTGGTTCCGCATCATATCCTCCGGCAATTCTATTTTGCATGGAATAAATATGTTTTTCAATTAATGCAAAACATCCTTTTTCGGTAATCCACAACGCGAAAATTAAAAACACGCAACCACACCAAAAATTCATCTTTCACTTTCAACGTAACTTTCAAGATTAAAATATAAAATAGATAACAACTAAAATTACAAGTTTAAATCTTAATCAACAACAAATGATTATATATTTATTTTCAAATGGCTGTTGCTATGTCATTGATTGAAATTATGGATCTTGGCAAATAAATAACAACATGTGAACAACACATGGATGAACTTTGTTGTGGTTTCAAACAGTGAATAATAATAAAGACACGTTTTTTTTTAAAAAAAAAAACTTATCTTAAACTATTAAGTGTCTTGAAACCACCTGTTTAATTAAACAGTAATTGAGTTTTTTATCAGATGCCTCACAACTCACAACTATAAAATGGAGTGAGTTATCGGTGCTTATCACAAATCGGTAGCAAACGGCAACAACATGAAATTGTTCGTGGTCGTATCTGCACTCCTCTCCGGAGTTTTAGCGTTCCCCGAGGATGTGGTTCCGTTTGATATGGAAAACCGCATTACAAACGGTGTAGAAGCAGGACCGGCCCAGTTTCCATATCAAGTCGGACTTGAGATGACTAAAGTAAGAGATGGAAGAACAATTCACACCTGGTGTGGTGGATCCTTGATTTCAGAACAAGCTGTTCTGACTGCCGCTCACTGCTTGGATCAGTAAACTTACATAAATATGAAAGGATATCAACGTACCTATAACATGTACCCTTATTTTTTCAGAGCTGATTCCGTTTTGGTTTTCCTTGGATCACACAACCGCGATATGCCTCAAGAGCCAGGTCGCATTATCCTTAAAGTTGGTTCTGACAAACTAGTTATGCATCCAAACTACAACCGCTTGATTAGTGAAAATGATATCGCCTTGATTCATCTTCCCAACAAAGTACCTTTGTCAGGTAAAACGAGAACATTTTTCAAGCGATATATATAACAACGAATTTCAATGATCAGCCAAGATCCAAACCATCAACATCCCGTCCAGAAGTCAAGTGACAGAGAAGTTCGCAAACTTGATGGGTACCATTTCCGGTTGGGGAAGAATCGCAGACCCACCACAGAACGGTTACACTACTACCTTGAAATATGCTCACAGGACTATTTTGCCTGATTCGGAATGCCTGAGATATTACCCAATGTTCTTCAAGCCTAGCCAAATTTGCGTCGACGGTTCAGACAGAAAATCCGCCTGCCAAGGAGATTCTGGTGGTCCACTTGCTATCAACGAAGGCTCTGGTAAAAAACTGTTGGTTGGCCTCACCTCGTATGGACGTCCAGAAGGATGCGAAAAGGGATTCCCTGTATCTTACACTCGCGTCAGTTCATATTTGGACTGGATTGCAAAGGAAACCGGAATGAAAATCAGGGCTTGAAAAGTTTCCCAATTATATTAACGATGATTGACAAATAATAAAGCACTATAGAAAATATTGGTTGGCATATTATTTTTGTTTTATAATCATAATCTTGGCAGGATACCTACTTAAGTCTTAATTTAAATTCATGCAGTTATGTGTTCCCTATTTGAATTTTTGAGTTGTTTTGGGATTATCTGCTATTATTAGTTTAGCGTTTTAATATTTAATTAATACCTACCTATAACTAAATATTTATTAATTCTGTCAAAAGGACCTATCCTTCGTCGGAGTCTTACAACCTTGAACCTCAACTATCATACTACGTAAGGGCGGCTAGAATCTCATACTGCAAGAGAGATGCAATATTAGAGCCATCAAAGAAAATTGTTGTATCCCATTTCCATTTTCCGTTCTGCATTGTATTTCCAGATATAATTCTTAACGCCATGTCGCCATCCATCTCGAAGGTTTCATCCTTACAATCATTCGACAACAAAATACATAATTAATCTGGATATAATCTTAAATTAAATAAATTAAAATTATAATTAAAAATATTTCCTGTTGGTTTTAAAAGTGGTGTAAGTCTAATTTTTCATAAATAAAATAATTGAAATTTAGAACAGTTTCCTTTTAAAATTCCACAAATTCTTTAACATTAAATAATTCTCTTAATGTAATATAATATTATTGTATTTATTTGTGATATTTGATTAAGATTTATCTGATTAATTATTTTGATATAAATGAGTTTTCTTACGTAATTGAATGAAATTATGGACTTAGACCAAGTAAATACCAACATCGTGTATCCAAAGTAAAAGTAACACAAGTAAAAAAAATTCACATTTCACAAGGACAGCGAGAAAAAAATTAAGAATTATTTATCTACGTTTAAGCTCAAAACAATGACCACGAAAAAATTTTTACTTGTGTCACTTTTCTTTCGAAGTTGCAATGTATTAACAAGTGTACAACACATGGGCGAAGTGACGAACTCTATTGTGGCTGCAAGCAGTGGGTTTCTTATAACATGTCAACATTTTATTCAAAGTAGAGTAAATACTAATAAAAGGAAATTTTTGCAACACGTCACAAACTATTATATGCTTCGAAGCACCTGTTTAATTAAACGACAATAAAAATTTTTTATAAGGTATTGAATTTCTAATATAAAATGGAGTGAGTTATCGGTGGTAATCACAAACCAGTAGCAAACGGCAACAGCATGAAATTGTTCGTGATCGTATCTGCACTCCTCTCCGGAGTTTTAGCGTTCCCCGAGGATGTGGTTCCTTTTGATATGGAAAACCGCATTACAAACGGTATAGAGGCCCGTTTAGCTCAGTTCCCATACCAAGCTGGACTTCAGATGACTAAACAAAGAGATGGAAAGACAATCCACACCTGGTGCGGAGGATCTTTGATTTCAGACCAAGTCGTCCTGACTGCTGCTCATTGCTTGGATCAGTAAACTTACATAAATACATATATCGAAGGAGAGAAACATATTTTTTTTTTTAGAGCTGATTCCGTTTTGGTTCTTCTTGGAGCACACAACCGTGAAATGGTTCACGAAACAGGCCGCATCGTCCTTAGAGTTAAAGCTGACAAAATGGTTGTTCATCCAAAATACAACCGAATAACTGTTGAAAATGATATAGCCTTGATTCATCTTCCAATGAAAGTACCTATGTCAGGTAAAGAGACAGTTTTTTTTACCAATTTTGATAACGATATTAAATGAAATCTCAATAAATAGGCAAAATCCAAACCATCAACATTCCATCGAAAAGCCAAGTCACTGAAAAATTCACAAACAAGATGGGCATTATTTCCGGTTGGGGAAGAACCGCCGATGCACCAAAGGACGGCAACACCGCTACCTTGAAATACGCTTATAGGGCTATTTTGCCTGATTCAGATTGTCACCGGTATTATCCTACATTGTTCAAACCTAGCCAAGTTTGCGTCGACGGTTCAGACAGGAGATCAGCCTGCCAAGGAGATTCTGGTGGTCCACTTGCCATCACTGAAAGCTCTGGCGAGAAACTGTTGGTTGGCCTCACCTCGTATGGACGTCCAGAAGGATGCGAAAAGGGATTCCCTGTATCTTACACTCGCGTCAGTTCTTATTTGGACTGGATTGCAAAGGAAACCGGAATGAAAATCAGGGCTTGAAAAGTTTCTGAGATATATTAATCAATGATTAATAATCATGTTTAATAAATAAACAGTTATAGAAAATGAACTTTTAATTTTTAATGTTTCTTAAATCCATCCTCTGTAGTAAGTATCTTAATTTCTGATTCAAATTGTGAAGCTCTCGTGGAATTTTTTTTATTCGTCATCAATGGAATATTTTTTTTAACCCACTTCAAAGAAGTTGAATAACCACCCAAAACATATTTATTTATAAAGCAGATTGTCAAATGTGGAGTAGATACAATTATCAGTTTAGATAAAAAACGCATCTTGAAAATATTTTCGCTTATAATATAATATTGATTCGAATTACTATATCTAATTGAATTTATTCAAGAACTTGCGAAATTACCCCAAGGCGCTGTTATGATCACTATCAAAAACCCCGTCAAATTAATTAATTAAATCCTTATCAAAAAGTCCACTTGAGAAAGCTATAAATGGCCAATCAACATCAAATCAGATGAAGTGATTAATTTCTTAGCCAAGCATGAAGGCGTTCGTAGTTTGCTCAATTTTACTGGCAGCCGCAACTGCTTTTCCCGTGGAAGATGTGCTTCCTTTCTCCCTGGAAAATCGCATTACGGGTGGGCTAATTGCTACCCCAAATCAATTTCCATATCAGATTGGTATGGAAATGGAGAAAGTTAGGGGTGGAAAAGTAGTTTACACCTGGTGCGGTGGCTCCTTGATTTCTGACCGTGTCATCCTCACAGCGGCACATTGCTTAAATGGGTACTTTCTGGCGTTCATTTGAATTTGAACACTTTTAGTTAAATGGTTCTTCTTATAGGGCTAAATCAGCGATTGTAATGCTTGGTGCACACAACCGTTACGAGGAAGAGGAACCTGGACGCATTTTAGTTGAGATCACTACTGAGAACATGATCATGCACGAAAAGTACAACAAAGTGTTCTCCTTGAACGACATCGGATTGATTATTCTTCCAGGAAAAGTGCCATTATCAAGTAAGAAGAACTATAATTAAACGGATGAAATTCTGGTTATCATTAAACATGTTTTCAGGTAAAATTCAAACTATCAATCTTCCTCGTCGCAGCCAAATCAACGAGGATTTCTTGAGGAAAGTTGGAATTATTTCCGGGTGGGGACGACGCGGCGATGGACCAAACGATAGCGGCACCCGCGAGCTTCGTTATGTTTCACGTTCAGTTTTGCCCGCCGAGAGCTGCGAACGAGCTTTCCCGATGTTCAAATCGTACTCCCAAATTTGCGTAGATGGCTCTGAAAAAAAATCTGCCTGTTCTGGAGACTCTGGTGGTCCTTTGGCTATTGAAGAAGCTGATGGAACCAAGACTTTGATCGGTTTAACTTCTTATGGACGTGCCAATGGCTGTCAAAACGGCTTCCCAGTGAGTTACACCCGTGTTTCGTATTTCTTGGATTGGATCGAAGAACACTCTGGAGTTCAAATCAGAAAATAAATGAATCAGGATCTATAGAAATGATTCTTTCATTCATTGAAATTGTTCAACATTTTGAAGTCTGTCCAGTGTCCGTGCACAAAACTATGAACATTTTGACCAATTTCTGTCCATGAAGTAATGTTTCCCTGTAATTATAAAACTACCTAACACTCTCACAGTCTCACCCCCATTTTCCATACCCTCATTGAAATGCAATCACTTGCAATCCAAAAGTGAAACAACATTTGAAGACATTTTAACAAACCATGACATTTTCTATGCAAACTCATGAGTGTTCTCCACTGACTTTAAATGCTCATCAAATGCAGGCACCATTATCCTTTTGAAATATGTAACATACCAATTTATGGACATTTCAGTCCCATCTACATTGGGAAGGCGTTCAACTGTCACGAACATCATTTGAAATATGTCAAGTCCTAATGGCCTTTTAAGTTGCATGTAAAGGACTCGTAGTGCAGTAGCAAGGACTGCTCTACCAGCTGCCGGCGAGAGGAGTGGCACAACCCATGTGACAAAGCATCACACCCTGTAGGGCGAAGCCCCTGTCTGCGTTCTCTAAGAAACTTTTTAGGGCGAAATGTAAACGACAAGACAAGAATCAATTTAATGGAAATACAAAAAAAAAAAAAAAAAAAATATACCGTCGTCGAAATGTTTACTTTGTCTGCCGCACGAAGTGACAAATTAGGGCGCGTGTCCTATCACACTTATCAAACAACCAATTTGTTCATACCAAATGGATTCGAGCGCAGTTACTTTACAAATTGACATCTATTGACTGTTGTTTTTCGAGAAAAATGCATTCGGAAATCCATTAAATTAAATTAAAACAAGAAAAATATAATCACAGTAATATTTATTGTATATTATATGCACAAACAAGTATTTACTTCACATGAAACAATTAAAATTACATAGCTTTTCGATAATTCTAGGAAAGCTAAAGTAAAAATTAAAACTACTAAAACAATTAATTCTAATGTAAATGATTAAAATTAAAATATAATTAAATTGCAACTGCCAGAAAATTGCAAACGGGGATTATTACACTAATGACTGGAAGTCTATTTTTATAAACTATTGGTTAAATCGATTAAAGGTTTTTTAAATATTCAACTAATTACTTGCATAACATGCTAAAATAAATAAATTCCGTAATTAACTTCAACAAGATATTCAAATTCATAATAAATAATATAAATTAATGAATTCAATATTGAAAAGTTTTCTTGTAATCGGAAAACTGTCAAACTAATATTTCAAGGTTAAAAACATAAATATGTACTTCGATATAGAAGTCAAGGGCCAAACCCTTTGCAAACGAATAGTTCGCACCTGAATCCGAACAATGATGCGGATTCTTCTAACGATCCCATTTTTTAAGCGTAAAACAACACCAACGACAGTCATTCTAACGACTCGGATTACTGCCCTCCGTGTCCGTGGCTTCCCAGCAAAGTTAAAAGACTTCACCATCCTCAAGCAGATTCTTCTCTGAAAACAAAAAATTAAAAGAAATTCAATGGATAAAAACAGTTGCTTTTTGTTTTCGAATTTACCTTTAAAATTTAAAAGTAAGTTTTTTTGCGAAACGCCGAAATTGCACACGTCAATTTAAAAATTTCGTTGAAGCGTTCACTTTTTCTAAAAATTATTCACGAAAAAGATTTTAATGTGTTCATGGAGCAAAAAAAAAAATTACGAAAAAATTTAACACTATCTGCGCGTCCCTTGCATTTGCTCAGCAGGAAACTAAAAAATGCCGAAAATTCAAAGCACACCCTTATTTATATCCTTTTTTTGTGAAGCAATGTTAACTGCGATCGCGAAAAAGGTTCTCGAACAACCTCATTCTAAATATTAAGGCTCTTTTCCACACGGTAAATTGAATGCTCTAGAAACAATTTTTACTCTAAAATAGAAAAATATTTGTCTAATAGAATTTGGAAATAAAGCGATTTAATATTTATTTTCATTATTTTTTATTTTATTGTACATACGCATTTCATCAAACATTTTCCGAGAAAACGTATTTACCACTGGCATCCACTATAGTGCGAGCTAATTAAAATCAAACACCTGTTTCTGCAATCAGTTACGCGTTTAGCCATTAAATTAGAATCCGATTAAGGCACTTTTTGATTGCTCCCTAATCCATGCTCTTTCGTTGTCAACTGGAAAAGAGCAGGAAAGGGTTATCATGCTGACAGCTGCAAGGCTCTCCTAATCTCAGAGATTCGATGTGGTCGAGTAGGTACTATTACTCAGAATTTTTGTTTTTATGTTTCCCGCATTTACCTCTGTATATATAAATATAAAATGTTAAACGGCCTCTTCCCCTACTTTGACCGTAAAATCATCGGCGTTTTGACGCCCCCATCTCTAAGTGAACAGAGCAGCCTGTCGCCCTTTACCCTTCAGATTTATACCACAGAGATGGAGCACGTGCAGCACACACACACGCAAGTTAGTGTATCATGGAAAAAATTAGATAAAACTATCCATAGACTAATTTATTGTACCTACATGTGCATTTGTTAAGTGGATTTATAATTTTAATGAAATCGTGGCACGTGAATGCACTCAATTTAGAATAAACATTAAACACGTTTTTCAAAGCAGCTGAGTGTATTACCAAAAGAGCATTTGTGGATTTCTAATTAAATTAGCGATAACTACTTGAACTTATCTTTAAGAAATTATAAACGAAAAATTATTGTATATTTGAATTACTTATATATTTAAAAGATATAAATTTTAGTCGCATATAAATATCTCGTCTGCACTTTCAGTTCATGGTTATTTTACTCCCAAGGAGCAATGAGAGCATTTATTGTATTTCTGGCGGCAGCGATTGCTGGGGTGCAGGGCGCGTCCTTGAATCCGAGGATTTTTGGGGGTAATGAGGCACCGTACGGTTTCCTGAATTACATGGTATTGCTCGAGAACAAAGGTACTCATGGAGGTCAATGCGGTGCTACATTGATTTCAGATGAGTATCTTTTGAGTGCTGCGCACTGTTTTCAGTAAGTGTTTCTTATTGTCATTTTATATAAAATATGGGACATATTATATACAAATACAGGGAAACCATTGGAGCAACTGTAAGCTTTGGAGTCAAGGATATTTCAAACCCAAATGAAGAAGGACGCATAACTATGGAAGTGCCCCAGAAGAATATTTTTGTGCATGAAAAATACAGGACAACAGGAACCGAACACGACATTGCTATAGTGAAACTCCCAAGGAAAATCGCCCCACGATGTAAATGTGCTATGAACAGTTGAAATAAATAATTAATCAGTTACATTTTCTAGGGGACATTAAACCTGTGCGGCTACCTGCTCGCAGTCAAACCAATCTGGAAGGACTCCCGAGTATCATTGCTGGTTGGGGTCTCAACGGTCAAGTGAGAGTAAATCGCTTGCGCTTTGGGCAAGTGAAGGGACTTCCAAATACATATTGCCATCAATTTTATCCGAAATACTTTTACGATTCGGCCATTTGCTTCGAAGTAAAGGACTCGTCTCCATGCCGAGGGGATTCCGGTGGACCAGCCGTGATCCTTGGTTCAGGTGCAGAATTCATTCAAGTAGGAGTGGCGTCCTTTGTTAGCCCAAAGGATTGCATGGTCGGACATCCGGTAGTGTACACTCGGGTCACTTCATACCTTGATTGGATCCACCACAAAACCGGAATCACTATTCAGGAATAATGTCTAAAGTGTTGGGACATGATTTTTGAAGTCAATAAATTGTTCCAGTAAATAAAAATATTTTGTGCGTTTTCCAATATTATCAGAGTCCTTGACTGCACTTCTAAAAAATCAAAATACACAGAAAAATTAATATGTTAACATTTATTGTTACAACATTTTTTATTTTCCTGGAAGTGCAGCTCCCAATGACGTCAAAAGAGCGTCTGTTGCTTGCTTATGACCAGACAAGTTAAATAACTATATTCACTTGATAATTGTTAAATGCAATTATATCACCATTTTCTCAGAATGTGATCTTATTTAGCTATAAATACAGGTGAAACAAATCAACATTTGTGATTTGATATACTTACTTAAGTCGGTGGGACAAAATGAAAGTTCTTGTGTGTTTCTGTTTTCTGATTTCGGCAGTTCTTTCTGCTCCGAGTCAGGATGATTTTGCCGCTTTTTCGATGGACTCCCGGATTGTGAACGGTAGGGAGCCCCAGCCTGCTCAATTACCTTATATGGCCAAGCTCCTTGTCAAATTTTGGCATCCCGATGGCTATGAATACGGAGGGGAGTGCGGCGGGTCACTTATTTCTGATCAATTCGTTCTTACTGCAGCACATTGTACCGTAGAGTAAGAATATTAGTCTTGCAACCCTTGTATTCGTAAAACTCATTGGTTGTGTACATTGCAGTGCTGTTAGGGTGAAAGTATATCTAGGAGCTCATGATGTATCGAAGGATCAAGAAGAAGGACGAATGGAATTCACTGTTGAAAAAGATAACATTATCAGTTTCAACTACAATCAGCAAACGAAGAAGGACGACATTTCGCTGCTCAGACTTCCAGTGAAAGTTCCTCTTACCAGTAAGTAAAACTGTTTTCTGGATTTTTCTCTACAAAAAAAGGAGTAAATTGTGCTATAATAATTTTATTTCATCAATTTTAGGGGAAATTCGTCCACTTAACTTGCCACGTCGCAGCCAAACCAATTTGGTCGGCGAAGGAGTTATCATCAGTGGTTGGGGAACAATTGAAAACCGCCAGGGCACTGATATCCTGCGTTACGGACAAGTCAGGATCTTGGAAGACGCAGTCTGCAGGGATTTCTTTTCGGAATACTTTTACCATCCCACAAATATTTGCATCCAAGGGCAAGGACAATCTGTATGCAGCGGTGATTCAGGTGGGCCTGCAGTTATGATCGACAGAGAAGAGAGGACTTTCGTTCAAGTGGGTATTGTTTCCTACGGCAGTGGTTTTGGTTGTGAAAAGGGACATCCAACTGCCTTTGCAAGAGTTACGTCATTCTTGGATTGGATTCACGAACACACCGGAATTGCTATAAGAGAATGAAGACGAAGAGTTCGGAATTTGTGATTTGAGTATGAAGCAAATTTTAAAGAAGAACTTAAGACTTTTATTTAAATACATACCTAATAAATATAAAGCAAAATATTGTTTAACAGAAAAATATTTATTTTTTTGTTGTATATCAAAATAAAGGTTTTTAAGATCTGAAGAAAATGATTCTAATTTGAGCTTTCTAGGTAAAATAGTTTCTGAGATACAGCTTTTTGAAAATATTAGGTCGATGAAAAATTTTTGATTTTTTGGATATAAAAAATTCTACCTGCCAAACCAATTTTTGACAAAAATAGAAATTGAAATATAATATCTTTTCTATCATTATTACACATCACATAAAAAAAAATGAAAAATAACAATTTTGAGATATTCAAAAATAACGGTTAATATAATTTATCGCTTTGGTTCATTTTAAGTAACATATTTTTCTTTGTATTTTTTCCGAAAAGTGTATGACCTTTTTTTAAATATAAGACATAAATCATTAAAATACATCAGTATTTGCAAATGCAGTGATTTTATGAAAAAGAAAACAGCTTTTGCAAAATTTACAATTTTCAACTCCCGTCCCGTTATCTGTTTTATTCTATGTATATAGGTACAAGTAATTTATATAAAACAAACAAAAAAATAAAAAAAATTGAAGCACATGAGGTCAGAGTCACTGGTTAAAATTTCATGGAATGACTCTTCTATTATATCAGAGTCCTTGACAGAACTTTTAAAAAATGAAAATACACTTGTATTGAGTAACAAAAATTAATATGTTTACATTTGTTGTTACAACATTTTTAATTTTCCCGGAACTGCAGCTTTCAATTACGTCAAAAGGGAGTCATTTGTTTGCGCATGACCAGACAAGTTAAGTAAATGAATAATTTATTTGATAATGGCTGAAAGCTGAATGCAATTAATATATCACACTTTTATCAGAATGTGATCTCATGTAACTATAAATACAGGTAATAGAGATCTACATTTGAAATACTTACTTAAGTCGGTGGGACAAAATGAAAGTTCCTGTGTGTTTCTGTTTTCTGATTTCGGCAGTTCTTTCTGCTCCGAGTCAGGATGATTTTGCTGCTTTCTCGATGGACTCCCGGATTGTGAATGGCAGGGAACCCCTTCCCGCTCAATTACCTTATATGGCAAAGCTGTATATCAGATTTTGGCATCCCGATGGTTATGAATACGGCGGGGGGTGCGGCGGCTCACTTATTTCTGATCAATTCGTTCTTACTGCAGCGCATTGTACCGTAGAGTAAGAATATTAGTCTTGCAACCCTTGTATTCGTAAAACTCATTGGTTGTGTACATTGCAGTGCTGTTAGGGTGAAAGTATATCTAGGAGCTCATGATGTGTCGAAGGATCAAGAAGAAGGACGAATGGAATTCACTGTTGAAAAAGATAACATTATCAATTTCAACTACGATCACCCCAAGCGGAAGGACGACATTGCTCTGCTCAAACTTCCAGTAAAAGTTCCTCTTACCAGTAAGTAAAACTGTTTTCTGGATTTTTCTCTACAAAAAAAAAGGACCATATACAATAATATAATTTATTTTCATCAATTTTAGGGGAAATTCGTCCACTTAACTTGCCACGTCGCAGCCAAACCAATTTGGTCGGCGAAGGAGTTATCATCAGTGGTTGGGGAACAATTGAAAACCGCCAGGGCACTGACATCCTTCGTTACGGACAAGTCAGGATTCTGGAAGACGCAGTCTGCAGGGATTTCTTTTCGGAATACTTTTACCATCCCACAAATATTTGCATCCAAGGACAAGGACAATCTACATGCAGCGGCGATTCAGGTGGGCCTGCAGTTATGATCGACAGAGAAGAGAGGACTTTCGTTCAAGTGGGTATCGTGTCCTACGGCAGTCCTCATGGGTGTGAAAAAGGACATCCAACTGGCTTCGCAAGAGTTACGTCCTTCTTAGATTGGATTCATGAACACACCGGAATTCCTATAAGGGACTGAAGAGGAAGAGTTCGCATTTATGACTTGAATATGAAGTAAAATTTAAAGAAGAATTTAAGACTTTTATTTAAATGTGTACTTAAAAAATATAAACCCAAACATTATTTAATATAAAAGTATTTATTTTTCTGTATAAAATATACAAGAAAAAATGGAAATTTTAATCCCTAATAGGAATTCCAGTTTTCTCGTGAATCCAGTCCAAGAAAGAGGAGACACGAGTGTATGCCACAGGATGTCCGTGAAAGCATCCGTATGGACTCACATAGGAGGCTATTCCTACCTGCGTGAATTGCCTGTCGTTCCTTTCAACAATAACAGCAGGACCTCCCGAATCGCCGTGGCACGGTGACTGCTTCCCTCCATCAAGGCAAATGTTTGATGGATGATAATAAATTGAGTAGCGTTTTTCACAAACTTCTTGAGCAAAAATTCTTAGTTGAGCGTAAAGAACCACATTCGATGATCCTTCGGGACCCTTAATTCCCCAACCAGTCACCACAGCTACATTCCCTGCCAAATCCTCTTCACTGCGACTAGGCAACCTCACTGGCTTAATATCTCCTGAAATTTTAATACACATAAATTTTGCATGTCCTCCACTCTGACTAAAAATCCTTACTCCTGAAATTAATTTTTTGCGGCAGTTTAATTAAAGCAATGTCGTTCTCGAATGCAGTCCTGCTGTATTTTTCGTGCATGATAATATTGTCTTTGGGGGCTGTCATTTCAATTCGACCTTCCTCGGGATCGTTTGAAAGATCTTTGACGCCGAATAGCAAGCGAACTTCATCAACATCCCTACGAACATGTCTTGTTGAATGCAATAAAGAGTAATGGAATATTTATACCTGACACAGTGGGCTGCCGTCAAAAGGTATTCATCGGAAATGATGGACGAACCACAGGAGCCTGCATCACTTCTGAGATGAACCATGTAAGGAAATTGTTCGGGATGTCCTACGATTCCGCCCACAATGCGGGGTTGGACAGAGGACAGAGGAACCACATCGATCCCTCGTCCTTGTGCAACGATGACAACTGCACTTATTGTTAACAACATAAGATTCATCTTCATTTTGAACCAATGATTTAATTATATCTAAGCACTTGTGGCATTATTTATATACGTTTTACTAAGGGTCTCCACTTAAGATAAGGCCTTAATTAGTTAATGCATTTGTTATTGCCTTTTAAGTAGGAATTGACAATGTTATGTTGCTGCAAATTGAGGGTGAATTAATTTGTTAACATTTCCACTATCTTTAAGTACACTTGAGAGTAGTGAAAAGTTTTAGTACTACATCAAACAAAGTCGGGTGTTTAATTAATAATTTAGGTACCTATGTACATCAACAAACATCCATTGCGCTTGTTATTTTGAATAGAGTTTTTTTTTTATTATAGTTATATTAATATAAAGAAAGAATACAGTAACTACGTCATAGCTACGTATAGCTTTGGTCTTTGTGACACAATTTTTGTATTACAATTTTAACAATTATTTATTCGCGAATAGGAATTCCTGTATGTTTGTTAATCCAATCGAGGTAGTACCCAACTCTGGTATAGGCAACGGGCTTTCCTTGTTCACATCCTCCGCCTGCAACGTAAGACGCAATCCCGACTTGTGTGAACATCCTGTCCTCCCTGTCAACAATTACCGCGGCCCCACCGGAGTCACCTGAACATGGTGACTGGGTTTTTGCGTCAATGCAGATATTTCCAGAATGGTAGTATCTCCTGAAAATGTTGAAGCATACGTCGTCAGGTAAAATACGGAGTTGAGCATAGCGCAACAAGTCAGAATGCGACGCCACGGAACCCATGGATCCCCACCCAGTGACGATTGCCACGTCACCATCGAGGCTAGCATGATTACGTCCAATCAATCGCACCGGTTGAATGAGATCTGAAAAAGTCGTTTATATCACTTAAAACTACTTAACCAAAACAGAAAATGTTCACTAGTAAAATTGATCTTTTCTGTGAGTTTGATCAGAGCGATATCATTGAGAAGGAGGCTGTAGTCCCATTTTTCGTGAAGAATGATGTTTTCTCTGGGCACCGTCATCTCAACACGTCCTGGCTCCGAATCCTTGGACGTGTCGGTTGCACCGAGAAATATTTTCACGCCTATCGGATCGCTACAGTTAATAAAATTGTTACTGATCGAATCTCAACTCAAAACATGTTTGAAACAAACCCAGTTACACAGTGAGCTGCTGTAAGGACATATTCATCCGATATGATAGAAGCTCCGCATGAGGATCCAAATTGAATTCCTTGACTACTGATGTGCTCCGCTATTATAGGAACCATATACGGAAACATGCCTTGAGGAGCCACAAGCCCACCAACTATGCGGGGTTGCATAGAGTAGGGCAAGACAGTCACCTCTTCAGCCACTGCAGCTGACACAATCGCCAAACTCAATACCACTACTAAACCCATTTGATTTCGTTTGTTCAGTAAAGAATGAAACAACAGAACTCCACTTTATATCAACGACTATCGCAATTTTATGCATTTTTTTATTACAAGACGTCATCGAGTGTGTTTGAATAATAATTGAACCGTCTGAAAAAAGGTTATGCAATATTACTTTGTGTAACCTGACGACCTCGCCTGACAACGCCATAATTAAAAGATTAAAAAAGACTTCAGTGCCATTTTAAATGTTAATGTTCTTCGGTTCTTCCCGCGATTGTCACACTTGTATTTGCTCTTGCATACGTTTCTATGGACTCAGATGAGTTCTATTTAATCAATTGTTTATTGCATTTGTTTGCAATAAGACGACGTAAACTGGTAACAACCAATTTGTTGAAAAATAATTGTGTGTTTGTGTGAATTGTAACAGGATGTTCTGGTAGGTATAGACAACGAGTAGTTACATAATAAATGTGAAGTTACTATTATTTATAAACTTTTAAAACAAAATCTAGCACGAAAGTATAATATTGGTCTAGGCCAATAATGAAATACCCTAGCTATAGTGGTAGAGCAGCACTGTTTTAACACAGAAGAAGCATTCGTTAAGAAATCGTGTAAAAAACAGTGCAAAAAAATTTTTTCTCATGACCCTTCGTAAAAAAAAATTATTACGGAGAATTTTAGCATAAAAATAATTCTACCCTATATAGCAACACTACGAAGAAGTTACCCGATCTTACACATCTTCGAACTTGACCTTAACATTTTAACGAAGTATTGCTGTACAAAATTTTAATTATCAAGTGTTCTCGAGTTATTGTCTGGACAGACGGACATCTATACAACGGTTTTTTTCACTTCCCAATCATGAATATATCTAGTTCTTTTTTTTTCAGTCAAAGCTAATATACCGACCTTCATCTAGATTCTAGGGAATACAAAGTATAAAGATTACTACAGCTAAATTACCAAAATTGTAGGAACATAAAAGTCATAAAAGTATTTGAATTTAGTGACAATAGTTTGGTGATGGATTCTTTCACTAACATTGGGTATTTGGTTGGGTCTCAACAATAGAAATCTTGAAACCCATAAAACAGATGCACGCGTTCGAAACCAATCTTTCTTCAATCAGAGGATGACTTAACTACATAATCCGCAATAATCCTATCTAGGTTGCATAAATAGCGACGGAATGAGTTCAAGATACCCTTACTTTAAAAACATTTTTGTACCTACATACAAACGTACATATAGCATATAGATATGGGTACACATATATACATGAATTTTAAACTAAAACAAGAGAAAAAGGGAACAAGAGAACTGCCCTGTGAAGTGATGATTCGACAAACTGAAGTACTTAGGGAAGTATATGCAGCTAAGCACATCAGGGCAATACTGGTATGCAGGATGGGTTACAATTTCATATCACTCACATTCACATACCGTATACGAGTCCATCCCTTTATAGTGCATTGTCCTGGAGCGTGTATCCATTCCTTTGGTTTGAAGTCGACTTTAAGGGGCTTAAAAGGAACGACACTTTAGTATTATACGAAATACATGGATAGGAAAGATTTCAGCGGGAGGGAACAATTCTTTGGGTTCTTTTCGAACTCATATGTCTGCCTACCTGCATTTGGGATGACACGCATGAGTTCATGCTTTCGAAAAATAAAACATCCTCGGAAAATGCCTCTGGAACACTCAAACGAATTTTTTATGTCATTAAGGACATAAGACACGAAAAGGACGAAATCTTATTTGAACTGAACACTGACAACAGGAATCATTTTATCCTTACCGCTGGCTCTGGTCGCATGTTCGTGTTGTTCCCGTTAGTTGAGTTGGTCGGAGACATCGTCAATCGGAGTGGAGTGCAGTTTTAACTGGTGGAAAATTAAAGGCTTATGGAAAGCACCTGTTGGGTGGGCGAAGAAAATCAATAAGTGCAGTGTTTGATAGGCTCGCTGTTGGCTTGTTTAAATAATTTCAGTACTCGGGTAATACTTAGCGAGTGTGCAGTTTGAAGTGAGTGCACTCGCAATTTGTGCAATGGTTAATCAGTGAGTGTTGTTAAAAATATCCTTGCAATATGGGGAGGTTATTTGAGTACAAACGGTTCTTCAATGATGCTGTAATGCCAAGTTCGAAGTTTCACTGGAGTTCGTTGATACTGTCGGAGAAAAAGAATGCAAAGGTAAGCGAAAGCCAATAAAACATTTGCGAAACTAAAAGTAAATATAATAAATTATTGATTTAGATGTGCGATCAATTTTTGTTTTGCAACAAAGTGATGAAATTATTGGCGCATTACTGACAACCAGAAACCTTTACCTAAAACTCTTTTCCTAAATTCCTCCGTGTTGAGCATTCATAAGCGGCTTATAACTGTTGGTAATATTCGTGGCGGTTTTTCTAGAAGAGTGGCAGTGTGAACAGAATCGATTAGGGGTTAAAAACCTTACCAAAGCTGTTTTCTTTGGAGCACCCAAGCCACAGCTTTTCACGCATTATGTTGGAAAAAGTGCTTGCGATGCTTATGTACACTGTACAGTGTACACACACTTCCTGATACAGGACTCCGCAGAGGCATTCGACAACACCTTTTATAATGTCAATGATTTTACTTCCTAGTGATCATAATCACGCTGTGCCGAATGAAACACAAGCTTCCAAAACTCAAATGTTGCAAATGCAAACTACATTCCGACAAAAACAATATTGAAGCAATCCAAAAGAACGATTGGGTTTTTATTCAAAGGAACGTATTTGTTGTTCAAAGAAAGTACTATTTCTTTTGAAATCAATGGATTCGTTTTTTTAGAACGTACTTCACGGTTTAATCCATCGCCCCTTTTGACGACCAACTTTGCTATTTAATAAGAAAACTTCCAACGAGAATATCTTATATGAAGCAATATTCACATTAATTTTCTAATATGTTTTTCAAAATTCTCCAGAAAATTAATTACAAAAGTCAAAACCTTTAATTTTCTCCATAAAACTTGTTAGGGTAGTTATTATTTTAAAAAAATTGTAGGTATTCAAAATTCCACCCCTTGATCAATCAAAATTCTCTCTTTTTCAAAAAGGAAACTCCCACCCTTTCTGCGTTTCGTTGATTACAACATTTGATACTGCTAATGGAAGGGAATTTGTTTTTAATTGAAGGACAGCAACCATATGCTTATGATGCAATTTTTGGAATTCTGTGCTCGAGGTCTGATACCAAATTAGGGACGAATTGCCTTTGAACTTTGGCGCAATCATCTTTCAGTCATTAATACCCATAAGACTCTGTCGTCGTGGCTGGTGCAGATGGTGATTAAAAAAGACCCACGCAGGGCTTGGACACTGGACAGATTGAATTTACTCGAGCCTGTTGGAATATCCTTCCCCGAATGGCTTCCAAATCTGCGGATCTCAGATTACACAAGGCCGTCTGCGTCTCTCATGTGGTTTCTGTTTACATTGTTGTTGTTTTACTCCTTTTCCATATTTCATATGGTGAACAGAAATGCACTTGTAGCTCAGACTAAAAGGCTTTCGTGAACACAACTGAAACAGAAAAAAATATGGAAAATCTGTTCTTCTGCATGTATCCGTTGCCGATTTTATACTCACCACATTACCAAGTCAAACAAGTGTTATTGACTCCTTTCCACCTCATGTAATAAAATAATTACTTCCGGGTGAATTATTCGTGCCTCCAGTTCTGCGAATAAAAAAGTTTGAAGTTTCAAATTTGTCTAAGGATGCCGAAAAAGAGGCTACATATTAATTACGGAACAATTCACAGTCAGACCACTTGGTATTGCAATTGTTTTTCAACCTGACCCATTTAAATACTGCTCCCATTTTATCGAAAGTATCCAAAGGGTTCGGTTATTCGGTATCAATCATGCAACGCACACATGCACATATGAACTGTATTTTATGCCGGCTCTCCAACAGACCCTGCAATGAACATTAAAGATATTTATCACTGGTCATGAATCATACTGAATTTGACACACTCTCCCATAAGTTCACCCATTTTTAAATTTTAAAGCATAAAATGGAGTTTCCCTAGTGCACAAGGGTATCACTGTATGATTTTATATTAGAGTAGATGCACATGTGGATTGTGATTTGGTAATGGAACTACTTCTAAATTAGAATTTGATGAAGGAATTCGTGAGAACTATTATTAAAATTGAAATCATTGTTCACAAATTGAAATGCAGCATCTGCAGCAGAATCATTAAATTCCAGTGTCATTGATTTCCGTGAAGCTGTAAATTAAAAATCAGTTAAAAACTTTGCAGACAATTCGATGTCGGGTAATGGCGACGCAATCAAGGTAAGAGAACAAAGCATCCAGGAGACGACGACGAGTCCCCCCTTCTCCAGCTTGCAAAAACTCATCGGAGGAAATCAGTTGCTTACAAAAAACGAAACGAAAAAAAACTTTTCGCCAATAAACGAGGCAAGTTATGTGACAGAGTATTGACAGACGTGCATTTAAGAGTTGGCCGGCATCTTTAAGGATGTCACAAAAACTGAGTTCACCTGAAATTCATTACAGCCGTGTCCCCGTCAATCATGTCGCGTTGTCATTCGCTTTGGTCCATATGCTCCAACAAGCGGAGTGGAGGGAAACATTTTCAATTGAAAGGGGAAATTAGCCCACATTAGAACGTCCTGCCATCCACTAGTAGTTCAAATTTATCCGGAGTTGATATGTTCCCCAGAAGGAAGTCGGAGTGGATTATGGAAGGCCATTCATCGCTGCAATGCTATTTGGGGAGCCATTCAGGGCCGTTTACAGATTTACGATATCGTTCACACCCGTCGTCGATAAATTTCCATAAGTGCCCGGGGGACTTGTTCATCGGGAAAAGGCGATTCTCGGCAGCTGAGCCACTAAATTACATTTTTGGGCTCTTCTTTTGGGGATAAACCACGTACATACCACCGAAATGTAAGTAAACATCGTGGTCTAGGAGGCATTCCAGTGGACCAAGCCAGAAACGAAAAGGGGGACCTAATAACTGACTGGATCTGGATGGCGTGTGTCTCATCCAGAAGGCTTTGTGCCGTGATCGCTTCATTTCGTTTTTTCCGTTGCAAAGAATTCTGTAGTTCTTCGGTCATGCATTATTTTATCCCGAGGACGAAATTGGTTTCCTCCTTTTCATAAAACCGGGATTATATGCAAGGATTATTGACCTTTGGTCCCGTATTAAAGAGAATTACCAATGCTCATTGTCTGGGATGCTTGTTTCGGGCTCGTGCTTGAAGCAGGGAAATTGATAAAAATGGGAATAAATCAAAATTCTGCATACGCATCAATTAATTAAAAGGGAATAAAAAATCCCAACTATAAATACAAGAAAGTGAAACTGTCTTCCCCTGTTATTTATAGCATACGCCATACATATGTTTTATTTCCAGATGAGTACTTTTTCAATTAAAAACTCATAAATTTTTTGAAGCAGAATTTTAAAAACAAGTGTACATATCTTAGGGGGTTTTTAGAAATCAATTGAAGTCCCTTATAATAATATGCCTCTTGCAGGAATAATCTCGAATCTTCCACTTACATATAATTTATCCCTATGGAAGTCTTACACGTTGAAAAACAAAACCCACATATCATTTTTCTATATTCGTTTGCATTTTCCATTCTTTTCATTTGTTTTAACATTCCACATCGTAATTGCCGCTTTGTATATAAAAACCAACCAGCCACTGCAAAGTCCATCAATCAACAAGGGTTGGTGAAGAGTGAAGACTGAAGACCGAAGAGGTCTAAAGACATTTTTTTCACATTCCAAACTCATTTCGGAAAGACTTTTTTACGCTTGAATTTGATCGTTTCCGAATTGTTGTGGAATGTGGATCGCATTAATTCGAGGATCAAGCCCAATTGATCTTATTCCATTCAATGACGACGATGTTGAAGAAATATGTTCCAGCTGGCAACGCAGAAACATTTTAATTGCTTCATGCAGGCGCATCAACCCGAAAATAAATGTCGGTTCTCAAGTCAGCTAATGCAGAACGACAGTTTCATAAATTTTTCTATGCACAGTCTTCCTAGAATGGCTGATCGTAAGTGTCTTCAGAAAAAGACTATTTTGGTACTCGACGATCGAATAAAGGCACTTGTGGTTCCCAGCAAGATATCACTGGAATAACGACGTTGCCATTCTGCAAGTGAATAGTGATCCTCGGGGAACTGTTCGACGTGGCTTTTTGCTTTTGTCATTTCTTATTTACTTTTTTTTAAAATTCTTGCCACAATCCTCCATCGAATTACATCTGGGCAAATGAAAACTGCAGTGTTTAGCTGAATTTGCATCGTCATATCAGAACATGCCAAGAAAATTTCTCGTATTACATGCAACAACATCGACTGACGTCTGCAAAGAAGTGGAAATGAGAACTTGTCCCCCTCTCAGGTCGTCCCCCCATCCATTTTGCAATTATCCTGGTACTCGAAAGATGATGACTAAAAACTGTATGCCCAAGAAATTCGCTAATATTGGCGATCTTGTGCGCGTCCGGGGAACTCTTTGAGCAAAACTCGCGTTTACTGTCGCAGTGCAATAATTCGTGCATTTTGTGGCCGGTGCATACGAGCGAGACATTCGCGGGCAATTAAGAATCGTCGTCAGTTGGAATTCCACGTAAATATCACTGTCTGGTAATTTGATGGCACCGAGTTCGATCAAATGCCGCCGCAATTAGGTCTTCTTTGTTGCTAGTGCCGGCTGGACCAAAGGTTAAAAGGTTCTCGTCGAAGTGAAAGTAAGGTTGGTTAATGACAACCTCAATTTGTGGTTGAATAAGTGGATTTTAACTTAAAATTACTGCAGTTTTTGCGGTACGAAGGAACACGGAAATTGTCGCAGAGGAAATTACAGAAATTTATTTGATTGCAATTTGAACTTCTGGAAGGTAATAATCGGTTTGTAATGGAAATTGGAAACTTTTTACCGAGGAGAGATTGAGTTATTATTCCGAACTGATTAACTTTTAATATTCTCCAAAACAACCTATTGAAAGTTCATTGAATCTTGTAAAAAATATAGGTACCTATAATTTTTAAAAAGGAAATATCATTCAAAAAATATTTTGTTATATTAAAAATTCTTGTAGAAATCAAACGGAATAATTTTACAACTATATTTTATGGTAACGTAATTGTTGAAACTGATTGTTGAAAACTCTTGAAGAACATTCTTTTTTGATGAAGCGTCTTAAAAAGTCAAGCAGCTTATAAAATGATGAACAACATCATAACTATAAAAGTTTTAAGTGCAAAGTGGAACCTTTCATTTTTAATCTCAGCTTTTACTGAACTAGAACTACTTAAAAAAGTCTTGTGAATTTTTAATCGATTGTTTGAAACCTCATCGTTCATGCCCCCAGTCCATTTCGCTAATTGCCCATTTTGCGGTTCGAATCTCTCCAGAGTATACTTCATTTTGAATTACCACTTGAACAAGACCCGGTAATTGCGAAATTATGAACTGACCGATGAGCTCGGCCAGTCTGAAACAGTTGCTGGCAACCGGCTGAGAGTACTTCACTTTCTTTAGATCTGATTGCAGCCTCTTTCCTCGTTTCATAATGACCAGGAAACCACCAAAGTCCAAAACTGCACGGCAACCTTATCCACCTGGAACTCATTTCAAACCGTTTAATGGATCATTAAAAATGTCTTCACCATCAAGAAAACGAATTCCAGATCAAGTACCATTCAAGAATTTCGCATTCATGGAGTCACACTGGTTGAGCATTGTTAATTCACAAAGAAACAGACTTTAATAAAGGATTTTCGAGAGCCTCCTAGAGCGAGGTACAGTCCACAAGAATAGACACTTAACAGGACAACTGTGATGGAGGACGATTGCACTTTTATAGAAATGGTTTTTGATTCTCATTTATGATGTTTCTCATCCGCTTATTTGCTTTCAATTTTTCCCGGACTGAAGTCTTTTGGCTAGACTCATTCAGACCGAAAAGGTGGAACAGATCTCATCGGGGTTCCTTTGTTCCGCCTTGCCAAACCTCATTTTCAGAAATTCGTCGGACCAGGTAAAGCAAATAATCCTCATAAAGCACTTCGTTGAGGTTGTGTTATTTATTATTTTCCACTTTTCAATACAGACCTTGTTGTTGTCTGGTGAATCCCTCATGACTCGACTAGAAAATTAGAGAGTAAACTATTATTAGAGTGTCCTTTATTCCTGGAGTCTATTATTATATCACAAAAAGGACATTCCGATACCTTCATCAATCAGAATTGATTCCTACGTTTATATAAAAAAAACATTCACTTCATCGGATGTCAATTAGCAAGAAGGGAAACGAGGAATGCTTCTTTTCACATAGAAATAGAATTTGACAATTATTTTTTTAAATTGCATTCGTATTGTTCGATAAATTGT
This sequence comes from Leptogaster cylindrica, assembly GCA_963082835.1. Lineage (NCBI taxonomy): Eukaryota > Metazoa > Arthropoda > Insecta > Diptera > Asilidae > Leptogaster > Leptogaster cylindrica. Next base: position 5,073,268 of record OY720109.1, read on the forward strand.
GCAAATATTTCATAGAAAAATAATATAAGTAATTGAGACAGAAATTTGAAAAATTTCCTTTTCGGTCTATCATTAATCTTCTGCTTCACTATTTTCGACTGACGAATTCCCACGATCAACCCTTATTTCATTCCTAATTGGCGAAGTATTTTAGCATGTTGTGGCATCCACCAAGAAGAGGAATACCTTCGGATTCTCTGTGCAGTGGTAGCAGAACTAATTGCAGTCTGATGAACTTAGCAAGGATCTGAGTTAATTTCCCTGTAAGTTCGGTGGAGCGAATATCTAATCAGTGGCTTTTCGTTTCCGCTTGCCTTGTCGCATGTCACATAAACATAAATATCTCTATAATAAATATAACACTTAATAATTCTCTTAACAATTATTTAGATGTATTTAATTATATTTTACAAGTGGTTTAATTATTTTATCTTTCGTTAAAAGGTTTTTTTTTTTTTTTTTTTTGAAAGGAGAAATAATATCTAAATTTGCAAAAAGATTTTTGTGTGAATAGTTTGTCTTATTCAGTGTAAGCAAATCACAATATTCAAACGTGTGCTATTAGCATATATTGTTTTAACTTGATTTTAAGTTGTTTTCATGGGACTACTGCGAAAAGAAAATTATTAATTAAAACCTTAATTTAGTTAAGAATTTTGAAAATCTGCACACATCGAACATCTAAAATTTGTGAATCTACCATCAACGAGGAATTAAAAAATTTGATCTGGGAAATTACTTCCAACAGAAAGGGTTAATCACTTCACGAAAGGCATACTTGAATAATGCGTTCTCGACATTTTGTCTTGTCCGAAATGAATCACTGCGACTTGGCGGTCGTGACACGCATGCAATTAGTATCGGTGAAGTCGTGTCTGACACTCGACCGTGATATCCTGACTCTGCAGTGCGAACTGGTCACAGATGGAGTTCCTTGCTTTGCTACGGAAACTTAATAAATTGAAATACCTGCAATTAACTCCTCTGCCCTGGATTGCCGGAGCAAACGAACATTTGGGGTCCCCAAAAAGTTGTCTGGTTAATTATGGGGAGTCGTGTCAACATCGTTGTGGGCGGAATCTTGAGATTCCGAATTCTCACAAGCCCACCATATCGTAAGATCAGCCTGGTCAAGACACAAATGCCACACCAACATCCCAAATTTACGACACACCTGAATTCACCTGGTCGTGACTTTGGCAGGATTACATGTTTGCTATAGAAAAAAAAAAGAGATAGGCTATGGGATTTTTCAAGAAAGGAGCATTAACTTGAGCAACATCCAATCAAGCAATCACAGAGGATATCCACATAAAAAGCTAAAGAATCTGACAGTTTTTTGAGATCTTAGTTCCAATCCATCCTGTGAGACTCCTACGTAGTCCTGTTGACAAATATGGCTAACACACGCAAACCCTCGTGCATACCCGCATGTGGTCCTTCCTTCGTCGAATAAAGTCACATTATAACCAGGAATGCTGGTAGCAACAAGTGTTACCGTTGCTACAGATGCAACAACTCGTGAAGGAGTTAACGGAGCGTGGCCTTCGTGCTTCCTTGCCCAGTTGAAAGACAACGGCTGCAACAAGTTCAGCCGGTGGTGGACTCGGACCCATTAGCATAAATTTACTTCGACCTCGCGCCCATTTGACAGGACTCCACACCCACACCACGGGAGGGAGGAGTGCACTCCCACAGCTCTAATGCCTCCAGGGGTGGATAAACTGGCCAGAATATCGTGCAAGGGTTGTTGCGTCGCGCCCGGTAGAATTCGTCCTAGAAGTGATTAACAGGCCAAAATACTCGGAGATAGAATTTGAAAAATCTGCCCCACCAGCTGGATATTGGCGACTCACTCTCCCCTTCTGATCCCCGCCTGCCGATCACACTGCGATTTAGAGCGTTAGCACCTCACCTCCATATGCAAATTATCTCACGCAGGAAAGACATGCAGACATGCTTCCTAATTAATTGGCGACCCGCCAAGACTCGCAGTCGCTTGTTGCAGAAGTCGGGGATTTTCATCGTTACAAAATCACTGCAAATCAAGCGCTTTATGGAGTACTAAAATTCTTGGAACGACTCCTAATTTAGGGCTGCAACTGATACAGCCCTGGGATGATGCCCTCAACGTTGTCATTTCGTGTCACCGTACTCCTTTTTAATTTGTTTCGGATCCAGCAAAGAGAGAAGATTAACGATCATGTGCTAGAGTTCATTCCACAACTGCCATTTTAGTTTTGTTCATGAGTTCTGTGCAATTTTCCTGTTGTTAATTTCAATGGTGATCTAGAAATAATTCCTAAACACATGACATGAGAGGGGGATTTGGAGCACTATAACTATTTCCGCTTTTAACCGCAATGGCGAATGCATTTGACAGTTTTAATTGCCGGCAAAATTGATGGAAGCATTTAGAAATGTGCAATTAACGTGAAGGCAAAACCAAAGACCATAAGTATTTTGTTCTCATGGATGTTCAAGAATATGTTCAGGAAACAATTTAGTTAATAAAGCTGATGGTTTTAAAATGAATTCAATATCTTTTTCCCTTCAACGAAAATAATCTGGGAAATCATGATATAGATTTTACAACAATATATAAAACCAAACTTAATTAGAACAGCTCTAAGGTAAATTCTTCAGACACCTTTCCGATTCTTATCAGTTTTTTTTTAAGTCCGCGAGCAATAACACGTTAAGTACTTACTGCGTGAACAATTTATGGAACATAAATAAACGTATCTAAATTGCAGAACGCTTAAAGCGATGAGAAGAAGAGACGAACTGAAAACATCATCAAATTTCAGTTCAGACAAATCTGAACATTAAACATGAAATTCAATAAAAAAAATTCATCCAGACTGTAAGGGCGAATGAAATTTAAGAAATCACACTCAATTACATCATTTCAATGCGATTTTCCGACTCGGATCGGATTACCGGAGCAAATTAAGTAAATCTCGGCAATTCGCCATGAAAGCGCTTCCATCGTAATTCGAGAATGTGCAATAGGAGTAATCTGGTGCAAATTGCACTCGTTACCTCCAGGTTCCAGAGACGATTCTTTATCGTGTACCATAGGAGGCGGGGGGAGCAGGGGTCCCAGTTGAGGTCGAAGCCAAAGTCAAAAAAATGGGCCACATCGTTCGCGGCCTGACTACAATTGGATGCACTTTGGGGTCGTCTTCCCAAACCAGCTGAACTGAAGGGGGATTCCCCTTGTGGGAGACACTGGTTGCATGCAGTTGACAGAGCGGAAAGCAACATAAGCCCGGAAACTGGCAGAAGACTTGCGCACGAGATCCTCCCCTGTCGGCGGGGCGCATCCTCTCCCCATGCTTGGAATGGCATTCTGCCTGGAACTGGAAGTTCCACCAAACCTGATGTGGTGATGGCTTCAACTTCTGGCTGCGGAGTTCACTGGAGCTCGTCGCGTCCCTCAGTCGAAGACCAGGTGAGCTCAGAGTTACGTGTGTGGATCGCGTTCGGTTAAATTGAAATCTCGTCCTACGTGTGCCCATTGTTTGATGGTAGCTTCTTGGGCTGCTAAAATGTGGGAAATAGCGCTGACCTGAGTGAGGACAAAAAAAATTTCTTGACTGCATTGTGTAGCCACTTGGATTCCCTGTGCCGCTGCCAAAGTCGCGTACCTGAAAAACTGCAACAGCCGCGACCGCTGCCGAGTGCCTCTTCTACCCCACCTTGCTGCAGCAGCAGTGCTCCACCGTTAAGAGCCCCCTCTCGCGTGTGGATCCAACTCAGTTGAGTTGAGCTAAACGAGTTTGCGCATTGGTTCCCCGCTTGTGCCGCACACCGTGCCGCGACACGAATTCCTTCCTGCCGTCTTAATTGGTGGCTAAGTTTTTGCCCCCAACGAATTCTGCCATAATTGAAAATTTTGTGAATTTTTTGCTGTTTCATTTTAAACGAAAAGAAATAAAGAGCGAAATTGTTGAAAAAAATATAAATAAAGAAAGAAAATAAATTTCAGTGTCAATGTGAAATCGATTTTAAATCCAGTGTGATTTCGAAGAACAAAGGATTATTGTGGATTACCTCGACGCACAGCACTTCCTTATCGAGAGCATCCTTTCCAAATTTGGAACAGAAGTCACATCAAGAAAGGTACACACAAATTTCGACCCACATCCTTCGAATCCCATTTGAACATCATTACTGCTTTCACTCCATTTAAATACATACATCAGTTCTCTTTGTGTTTCTTTTTTCGCTTTTGACTTGGAAAATAAGAGTTCTCCAAAAACTCATTAACAAAAACCGTTTGCATTAATAAAAAAAAATTCGATTGTATTCAGTTTTTTTTCGACCATAATTTCCGAAGTCTTTTCAACTGCACAAATAAATCACGATGTATGAACAGAAAATTCCGCTGATTTCTTAAATTAACAATTGTGAAACATTTTTCCCCGTCCATTAAAAATAAATGCAAAGTAGAACAAATTCAAAGGTCAAAGTTTTTGTTCAATTTTAACTTATGTTACAATTTCCACGGAATGAAACGACACCAGTTGGCGACACCATAGTAATCCCTTCTGAGATTTGCACAGGAAATCCGATAAAGAGGTTGATGAACGGATTAGCGACTAATCCACTGCTTACCTGCTCCCTTTATCTTCCAATACCTTAGCTTAGGCTTCACTTGATCGAATTTACAGTTAGTCTAAATCTCGCCAACGAGGAATTAGAAATCCTGCTTATTTGTGTTGACGTTGTAAAAGGATTACTATTTTTGTGATATTAATTAACACCTTCATCCGATTTTAGTAATCACTGTGAATTTTTGGTGACGAAATTTAGATTAATTGACACGGTTTCATGCCCACTCAAATTTAAGCAGTTTCTCTTTTCTTAAGACAATTTTACCTAGCGATTGTAAATTGGTGTAAATTAATAAACAACGACAAAAAGTAAATATATTAGATCTATAAATTTAGTTGCTAATCTAATAAATAAATATATATAGGTACCTAAATAAATGAGTTCAGACAAACGAAGTAGTAACAATAAGTTTTAGATGTTTTCAAATTTTCCATTTCAAAATTTTATCATTTTACATATTTTGATTCAAATAAATTTCTTTTTAAAGTCAAAAATGTGCAGAAAACATTTTTATTATTGATTTATACTTAAAAATTCTTTTATTGGGTAATATGCAAACATTTGGAAACAATTTATTTACATATGGCCGATGTAAATTCCTTAAAATACTGTAATAAAAACCATAGTGAACCTTCGTTCAACTACATAAACATTTATGTGCATAAATATAGCAATAGGTGGGCGAGATAGTGGGTCAAAAAACCATTTAACTGATTTATACGGTAACCGGATCGTTCGAAAACTGCCCACGGTTGTGACCGTCTCTGATCTCTTTCAATACTCAAGTTCGTGTTTAATTATACCTCGTTGGTATAGGACCACATTATATAATTAAGAATAATATTTTATTGAAGCTGCTTAATCATTATCGATATGTTTTGGTATACATTAATATACTAAATTAAAGAATCACTGTTCCAGAAACAGTTTATAAAAATTTTGTTTTATAAAATTTCATCAGAACCAGTTCACATAAATTTCATTGAAAAGTGCTATTTTCTTCAGTCTCGATTCACCGCCTTCATTTTTCTGCAACTTTGTAATTTAGGAGCCGTTAAATAAATTTGCAATCACAACCGGAATAGTCGCGGCAGTGTATTTATTTCTGCACTTGTTCCGGTTTAATTGCAAGGTTTACCAACAACAAAACAACATGCATCTACTGCTAACTTCAGTGCATAATCGCGCTCAGTGCAAGGCGTGGAGTCACGATCTAACCTCAAGGATAGCGTGCAGGTGGTTTTGGTACTGGCAATTGGCATCCGATGACGTCACGTCCCCCCAGATCCAAAGATGAAATTCAAGCGGCCTGGATACAGTGACCGTTTGGACAATGCGTCCATCAGATTTCATCCTCCGTCGTCGCGACGAAGTGCACAGCAGCATTAAGCAACCGTGCTCTGAGTGCCAATTCAGACGGGATCCCAATCACAATGCAGAAAGGTTCCTGACCCATTAAGTAGCTGGTCTCCTTCGGGATCCGGTGATTTTCGCTGGTGGCACTCGTCTCAAGTACTTAAAAGGTTGTCGGCCAGTAGCACTAATTGACATCCGCGGAAGGATTGACCGGTTTGGAACCAACCGGTCATCTCGAAGGTAGCCACCACAAAACCGTAAAGATGCGTCCAAGATACAGCAAGTAGCAGCGGAGACGCCTTCGTAACCACTGCGGTGGCATCGATGTCAAGGTGAAGCAACGAATGCCAGTCTATGGCTGTGGATTATCCACTAACCGGCTGTCTTTGGGATGGAGAAATTTAAGCCAATTAAGAAGTGAAGGAGCCATTTTCAGGTTCACATGCCGCAATTGAGCGAAGTCTCAAGTGCAGCCGGTTGCAATGATCGCCTCGGAATCAGTTCTTAGGTGAAAACTCCCCATCAATCGCGCTCGTGAATGGCTATCTATGCCATTCACAGTGAACCCGTTTCCGGTAATTTAAGAATGCATGATATTTACCACTGAAGAACAAAATAAGAAAAAAACATCGATCAACATTTCCTTCAGATTAATTACAGAATAAGTCTGCACGTATTCGGATGAAGAACGCACCTTTTGTCTGCGGGGCATTCATTGGCAAAACGCTTTTTAAGTCCCATTGTGAAATGTAATTGAAAGGTACAAGAATTTGCAGCATGAAATGCAATCAATCACTCAAAGCAAAAGTGTTGTAATTGAATCTGCTGACGCTGAGCACTTGGAATGTTATCTCTAATGGAGGTTGGTTGAGGTACACCGACAGGCAATGAATATTTGTAATTCGTGAATGCACGTAAAATCACTCTTCTTTCAAAACAACATTTATGTCAAGTTTCAGAATGTTGTCTTGTTGTTACAACAGAGTCAAAATATAGAATACGATTTGGCCTCGAAGGATTACTTAAAAAGATATAGTTAAGAACTGCAAGTAGCAGAACTGTTAAAGTCATAATAACTTCGGATCTAATCGGTCGAAACCTTAAGACACCCACCACTTAGCTTAGCTCGTTCAGTCTTGACGTTGACCATTTGGGACGGCATCCTCGTCCACACTTCTACGTTTAAGCATGCGAAATATTCGCCGCCATCCAGGAACACTCTCTTCGCCTCTTCATAAGCAGCAGCTGCACCCCAGAATCATGCAAAAGTTGTTGGAAGCCTTCAATCGAGTTGCAGTCACTGTTAAAACCGTTTGTGGGTGAATTCCTGCGAGAAGCAATATATAGTAGATTTGCAATGGATTTCACAGAAAAATCCTCCGAAGTTCTGTCGACCAGTCAAAATGTTCGAATTCGAAGTTTGCAGGAATTTGTATTCAAAAAGTGATATCGACTCCATTCAATTCAGCGCCTTGCTTCTTAGAATGCCGTGTCAAGTGCAATCTGGAAAACTCCACCCTTTCGTCGCATGCTTGTCTAAAATTATTTTTCGACTACATGCAGATTTTCCCGAGGGAATTCCAATTCGCGGCGAGAAGATGCACAAAAAACCATTCCATTATTAATTTCGTTTTATTGGTCCTGAATATTTAATTACGAAAAAACGTCATAGGTAAGAAAGAAAGACGATTTGATTATTTAAATGATTTTGGTTTGCCTTGAAAGTAAAGCAAAGTTTGTTTTACAGTAAAAAAAAGTGTCCAAAGAGTTTCTTCCAAAAACGGATTTCATCCTGCCCAGAATGAATTCTTAATTACACAAGGAAGCTGCAACTTTTTTTTTTTAAATTTCATGAATGATTTCTTACTGAGGACATTAGTTCCGGTTTGGCAAACTATAACTACAGAGGGAGTTCCACTAAAATGTTTTGTCGTTAAACCATGACAAAACTCTGTAAAATAGGGAAATAAATCCAGAGGACAATTGCGATAAAGCACCCAATCCTGGCATCCAATGCCCTTAATAGCTGGGGCGGCAGAAACCACACACAAGAACGGACGCAATTAAGCCAGAACCTTATCTTAATTTCCCCATAAAATCTTCATATCACGGTCGGTCATTGTCTGGCTTAACACACCCCAGACCCTGGATAGTGGAAAATATCCACTAAAATAGATTTTCATATCTAATGGGACGATAAACTTCCACTCGATGGACAATTGCAGATCGCGCAGACTCCTCGCCGGAGCCATTTAAGGACATCTCAACAAAGGGACCTTCATATAATTAAACTAAGACTGCGCCATTCTCAGTATGTGCCATGGGGGATGAGGGAAAGCTTAATAAATCCCTCTCAATCATACCAACAAATCTACATAAAGCGATCAAAGTCATTCGAAATTCCGATGCGAGATCGACGCTTGCATAATTAAGATGCGATGACCACGACATCTGTGGAAGTCGTAAAATTTCTCTCTTCTCCCGATCTGGCGTCTCAATGGTCAAAACAGTTTTTGGACCACTTCACATTTGATTAATTTGACAGTCCACTTTGCTCAGAGTTTTATTGGGTGCCAGATTCTCGGGATCTCTAGATTCCACGTTTGGTCGATTGAACTTTCAGGCCAGCCCCAAACACGGGATAGAAACGGAAACCTGTTGACAGAAATCTGTAGAAACCCAACATCCGCTGATTTATCTCCTCCGTTCTTTGAATGGCTTCCGGAATTTTAAGTATTTTTGGAAAAAAAATGGAAGAATTCGGCTCCTGATATGTTTCAGGATGGGCGAGGAAACATTGACAGAGATTAGTTTGGGGCTTATCCCTCATCACACTTAGTTTATGTTATATTTTGTAATTTATTTTCACGTTGTTAGTAAAAAAACGATGCACCACACTTGTCGTCTACATTTCTAAAAACTGACAGTTAGTAATCCGGGGAAATATAATCGACTTTGTGTTCCATAATCCAGACATTGTAATTCGACTGTTATATCCAATTACTTTAGCAGTCACAGCTTTTGCATGCCGGAAAGTGATTTCTTTTAAAGCTTTTGCTGCTAATCCAGAACCTACAATAAACTGTTATTCACTGAAGATCACCCGCGTAAACCCGTTTGATTTAAAAGCTAGAAATAAAAACTGTGTTTCGTTGTTTACATTTCCGAAGGGCATTATTTTTCATTCAAATCTATAAAAATCGAGCTTTTGCTTGGAAGAAGAGTACAAGGGCGAAAGCGTTCCATGAGTTAAACAGTTTACGAGCCTTTTAGTGGATTAACAAGCTTTTCTCTTATCCCGTTGGAATCGAACGGAAAACTGAGAAATTAGCTTCTTCAATCAGTTTAAAAAAAATTAAGGTCAGTTTTTTGTACTCCAGTTTTATGCTACTTAGAATTATTTAAGATTTACGGTTAGTAATTTAGGATCTTTTGTTGTATAATTTTTTATTGAAAAATATTTTAAACCCCTTTTCAAAATTTATAACAGCTAAATTCTGGTTGTACCTAATCCAAACACAGTAAAGAAAGGATGTTTTCTTCTAAATTACAATTCATCACGTGTGTAGTGTTGTTGTGATTTTGGTCTACACAAAAAGGACACATTAAAATTTGAATTTCAAAAACCGTAATATAAAACATCTCATTTTAATTCCAAACGAAGGCAAAACTCCAGGTATTTAATTTAAATTTAAACAAACTGCTCCGGATACGCAGTGTGTGTTGGGGGGAAGCGGAACAATTCCTTGCCAGAGATGAAGAATTCCAGGTTGCAGAAATTAATTAAAAACTCGCACCGAGTTCACCGAAGTGTAAACTAATTTCGACAACATATTTGAAAGAAAGATGTTTTTCACACACTCATTTCTGGTGTTAAACACTCACAGGAACCGAAATTATAAAATGGTGTCGGATTCCTCTGGGCTATACCGGGACTGATGGGAGGACTCATGATTAACCACAAGAAGGAACTGGACCGAATCTGGGAGACTTCTGAGGTAATAAGAGATGCTCAAGAATGACCGCCAGAAGAAATGGGTCTCGGTGGAGGATGCTAAAGGAACGATGCTATGTGGTGAAAAGTGCTCTTTCAGAACACTGTCGTTGTCTTCACCACCTTTGGTGGAGATTTGCACATATTTCACCCAGATTTCCGTGACATCCTTCAGAAATTTACAAGTCCCCGTTCAGCCCGAGGAGGTATCCACGATGGGGTTCGTGGTGGTAGTCACGTCCAAGTCCACCTACTTCGGAGTACACAAAATGAATCAGTTGCGATAGTCTGGAGGTGGAGATGCGGACTTCACGCCCCAGTTAATGCAGCTATCATTTCTGTATGCATGACTATGTCGGTTCCACGTTTATTGTTAGTTTGCAGATTACAGCGGTAATAACAACTCTTGGATAGTGTTTAGCAGTAAGTGGGTAATTTTCGTTCAAAATTAGACGGCAATCTTCCCAATATCCGGTGGTGCTGGACGAGCACGAAGGAGGTAGCTGCAGATCAAGATTGTTGGGGTAATAATCGTTGCTGCTGAACTGATTGCAACGACCTCCGAGTATGTCTCGTGGATGCACTCGCCAGTTAATTTTACTCTATGTATAAAGGGAAAAAATGGTAGAATGTCATTAAGGATGTCCTACATGACTTACGGGAGAGATTTTATCCCATGCGATGTATTAAAACATATGTTTACGTTCCAGATAATTATTTTTTAATCGCAATCAAGTTGGGAAAATTGTTATTACTGGAAACATTATTGGCAATTTCCGGAATCTCATGTAGGGAGAATGTTACAGTAGGGAACCAAACAACCACCGTTATTCATAAGCATAGTTGTTAAATTGAAATTCCGAATTTAAATTATTGTTGCCTAGAACCGCATAATTTACGAAAATAATTGTTTTGGAAATAGGTACCTATTTGAAACTTCAACTTTATGACAATATATTTGATAAATGATTGTTAAATTTTCACCCTAAGGTAAATCATTTCCAGATATTTTCTCTATTATTTCAAAACAAACTGTCTCTCCTGACATTGTTCTCCGTAAAAGTCACAATAACTACAGATAAAAGTCCTTGCAAACAGAATCCTGCAAATCTATATCATCTCTAGAACGTTTGTGTATTGTACGCGTTAATCTAACTACGAATGGGCAGCACACAACTTGGAGCATCCCAACCCATTCGACGTATTTTGTCCTCTTAATTGTGTTCTGTAATCAGTTGCCATTTTGTAATCTGCCGCCATGAGTTCAGAACTCTGTAACGTGAACTGTAATTTCACCTGAATAGAAATGAAAATCTCTCTCGCAGTAATCCGCACGTAACATTGTAAGTCGTCTTATCTCTTCCACTAACCGACAACCACTTCTATGTTTTATGGGGCCAGTGTTATATCTTTGGTGGGGATTCACCCAGGAGCGAAATGAAATTATCACACGTGGCTGGATCGTTCCTGTTCGCCAGGAAGTGATATGGAACAATCTGCGTCCCGCGCTCTCATCCCTCTACAATACCACGCAATTAAATTAGCGCAGGATATTCTCTCTTTGGCAGTGACACCTTCAGGAACTCTTTCTTCAGACCACATTTTATTTCATGTATTTTTTTTCTCCCATCGTTTTGTGAGTGTTAGCGAATACCAGATACAAAGGTGGAAACCAGTCGTGTGCTTCGGTGGTTCCCCATTTCGGTAGTCCATTATTCACCATTGAGTTCTCCAGAGCTTGACGTAGACATGCGATTCCATTCGCTGTGCACTGACTTTGTTTCAGTGGGTTAATGTTTTTGCTCGCAAACCCATTGTCTTGGGTTGGTGCAGTGCTGACAGCGAAATGTGAAATTGCTGGAGTGAGAGGCGGCAGATGGTAATGGTTGCGTTCGGATGTGTTTCCATTTGGTGGATCCCAGAGGCTCAACCCTGGCACACTGAGTTCCTTGTGGTAAAGGATTCTAGGTCACAGATGACACACACACTGGAATTGAATTGACGGAAACGGGAGTTTTGCGATGTGACAGCACTTTAAACTTGAAGTTTGAATAAATTTTTCGTGTTTCTCTCGGATTGTTACAAGCAGTACTCTTGAAAATGCACCCACACAAGCTCAACTTGTATTATTTCTATAACGACTCAGGAAATGAATTATGCATGTTCTATAGTCATGGTATTATCAACGAACGGAAAAACCAAGTTTCACTTAATCATCAGTTGCTTTTTTCTTTCACTCCCTCGATGCATTCAGGATTTTTATAAATATCATCCAACTGGATTTTTTCTGTATACATTTCTTGAGATTTCCGCATGCACAATTCGTACTTATTTAATTTTGATTTGTAGAATGCAACTAGAAACAGCATTTAATCATAAGCTGTGTTGCATTCCATTGGGAACCAGGAAACAGTGCGTAGAGTGAAATTAATTGGGAACAAGGGAATAAGTCCTGTCGGGAGCACTTGGTTAAGATGTGACTTATCCTTGGTTTTATTATGTTTTAAGTCATTGCCCGCTTCTATGCTTCCCATTCACCGACATCCATAGTTTTAACATGAATGAAAGCCTTTGCACTTTGCACTGTGTCTGCTGTTGCAGTGTTGCACTCCTGTGCCCTTTAAGTGGTTCCTTGTCCTTGCCTCAGACGTGTGAAGTAAACATTGTCGAGAGGTCTGCACTCCTGTTGTGCATACCAACGTTGAATCGCAAAGTATGGTCAGAGGTCGCCCAAGTCTCAAGCCATCGATATCCTACTTACCACTTAGTTTCGTATTTCTAAAGACTGCCATTTTTTCAGGATCCAAGATTTTTTGCTTGCAATTCTGGCGAACTCCACAGATGCACTGATGAACGAAACCCCGAAGAGTACATGGTTCTCATTATATCCTGGAAGCATCAAGAGTTTCAAGTTGCATTTTAAATGCACTTGCAGCAAAGTTACAAAGTTGTCCATCGATTTATGCATCGCAAACTGATTCAGGAACTCCACCGCGATTATGCACTCTACTCGTTTCGAAAACCGAGGACATGAGAGAAAAAAGCATTACTTTTTTGTTTTTGTTTTTAGATCTTAACAAAACAGTACGTTTCACATTTCCTGGCGCAATTCATTCCTAGAAAATTTTGCACAATTTTAAACATTATTGCATTTAAAGGACATTAAAGTACATGTTGCATTCGTTGAAAATTGCCAGTGAATACTTCTGTTTTTGAAGCGCTTCAATAAAACTTCGAAGTGTTCCATTAACGAGTATAAAATGGCGATGAAAATCCTCACTGCCTCATAAAATCCACATTTATAAACTATTTGTTATAAAATTATTATTGAAGAATTTCGTGTTGTTAATCGAAAATAATTGTTTTTCGCGAAGAAGCAAACAAATACTATATATTATGAAAATCGTTAAAATGATTTATAAACATTTCGGAGACACTTTTTGTCATATGATCATTTTTCAAAAGTTGTCCATAATTTCGTAAACAATTTTCGGACTGCTATGAGCAATAATAAAAGACAAAAATGATTATCAAAAAGAAGTCTATTCACTTCGGAATTTTGATTAATGACTGAGTTGTCGACGCCATTACAAATGATTATTAACGACAACATTAGGCTCCTCCAGAAACAATGACTGGACTTTGATTCCCACTCTCTACCAAAACGTCATTATCCTGGTTTATCTAATTCACCAAATGAATTTCCACCTGGCAACATGAATTGTTCTAAAAAGTCGAAAAAGTGTTTGATTGGAAAAGTTTCTCTAATCCAAGATTAAGTCAGGATGCAAGAAAATAGAAACTGCCGTAATTGTTATTAGATTCCCCATACTAGACGTGTCCAGATCATTGGTGATTGTCGATCTGGTTTCTTCCACAACTCTTCAACTGAGGAATTCGTTGAAATGGTTTAATTTTGCACTTGCAATGCATTCATCGAACGTTTGGTGCTTGATCCAGAGATAAATAGCCTGAATGGCATTAATGCATTTGCCGGGTGCAGCTCTGCATTCGCTCATCGAGTATCTGCAATTAGTTTGCCGAAGTGGGGGATGGGATCCAGATCGATTGCCACTTGAAAGAACTTCATAAATTTAATTTCCCCATTCTGTTTCAGATGCAGCATCCGAAAGTAGAGGAGTCTGCTTAGAGTTGGAGAGCTCGATTGACCCAGTTGCGCGCCACTTTGGGGCGACCACCTCCCACCATCAAATGTGCTCGAGCGTGGCGCGGCTTTATCAGGATTCAGGACAATGCAATGCCAATGTGATTCATCACGTGCATACTCCACCTGTGGTGTCAAGGACGAAAGTGTCTTAATTAAAAAAACAGAGACGTGAAAGCTCGTGATCCCCAATGAATAGAAATGAGTTTCCACAAAGCTGCATCCTCGAAGGTCGGATGCCGCTAACTTGTCTTGACAATCCTAAGGATTCTCATCCTTAGTGTGTCAATTATTTAAAGTGCTGCCAAACTTAAGGTCAGGAAAGGAATCTCATTGATTCAGTGGAATTATATAGTATTCGGGATAATCAGAATGTCCAGAGAAAAATTCAAAACTGATTTCTCTTTTTTTCAAAAGAATGTTTAAATTATTCATTACTCATCCAAAATGCTGTTGAGTCGCAATCTTGATTTGCGAAAACTCACAGATCGGAAATTGATAGTAGTTTATGATTCCCTTTTAAGTGCATCATCCAACATCCAATTAGGATAATTGGGGCGAAGTTTGTGTTCCGTATTAATTGGTGCTACTCGCAACACTCTTTATCCGGCTGTTATCGGCGAAACGATCTGTAAGGACTCTTAAGAATTTATGTAAAAGCTTTGGATAAGCGGAAAATTTCAACGCAATTGACTTACTCAGCCTTCACCCGTTGAATCAGGTCAGATTTATATCCTTGGTGGAAGTGCCGAAGGATGCTTAGCAAGCATCCCTTATCGTGCCTTGTAAATTTATGTCATCCATTTTTCTTTCCACTGAAAGTCTGAAAATTAACATTTTCATTTCAATTACTGGAACAAATTGTGTTTGCATATTGATTACTCTTCTTAGCGTCACGGAACAGAACAATGAGCCTGATAATACATTTTTAGTATTAATTTAAAAAAAATAAGTGAAACACCAATTCTTGAACTAATTTCGTTTGTTATTCTTTTTTCTCCTTTAATGTGTCTCTTTCATGTATAAAAATTGGAAAGCAGTGAATTTGCTCACGTATGAGGTTCACTTACATTAAAGGTTAAATACTTTCCAGGAAGGGTTGAAGCCCTTCAGATAATATTTATGCAGTTTCATATTTACCAAGAGAAAGCAAATGCTGTCACGGCTACTTTTGGGGTGGTTTAAAACATTGGTCATGGAAATTACAAAGGTACATCGCACTTTTACCTCAAAGTCAACTCTCGAGCTCCAAAGTTCGTAATCGGTGTAACCCCATGCCGCCCTTACCGCCATCACCGCAACCCGGTCGAAGACGGTGAGGGGGTAGTTAAATCAGGGAACCTGAGAATGAGGCAAGATTTAAATTTCATAAGTCAAAGAAGAAGAGTCGTTCAGGAAAACAGAAGAAGGAAGGACACAGGCTTCGTAAAGCTCTTAACAAATGGATTCAAGTTTTGTGTTGTTCTGTATCGCACCACCCCCCGCTCCAGTGGTCGCGGCTAATGTTACCCGGATCCACCTCCGCAGACATCAAGTGACAGTTTTACGACCATGTTTCCGTGCAGGTCTTTGTCTAAGCGCAGCTGTGGTCATAATTTAATGTAGTGTCAGTTACTCTGGCAGACTGAACTATACTATATCAGGCGTCTTAGTGTATACTACAGCCAGGAACAAATGGTCGGATGTCACTGAAGCGTTTGGGGCCGAGGAGGCATCCCTGCTTGTATGGATTCCTTTCTGCGTAATCTCCTCATTGAGTTAATCCACGCAAACGTGGACTATAACTTTTATCTGATCCTTAGACCATGGGGAACTATAAATAAATCCATGGCACCAAGTTTAACAAATTTCGTGAGGCAAAATGTTCTGTTCGATTCAACAGTCCTCCACTCTAACTCACTGTAGACTCACAAAGCAGTCCTGCGAAGAGAGGGTTCCATATTAACTTCCAACATGTATATTGTATAATCGAAGCGAATCAACCGCAAATTTAGTGTAAATTAATTATTGACAAATATCTTCTCTGGATTCACGTCGCGGCGTTAATTAAACCACAAAAGGGATTCGAAATTGTCGCTTGGTGTCAGGACAAAATAATGAGAGCCATTTTCACAATACATGTTCAGTGTTCACCAACGGAATTATCTGACAAACTTCCTTTGAAAAATTTCCTTTTTCTTGGAAAATTTTCGGTAGCCCCAAAAAGTAATGTTTACTTCGATCCATTAGGTTGCGCAAATCGAGGACACAAGGACAATTTTCCATTCAGGAAAGTTTGCCGAAAGTGGGTAATAATCTTTTATTGGTGGAAACTTTGTCAGGGAGGAAGCGAATCCTATTTTTCCCTTAGGAGAACTGAGATGAGATATTTTACAAAGTTGGAACTTCTAAGGAGTAATGGGAGTATTTGGAGCAAGCATTTTTTATTATTAGGTTTTCTTATTCTGGACTCTGGGAACTCTGGAATCCATCACCTCTGCTCAATTCGAAATTATTCACAGTCCATTGCATGAGTTTTCCAGGACAGTTGTTTTCGATTATTAACTTGAGTACCTATCGGAAAAGGACTTTAACTAAAACGGCTACACAAAATATTCTCAACTAAATCTATAACACTTTAAATGTCTATAGATTGATTAATTAAATATAGATCAAATTTAAGGCTTCTAAAAAGATAAATAAGTTTGTGTATTTTATCTGTTTACTTTAATTCTCGATTCAAGAAGTAAAATTGAATTTAATTTGTAAATAAAATTGTTGGAAAGGTCTAATTAAAATTACATTATTTACCTTACATTTTACTTCGCTTGAAATTAATTAAATGAATTCCTAAAAAAAAAATCCTTTTATATTTGGTAAATTTATGGCAGGTTGTTTTTGAAGTGATCGCACTTCCGATTGGTGTGAGTGATTTTGTAGAACAAAATTCTGGTCGATGGAGTCCTTTATTAATCCCGAAAAGAAGATATGCTCCTATGAAATGTAGCAAAAATAGAATCCTCCCACGGCAGCATGTTCTCCATCACCTGAGTTCGAAGTTTTCCGCAAAGCTGTTAATTGAGTGCTTTAACAAACAAGGAATGTTAAGCCAAACAGACAGCAGAAATTTGATGGTTTCGTACATTCTCGTCCACCCACTCCGCCGTTTCCTTTTAATTTGCTTCGAAAATTCCCGCCCGTTGATCCAGATGGACAGATGCGTCAAGTGTGGGGAGTGTTTACAAACGGCAAACTGATACGGTTGTGAATAAACACCTCCCAAAGCCCATCATCGATGTTTAGGGAACTCTTCGTGCCCCGGTGACCCGTGCAGTGGAGCTTACAAAGGACTTCGGTTTATGGGCCCGCATAAATCTTTGAAGGACATGGATGGGGTCTGGAAAAGCCTTTAAAAGTCTCACAAATAATGGGAGCCACTATAATGGGTACACAGATGATGTTGATGGTAATGATGACAAGGTGTTGTGGAAGGGGCCGCACCCGCCACCCTGAATCTCTCTCGTTGTAAACCTAAAATATCGCAGATGAAAGTTCTGATAATAGCACTGTGCCGGAAATATCAAAGCAGGGCAAGGGTGAAGTGGGAGCAAGAGACTGAGCAGATGGGGATCCAAAAAAAAGGAACTTTTTTCTAATGGCATTGAAGCACGCTACTTTCTTTTCTACCAGCAGGAAAAAAACGAAAAGTGGGACACAACTCGCTGGCTAGTGCTATACCAGAAATTTCGCCATGTTGTAATTCGTCCTATCCCTGGCGGAGTTATGTGTAGCCATAATGATCTACTCTTTTACTGGTTTACAGGAGCTGAAGTGGGTTGTTGTGTTAATGCCCGCAATAAAACAAAACTTTGATGTTGTGCTGAGCTTTCGAGAGCTGGATAACTCTGATGATAAGGACCCTGGGGGTGAGTTCAGGAGTTGGTTTAGATGATGACCATACGACCTACCAATTTGAGTTTTGACAACTTTGAAACATGTGGTCTATTCACTGCAGTAAGTTTTTTAGCAGTATTTTAATGCCCGAATTCGTAAACTCAATCAACTCAATCTGGAGGCTAATTTTTTAGAACTTATTCAGGAGAATAAATCATTTGGCTTTTGAGAAATCCACTATTGCTTTCACTTCTAAACACCCTCATTAATATTTTGTCAAATCATTAGGGAATGACTCTAAGCACGAAAATATGTCAGAACCTTTTGTGTGCTCAAGAGAACCTTCAACCTGAGCACTTTAGTCCTGCACCGTCCTCGAAATGGATTTATCAAAATTTTCGTGTTATAACACCCTATTTTATTTATTATGAGTAAATGATGGATTACATTCACTGGAAAATCCTTATCAACAGTAGGTATTTTCGCTAGCGTCATTCCTTTTCCATTGGCTACACTACTACAGCAACAAATTTAATACACACGATAGCAAAATTGTATCCAACAGATTCGTTTCCGGTTCATTTATCAATTCAAGTAATTTCGTTAAAAGGTTTATCATAATTCTCTGAGGACATTCGAACAGGAAATTCTTCCACATATAATATTTTCACCTTTCATTATCGACCAACCACGAAACGATTCAATTCCTTCCACCAAGAACTTTCCTTTGCTGAAGTTCTTTCAGAAAATATTCTCAATGGAATATTTCCGGAGCAGACCTCAAGTCGATTCAAGTCGAATAGTAGTCATAAATTCGGTATTAACTCTTTGCGTGTGGCGATTTTCTTTATGGCAGACTGTAAATGTTTTTGGTTTACGATTCAACTTTTGGATTGCCCTTGACGACTTGTCGTAAAGATTTTTACTACTATGATCTGTTCTTGAAATGTAAACGAAACTATTGAATGTGAGTTAACAATTAGTCAAAAATTGTGAGCTTATAAAAAACCCATTTTAGTAGAAATAAACAGTAGTAAAATTTATCTATTTTAGCAATGCCAATCTCTAGTATACTCTTCGATATAGGAATCGCATTGGAAATTTTATTTATATTTCAACTACAACGTGCTCATTTTATTCATATGTTACAACCATACAACAAATAATATGTTGCCTAGGGTTAATTCACTTACCTCAAGATGGGGGTTCCCCCGTAACATTGACCTGCGATTGCATCACAGGAAATTGGAAAATGTGTTGAGAGGAAGCTGGGAAAAAGTTTCGCATTGTGCGAGATGAGAAAAAATCTTGGAACATTTTCCCCGCATAAGAGATGTTTCTTAATTTACCCAACATAAGCTTGTGTAATGAATTTTTTATGCAAATTGAAATGATTGCTGTTGTTTGAGAATGGGATTCATCAGATGTGTGAGAAACTCATAAAACGAACATTCCTGAATAGAGATTGCATATAAATTTTTTTTACATATCCGCTATTTTATATTTTGTTGAAGCTATTACAGCACCTCATTAGAGGTGAATAATCTTGCTTCTATAAGGAAAATTTATGAACAATATTTGTCATTAAATTACCATCAAAATGTGTGTAAAAATAGAAGTTCTGCGAAATATCTCAATTGTTCATTTTTCGAGGTAGAGGAACTGTCAAACCCCATCGATAAATCTGTTGGAAAAACAAAAACATATATGTCAAATTTAGTTCAACTTTTACGACAAACAAATTGCTTTCAGATAAGTTAAGGACTTCACGGAATCGCTGTCAAACATTTTGAAACCACTCACATTCACGTATCATCTTCATCCTGCACGTAAAATCCATCAATTGAAATGGACAGAATGGAAACACAGCACAGCCTCAAACTGAACACCCAATCAATACCGAGAAGTTCTCAATTGTGGATTTTTTTTTTTTTTTGCCTAAATGGACGAAGGAATCTTATCCTCCTGGTTAATCTTGAGATACGACAAAAAAAGGTTCAGAAACCATCCAAAAACCGTTATATTGACCCGCCCAAATACTAGAATTGTTTGGTGTTCGTTTCACTTGTTCTCGTTTGGTTGAAGCAATTTTGTGGTCCTATGTCCAGAATGGTCATTATGCCAATATACCACGCTTGGGTAGGTATGTATAGTATGTAGATGTAGTTCATCCTATTCTGGTTGATGGTTTTGAACAAAAAGAGAATTCTTAAAAGGATTTTTCAAACGTCGGTCGTGCAAGGATTCGCCTGGTGTTAATGCTGTTATTATATATATATATGTATGCTCTTCTTAAGTGAGGAATAGTGTGAGAAACGCATGAAAATGTCTGCTGTCTAAGACTATTACAAAATTTTATCTATGGCAATCGATGTTATTGCGAAAGGAATAAGACAAATTTACAACATCACGGATATGACCTTATGTTAAAATTAATACACATCTCCTGACATTTAATCAATAGCATTGAGATTATTTTTCACACTTGTTTTGTTTTTTTGTATTTACAGGAAAAACACAATGACGTAATAATTAAAACCATCAAGGCAAAGATAAAAAATAATGAGAAAGGATGTAATACAGACCCGAAGGAGGCAAGCAAGTCCCATTTGTACAAGAATGGTAATCACTCAGAAAACACAAGAAGCAGAAGTCCCCTCACGAAGCATAAGGATAACTGCTCCACCCCAGCGACAAAAGAGAAATCATCCAAGAAAAAGACCAAGTCCAGAGTTTATGGTTTTATGAAGGACTTTCTTAGGAAGAAGTTTTCCACCCAAAACGCGCATGAAGGCATTTACATTGAAGTAAGACTTTATCTTTATGTCTTTGAATTGGTCCAGTTCACTTGTGAGCTGTGAAAAGGTTCAGTTGAAATTTCTAATTTTGGTTTTCATTTCCATTCCTTTTTATATGTATTTTTACATCATTTCCACCCTCGGCATCTCCAGTTTCCGAACAACATAAGAGTGATAAACAACAATCTCGGCCACCAGAAACGCAACGATAATCATCCGAAGAGGTTCGACGTCATGCAAGACGTTCGAATTAGGGTTGAGCAGCCGATGCATGGCTCCCCTAGCACTCAGAGAAGACCTATCCGTCTTTTTCCAGAACCAAACTTGAAGTAAGTCAAAATGGACATATTTATAGATATAGATAGGAATGTTTTGCCGAAATTAATTCGATTTGTGTCAATATCATCCCCCATTCGTGACAATTTAGCTTTTCATGAACGACTTTTTGTTCCAGCTGCAATGACAACGAGCACATACCAAGATCCCCCAGCTCTGAAGAAGACAATTCACCAACGGAGATGAATAATTGCAGAAGATTAGTGGATAAGCCGCCTCTGGTAAGTGAAACGTTCATTAAACTGATTGATTGATTGATTACATGCAAACGGATTTTTAACGCTTCGTTGGTAGCTTTTAATAAGGGTTGTTTTCAGTTTGATGAAAAACTTTCCTTAGTTGCATTTGTTATAAACAACTTCATCAGTGTTCTTTTGGAGAATCGACTGGATTACTGCGAACTATAAGCGAAGTTAGTTCTGTTATTTAAAGAGACTAAAAGTACTTAATTCTGAACATAAACTTCAAATTAACATAACCGCAACACGACAGTAAAACAAAAAACCTACAATCTTTCGACGGCAGCTGACAGAATTCCCACAAAAAGACTTCTCCGGAAATTCGAAGGCGTGTGAAATTATCCACCAGCAGTTCCATTCCACCCCGTCGGGCTGTGCCAGGACCTTATTATAAATCTATCAGCGTCGATGAACTGGGACATGCTCCTAAATGATTCAAGTTAATGAAGACAATATGAAGGATGCTAGGCAGCCGACATCAGGAGTGCTCCTATTACCGGCTCCATGAAAACCCAACCCTTTCGGTGCTAAAACATAATCACAGGCCATTTGTATGCAAAATGGAGACTTTTGATTACGAAAAGTTCCCGGGCATTGGCAAGAATGTCTGGCCGTTAAGGATCTGTGCACCTCCTTTTTGAATCTGGCTCCAGCATTTTTAATTAATCTGTTTTTCAATGTGACTAGCTTCGCAATAAGGATCAAAGGGGAGCATGTGGAAACTTAAGCTCTGTAGCAGCTTGGTAGGAAGTTACAAAAGTCCTGTTCTATCCCTGTGCTCCCACCCCATCCAACCTCCTGGATTTTGCTTTCCTGGCAGAGGTTTTCTTGTGCGCCCACTGCACACACCTCTGCAGAGAACATCCCGAATTGATTTATTGATAAAACATCCTCCCCGACCGTTGAATAAATTTATCGCAACCCATTAGAGCTCGATTGTTTTTTGATATTCATTTAGCTCACAACTAATGGGGGACATTAAATCTGGCTCTCCTGAGTTATCCAGGTCCAAGTGCGGGAGACGAAGACGTGTTGGTTCCCAACGGTCTAAAAATATTCGAGGGTTTTGAGCAAGGAGCGAGAGACTTTTTGTTCCACCACGAAAACCATTATCAACAGGGCACTTAGAGTTTTTGTGACTGGCGGCGGGTGTAACCACAGAACCCACCAACAGAAAGTCACCCACACCCAGTAGATGGGGGCGGATGAATTGCACAAAATTTATTGCGAAGTAGAGCCACATGTACAAAAGTTCGCTCTTGAATTTCTGGAAATTGTGTCCTCCATTGTTTGAACGTTTACCGGATTCCAAGTGGATGTTGTCTTCTAAAACAGTGAAGTTTTATGGTCGAAAAAGAATTTTGTCGACTTATGGTTGATGGGCGATTTTACTCGTTTTGTGGAGTGTTACTATGAACATTTATTTTGCCAAAAGGGGTTTAAGCGCGTCTACAAAAGTTTACAGACGCTGGCAAATATAAAACCGTGATTTTGTTCTCCTACCATCAGGACCTGCATCCATGGCCACCTTTTGTCTCTTATACGATTGTTGTGGCCGAATGGATTGCCCACATTCAAAATATTAAAAATCTTCACCCCACTCTGGGGTTTAATAAATGGGGAAAATTTTTGGCTATACGTTTCCGACGATAATAATTTTCATTTTTTTCCTGCATAAGTTTACAAAGCAGTGATGCTAATTTCAATGGTTCTTTTCATCTGCACGTGCACGAGGTAGGAAAGTGTGGAGAGGGCGGAACTATTGTCCATTCTTATTCGGTCCAGACAAGATGCCTATTATCTGTTCAGGTAATTCAAAACCGGCTGAGGAAGGGTGTTTGTAATGGAAATGAAAGGATGTCTTCAGTGTTCAGACTTTTGAAAAATGAAACTGTCTGGATATTCAAAATTTGTTTTTTTTCGTTTGTGGGTTTTCTTTAGAAATATTTAGAAACGTTGAAGAGTATTCGCAAATATATATAAACATATGAAAGAATTCATGTTTTTGAAGAGCTTGGTATGAAACTACCTGGGTTACCCTGTTTCACCATTTGTGATGAGAGTTAATATGATATGATTTATTTTTTGATTGAAAAACATTAATAAGGGAAATTATCAATTTATTAATATATTAAATAGATATTGAAATAAAACATCGATGTAGCGAATTAAATACCTACCTGCATGAAAATTGGTTTCACCGTTAGGCGTGAAAGTGAAACAAATAAACTCACTTTGGCATTATACTAATACCCCAGTCAGACCAGAGCACTTAATCGAGTTAATGACGTCATCTAATCTAGTCGGGTTTCTGGTCTGTCACCGAACGGAATTAGTTGTTGACATATCGGTGGAAATTTGGCGTAAAGTAAACATAAAATGGATTCTCGGTAGAGAGTCAGTTTATTATCTTGCAAGCAAGCAAAGAAAAGGAAATGTGTTTATACTTACTGTTTGTATATTTTATTGTAAAGAATTATTTTGCAAAAACACGAATAACAGCAAAATGACATTCCACAGCTGATTACTTTCTAGTACGACTTTTCACTAGATTTGTAAGTCGAGTTCATATTGGAAATTTACATGGGCTACGTCATTTCGACGGCATTAACTCGATTAAATGCTTTCGTCTGTCCCGGTTATAAAGATTATTTAAAATGAAAAGATATTGAGGTTGGCAAATCAAAAAGCCATAATAACCACAAAATGAAATTAACAACATGCAAATGACAATAAAATGAAATGTGTCTTCCAACCTTGTAATTAAGATGTAAAATAAGGTAATCGTGTACTTTTCCCAAGTAATTAATTCGCCTTTCCAGCCCTTCTGCCGCATGTGACAAAGTATTCCGTTTATGAAATGAATCAAATCTTTCTTGAGAGCCCCAAAACAGATTGACTAGAGCAGAAAGCACCCCAACACAGAGTTCATATTGTCGGCATTTAATTAAAACCCGCCAAGTTGGCTTTTTTGCACGCGATTCTCGAAATTCTCCCTCATCAGGAAAGGCAAGTTGGAATCGGCCCGAAATGTTAATGAGCCTCCTCGAACATTCTTGAGCATTTCCCACCCTCTCCACACGAAACGAACAACAATTCACATTGCTCCTAAAATCGCGGTCCTTTGCTTTGCATACAAACGATCTGTGATTAAACTTCTAATGTTGCTTCTGCACACAATGAGATCGTTAAATTCCATAGAAAAATCCAGGACCCATACCAATTCCATCTCGTTGTGGGTGTTGTTTCCTCTCTGGCATGAAGTATTTCAGGTCCCACCCCAAGTGGAATCAATAATCCTTTAAGTGCTGTTGTCTTGTTATATTTACAGGTGAAGCGGCTCACAATGGGACTCCTGCGATCGACAGAAGAAAGTCGACCATTAGTCCACAACACATCATCATCCTTGAATTCCGGATCATCACAAACGATATCCGATGGCTACGTCAATGAGGGAATTTGTGAACCGGAAAAACTTATTTCCAGCAAATTCGGAGACTCTTGCCGACAGTCATTGACTGCAATTCCACTCGACGGCCATCACTTACACGACAACAGCGAATTCAGTTTCAAGAAAAAATATCTTAGGGAAACTAGTAGTGGTAAGTAAGAGACGTCCTTCCATTGCAGGACTACTTTAATCTCATCTGGCAAAAGACTACAATGCTTGAATTTATTTCTATCTCTGCAAAATCTTGTCATGACCTCCATTCAAGTTTTCAAGTGAAAAATCCTTTTTTACACTTAAAGGATTTTGCTTTCTGAAAGAGTTCGTGAATCAATACGAATCTTCGGCGAATTGAAACTTTACTTTGAGTGCACTTCGGACACTGAATGCAATTACAATTTTGAAACAATTGTTTTCACATTCAAAACTGATTAAGAAGTTTTCCTCGAATTTGCATAAACGAAACCAAAGAATTTGAAACAAAAAAAGTAATTGCTTGGTTTCAATGTAAAATAGTTAGAAATACTAATTGCAGTTTGCGGATCTTAAGTACATAAGTGTAGACCATTTTCTTCTCATCTCTTTAAATTTTATATTTGTCCATTTTGCAGCAAATTCAAGTCCGAAAATTTTCGCTCCGTCGGCGCCTCTTCGGATAGATAGCCTTAGCCCATCAGAACAAAGTGAACTAAAAGGTGCTGCCTGGTTTCAAGCGGGTATCCCCCGTGAAATCTCACTGGAAGTGCTATCACGCCAAAGTCCTGGTGCGTTTCTGGTGCGTCAAAGTAGTACGAAGCCAGGATGTTTCGCCCTATCGCTAAGAGTGCCACCGCCCGCACCAAAAGTGGCGCATTACTTAATCCTTCGAACTCCGCGGGGATACAAAATCAAGGTAAGATTGTCTGAAGACAGTTTACATTTTACCTCATCTTGAATCATTGACACAGACGAATTTTCAGGGATTTACAAAGGAGTTCTCATCGCTAAGAGCCTTAATTACTCATCATTCGGTGATGCCCGAATTGCTTCCCGTGCCCCTGTCACTGCCAAGACCCACCCACAATGTCCCACCGAGAAGGGATTTGGACGACTTCGATACTTATGGCTCATTAAATGACTTCCGGAAGATGATGGCCGACTTGAATGTTTGACTTTTGAAAGCGGGTAAAACCCTAAAATGTAAATAGTTTAACAAAGTAGGTAGGATTCGGGAGAATTTATTTATTTGTGTGGACAACTTTATATACCTACTGTACTGTGCGTTTTAAACGTGTCTATATTGCATCAAATATGTTTTCAGAAACTGTTTTCAATGTTCATACAGAACTTTAGTCTGATTTTTCTATCAAGTTGGGGTGCTACAAAATACAAATAGACGATTATCTAAACCGAATAGAATAAATAAAACAAAAGTTTCCTTCACTGGTACAAACAAATTATTTTAAAAAGTTGTTCATGCTAAAGTGCACAAGTTCTAGATTCGAATTGATTCTCCGTGAAACAAGGATTTGTTCATTTTTTCAGACTTCATGATGGTCAGAAGAGCTTGCATTGAGCTCATCGAAAGATATCTGCGATTAATAGGATCTAAAATCATAGAAAAAGTTTCCCCGACTTGATAGAATCATTAGCGAAATTTAAAAACACAGAAGAACATAAGTGAAATGTATAAGCAAAGCATTTTTATGTTTTACTCGCAAGAAAATTTATCAGAATAACGAGACAAAATTTACGGATGTCGTAAAGAGACATCGTACAGCTCTGTTAGTCTTTATACCTAGTACTTAAGGATAAAAGAAACCAGTGGTGATTTTATATATACAAAAAATAGCTATATTAAACATAAACCATAATTAATGTCAAAATATGTAATAAAATGGCAAGAAACACATGTTTATACCATGAAGATGTTATTGATTAAGGACGACTGATGATTTTTTTCTTCTGTTGATAAAAAAAAAAAATTTCTGATTGGTATTTTTATTTTTTTATTTAGCATACTTGTTCACAATGTAACCTAGAGAAGAAATTAAATTATTGTACATAGAAGAAAGTGTAATAAAAGATGACAACAAAATTCACTTATTGATTTTATATTTTAATTTTTCAGAATTTCATTTCGTTAATGGCTGCGCGATATTTGTGAAATTACGATTTTCAACCCCTCATACCGAAAACTGTTCCGTAATTGTGTTTCGAGTTCTCTTATTTTGGTGAGCGTGAAACCTATTCCCAAACACTACGTTTTTAAATACAGTATGCTTCGTCACCAGAAACGTTTTCAGATTTCTAACTGTTACCGTTTTCACTATATCACGAAAAAAGGGTGGCAATTTAATTTTTTTTTTTTCGAAACCTCAATTTGGGAATACGTGTCAAGCCAAGTGGAATTTGGAGGCAAGAAAGCATATCAAATTTTTCACAAAAAGGAAAATGAAGTGGGTTCAGTATGCTCCAGTTCTTGTTTAGGAAAGACGATATATTGCTGCAATAGTTTCCACTCACTTAAAGCAATCACATATAAAATCAAATTCCATCATCCATTTAATATTTCGTTGAATCTTCATTAATCAATACTTTTCAATTGCATAAATTAATACCTCCCCTAAAAATTTAGTAACCGGATTTAATCCGTTTTTCCAGAAAGCAAACTTAAATGAATTGCGATAAGAATTGCAAATTGCATTCCCAACAACATCAACAAAACTGAAACACTAACCAACTAATTTGTCGACAATCAAATGTGCAAATTGGATTACCTCAAGGTTAACTAATTGACGGGGAGCAACGTCCCCAATGAAAACAGTTACAATGAAAACCCCCCGTAATCCCTGTCTGAGTGTTAAATGAAATGCAAGTGCAATGATGGGAGCACGAAATCAGGCTGTCTGCGGAGTGAAATTGCAAGGTGCACCTGCTGAACAAATGCAGCAATCCCACTATAGGTGATGTGTCTACAGTTAGGTGTACCGTCTGCAGACAAGGAGTGCGTGAAGGCTAATTGTGCGAAATCATTGCAAAATCATACACCCGAATATTTGCAGTTAAATTCGATTCGAAATTAAAACAATTTTCAATAACTTCAATTATTCATCTGTGAGGCTCAATTAATTTTTCAGTTGTCGGCCCAACGAAGTCCTCTCGCTGTGAAATCGATTATGATGCTGTGCTTGGGTAATTAAAAATTATTTTCGTATAAAACAATACTGAATGGAGAGGCAAATAAATGCCAGACGAATCGAGAACAGTCACATTTATAAATTGATCAAAATTTATTACTGATAAGTGGAAATCCGATCATTTAACATTATTTCCAGAAGACAAAATGCATCTTAAATGAATTTACATCTTTCAGCATGGAGGAAACCATTCTGAATTTAATAATAAATTAATGATATTGTTTCATTTCACATTTAATTTTTACTTAATGTAGGCACTTAGGTAGATTATAAATTCTTTCTGGACATTTTCAGGTTCACCTAAAAGACTTTTGCTAAGGAAAGAGTGATAGAGAAATTTACAATTGCTTTTAAACAATATGCTAATTTAAAAAATTTATTTAAAAACATTGCTATTTATTTTATTTACCCATACAATTATATTTTTTCCTTCGCTACATTGCTATATAGCATGGACATGTTGCAAAAAAGTCGCAGTAAATATAATAAAATGAACTTCGCGATATTGGTAAAAGGACTCCAAATAAAAATATAAAAAATACACCAACTAAGATAATGAGCAAAGGCAATATCACCGCATTAATCGTTCTCCATAGAGCACTAAAATATTCAGTGTTAGTAACATTATTAGCTAATATTAATTAATTTATAAGTCTTACAGATTGTCTCCCAAGTGGCAACGACAACGTGTGTGGTTGGTATGACTTTCCGACGTCGCTTCATCAGGTGGCAAATTATTGTACAAATCTTGATACATTCAGATATACTAAAAAGCACAAAAGTTATTTTACATGCATTGAAACAACTGAATTTTATTTTACTGTCGACTTGACAAAGACATTTGGTGGTTACAAACTCAATATAAAATCGTTTTTGATGGTGCCGTAAATTGAGTTTAAAATTATTACTTAACAACCATTTTATTGACATTTGCACAAATTAGTTTGTTAAAAAAATAATTAATAAGAAAAACATAAGACACTAAATGCACAGTTTGCTTCGCTCACAGGAAAATTTCGCCATAATTAAATTGAACAGTAATTCACTGCACACTGGACATTAAAATCCAAGAGTTTTGTGTAATTAGAAAGTGGATCAAAGTTAAATTAACAGTTTCTATTAGTTAAATTGTTTTATTGTCGATCACAAAAATGACTACAAAATTTTTAATTAAAATGCAAAGGGTATTTGCTTTCAGCAATAGTATAAAACCCCCAAGGTTTTGTTTTTCGTACTTTGAAAATATTCTACGGAATAACTTTCAGAATAACATTACTCTTAAGTACTAAACATGTTTGCAATAAATACAGGATATGTTCGCGTTATAAGTTGTAAGCAAGTTGTTTAGAATATACTCAAAGGCTATAATCTGAGCTAGTTATATTTTATTTAAAATTAGTTGAATGTTGAGCCTATTAATACACAACACTTAACCCTTTGGGAACAACGAGTATTATTGCACCGGTAATCCTGGATCCCTCCCACAGGGCGAAGTCTATACCAAGTATTCTTATATTCCAGAGAGTACATAATATTCTCCCTGAAAATTGGAAAAATCCTGTACGATTCATAAGTTACGAACAAAACATTAAGGCGTGCTTTCATGTCCCCAAAGGGTTAAATAAATTCTCTACTATAGGGTGTTTTTTTAGAGGTGTTAATGACCGTGGTATTGAATTTATTGTAACTATAATTTTATGTTACGTTACCATTCAGAAAAATTGTAACAAGTGCCGTTACCGTTTCCGAAAAAATTCTTAGCCATACCATTTACGAGATGTCCTTAGTAGAAGGATTGGTTTTGTGAAATGTTTGAACCACAGGATATCTCGTAAAAACGGTATGGTTTAGAATTTTTTAAATATTTTTCCCGTGATCAGCGCCCCAAAATCCTTCGGAAATCATGAACAAAGTGAATTTACGCAGTTATGGGTATTGTGCCTACATACTATATAGCCAATCACAGGTGAAATTCAGCACTTTGAACCGCTATAACTTCTTTCCCCTATCGAATTAAAATGAGCCGACATATTAACATTATAAGTACATTATAAGAGTTATCGAATGACATATGTTTCGTTCATATTGGTCATGAGGACCAATTTGCCTATTCTCCTTTACTGTAAACTGTAATTAGTTACTGTTACAGTTCCATGTTTTCAAAAAGTAACAAGTAATACAAGTAACTTATTAGTACTTGCACTAGTTATTCTGAACCCTGCCTGGACGTCCAATTTTGGAGCATTTTTTCCAGCAGCTGGTGCTGGGGCCGTATATCATCAACTCGACGAATGTTTGATTCCAAGTCGTCCAACTTTAGTGGTTTATCGGCTTAGACAAGTGGCTTCACATATCAACACAGAAAGTAGCCCAACGGTGTGAGATCACATGATCGTAGAGGCGTGGAGACCAATTCACAGGTCCACATTACATTACATACTGAACACAAATAATAATATTTTGTTAACTGTCAAATTTATTGTTGCTAGAAAAACACCTCTTAAAAAACACCCTTTACAAACAATCATGCTAACTACATAAATAAAATATCGCAGCCAAATACAAAATTATTTGGCTTACAATTCCGTTGTTCACGACTTAAATTAATTCAAGATTCGGTTTAACGAGTATCACAAAAGCAATGACTGAATTCCAGGTCGTGAATTTCGCTCTGGATTGCATTTCCGGTGCTGGCAGGTGTTTGCCTGAACGGCCATTTTAAATAAATTAAAATTTAATTTGCATTTTTACCTAATAAGTACAAAACGATTGCACTAAAAACTTATAAATAATTCGAGGCCGAGGAACTGATGTTGAACTCCCATTTACAGTTGGTGACTTTTCCTTTGAGTAATCAAAGAAACTGTTAAAGTTGCACGACGAAGTTCACGCGACTTAATTACTACGTACACTAATTAGTGCACGAGGAGAGAAAGTTTTGCAACAAAATTCTGGTGACTGAAATCCAGGAATCCAGACCAAAGTGCTTTCTTTGTGGAGCATATAGAATGTATTTTAGTTATCCGATTTGTCGGCGGATTTCCAGGATAGCAGGTCGTTCAGGAGATTTTCCATAATTGGATTTGGTCCAAGCCGAGCGACCTTTGCAAATAAAATTTTCAGTTTATGGTCAAGGTTAGGTGAGTTTATTGCGATTTTACCGTCATATCTTGTCTTCTTCAATTTTCAAATGTAATAAAAGGTGCTATAATAAATGCTTACCTCTGCTCTGGCTTGCAAGTCGAGGGACTCCAGGATATTGCGGGTATATTGGAAGCTACCCAATTTCTCCATCAAGTTGATGCAGTACTTTTTGACTTCAACATCTCGAGTTCGTTGTCGTAAAATGTCTGTTTGATTTAAGTTAAGGGATTTCGATGAAGTGTTAAGCAACTATTTTGTATAGTTTAAGATCTTTTCTCTTCTTGTAGATAGATGAAATACTTATTACAATAAAAGGATTACAAAATTTTGATAGTTTTTTAATAAACCCAAATATTAATATGAATTTAAGATGAAAAACTTCAATTTAATCTATTTAATGCTCATTACTATTTCAAAGTGAAACTAACCCTGCTGCCCCTTTGACTTGGTCTTAAGAAAGAAGATGACAGAGTTACGGTGATGTAGAAAGTCAGATAATAATTAAGACTAAGAGAACACAAAACAATGACCTGGAACATTTGTAACATTTGAACACATTCTCCGAAATGATCGAATTTTTTTTAAGCAGATACTGAGCTACAAAAGGTCATAGCCTTCAAGATCTAGTCATCTACACTTCTTTGCTATACTGAGCTATCCCTGTCGTCTCAACGACTTGCCTGGTTGCGTGGCATGACTTTAGACCCGATATTACACGACGCACGTATGACAGATCAAGTGCCTTCATCACAGACTAGATTCCCTACTAGACTATGGTAGATTACACACATTTGTACAATTTCTGTCGAGTATTTAACAACTAATTTTTATTTGAAAAGGATACGTAAAACCTGCTTATCGTTCTTCTGATTATGTACGGCGTGGATGACCGGAAAACTGAATTTTCCCTCAGTGAGATCCTCGCAAAAGCTTTTATTTTCTGAATACTATGGATCAAATAATAAATAGAATTCTATCACCTGTGAGTCTAATAAGAAAGACAAATTTTCACTCACTTCCTTCATGCTGAGATTGCAGTAATCGTCCCTAATTTGAAAGTACAAGCCGAGAATTGCTGTTAGTTTACTAAAATCTTCCTTGTTCTTGCTAAACAACTGCATTAGTCTGATGGCCAACATAAAAAGTCCTCCAGTCTTCCGGATGGTCATAAGTTTGTAGTCGGACTCAGAAGGGCAACTGAAGTTGTCTCGCCAGTAAATTTCCATTCCCTGACCTCGATGCAGCTCTAAAAGTTGTTCCGTGTAAACACGAGTGGCCTGCAAAATCGAAAATCCTACACACTGAACGTTTCTGATGAATAAGGAGCAAAACCTCTGAGTGGTTTAACAATTGTACTTTTTCCAGTGCCAGGAAGAACACATAATTCGCAGCGTTTATTGTGCTGGCCACTCCGTAAATTGAATGCGCAACTGGGATGCCTCTCCGTAGAATCGAATTGTCCTCTATATCATCGATTCTGTAATAAAATTCAAGGTACCTTTATTGAGCATAGATTGCATTTTTTGGAAGAGCAGACGAGTTTTAGTAGTTAATATTTTAGTATATTGCACAATATCCATTCCCGATGTACAAATCTACAATGTACATGCTCTAAACTTAAGACGTGACGGAATGCACTTCTGGTTTACTGGATTTTCAAAATTCATTTTTATTATTTTTGAACAATATGCGGAATAAAACTTTTTATTGCTTTTAAAGTTTTGTCGGCGAGAACGACTCCGAATAATTTCCAACGTTCGCGATAAGTTTTAATGTGTAAAAGGTTTTATATTTTTTACAACATGTAAATGCAAATATTCAGTAAAAAGAAACGATTACGTTCAACTTGAATTCCTTGAGATCATTTTGCAGACATTCATTTCAATTTGTACAGTAGAAAATCGATAATGATACATCAGAAAATTGAATGCGACGAATTAATTGATTTCATTCCAGTTCCTATACATTGAATCGTAAGGTTTCGATTTTGATATTAAAATAAACATTCACGCTTTAGTTTAAAATGTGCAAAGATAAACAAATCTACTCACAGAAGACTGGAGTTGTGTAACATCTGAACTATTTCCCCGATAAGTGCCAATTTCTCGGACGGGATGTTCAGCCAGTGATTAAACGCCAGAGCCAATTTCGAACGGACTTGTTTGCCTGGAATCTGTTGGATGTAAACAAAAGGCTGCAGCAGAATCTAAAAATAACATTTTTGAGATCAAATTTGAAGGCAATTTGTTTCACGATTCGGTCTCACCTCATCTTGTTCCTTCTGGGAAGATTTGTCATTAGTTATTTCTAGAATTTCACTTAATCCTTCCATTTTAATTTAGTTCTAAGGAACGTCAATTGATATGAACACAATATTTTCTTATCACCGTATCGATCTTTACCAACCGTAACCGGCCTTCTTAACTCTTCCACCACCGCGAAACTACTGTCACGCTGAGATGACAAATCATTTCAAAACAAAGAAAGGCGGATTCTAATGTTGTTCAAACATATTGCCAATAGTGTCAACAGTAAGACAATAAATAAGAAATAGATGATTCTCATGTACTGATTCCAGTTGCAAGGAAAATTTAAAGGGAATTAATCTAAACAATTATTATTTTGAAGGTAGTTTTCAATATTACTATTTGTACAGTTTGAGAAGCACTGCTACACTGGAATTGACACGCGTCGAACTGTCATTCAAACTGTCAAAGGTGGATCCACTGTAATTGAAATATCTCAACTTTCCCAATGGCAAAATCAGCTCCAATATTAACTGCGTGGAACCCAAATAAAACTGCGAATTGGAATGACATGGAAAGGTAAATTCCTCTTTAACGTAGAATTCAATATTCAAACACATCGTGTTTTAGATGGATTTGCATTTATCCAGCGTACATCAACAGCAAGAAGTCTAGAAGCGAAGGACGTCGTATTCCCAAAGAATATTGTGTAGAAAATCCCACCTACATGGAAATACGAGATGTTTTGTGGGAAGCTGGCATGCAAACTTGCCTGGAGAATAAATGTTATCCCAGGGAAAGGAGCAAAGTAAATAAACTCTTCTGCATAATGATCGAAAAACGAAAATCATGGATTATTTATTTGTTTCTGCTTTCAGGAAATAACATTCCGTGGTCGAGTGCGGGTTCACTTAAAAAACAATGATGGAACGCTGTGCAATTCAAGTTTTCCCACTCGGGACAGTTTGCTAATTTATGTTGGCCAGAAAATTCCCCAGTTGAAAACACGACAGCAGAACAAAGGTAGTGAAGCTTCTCACTCGCAGCAATCATCCGGAGCAGCTGGTCACAAGAAGGGAAAAGGCAAACGGCGTTGATAATATTTTAAAATCTTATTTCATTACATCTATGTACAATAAATAAGGGACTCTACTATTACGAATTGAACCTAAAGAAGTTAATTATTTAATAAATTGTTGAAACGGGGAAAGCTGTTCATTAGCGATTTGAAGAGAGGTCTATCGTCCCCAAGGAACGCAGGAGTCTCGGGAAGCTGGTGCTCCATCGGCGCGGGCACCGGAGAAAGTAATCCCAGCAGGTTGTGGGCTATTGGCTGAACTGGAGGTGTTTGGGCAGCGCTTAACAGTTGCTCCGTTTTGGCATTCAGGTTCAACAAGGCTTCCCTCATTTTATGAACTGCGTTTCCCATTAATTCGAAGTGTTGTAACTTCGGTAATCCTGGCAGATTCAATCCTGGAAAAAGTGATCTCTCATTTTCGGAATCCATGTAATCATTAGCTGGCTGCTGTAAATGTGGGAAGTTTAGTCGTGGAAGAGGCAGAATCCTTGGCATATTCTCACTACCCGCAGCAAGAATTTCTGGAGGTGGTCCTGTTGGTTTTTTAGGCGCTGGAACGACGGCATTAGTATTTTCCTCCAACCACGAAGGAATGCCACGTCTCTTCAGTGATTTTAAGGTTTTCTTCTCTTCCGGCTTTGGCGTCGTCACCGCATTAATCTGTTGAGCATTCCTCTCGGCAAGCTTTGCCCGACGGATGTTGGCCAATGCATTCAGCAAAGGATACGCTGGTCCAGGCTTGTATATAACCGCTGTGCTTCGCTTCGATCGCGTATCGGGATCACTACCCTGATGCTCGGTTTGATCCAAAAGCAATGCATTTCTGACGAATCGATTATCAGTGGGTCCTTGAATGAGCAATTCGAACGGTATATTCATTTTTTTGCAATTACTCTGCATTGTTCTCAGGCAGGACATGTCTTCCTTATTGTCCCCGTTGCACTCACAAATACACTCCTCGCCGCAGTAGAATCCCATGCATCCGCAATGCTGGCATAGCGCCTTGCAGTTACTATCGTTCTGTAACTCGGACTCACTTTTCACTTCCTCGGACTTTACGAGGACGATAGTCAGAAGCATTGTACACCAAAAGCACAAAGTGATCTTCATTTTGGATGATTGCGAAATTAACTTGCTGTTTTGCAACACTACTTGGCTTATATACGTCCACCGACCAACTGGTCTATCTGTTGGTCTGCTCTTGGCTCATAGTCATTGATGTTTGTAAACAATTTCGATGGTTAGAGGTGAGGTTTTGTAAAAAAAAAAAAATAAACATAAATAAATAACCAATTTTAGTGTCTGCTCTTGCATCACTAAGAATGTTGTTGGTCAAACTGATTCTGCTGAGCCAGATTTGGTTACCATGGAATTCGTCAATGTTGAGAATCGTACGAATTCAGCGCACTCCAAGATCTCTTAAAGGTCACAAAGGTCATTCCGTGAAATTCAACAAATTCTTAATTAATTATTTATCCAAGTGAAAAATTATTCTTGCAGAATTTCTGTTTTTTTTTCACTTTGGTTTGCTCTCTAATGGAAGAAACAAAACGTTTTGTTTTTAATCATAATTCGATATTCTTCTGCTTCTTTTCAATTTTTAATAGATACTAATTTTTAATGTCCATTGAAATTAAATTCAATTAAAATTTCTTAATCGAGGAGGATTATAAAATCCAGTCTAATGTCTCTTCCTTCCCAGTTCCCAATTCTGTTTCTAATCTCAAAGGGACATGTATGGACATCAGGATATTGATCCTTAGTTAAACTTCCTCGAGATTAATTTTGTGTTATTTGTTTTATTGTACAACTATAATACATTACAATAAAGTACATGTTTATAAAATTAATAAAAAAAAATGTACACGATGAATTTTGATTAAAATGAAAAAGAGTGTTTCAATGCAGATGCACAGTTATTGCAGCACAAAGTTGGTATATGTGTGTTTGTGTGTGTATAAAGTTTATAGATATATCCTTAGAGTTTTCTATTTTCCAACATTTATTAATTCGGAAAAATCGTTGATTGTTCGTGGTGGTTATCACAGATCTACTACATAAAAATTACAAATTTCATTTTTACAATTTTGTCGTTGGATTCCGTTAGGTCGTGTAATTTGAACTGTGGTTTGAAAAATCGCGCCATGAATGTGGTCATGTAGATCGGTTTTTGACCCTGCTACAGCTAAAAACTTGATTTCTACTTAAATTTATAATTTAGGTATAAAAGCTACTTATACAAAATTCTTAAATAATTTATTAACAAGTTCTGTTTTGTCCAAAGGGCGACTGCAGTTTTTGTTATGAATGGGCAGTGTTCACTGTGAATAAGTGATAACAACAATTTTTGTTTTTGTAATAATTTTTTTTTTTTGTACTAAAACAAACTTTGCTTAGTTCTCTTACGCTGGAAACGCAATCCGGCCAAATGTAAAATCGTATGATTCGCCCTCTCCTCCCATAAGTCGTTCGTTAGGCTCCAGTGGCGTTCAAATATATATAAAATTTAATTGGTTGGTGGCGCAGGAGTATGATGTTGACATCCCTCGACATTTTCTGGCCAATCACAAACATTCTCCGATGGATTAAATACTAAGTTTGCCGGGCATGGCATGTGATGCTTACGTTCACCTTCGCACATGTAGTAGTGGGTGCAATCGTTCTTGTCGGGATGATAACTTATGTGTCCGTCTTCTTCCTCGCATGTCACCTCGTTAGCTGAAGGAACAAGTGAATATTGGCCAAATAACTGAGAATTTATTTAGAACTTACGATCCTTTGTTGTGTAAGCACCCCTGGCTGCATGGCTTTCGTAAGGACCCTCAAATTCTAAATTAACCTTGTATCCTTCAAGCTCCTGATTGAGAGCAGTCAGCAATGGATATTTACCGCCACCACATCTGCCCGAGAAGTCGTCCATATCAATGGACCATACCATAATGCCACCAAAACCTTGATCCTTCAACCATTCCATCTGCGAAGAAAACCAAAAACCATTGTTATATAGTAACAATTGAAAAATATGTTCATATTAATAACCACCTTCGTTTTTAGAGAGCGTTCGTCATCAAAACCAACCCATTGGTTATTTCTATAAGCAAATGGCACTTGTTGTTCAGAATCCCAAACCAATGTTGTATTTGTTGCAGCTAAGAATGCACAAATTTCATAATAACTGAGGAAGCCGGCTTCATTGGTGAATTTTCCTGGCTTTCCACCACCTGAAGCGGGTGCACCAATGTCGAACTGTGTTTTGTTAACAAGTTCAAACGAACGTCCATACGTTGGCATTCCAATCAGCAATTTCTCTTTTGGAGCACCCTGTTTAACCCATTCCCTAGCACTGAAGTCCACAGTCAGTTTCTTTTGATATCCAGTTGCTGATTCTAAAGGAAATAGTGGCGAATTGTGTCCTACAGTTCGTTCCCATTGTCCATGGAAGTCGTAAGTCATAACATTGATGAAGTCGAGATATTTTGAGATTTCTGGAACATCGTAGCCAGCGGCAATTGCTTCAAATGAAGCGGGAACAGCTGCACTCAGCAGGAGTCGTGGTTGTCCTGAAGATTTTGCTTCGCCCTCGAAAGCAACTCTCAGTTCCTGCAGAGAAAACCGTTCAACACTTTATTGTCATCACTAAACCATAATTAAAACCTTAAGTAAATTAACATAAGCAGCTCTGTCATCAGCTCCTCTCGGGTATTCCCAGTCGACATCTAATCCGTTGAATTGGTATTCCCGCAGGAACTCAATTGCTTCGTACACAAACTGATTCATCCGGAATACATTTGAAGTAAGTTCCTTGAATGGTGTAGAACCAAAAGCCCATCCACCAATCGCCAATAATATCTGAAGATCTGGATTCTTCTCTCTGAGGGCGATCACCTTGTCATAATTGTCAGGATCATCTTCTGTAGCTTCGCTGAGTTTGTGATCTTTTAAAGTGGCAAAAGCATACACTAAGTGTGTGCATAGAGTTGCATCCACATCCTTTGGATCGAACTTTCCAGCACCTGGACGCTTAGATGACCAACTCGTAAGGTAGCAGAAGACTTGCGCTGGTCGAGCTGATCAAAATAATTGGACACATTATAAAAGAAAAATATATTATATATGTTAGATTCAAATTTACTATGTCTGTCTATATTGGCTAGACCCGATTTGATTTTGATGTGTTTGCCTGGTTTTTGCACTTTCGCCAGAATTTCCTGGACCGAAATTTTAATGGGATCTGGTTTCTCTGGAAGCTATACAGAAGAAAACAAACGATAAAATGTCAATTATATTATATTTTAAAATTAAATTTGTTAATCTTTAACATCTAATAAAAATATTTACCAATTCCTCCTCATCGAAAGTAGCAGCAACTTTAGACCAATCAACATCCTTCGCTTCTTTGCCTCTCGATATTCCCAAAAGTTCTTCTCGCATGGCACCAATCAAAGGATATTTCACATTTCCCCCACAAACAGTTCCCGCAAAATCGTCCATGTCGATGGTCCACACCATAGCACCACCGAAGTTGTTATCCTTAATCCACTTCATCTTGTTCCGAATTGCTCGTTCATCATCAAAACCAACCCACTACAAAAAAAAACCAAGGTATAATTTTACAGGATGTTTAACAAGCAATATTTCTTTGCCCCAAGAACATACCTGATCCCCGTCAACAAGGTATGGGACTTTCATTTCGTCATCCCACACATAGACGGCTCCGTTCAAAAGCATCTCGCAAATCTCGTAATACGCGAGGAAACCAGACTCTTTTGTGTATTCGCCAGCTTTTC
The DNA here is from genome assembly GCA_963082835.1 of Leptogaster cylindrica. Taxonomy (NCBI): domain Eukaryota; kingdom Metazoa; phylum Arthropoda; class Insecta; order Diptera; family Asilidae; genus Leptogaster; species Leptogaster cylindrica. The sequence goes on from OY720109.1 coordinate 5,112,534, forward strand.
CGCCACCAGAAGCGGGGGCGTTTACACCGTGTTTGCTGGGGTTAGATAAAGTGAAAGATCTCCCGTAAGTGGGCATGCCTAGGTCCAGAAAACAAAATTCAAGTCCTCAACAAAATGCGAATGCCGTCAGTGACTCACCGATAATAAGTTTCTCCTTGGGAGCACCCATCTTGACCCACATGTTGGCGGCATTGTCCACGGATAATTGCTTCCTCCACTCAGAGTCACTGGATGGGGAGTAAAGAGGAGCATTGTGACCTGTTTCGCGTTCCCATTTCCCATGGAAATCGTAAGCCATGACGTTGATGAAGTCCAGGTAACTAGCGACTGCAGGGACATCATATCCGCCACGGACATTGTCTGGCCCAACAGGAACAGCCGCCGTCAGAAGGAGTCTTGGTTTCCGAATCTCCTGGGCTTCGGCATCGAAGGCTTCCTTTAACTCCTTCAAAAGGAACACAAAGTTCTTCTTATCCTCACTGCCCTTGGGGTATTCCCAATCCATGTCCAAACCGTCGAAACCGCGTTTCCGCAGGAAGGGTATCGTCGAGTAGATGAATGTTTGACGCGCATATCTAGTGCCTGACATTTCCTTGAACTTTTGGGTGCCGAAGGACCAGCCCCCAATTGCCAAGAGAACCTAGAAGGACAACAGCCGAAGGTGAGATGATGAACATGTCATCTGCATAATTACCTTTAATTTGGGATTGGCTTTTTTCAGCCCCATAATTCTAGCGTACAGTCCGGGAGTGCCGTCCTTAGTCTCATCATTGCTTTCGAACGAGCTCATCTTGCCTTTTTTGAGCCATCCGAAGGCGAAAATTATGTGGGTGCACAAATCTGCAGGAATATCTTCGGGGACGAATTTACCAACTTTCGTCCTGTATTGTGACCAATTTGTGTAGTAGCAGACGATTTTGTGGCCATTATTCTTCTCCTCCGACTTAGTTTTCTTTGTCTTAGAAGCTAGCGCAAGTGCAGTGGATGCTGCTGCAGCAGCAGCTCCCCCACGAACTTTCGATCGGACACGGAATCTTTGCGCCGATGACGATGGCTGCTGGTCAATGCGATCTTGTGCTCTGCTAACAGACGCCTTTTTGGCCGCTACGATGTTAGTTCTTGACCCAGATGAAGATGGCGTTGTTGGTCGTCGTAATCTTCTCCGCTTAGCTGAAATGCAAAATATTTGCTAAGTTAATTACACCGTTAAATGTAAGGCACTCGTGGTGTCACGATTTTCCTTTCAGTGTTTTCGGTGGCATTGCCCGGCATTCTGTATTAGGAAGATAACAACTGCCTGAAGGACATTGCAATTGAGCGCATGTGCGATGCAAAGCAGAATTGCAACATAGAGACGAGTACCATGCAATGATATATCAAATTAAAAGTGATTCATCACAATTTAATTGATTCGTTTTCAAGAACATAAACTCGGAAATTATTTATTGTGATTTTTTCCCCAAACCATAATGTAGGTAAAACATTTAGTTTTCGATTGTTCATACTTAAATATGCTCTTGATTATTGCTCCTACGCTTAAATTAATTGGGCCAACTTTTATTTCAACCCATTACTATAAATAAATATTAGGTATAGATAATACTTACTTTCGACACTATCTGTTTGTGATAGGATCGCCATCAGCAAGCAAAGCAATAGTCCCAGTCTTATCAGACGCAGTGGCAACTGTAACATGAAAAAGAAAACAATATTGAAATCACTTTGTGCAACAAAATTAAAGTTAAGTAATAATTTTTGCATATTGTATATTGTGAAAAGAATTTGCAAAAGTCACGACAAAGCGTGCATCGTGGTCTCCCTTTAAGCTGCCGTTGAGCGCTGAAGGAGTTCCAGAAATGGGTAAAAATTATATTTACGATCGGCCATTTGCGGTTATCGTGGTAAATAAATTCCTTGCAACAATTGTGATTGTTAAACATATATTTGAATGAACGTGTCTGGCGGCGACGGCGGCGGATGGAATCTACACTCTCGATCTCTTACAGTCGGAATTCGGGATCAGGTCAAAAGAAGCCTTTGAACAATGTACAAAATGCTGTACGTATATAATTTGTTCAAAGACATAGTTAAAGGTCATCGAATGTACTAGAATTTGTTTATGCTAATATTGAAAGTAGCCGCGTGAGCTGGTTTAAATGTAAATTAAGTCATTTTGTTATATTCATTTGTCTTCTAACTAGAGCAATTGCGAGCAATAAATCCATTAAGAATAGTAATAGATCAATGTAGTAGAACAAGTGTTATTGCTGCGATATTTCACGCTGAAGTGATCGTGATTTAGTTATAAATTATAATGTGCTAAGTGTTACATTTACAGTATTTTCTTTACGTAAATCGTTTGCATAAAATGACAAAATAAGAAAACAAAAAATTAGACAAAAATTCTGCTTTATTTTCATGTTTTCCACGACTGTATGTTTTCACCAATCAGCAAATAGCATTTGAAAGAGCTTTTGTGTAGCAATGAACTGTCTACTATATTAGACTGACGAAATTCCTCAGCGAAGTGGCAGTTCTGTTAAATACCAGTTTAATTGAGCTGGACATTGGAAATTGGCTGCTTTGAAATCTCATGTGGTTTTCACTGAAGACCTTACATAATTTCTGCGCCACGGAATTGACCTCGACAAATGCAGCAGCGAAACTAGGTGCATGACCGCCATCGGACCGCACCGCTCCGATGTACAACAACTGTGGAAGTAAATATTGATAATGATGTAACCACTGCAGAGACCATTGGTTATGCTGCCAAAAAATATATTGTATATATTTTACATTCGCCAAATGTGCACCACCAGCAGTTAATTAACAAAACGTGATTCTTTTTTTTTTCTTGTTGTCCGTCTGTTGCGTAACAGTGGTGGACTTTTATTTTGATGTTTGGTCTCGATTTTCAGCGGGGAAATCCTGTTTTTGACATCCAATTGGACAAAATGCCGGCCAGTCAATCAAAAGAAAGTTACAGGCCTGTCTTCGCAGATAAAGACACATGTTATGTTATCAACAGATTTTGTTGCAAACTTTTTATATTTCTACCAGTTGTCGTATTACGAAACTTAAAAAACAACAAGCTATTTTTGATTTCCAACGTATGCATAAGTCTGACCTCTGACGAAATATAAATAACTTTTAAAATTTCTGTCGCATTCGATTTAACGTTAGTTAAGTTAAAACTATTGAATAATGCAAAACAATATCCCGATACAGTGCCTAATATGGAAAATATTATCTACATATAGATTTTACAGTTTGAGCTATTTGTGAATTATTGTGGAACACTTTTGAAGTACCCTTCCTGAAATGTTGATTTGTACGGAGCTTAAAAGCAAACTGTTTTTTGCAATATGTAATTTCAAATTGGAAGTTACCGCAATTAATAATGATCCAATTGGCAGTGTTTTGTTGCTTGATTGCAACAACTGCAATGTGAGAAGGTGAATTGCCTCAACCTGCAACATTAGCCCCCTCTGAAAGTGAAAGTGTCAAGTGCTGCTAAAAATGGAGTAAGACCTGCAAGCTTTCGTTGTAAAACAAAGCGTTCATTATTGTTATAAAAAACTGAATGAATGTTTTTTTTAACAATATGTTCTTATAGTTTCGTTGTTTGAATTTAATGTTACTGACCATTCAAGAAGTTTCACACGCAAAAGTCATTAGCGAGGGATATGCTTGGCAAAAAAGGGTTAGTTTTAGGGAAATAGATACAAGACCTTTGAAAAAAAAATAACTAGAATTCGATAATCAATGTGGGAACTTAAAAGCAAACTTAGCTAAGTCGTATACAATCTCGTTCCACCAGTCCAACCCACTGCTCGTTTCACGCAACATGACGTGAGTAAACTTTAAATATTGCTTTTATAAAACATTTGTTTATGATCCCTAACCCTTGAGAAATTCACAAAAAATTATGCGGTGATTTCTTAGGTTTCATATTCAAAGCAGCTGCATGACGATGTCATTAAAGCCATCATTTAAAGTGGATGAAAATCACACACCAATTTCACTGTAACCCTCTCTTTGTCCATGTTCGAGAAGACAAAAACCACTTAAGATCTGGGTAAGAATTGCCTTGGAAAAAATCTCAGGCATTGAGAAACACTGAAGTTTGTATGCAGATTATGGTGGCGAACAATATGACATTAGCATTCAAATTTTTGTCAGAATTATGCCATGTGTGCTCATGTCCAGTGCATAATTGCCACCCGACAGCCATTTTCCATTCACGGTTGATTGCGAAAGACCCCTGAACTTAAATATTTGTCAAAGCAGAATGTGTAATCCTCTCGGGGCTAAGGTCACCACAAAAATACATTAGCCGCATTTATTGTTGTGGTCGGGCGCCTCTTTGGCTCTTTGTATCGCAATTGTTCCAGTGCCCAACGGTGTCCAATAAAATTAATGAGACAACATAAAATACGTATTTAAAAAAAATAGTTTTGAATATTTTTGTTGACTGTGGTGACTACAAGGATTGCAGTTCAATGCAGATTTTGTACTAGAACTGGTTATGCTATTAAGAACAGCGAATAGATCAAAACTGAAGATGTAACATTTACATAACGGGAAGTTCAAAACAATTTGAATTAAAAGAGACAAAAGTTATTGGAGAAGACTTCTTAAAATGGCGCAAACTGGTACCTACAATATTTGTTTTCAAATGGAAAATTTCTAATTCATAATTCATATCCATAGACTTATGGGAATTATAATTGGTGGTATTTAAATAACCTCCCTCCGCATGTTGAGGTTGAACGTTGAACCTCCCACTTCCTGCAACTCTTTAGTGCGTACTTCCTTCAACGTTCTACGTTGGTTCAACGTTGTTGTGTGTGTCCCCGGAACCACGTTAAGTACCAACGTTTAGGAAATTGAACAATGATAATAATTGCTGAGCGCATTGGTTGCGACAAGCCAGTATTAATCACAAATTGATCCCAGCATTCGCAATTCCCTGATTGAGATCGGATTTTCGCTTTCGGTAAGCGGTGATCGTGAACAGCCCTTGGCTCTAACCAGCCCCGAAAGTGATCGAGCTTGAGGCGCAGGCTCAAATCGAATTAAGAAAAATATATATAATTGTGCGAAAGGCCATAATTTAAAGTAAAGTAAGTCACCTTTTTTAGTTCACCAGATGTAAATGATGCAACTGGCCACATCTCTTGTAATTTATTTAATTCTCCATGGCATAATATTTGATCAGGTGCCGAAATTTAAAACAAAACCAAAACGTGTACTTGTTTTACTTGTTTCGGATTTTTTAGAAGACGGTCTTAATTTCGGTAATAAATTCGATTTACTTTTGATGGCCGCAAGCAATGAACTTTCGCTTAACGTTTATTACGTGTAGACTGCATTCACGCATTTGTTGAGTAATTCCTTAATTTGCAACGGGTATAAACTATTACTGCAAATAACCTTCGAAGTTCTCTTGCGCAACTTTGTACGTTTGCTTGTGATTATTTAATTGTTTTTAATTATTTTCTTAGGGTTTTTGTGCTTTGTACCTATAACATTCGAAAGAATCATATTTTGGCTTAGGAGCTTTTTATGTCAATGCATTTTTCGCGGTGATCAATAATAAAATAATCTGCGACAATCCTTCACTCTGAACGTCAAACTCCGTAACGATCCCCAAGGCTTCATCGGGCTCCAAAAATGCGACCCTCGTCAGGTGATTCATGCTTCCTGCAATGTTCTTTAGATCCCCTCTGTTTGGTTAATCAAGGTAACAAATTCATAAAAATACAGCTGAATGTCTGCGTATGGTCATGTCATAAGACTTCAAGTAATAAACAAAAAACAGTTTTTCTGCGACGGTAATTTATAATACAAGATAATCCGGTTTTGCAATGTCCATGAATGGATTTTCATCAGGCTTTTGTGATAACAATGAAGACAAAAGAACCGATCTAAATTCCATCACCTGAAGATGATCACGATGTATCTAGAAATTGCCTAAAAATTCTCATCGATTTTGTGATCCGAAGATGAAAACGTGATCAATTTTAATGATCGCTGAATTCGCATAATTTAATATAATCATTTTCGAAGTTCTTCACATTGAAGAACTTTGTGCGAAAAAATACTTATCAGGATTTTAAAAAACCAAATCGAGAAAGATATGCACTCTTCGCAGATCTCTCAACCACAAACAAAAGCCATGCACACCTCCTCCATCTTTGTTTCAACTCTCGAGTCTCGAATGACGCAAACATAGTGTAACTGTAAAAACAAACGGTTGCAGTAAAGTCATCACAAGTCAATTAATGTCAGTCATATCCAATTATGATAAATTTATTAATTAATAAATTGTTCATAATATTCAAAACAGCTGGCTGAAAAGTAAAACTGGTTTTACCCAAAGATGACTTTTAATTTCCAAAAACGGATTAAAAACGAATGGTTTTTATTTCCGCGTAAACATAAACAAAAGACTTAAGACTTTACAATATGTTTGTTTTTCAAGAAAGGAAAAGTTTTGTTCGCCAACATAATGGTTACGTTTTTTAAATTTTCCAAATTGGCTTTCATAATTTTTATTTTAAATTTATTCATACATGAAATGGCTTTGACGAAGCGGAAGCACTATTGACATGGTTAATTAACCAATTGTACACTTTATATTTGTCTAATTGACCAAATTAAAAGTAAGTAATTAGTAAAGTTCTGCAATTTTTCAAGTAACGTTCAGTGGTTGAATAGACAGGATTGGAAAACTGCTTATCGGTTATGTACAGGTATGTATTGGGGATTTCCCCTTTTTAAAAGCACTTCGATTTGGCTAAACTAGTTTGTATCTGATCGGTAAAGTAATTTTAAAACTATGTTGAGTCCAAAACAGTAAAATTGCAATCGCTAAATTCCTCTGTGTTGCTAGTGAAACCGGCCCAGGTGCTTTTAGCCAACCGAAGACAGTTCCTTTTATTTATTTATTTATTTTTCGCTAGACAAGAAAATCCTTCACGGCATGCGTGGGCCGTATTCTGTGTCACTAAAATGTCAACCTAATCACCCTGTATCGCACAAAGTATACATCGATGCATGTTCCAGATACTAAGATATACCGGAGTCACGATTCTTGCGGGGTGGGAAAAAGTCCCCAGACTGCAGTGAAGAAATGCATCGAGTTTCGAGCTCACTTTCATTTCACATTCACGCATATCTGCGCACGCGGCAAGTACACGATCAGCAACAGTTTGCTTCATAACAATTATAATTGATCGCGCCGTTGCACTCCTGCAGGTTTCACTTGGGTCGAAGATGGCAGCCTCCCGATTCGGCAAAAAATAATAATAATGGCTGCCAAAATTTCCTTTGTTTTGTGCATGTCGCTCCGAAACAACTCAATTCGAATTAATGCTGGCCCAAGGAAATCGAAAGCAGTGAAAAGACCTGACCTGGGCCATATCAGCAGTGGCCAACATATCCATGTCCTCCTTCCAGTGATTTCTCTTCTTCTCATAATGGCAGGTTCATAAGCGACGCAAACGATCGCGAATAATGTCGTGACAGCCTGCGCCCCTCCGCCATGCACGATCAGCGATCGCATCTTCTCGAGTTGGCTCCAACCAAGCCCCAAGGCATCATTTCAATCCGCTGATCGATCGCCGTGAGAAGATGGTCCAGATGGCACAGAAAGATCTCACCGGATCGACTCTCTGGCATTGTGACTGTGAGTTGAGCGGTTGTCCACATGATTTATGGAAATACGTTTTTCTTCTTTTGTCTTTCTGTCTTTCGAAAAGTTAATTTTGTCTTTGAACTTTGTTGACGTTCGTCGATGACCAAAAAGTCATCAAAAGACAGCTGCGAGTGTGAAATGGCAAAAGTTAATTTTGTTTTGCGTTTCACTTTCAACGCTTCAGTTTTCACCGATGATTAAGTATGTAGAATTGGTACGAAAATTACAAGTGTCCGATCTGGGAACGGTAATGCGGACTTCCGGACATTCGATACCAATGAAGGCTGGAAGTGGAACAATTTCGAGGTTAAGCGAAGAACTGGTTCGTAGTGTTAGTACCAATTTATTGTTAATACCTATATATTTTTTCCACAGTTTGAAGCTTGTGATTGAGGTTGTTTGATTCGAAATTTGATATCAATTTTTTTCTAACATTAAGGTAATATACTTGCAACATATTTTCGTACACAACACATTCAAGTCAAATGGAGTATAAATAAAGTTATACTCATTGTCAGATTGACAGTCAGGCTTGTTTTTTATGTCTATTGGTTTATAGTATTACTTAGGTGTTATGAAATCCACACCCGCCTTCTATCAACAAAAACTGTTTGATTTATGTACTTAAAAATTCACGGAAAACCCGCACTTTTAAAATAAACAGACAAACATAAGCGAAAGTTGGTCTTCCACTAAGTAACTATATGTTTTTTAACGAATTTTTGATCAAACAATCATTTTTGATTATACGTTTTAATCCTGAGATAAGATGTTTTAAACATTAGATATTGGCAGCGATTCTACTACACTTAAAATTATTATTCGCGGTATCTCTGCGGTAAAAATCTTCTTGTGTTCTTGATTCTTTGCTGTAATAAGTGATTCAACAAAACTCCATTTTTTTATCGTTTTTATAACATTTCATGAGAAATACTTGGATGTTGGATGTAAAGAAATAACTCCAACAAATGTGTTGGCTTTATACAATAAACTTATCTGAAAAATGGTGAATTCAGAATGAATGAAAAAAAAAATTAAAGTGGAGGTCGTAAAATAAATCATCGACTGGTATCGTTGGTTCATCTGCTCTTGTTGGTCTCAAAGGTCAGTCACTGAACCATCAACCAAGCCGTTGCAATTGCAACCAATCTTCGATCTTGCCATTTTCTCCCACATAGCAAAAGAAGTTGTATTGTACAACATTAACGTTTCGCTTTTAAAGTCGTTTTCGAATCAATCAGGACGTGTCGGGGAGAAAACGAACTAGCAGAACTCTGAGCACTTGTCGCATGAGTGCAAGCTCATGACCTCACGTTCTTACTTGCGCTAAGGTCAACCAGTCACTTTTACTTTCTTACTGCATCGTGTTGGATTGGAGTTGTGCAGTGTGCGAATTCGCTAATCTGCATCTATGCTGGTTTTCTACAGCATAAATGATCCCCGAAACAAATGGATTTTCCAGCTCACTGACGACAGTGATAAACCGATCAAGAGACGATCATTTCACAGGGATGAGCGCATGCTTCATCGGCTTCCTAAGTACAACTGGAGCAATTGTTTCGATGTGGTATCACTTTCTACTTAGAAATATTTCCAGTGCAGGTGGTAATTACTCGTGAGTTCTCTGTTCGCTGAGCACGACTCGTCGATGTCGGGTACACCCATGTCCAAGGCCGACTCAGGAAAATTACACCTGGTCCGTGTATCGCGATCGGACAATGGAAATTGTTTCACGTCATCGGCTCCATCTCGGATTCCTTATCTCCTCGGGGAGATATTTGCAGAGTGAAAGGTGAGCTCATTAAATTGATTAAAGAAATCTAAGGGAAATTAATGCAGAGGTGTAAGCCTCTGAAATGTGAAGCCGGAAACACAACGAATGCTCATTAATGCTGCACAAAACATGTAAGTCGCTTTAATTGCCACTGCACTGCAGCGGGTGCGGGTTGTTTTCAAATCAAATCCACTGAAACATGCCCGGAGAATGTTTAATGGTGGCAGCTACCAAAGCGTTGTTTTCGTGTTAAAATATAATTCATTCACTGGAATGTTGAACTTGTTTGCAACATTATGAATTCATTCACTCATTGTTCAGTGATCAAGTTTTTGACTATTATTCAGCAATATCAGTTGTTAGCGGTTTTTCCAACTACGAGCGGTACTTCACCAAATATTCCTGTACTACCATTAAAGCATTATCAATACCTAAACACGAATTGCAAAATATCCTTTATTGCTGAATGCTGAATGTAACAGATTTTCCGTTTTCGATTGCATGAATTAACTAAAATTTTTGTTATCTAAAATTAAATCATCAACCTTGAATGCCTGATTGAAATTAGTTTTTTTCTGGAATACTATTAACTTTTTCCTCCCAGACGTTAAAAATGGTTAAAAGTTTTGATTATAAAATTTGCATCGAACAACCTAGAAACTACTGCAATGACTGCAGTTGTTGCAACTCAACTAAAATTGCACAATACTTGTCAACTTTTGTTTGGAAACATAAAAACAAATCACGATTTTCGTGGCGATTGAGTGCATCTGCCATCGCCGCTCATGTCCGTTTGCCCCATTGAATAGAGTGGGCTCATAATTAATTGCACATTTTCATCGAAAGAAATAGCGATGCTAATTATGAATTTCTACTTTGATTCGCTGCGCTCACCAGAACGTGCTCTTCCCACCGGCGCGGCGCTGTTCGGTCACTCGCCCCCGATTCAGTTACTTTCGCAATGGCTGATTTAGCCAGCGTAAAGCCTGGATTCCCCGGCCCGATCGGGTGAACATCTTAATTCAGCGTTCTTGCGCTTCTTTTCAAATTCTACCATGGTTTAAGCCATTCTTTTGCAGTACTAAATGGTAAGAGATGGGGTTCGTCGGTGCTTCCCAAGCCCCTTGCGTGGGAGATCGAATTTGCAACTGCTTTCGTTGCACATAATGCACCAAGAGAATTCATAAAATGCCGGAATCAAGTGCGTAAAGAGGTCGCTGTCGACGGCATTGCTGATCACATAGATCGCCGATAATTAGCTATGAGCCACCCTGCAGATAGGTGAAGAAGCGCTTCTTGAACGTTTCTGAGGTGAAATGAATTTTTTTATAGTAGGTATACTCAATGATTAGTTAAAATTACGATGTCCGCCAAAATTAAATAATCGGAGGACGTTTCAGGATTCATATTACCGCAACTCCTTGACGGACAGCTTCAGTACTAAACTGCAGCTGATTGCGGAGTAGTCGCGCAAGACCGATTGCGGTCGGGGGGCTCAAAATCACGCTCAAGGTTTCGCGAGCTAGAAAATGACCGGAATGAAAAATTCTCTGCGAATTATGAGTTATGAGACAAACGTTTATTGCGGCCGTTGCGGTGCACCGGGAGAGGCTCAGCTCTGGCCGCTTGCATAATTTCCATAGTGCACTGATAGAATCTGCACTGCAGTATTGCAGGCACGTTTGCAAAAGTCTGGTAATGGGGGCAGAAATTGATTGGCTTATGGTTGTTATAGCTATTATTACGAATCGATTGCCTTTGATTGCTACGCCTGTGCAGAATATTAAACCAATATCAGACAGTTGCACAGACGGCAGGCGTAAAGGACGCAGAACTTACGCAACATTTCGAACAATTTTGGGAAAATCCCATGCAGATAATTAAAGATGTTTTATTTATTAATATGTAATTTGGAATGACAAGGAAGCGCAGTTCGTGTCTAAGCAACGTTGTTTAGTTAGTAGTGCATATCAGTAGAAGATAAGCATATTCTGCATTTTTTATGGATTCGACAATTTCTAACATATTTATTCAATGCACCTGCATAAGCCTCCCACACCCACAGTGCAGTTACGATGCGTAGATTTAGCAATTAGCCGCATTTCATACAATCACCTTTCCCTCATTGTCTGAGCCGTGGAAATCGTATTTATGAGCACGGATCCCGATCCAAAAATGGCGGAGGCAGCCTTGCAATCAACGGCCACCAGAGTCTGCGCATTTAATTCTTATCACGAATTCCAGAGCTTTTCTCTGTACATTTTGAGCAACGCCCGCTTTCTCTCTGCTCTTTCCAGGTGAGTTGACTTTCTAATTAGCACTGGCTGGGGTGAAACAATGAGGAGGTAAGTGAGCCGCGTTTGCGTAATCTTATAGCGCGACATGTTCATGAATTCGCGATTGGGATCCCGATGGTCTGGTTTCATCTTTCGTGCTGCACTTGCTCAACACAAGACTAATGCTTGGGCTAGATCACCAATGCATTCATTGGGGAATTGTTCGGGGAGGAATGAGATACCTTTGTGAGTGGTTTTGGTTAAGTAAACTAATTTAATGTTATACCAATTTAAAGATTTATAGTGATTTATTATATTTTTTTATTAGAGAAAGGACAGCTTTTTTGCTGAGATGCTGTCTGCAGAAATCAATTCCGGAAAGAGTGCATAAACATTAAACAAAGAGAGGTGATTATTGATTAATTACCCCTTTCATTAGCAGCTTAGATGAGCGGAAACTGATTTCATGGTTGTTAAATGTCTTACCGAATCAAAAATTTGCATAAAAGGGTAATAATTGCTCCTACCACAATTCCGCATTTAACTGACTAAATTGGGTTTTGACTAAAGTCTTTATTAAAACTTCAGGAGTTTATACCCGTTAATTACTACTTTTGAAAAGTTTTATGCTAAATTGTTGGCATCAAATGCGCGGATAAAGTGAAATTGATCTCTTTCAATTACGCTGTTACGTAACATGCGCATGGGAAATTATCAAGGCTGGTCAAAAGATGACCGTGGAAACTTTCCTCTGGACCATTGTTATCAATTAATCGAAAGCATATCTAAACACATCGTTAATCTACAGAAAGGCGTAAAAGTTTCGTTGAATAATTTCCACGCAGCATGTAAGGCTTATGTAAGATTTGAATATTCGAAATATAACACAACCTGTTGTCTTCCTGTACAAGTGTGCACCACCAGTGTTGACAACGGGGTGTGTTTTTGCTATATGTGCGCAGGCTACAGTGGACTTAAGCAGTTTCCTCCATCTTTACTTCCTTGTTCCGTTGACGCTTGTTTGACGCATTTTGACGAGAATTGACAGATGCATGCGCATTCCTCCAGTTTCAGAGACGTACGCACAGTTGGAACCGAAGATATACCTCGGTGGTCAGGTGCAGACCTACAGTGCCACTGGAGAGGTAACGAAAGTATTATACTTTCTACAACGCCGCGATCATCACCCATTTTGCTATCGGCAGGTTTCGCAGGAATTTCGTTTCGCGAAGAAATGCGGGATCACGCATGCGGCATGCCAGCCCCCTCTAAGTACCGGAGTAGCATATTTGAATTGTATTACCAACTGCTGGGCACACAACACCTCCTCGGAGTCGCCACAAAAGGCGACGGATCCATTGGGTTGGGACTCAGCTGAAATCCAACCAGACCGAGTTCGACTGCTTCCGTGGGAATTCAGAGGTGAAATCAAGTTGTGAAAACATCTTTCCCGAGGAAAATGGCAACATCAAAAACGCCATTAGAAAAAGGTACTTAATCATTCGCAGCACATTTGGGTGCAGAAAATCCACAAATCAGGTAAATTCGAAGGGGTGATGCGGGCGGGGGCAGAATGCAATTGCATTTCGCACAGTGTTGTCCACTGCAGACATGGAACTCACGAGGCCGTTATGTGCAGAATTGAATTCGCAAAAGTTTCCGCCAATCTACTGCAATCCGCAATCAAAATGATTGAATGGAAAATTGTGAGTGCTGGAAAGAAACCAGCAAGCCAGCCTCGTGTACTCGAGGCGTGCAATTTCCGCTTTTCGGTCACGTTACTTAATACCCTTACTTAATGAACGGGTGACTTTTATGTAATATTAAGATCAAGATTCAGCTGTCTTAAGACGTCTCCAGTGTAATCTGAGATGCTGGCAAGCAGAAGCAGCAATGCACTAAAGTGTCAATAGTTTGTTTCCTCGTGGAGGGCTTTTCCTGCACACCCTTGCGGCACCCAGGTCATTCGAAAATCGGTCAGGAGTCAATCGAAGACTTCAGAAATTTTATTGCTTTTTGCGTCACGATTTGTAATTACGGCAAATGATGGCACAATTTTGATGTGCTAAAGCCCGGCTTTCTTAGCATTTACTTATTAGATAAATTTCGGATCGTAAATGAAAGTCAGGTAATTTCTGTTGTTTTTACAAAATACCAAAGGAATATTATCCTGTTCATTATGGCATTAAAAATATTCAAAAGTTCGTAACGAAATTTTTTTAATAAAATCAAAGATGAAGATGAACATCTTTTTCACGACAATCTTCATTAATATTTAAAATTTAATGGATTTTCACATTTAATAATTTCCATTCTAAAATTCTTTACGGCAACAATGGAAAAATATTTGCATTGTTTTCGATATGTTGACTTTTAAAATGGCCTTGTTTTGCATAAGCTAGAAAGCCACAATGTGTAGGGCCTTCCATAATCATGAATATATAGGAATACTACTTAAGAGTCATGCAACAATAAAAGTTGAATTTGTGTAAAACTTTTAGGCTTACCTGCACGCTACACAAAGAGTAGGTAACATAAAAAACAGACAACAGTGTATACAAAAGCCATTAATTAATCTAGTTTAAAAGCGATTTGCTTGAATTGAGTCACAATATTACCGGGTTAAGAAAATAACTGGTTTGTTTTTTTTGAACGGATTTCAGCAATGAAGGAAAACAGTTTTTTTTTTATATTTAAAAATTTGTGTGGTACAGGAAAAACGGCGATAAGGATTCATTCCATTTATTGCAAGATTCTGTATACCTATTACCTATACACAAGAATAAAAAAAATAACGAGCTTTTTAGTTCAGAGCCGTCAAACTTTCGTCCCGAACAATTGAAATTACACACTTTTATTAATTGTTAATCCTGATTGACAAGCGAAAGCGTCCAGCTGTCTGAACTGATTGAGCAATACTGGGATATTTAGCTATTACTATTTTATTTATAATTTATATCTTTAACGAATTCTTATTATCCTCCTCGAAAGAAGGGAGTGGAAAATTGCAATCATAGTTTCCCATTGACACTTTCTCACACTCAAAAATTATCGAACCTTCGCGAATAGAGAAATGCAATTGGAAAATACTGGTTTCAATCCTTCAAAAGTGTCAATAATTCAGAAAGAGAAATCGCGAGGAAAAATATTTACAGCCAAAACAACTCGATTTACAATATTTATTTGCTGTTTTCCTCCACCCCATCGCCCCCTCCGGACGTTCTAGGGCCGGCTTCGGTGGTTTTTCACTCTAGCCCGCAGCTGTGAATGCAAAAAGCGCACAGACCACAGTTGAGGAATCATTTGATTCAAGAAATCTCGTAAAAGTCGTGGACCTTGAAGATTGTGATCTGTCAAAATTCATAAAGGTACAAAAACGAGACAAGCAAGAAAACGGTTTATGCGGTTCTCAATTGTCTTACGACCAGCGTTTTTCTGTTACGTAAACGACGCATTTCTTGCCGATTAAGAAAATGGCGGCTTAAAGATCAATCGAAAGTGCTGCCCTTACCGCTAGGAGGCAAATAATTCTAGAAGTTCTTATATCACTTCTGTAGAAAGGATTAAAGTGAAAGTACCTTAAATAAAGTGTAGTTGTGCAATTTCTTTTAAAAATGCCAGATATTACAAAAATTTAAGTTAATTTCAAATTCCTCGAGCAAACTTAGCGCAAATTTAATAGAAAGTTAATTGGAAATGTTAAAAATGTAATTAATTTTTCCTGCTTTACTTCATGTTCATTGATCAAGTATTTTATTGAAATCTTACATTACGATTACATACGTACTTCTTTAACACTTTTTAAACACTTTTCCTCAAGGTCAGCCAATAAAAACCGTGGAACATATTAAAAAACGAACAATTAATTTCTTTCTTTTTTTAAGCGTAAGAGTGAGAAGTGTTAAGAACGGTTAAGTGTAAAAAAAACCAGTTTAATTCCGTTAACTACAGAAACAGAGTATTTTAGTAGCTCTAAATTCGCCTTTGATATTTCAAAAACTACTTAACTCCATCGAAAGTAAAAAAAATTATATTAAACTAGTTTTATTGCTCAAGTTTCAAAATATATGAGCAAGCATTTACATATGTAGGAAAAACACCTTCGCATAATAAAACCGTTTAAAGAAGAAGGATTTTAATTGATGAAACTGGCATGTTTACATTAACAAATTAGAATTTAAATCTTTAATACTTGTTTTTATTTTGCCAATGAATCCTGGAATTGCAAATTTATTTTCCACGCAAAATAACAAACAGAAACTTTTATAAGCATTAAGTATGCAAGAATAGCTTAAACATTTGAATTTATTTCAGTAGTTCTTTTGGAGTAAAGTGAAATAATTTGTATAAAAATAAAACAAATAATCGTTTCAATGAGCTTCCAGGTCACATAGGTCTTGAAGTTGGCATCAGTTCATTATATTGGAACAGAAAGTCTCCAATTGTTGAAATGTTTCCGCCTTTCTACGAATTAGCAAAATTGGCATCAGTTTTAAAATTTGTTAATTTTTTTCGTGTATGTAAAATAGAGCAATGATTAGAAATTCAAAATCAGTGAAGTGGAACATGTGGGCACTTGACATTTCCTACTGGAGACGGTCAATCCGTGCTGCCCAAGTGCCCACGTCCAGCAGTTGGCTCTATATTTTGCACTTGTTCGGCGAGTGCTCAAGAAGGCCAACTCCAACTCCAAGTATGATTGAAACAGCTTCTAATGCAAATGTAGAGGAGGACATGCGTTTTGGTGTTGGTGATCCACTTAAGGAATGATCCAAGCTGCCACAAGAATGCTCAACTGAAATCCGCAATATTGATCTGCAGATCGAGTCAGAGATAGTTATGAATGATCTCTAAGTATTTTGCATGCAAAGCTGATTGTGCACGATCGATTCCCATTTTTTATTTTTTTACTTTTTTGGACCATTCATATTGATTTATCTATCGAATCGAATTGATCGCCGATCGACTTACAGCGGAGAAATATCGAAACTGTACTGTGATTGCGTTCGATTTGAGGCGAGTTTTTAACTAGGACGATGGAAGAAATCATAGCCCATAGGTCCAGCTAACTAGTGCAAAGAAGGTCGAAAGTGATAAACAAAGTGGGCCTACTTCACTGACAGAGTCTCCTTTAATATTATACGGAGGCGATCTTGTTTCGGTCAGTTGCGGCCGCCACTGGAAACTTTCGAATGTGTGCCTCAAAATCGAATGTAGTCACTTCTATTCGGGATTCAAAATTGCATTTTTTCTGGTTGTCTAACAATGAAAATATCATTTTTGTATTGTAAAATTTTGGCAGTTAATTAATAGGCTGTGAACATTTCTATTGTTATCATTTTACCAACCCTGGAATCTGTACTTACATTGAGCGAACGAATTTTGCAAGTGTTCCAGTGAAGGCATTTCCAAAAACGGAAAATCAACGTTCAATCAATTGTGGACAGAGATTAATTATTAAACAATTGCGGGATCTGCCCTTCGTTTGGGAGTGAATGTGGCAGACTATTTTTTGTATATTTGAAATGTCCATTTGAATTCCATTGAGTGGAAAAATACATTTTCAAATACCTACACGAAGAAATTTACTGATTATTAGACCGAGACGGTTTTTTATTTACCTAAGTTGAATTATATTTTTTTAATATTTTTCCGTAGTAACTGCACTGCATTTCTAACGAAGTGTATCGAATTATTTAATCTCTCTATAAATTTTATCCCTTATAATTACTATTAATAAAAAATATGTATTTTCGTTTGCGTTATGCAAGGAGTTTGTGTAAGAAAAGAAAAGTCCACTCGCAAAAGTCGTTAATAAGTTTTTGATGTATTCATTCTAATTAATAATTATTAATTGGAAAATGCAAAAAAAAAACTTTTAAACAAAACTGTAAAAACAACAATAGTTAATGGAGTAGAAGGAGACAGACTAAAAAGTTCGATGGGGTTGTAATTAGTTGGTGTCAATGGTTTTTATTGCAATTATTACTATAATTGTTTTGCTGATTATAATTATTTTACTCTCGGATAAATATTTAAAAATTATTTTCTAGCGAACTTTCTAAGTGAAAGTTTAACTTTGCAGCGGATTTCTGTGACACAGAATTGAATCACGAACTCAGTAAATTGACATTTAGGCGGTTCACTGAAAAACCGCCGCACCTTAACAATATTTTAAAAATAAATACTGAAAATGCAATTGTTATTGCCTAAATTCAATCAGATGGGAAGAATCTCTATTTGGAAATGTAAAATACATTTTTGAAGTTTTATCAATTCGTTCAGTCAGAGACCGAATGAGGTAAACTGTTGATTTATTTCTAAAATTATCATAAATATTAGCATCTGCAAAAATATTTGCAATTTATGTGAATTGCAACAATAGGACTCCCCAGCCTATTACTTATGCACTTTTGAGAAGAATTCCCTTCAGAGATCTACAGAATTTTAACATTTGAATTTGAATCTCATTAACTCATTACTAAAATGAAATATTAAATATTAAATATAAATATATAAGCAATCTTTTTCAACTGAGGACATTAATTTATACTAAACATTCAGATATTATCTTTGCAAAATGCTTTTATCAACAAGCAACCGAAAAGACAACTTTGACTTCGGAATTTTTTCTTGTTTTGTTTTTTATTGGGACATTTTTTTATAATTAATTCTTTTCTCAAGTGAGGAATCCGCATCTTCGGGTTCCGGCTATCATCTTTAAATACTCTTGAGGTTTTTTTACCGTACTATTCTTAGTATTTATATTTCAATCTTGAGATGGATATCCTGCTGAGACAAGCGCACCTGTTGCGAACTGATGATTATAAATGAAGCTATAAAAACCATAAGAACATTTTTTGGGGTGTGGTTGTAACTGCATGCAAGCATTTATAAATGCAATTATGGACTTGATAAGCCTTGCTTTTATCATTAACACACGATGTCGAATGAGTTAAGGAAGATACTAATTGAAAGAAACGCGAAATTGCTTCGGAAATGAGGATTAAAAGCAATAAATGTCGCAGGGAAAAGTAAATGAGTAAATTTGTTAAGGGTTTTAAAGGAAAAATTTATTAGCAGTAAAATATTTGTTTAATGAAGGTAAAATTGATTTAAACAATTAAGACAACTTTAATTATAAAACATAAGCATTGGTTGTGATTTTTTGCCTTTAAGCCAACCAGAAATAGATTTAGGGAGGGGTTTGTCCCGGGCAACATAGGATCAATGTATATTTACTATTCTCTCTACGAAAAGAGGGCGGGAAAAACCATTTTGCTCCCGACCCCGAAAAAACAAAAACCGTCCCTGAAGTCATAAATTTTTAATTTGTTTGTTGCAAGAAAAGTTTTTGACATGAATGAAGGATGTTAATATTCAAAAACCGACAGCCGTATAAAATATTATTGTAATAAAATGTCTTCCTTGACCGACTGCAATTACTTTTGTAGGGAGGTGTTTAATTTTTCTGCATTTCCCAGATAATTTTGTGTAATCTGCGGCATGTGCAATGTCGAAATTGCTCCCGGCCGGCATTGCCAACGCCTTTGCACTTTTATTGCAACATAACCCCCAATCTTTTTCCATAAAAAAATCACCCCTCTCCCCACCCACCAGGGACTTTACGAATGCAAATAAAATTAAAACAAAATAAAAAACTGGTCACAGTTCAAAAATATTTTTACCGTAAGACGAACATTTCATTATGCTTAATAAAACAACAATTGTTAAATGACGATACACAACAGGAACATTAAGAACTATACTGAAAAGTTTAACAAAAGATTGGGTTGGTGATCTTTTCTAGGCGCCAGGGGCGAGTAACTGGTTTTCGGGCGGAAGGTGGAGAAAGAAGATCACAGTTGATTAATATTCACAAAAAAAAATAAACTTTACACTATAGGAAGAATGATCAAATCGTAATAATAATAATAAAAATTCGATTTCGGCTTTGAACTTCACACGTTTTGTTTAAACAGTTTGTTTTTATTGTGTTTAATTTTATGAATGTCATGGACATTTGGAAAAAATCTTTTTATAAATAGAAATATTGATTTTAAAAAAAGCTTGCCTATTAACAATAACATTTTGATCACATTAACAGAATAAGTCCCGTTATTTGCATAATTTAATGGTGTTTTTAATCTTGTTAAAGGGCAGTTTTTTTTTCTAAAAACAACAATAACAAAATTACTTGTCCAATTCTACAAAATTTTCCTAATAATGCGGTCATTGAAACAAAAACAACCAAGGCTCTTTCCGTTATAAATTTTAATGAACTGAACCATTTGTAAAAAGAAAAACCGAAAAAAAAAATTGTCAAAAACTTGTTAGTAAGACTTTGAAAATGTTTATAAAAAAATGTAGGAACCCCAGTCCACAATTAACATTGTAATTGGTTACAGGAAGTGATTTTCTTCTTTTCGTTGTATAATTCATGTTATTGTTATTTATTTAATTTAAACTTTCAAATTATAATTAAAGCGGTTTTTTTGTTAAATTTAATTGCAATCGTTTTGAGTTCATGTTCAATTTTGTTTTTATAAATTTCAATCGCAAACAAGCTTTGGAGAAAAATGTTTCTATGCAGCCAACATTGTTAACAATTAGTGTTTTATTGTAATTGCAAATACCCAGTCCTGAAACTGTATCAAGGTATTGTGCATTGCAATGCATTAAACATTAAGAGATTGACATGACAGTGCACTTTCTTCATCGTAAAAACATCCAAAATGGACATAAATTGTAGTTAAAATTTTTAACTTTCAGTTTAACTAGAAAATTAATGGAAAACTGGGAGAACGACCGCAGTAAATCCAAAACATCAATTCCACTCAACATGGAAAGGAAAAGCGAAATGAAATTCGCGAGCAAAAGTAGAATTCGCGGTGTTTCAGCAAAGTATGTCGTTAGATACGAGAGTTAGTCCCAAACTCCCTGCGGCAATAAAAAACCGAAAAAAAGAGTTAAAAAACATAAATAAATGGCCGCGAGAATTTCGCTTTCGACCGAATGCCACACAACCATAATCGGCCGTTTCCAGTTCGGTTGCTAATGAACAGACTAAAGTTGCTCAACTCATTATAAATATCCGAAAACTTTTCGAATCGG
Organism: Leptogaster cylindrica; assembly: GCA_963082835.1. Taxonomy (NCBI): domain Eukaryota; kingdom Metazoa; phylum Arthropoda; class Insecta; order Diptera; family Asilidae; genus Leptogaster; species Leptogaster cylindrica. The sequence continues at coordinate 5,133,400 of OY720109.1, forward strand.
TTATTGATAATGTTAATTAAAATTTAAAAGTAAGAGTTAACATTTTAAAACACTGGATGGTAAAAAAAACTCACCATTTTCAGTTTGTACTGTTGAAGGCTTTCAAAAAATTAATTCCAGACAAATATATCTTACACAATTTTATTTTCCACACTTTTATTTTTATATTTTTTATAATTTGATATATTTTTTTCCAAAATTTCTAGTAAATTTCACTATCACTCGCGCGTATGAATTCGTTTGAACTCCGTTCGAATTCGGTTGAGTTTTCGACACCTTTAAAATAGGTCCTTTCAGATACTGTTATGTCGGCTTTTAGTACGTTTGAACTGGAACACACTTCTTGCACAATATTTACCCAAAAAATACACCCTTTTCGTTTATCCTTTTCCAGTGGGAACGTTACCAAATTCAATTCGGATCGTTGGTTTTTTTTAAATTATTTTGAATTGAAAAAAAAAATGACTTTATTGAAAAACTGCTTTAAGTAATTTGATCCAGCAAAGACGGCGTTGTCACTCGATGGACTAGTAACTGATACTGATTGGATTTAAAACGATACAGAAAGCAAAAACGTAACAAATTCAACACACGAACACTATCTCCCTACCATCTAAGACGCAGATTAAGAAAGAGGCTCAGAGCCTAAGACCAGCCAAGACACGGAGTCCGTCTTTCGATTTCGCTCAGGTCTGAGGAATAATGGCTGAGCGATATCTTTCGTCTTGAGTAGCTGCTGCCAGCTGACACTACAGAAGTCAGACCGTGTTAAGGTCTGTTGGCTGAGCCCAAGAAACTCCAGCCGTGCTCCAAGAAGCACCAAGAAGCGGCGGTGGCGGTTGTAGAAGTAACTGAAAAACGATAGTTACGTCGCCGTCCCCGGCCGAAGGTGAAACACCATCGCGCTGCAGCCGGGGGAGGGGACAATGTTTTCTGGTTTCATGTTTATTTTTTTCAGTATAGTGTTTCCCACTAGTACTAGCTGCAGCTATTTAGCGCTAAATTTTGGCTTTTTTCCATGCCTAAAGGAATCGCCAAACGATATCGCCGCCACTGGACAGGAAACCTGCTGAAGGAGATTTCTGCTGTCCGAATGGGATTTTCTAGCCAAACATTTTATAAACAAAGACAATAAAAAATAAAAGGAACCTCTAAAATGTTCTCCAAATTTTACAATTTCTATGGAAAATTTTGAACTTTCGTTTTCGTTCCGTTTACGTTTTGAAGCGGACACGTTAAAAAAATCGTGGTTCAAAAATAAGTTGAAAAATTGCGATTGGAAATTGTTATTCGTGAGCAACAACAAAATAAAAGGATCCATTGAAAGAAAGAATACCAAAAATGCATCACTAAATTGTTATTTAAGAATCGTGCACTTTCTAACTGTAATGAAACATTGCAATTGTTTTAAAATTGACTTGACATTTCGAACAGTGCAATTCCTTGTTCACTTATCCTACATGTTATTTGCAGCATCCACATTATGTTCCATTATCTTGCAAATTTTAATATCTTCCTCCTTTGTTTGCAACTCAGGTTTTCTGAATATTTTACACTAATGAACTACAATTACAGTGAAAGGAATTAATCAGAAAAAAAATATCTTACAAAACTTTAAAAGTGTCGACACGTGAATGAGGACTTCTATTCAGCCATTTTGGTGTGGGATTGCGTTTGTTAACAAAACATCGGAAAATGGAGGCATATTTCATAATTCCATCGCTGAATGCCTGACTGTGCATCTACTTTCAGCACACTTTGGAAAAGTTTTATGTGAATTCATTTAATTTACATAATAAATACCGAAAACCTGAAATTATTTTTGTTTCTTCTAAATTGTCTTTTGTAAATTAAGTCCTGACATTTTCGAAAATTCTTTTCAACTCGACTGAAGACAAATTCACGATGACATCGAATTTCTGCAAATTCAAGAAAACATTGTACAAAATGTCATTAGTTTCGCAAATTGTCTCTTGTCACGGTGTTCTTCCTACCTGGAGGAATGTCTTCAATCTGGATGATTGCCGTGGAAATAATTTGCAACAAATGCATCTGGTTTTGCCGAGTGAACCGATTCCCGCCTCACAATGGGTGATTCCAATTCGCGGCACTAAACGAAACCATAAAGAGCGACTTTCTTCTGTGATTATCGTCGGTTGCTACTATTATGTAAAATAGATGCTGCAACGTCACTAAAGTGCCCCAGATGACATCATTACAAGGTACTTTATGTCTTCGTCGGTACTGCAAGTGATCGCAATGGGATGAAGACGTCGATAGGCTTCCTCATGACGAGAAGGAAGAGGTCGCACTTAAGCGAACACAAGCCCACTTACCTTGGACAAGGAACGCAAGAAAGTGCACTCGAACCCGCCGCCACTCCACCGCTGCCCCCGGCTGCAGCTCGTGCTCCAAGGCTTCCACAACGGTAGACATTTGCATAAAAATAGTGTTCACCAATGTTAGATAGAATCAATTAGATTGGAATTGGCTTGCATAACACGAGAATCATCTGCGATAAACTAGACGGCATTTGTTCAAATATGCACAAGTGTCATACGCGAAGGGATCCTTTGTGCGAAATGCCAAGATTGCAACAGCGGAAAACTTCCATCTAAATACTCAGGTATTTATTGTAATTCTTTTATTACGTAAATTAAGCCAGATGTGGCTGCAACAGTGGGTTACAGTTTAATCTAGTCGACAAGGCGTAAAGAGGCATCGAACTCTCACCTTGAATGTAATTACATTGTTCATCAAGGAATGCACAATTGTACATGAAGAAGAATTTTCACAGTTAAATCGAAAATAATTTTCTAATAATAGAAATTAAAAAAAGTTTCTTATTACAAAATATTTTTGTGCAGAATTCAAGAGAAAAATTACTTCGTCAGGATGACTGGGTGTGAACTCAAAAGCATTCCGAAGTGATATTTTTTCAAGTATTCCTTCTTACATATAGCAAAAAACAGCACTGTTAATGAATGATGCAATTTAATATACACGATTGCTGAATCAATTGTTAATGCTACAGTTAATAAATTGCCACGCCCAGCAGTCTTACAAGTTTCACCAAGAAACTGATATTTTCAAACGTAGATTTAATTCCGTAAGAAACAATTCATGCGAAATAAAAAAAAACCATCTCAATGTAACGGAATTCATCGGATCAAATGAATTTTGAGATGAAGTTGAACAAATTTCACTGACGTGCGTCAATCAGATGAACCCCGTAACTGAAACAAAAGACTTAAGCGACGAACTTGTTTTTGAAATAAGCAAAAATTGAATTTCTCTTCATCAAAGATAGTTTTTAACAATTTTTTTTTAAATTCAACATTATTCATACTATTTTCTTTTCCTGTTTGTAAAGAACATGGATTCCTGGAAATCAACACTTGCTTTGTCCTTGTCCTTGTTTTTCAAAGTTGAGCCCATGTATTTGATGCATTTGATGCACGATCTAATATTTTTGTTCAATTTTCTATTTTAGCTGTTGGCCCTGAATGCGATTTTTAGAGCATAAAATCATTGCTCCTCATAATTTAGAAGATTATAACCGAAAAAATTCCCATTCCAATAAAACCGCTCAAGAATCGTAATCATTCAATTTATATTTCGCGTTTCTCAAGTTAATTCAATAGCAAAATCTCAACTTTTGCAACCGGAAGTTGGAACTAATTAACACAGATTTACAACAAAAATCTCCATTAACGGAAAAAATCGCATAAACATTTTGTACTTTATACGGGAACAATCAATTAAGAATGTCGAAAGTTTTCCAATGACTGCCGCGTGGGAATTGAATCTTTGTCCGCAGCACTGGAGTCCATGAATTTTAAAATGAATGCGATTTGCCCTTAAGAAAACCGAACTTAAACAAAGAATGATTGCTAAAGTAAAAAACCTGTAATTAAAAACGTTTGAGGATTGGTTTAAATATCGTTATAATTTAAAAAGGGCTCTGAAAATGTTCATCGTTAAAAAGGGTTCTGCCCTCTGTGGTTTCACTCATTTATAACGCGCTCGCTGCGGGCAAAAGACCAATTAACTAATAACTCAAAAATTAATCAATCACTGAGTGGGACATTTATCACATCTGGCAGTGTTGTCTGCATCCTTCTCCTGGGGGGCAGCATTAAGTTGCAGTGTTGCATCGAAACCTGAACCAGTACTTTGCAGATTGAAAACTTCGAGGTGCGTTGCAGAATTTCGTTTTGTGTGTGTGTGTGTGTGTGTTTTTTTTGTAGATCGACGGAGAGTAAAACGAATTCAGCGAGAAACGCAGCCCAACAGAATTAATTGCTTTTTCACAGCGCACTGAAAATCGAGTGGTAATTGTTCGAAATCCTCGAGTGCAAGATCGTGTGCCGCACTGACTAATTTCGATTCCGCAAATATGTTAATGAGTTTTAAGTGCGTCATAAGCCGCGTCTTACCATTAGACCGACAGTTCTGGAGCAAACCAGTAACCAGCTCACCTGGTAAATGGATTTTGTGAAAGTCAAACGAATTGTTGCCTTCGGAGTGTGCCACCAGACAAGACACAAGACACTCCGTTATTAGTGATTTAGAGCGCCGTTCAGCACGAAATCTGCAGCCGCTGTTGACTACTGCTCACCTCGCCCAGAAATTGCTGGCTCCTGCTATGGAATGGTTGGGGAGTTGGGGGAAGGATTATTGCAAAATGAGGCGGTTAATGGATTAGCAATCAAGAAGCCCTGCCGATAAGATCTTAAGACGGTGTGAAGGAATTTGTAAGGCACTCCGGAAAACGAAAACGTCAATTGAACAACCCTAGCAAATTTGCAGTGATAACATGGCGGAAGTTTGAGCAATGAGGGGAAATCAATAAAAACCATCGCCGAATATTTGGGCACAGGAAACCGCATTCAGAAAAGAAATCCTCACATAAGAACTGTTGCCTTATCGGCCTACTTCATCAGTTAAATTTCACCAGCTTTCGCCCCGCACAACAATCTAACAATCTCTCAATTACTTCTAATAATGCTGCATTCAAAAACGCCAAAGAAAAACACTTTTTAATCACGTCAAGGTCCCAAATTAAATGTAACGGAACAGAAAAACAAACCACTAGACTCTTTTTATAAACAATTTATTTTCACTTACATTTCGCTCAATAAAATTCGTTCATCTTATTGATGGAATTTTACAACTTTCCGGGTTCTACATGCAGACTTTCCTTTTGTATAATGTGTTTTCTTAAAATAGTTTTTCTCACAAAAATTAAGAAATCTCCAATAAATATAATACAATGAATAATTGTTGATTTCAAAAATTGAACGTTCTTAGATTAAAGGTATAATGTGTTGTTTTTTTTATTTATTTATTTTTTTTATTATTTTTTTTGGGACTTATAAGTGATAGTAATATTGAGCCACTATATAACTGATTTCTTTTTCTACAATCTTAGTTACCCCTAGAACTTCACTTTATCGTCGTTAAATGTGAAACATTTTGTAAACATCTAGATGGAGACACAAAATAGAATGGATGAGTTTATTAAAAAAATTTGTACAAATTCCATTATATATGTATATTTATAGATAAGGTAATTGCAAAATGTTTTCTTTCGAAAATTTCATTTTGCATTCGTAAAAATTAATGAAACCTATAAAAACTTTCATTGTTTGTCATTTGCAAGAATTATAAAAATTATTTTATGATATTACTTGCATTAAATGTGGAAGATTTATTTGCAAATTGCGTACAATTCACATTATTACTATATACTGTAAAGTTTGAAACCTCTAAAGGCTTAAATAATTCTTTTTCGTGAGTTCATGAAAATGAAGTAAATTTCGTGCACAAATAAATAAAACTAAAACAAATTACAAAATTAAAGTTTATTTATAATCTTGAATTTAAGTTAATGGCGCAATGAATGGTTCGGAAGACTTTTGGTGGCCACTGTAAATGAATGGTTCATTCAAAATTTTATTGTGTAAATAACCTTTAAAAAATGCAAATTAAAAGTGCTTTTGCAGAAAATTTCATTTTCGATATGATATTGTTAATGCACAATGCACACCCTTTTTAAATCAACATATCTCTGCAAATATTTTATTGAATATTAACGATGAGTTGCTAAAAAGTGTTGAAGATTTTAAATTAATCTTAAATCCTTATAAATTTTAGCCTTCTAGATATTCTTAACAGCATTCCCATTGTTGTTGCATCGTGCCTCGGAAGAATGACTCATGACTGCAATACTGCAGACTACTTTGCTAATTAGAAGATATCCTATTCCCTAGCTACAGTTTTCTGGAAAATCCAATATGGCGTCTATTTCAATACGGATTAACGGGGAAATCCTCGGCTAAATCTCTCTCGAAGACGATGTTGAAAGTCCCATTTCAATTAATATTTGCATTTTTTTTCCCTGTAAGGAGTTTTTCTTTTGAAATGCGTTAACTGAAGATTTAATCATTTTACGACATATTCTCCATGGAAATTAATATTTCCGCCATACAACAGGAAGGAAGTAATAAATAATAAATAAACATAATATTTTCAAACGAAATGTTCCGAACAACTTGATGTGTAGGTTGAGAAATTTTCTACATTTCCCTTTTTAACTTTCACTGATTTTTCAAACAAGTTCCTTCGTTTGCAAATTACGTGCCTTGGCATTTGAAGCCCGCGAAGCCATCAGTTCTGGCCTCAGAAAATGCCAGTGATAATGAGCTGTGTGTGCGTCTGTGAGTTATGTTATCTCGTTTTCTCAAAATCATTTTGTTTACTCAGATGAAAGCAAACTTCAGCAAAGTCGCAATTTTAGAGTGCTCAGTTACTTAAGTTCGCAAGTAAAATTGAATAAGACATTAACATTGCAATTTAGAAAACTGTTATTTGCAGAAGATGATTTTTACTTGTGGTAATTAGTAACATTGGTAACATTTTTCGTCCTTTACAATATGTTTGCAAGATCTTGACCAACAAATCATTAACCAACTAATTGTGCGAATATGATTTTAAATTTTTTCACCGGTGAAATGCAGAAGACACCAGCCAGGAGAGATGCGAGATGAGATAGGAGAATCAAGAGTAATAAGGAAACGAAGCAGGAAAATTCCAAAATTTGAATTTAATCCTAAAAAATTTTCCTTGCCTTTGTCACTAATTCAATTGTACTATGATTGTTTATTTAAAATAAATTAAAAAACAAATTGCATATTTTAATCAAAAACCTTTTTTCCTAAAAATATAGAAAAATAATAATCAAAATACTAATCAGTTTAATTTAAAACAAAATTTGTTTTAATGATAATTTAATTATCTTTGTATTTTATTCCGAAATAATTTTTGTTCATTTCGAAACTTTACTTCAGAGCCCATAATTACAACCTTAATTAATTGACAAATTTAAACATTACATTGATTTTCTTCTCGACATTTGAAATGGAGTCTTTTCATTTTTTCAAACTATTTCCAGAAAACAATATTAAAATGCAGGAACCAAAATAAAAGGAAGATAAAAACCGTGCCTAAAACATAAATAAAACATAATTGATCAGTTTCACATTTTCATTGCAAGTAATATCAATAATATAATTTGTTATAAAACTTATTCCATAAAATATATATACACAAAAGAGCATAGAAATTTCTAGGTACTAACCAGGAAATGCAAAGAGAACTATTTTAATATATAAATCTTGAACTAAATTAATCTACAATTGATTTAAACAGCGCTAAAATACTAAAATACAATATAATTTAATAGTCTTACGCTTAAACTTTAAAATGGAAATCACATTTATTCATTACATGTATAAAAAATTACACTTTATTTAATTGCCTTATCGGATTACAATTTTTTTCTTTTTATTTTAAAATGCAATCAGTTTAATTTTGAGTAAATGGTAATAATAATTTGTTGTTTTTATTAATGTTTACTACATTTTTCTCTCTCAAACTGCAAACAGAATCGAAGAGCAATTCTCGTTTGCAAATCAGCCTTATCTTCTTAAATAATTTTTAATACGAAAACAAAATATGGTAGGAAAAGTGTATAGTAGCTTTAAAAAAAAGAACATCGGGAATTCTTAAACGATTGTGCTGATGATGACATTTTTTTCTTTAGTCCCATGGAAGTGATTTGGTATTAAGGAAACATATTAGTTTTACTTCACGTCCAATTTTCAGGCAAATTCACAAAGTTTTTTTATTTTTATTTTGTTGAACTCAACGTTTTTATGGATTTTATATTTATTCATTTGAATTAAACAATATAGTTTTGGTGTGTCTTTGTTTACAAATGTGTAGGTTTGTTTTGGAATCGTTAAAGAAATGATAATTAAAACTGCAAAGAAAATGGTGTTGTTGTCCTTCTTTATTTGAGGCAACAATCAATTAACACTTTACAAGTTTTAAGATCTGAACAAAACAAAAATCCAAAACGTGGTTCAACAAAATTCGCCGAGAATTGGATAAATTCTACTTACAATCACAACTTGATATTTTCCTTAAACATGAATTCTAACGTCAATACAAATCTGAAATCTAAGTACCTAAAAACTATGGAGCACTATCATTGAGAACATCATTAACGCATTATTCATATAAATATATTAAGAAATTGTTATAATTAAATATGGCAGTAAATTTCTGTGTTTCTTTCTCTTTATTATTTTTGTTGTGTGTCAGCGGAATTTTACAGTTCACAATGTCGAATCTCATTTTGTCTTCTTGCATTGAACAATATTATCTATTTATTCTGTTCACTTCTTTAAACCCCAAATTCATCAAACATTCACAATTACAATTAATTATAATTACATATTTCAAAGTTGATTAAAGAACAGAGATAGTAAAGGATACTTTAGACTTTTCTTTTTTGTTAAATACATACACAATTATTTTCGTAGTTAATTCCCTCAAATCCATTCCAGAGTACCATTCATCATTACGCAGAAGCGGATGCCAGAAACTCACTCCCCAGACAATTTTTATATACTTCCTTATTACTTACACTTTCCTTAAAACTAACAGCTGATAAAGCTTTCTTTTTAAAAATGTTTCATGAATCCTAAAATACACTTCATTTCTGAAAATCTCTTTGGAAACGTTTTTAAACATTGCTAAAGTTTGTCATTCAAATAATTTCCTACTAGTAAATATCACTTGGAAATGTGGAACAAAAATATAATAACCAAGTAACAAAACTAAATATTAATTATATTCGTTTTTTTTTTTTAATGGATCAATTCGGCTGAGCACATCTACAAATTAAATTTAAACTTAAATACTCCATCATTAAAATAGCCTTTCGATCTCTATGCTTCGCTTAACCAATTACTTTACACAGAATGTGTGCTCTACTCCTGTTCCGAGGGCGCTCCTGGATAGTAGTATGGCGGTGGGCGTTCGTACTCTGATGCTGGTGGAGCCATCGGAGGATTTTGATATCTCGGAGGACCTCCATCCCAGTGTCTATAAATATATAAAAACAATATGATGAGACACATTTGCATTGTTTATTTTCTTTTCTAACATATTATGTGAAAGCAAGACAATTTATTGCACCAAAACATGAAAATGCACTGTCCTGAAAATTTCTATTTTACATTTTTATCCAAAACAATTTTTTGTTGATATTAAAATTAGAGCATAAGATTTTAATTTTACAGTGTGAAATTGAACTGCTTATTCTCAAGGATTGTAGAGTTACATTTTAAAAATTCGAATTGGATGTTTAATTATACACATACAGATTTATAATAATAGAGCTAATGAAATAATGCCATTGAATTTTTTTCATTTACATATTGTATTAGTTATCAACAAATTATATTCTTGATGACATGAAATATAAAATTTTCAAAATTATCTTATGCTCATTTTATATTCACAAAATTATCGAAACCAATTTATATAATGTTTATTTGGGAATTTCTCATTTCATGTTTAGTTCATTGAATGCAACAACAAACAAGAAAACCGTAAGCATGAACAAGACGCAGAAAAGGACTCTAGTGAAATTAGTTTTGTAAACGGCTTATTTCGACACGTGATATGAATGTCACAAAATCGAAATATTCAAACTTTTTACATTTCAAAAACTGGTGAACTGCGAAGGGAATGTGGGAATTTCGGGGACATAGGGTTGTTTGTCATTCTAAAAATATGTACAACATGAATTCTACTGAATTTCAGGATTTCGAACAAGTCAAAAAAATCTTTAATATTTGGAATGGAACCATTTAACTTTAAACAAATAAAAAAGGTTCCATTAGTCATAATTCTTTACTATAACATTTTAGTGATTTTATTCCAATGAAAAGGTTCAATTATTTCGGATTCTTTAATTTAGTTTTTAATGTTTTTGTGGTAAAAGTGTGTATTGTGTTTCGTATTTCAAATACACCTATCCCTCCAATTACACGGTAAATACGTTCCACATAAAATCGTGCAAATCGCAACCGTGTAAAACGAGACAAGGCTGACATAATATTAAGAAATTGGAGATTGGAATTCACTTTGTAAACCGTGTAAATCAATTCGTAGATTTGTTTACAATACCCTGTAAAATTACACAGACTGTATGAAATAAAGAGAACCGTAAATTTGTAATCAATTTGAAAATCGAGCTAAAGCAAAATCGTGTAATTCGAGGGGCATATATACCTTCAAATATTATCAACAATTTCGAGGAGTTTTTATGTTAATTGTGAAAACTCAAAAATCAAATATTGCAATTTCTCAATTCAAACGAAAAAAGTTTAATTAAATGAATAATTTTATTTTGTATTAAAATGTAATTAAATAAATTTATTATTTCAATAACGTGAATGAAACATAAAAATTAAATAAACAATAAAAAAGAATTAATAAATGAAAGAATTTCAAATTTTGATTCAGATATTCAATTTTGATTTTCTAATCCTAGAAAACATTTAACATTATTCATCAATCTCTGTAATATTTTTAAGAGGTGATGTTAACGCTAATATCAACAAATAAACATACCGAATTTTATCCCAATATTTTCAACTGCCAATATAAAAAAAACAAAACGGAATAAAAAAATTGCTCTTGATTGATAAAATGTTGAACAAGTGGATATAAAAACTGAACAATGAAATGTTACTATATAAATAGTTATTAAGATTAAGAACAATACAATGGATTTTATTTGCTCATGCAGCAAGTGTTAACGATAGTTATTTTTGATCAGTAACAGCAATGAATTTTAATAATGTCTTTTGTTATTATTCAAACGGATCACTGCAATTAAAAACTTCATTAGATCGAAATCGTTCACACTAACAAGAGATCTAAAAACTCACCGCTACGGATCAACAAAAGAATAATTAGCTAGAAGGAATAATTAAGTCCGGAGTTTTAAAAAAAAAGAGCAACATATTTGTTTATGAATTGAGTGCTTTACAACATATCAATACAAAAATTAGGTACAGTTACTTTTAGCTACAAATATTGAAAAACATTAATAAACATTGAACGTAATCAATGGATGAATAAAGATAGGGTTATGATTTAAACACTAAGTGAATGTTAAAGAAAATTTTTTGAATAAACAAACCAGAGAGAACAAAAAAAGCTAATTAAAATTAAAGCACCTTTTAATGAACAAGTACCTAAAAGAAACCATCTCCTGAGAGTGCTTTTGGCCTTGTATCAGCCCCGAAATCACTAACATGTGATGAAAATTTGCGTAAACGATTAGTAGTAGTAGCAGAAGTGTTGTAGTTATTATTAATTTCACGTTTAAAAATTCTGTTTTATATAAAATTAAAAAAAAAAAAGAGAGAAAGAAGAAAACAATTTGAAAAAAATTGTAACGAACAAACAACAATCATCGCAGCAAAGAACTACTATAAATTTAACAAATTTATTTACTCTGACACAAAAGAATTCGATTTAAAATGTAGAACAATTTAACTAAGAAAACAACATTCGTAAGTTCTTTTGTTTAAATAAGTAATTAGGCTTACCTCGGTGCCATGTCACTGTACCGTGTATCACGGCCAGCTGTTGCTCCATGGGATGATCCTGAGTCTTCGTAGTAGTCACCACGTCTGTCACGTGAGCCGCGTCTACGATCTTTTGCCTTTCGTCTCTTATTTTTTGGTCCACTAGAAAAAAAAGTAAGGGCCAGAATTGGCATGCATTATGTGAGAATAAAAGCGACAATAAACCAAAAACCCAAAATTTTCAATTCAACAAAAATCGGTAAAAATAAAAACCAAAAATCTCCAAAAAAAAAAAAAAAAAAAAAAAAAAAAATAGCGTTCTTAGCAGTGTGGGATGTTTTTACGAACAAAAAATTGTTTTAAAGCATGCTTGTATTTGTTTCAGCTGTAAGAGTGATTTCAACATTGGTAACATATTAATAAATGTCCATTTAGATGTGCACAATTATTTACAAATGAAAATAACAGCCGCGAATTTTCTTTTGTGATTAGTAACGGAAATATTTACAAAGCGCCGAATTGATTTAAGACATTTATGTATAGTATAAATATTCCAAAAAAACATCACATCTATATGGCAAAATTTTGTTTTCTGTGATCAGAAAATAATACCAAAATCATCAAAATCATCAAAAAATTGTTTGTTTTTTTTTAGTAAAGAAAAAACTGTGGAAATTTGAAATGAACTTCTGGTCACAGATGTTGTGTTTTAATTAATAAACAATTGCACTTACTTCGCAAGTGGTATGTTGTCTCTTTCACTGTATGCGTCATACAGATACTCCCTGGAAATTTTTAAAAATGCAATGAAATTCTAAACGAGTACGAATTACAAAAGCAACATTTACAGTAACAATAACGGCGCATTACTAGCACTCATGCAAAAAGTTAAAAACAGTTATTTTTAAACTTTTTGTCGAATTTTATTAAATTATTGCCAAAATGAGCAAATAATTCGATTTTTTTGATTAAATAAAGCGAAATTTACAGTGAAGATACTTTAACTTTGTTTAAAAAATATGAAAGAAAAAATACAATGGTAACAAAGAAAGAGTAAATAATAAACATATAGCGGAGTTATGTATATACAATATACATATGAACATTATTGTGTGCTTGTAATTGTGTAATTTTGTGAAGAGCCGAATATGATTTGATTTGGTTTTTAATCGTAGGTACCGAATATTTTTAATGTGAACCACATAAATATTTAAAAGCAGTACACAAAACACAATATATATTTCGACTTTTGGCAATGACATAATTGCAACATTAATTGGAAACGTGGCACGGTTTTAAACAGAATCGCTGGCGGAACTCCATTTTACATATTCCCAAAAGCTTTGCTTACAGATTTCGTGTTTGAAGCAGCGATCGTTCTCAAAATTGAATACACATTTATAACATTTCATAATATGTAAATGAATTTATTTTTACAAATATGAAATAATTTTAAGAATCACAGCATTAAAATATTAGACCTCAGTTGATATTACAATGTTTTTAGTTCATCCACCGTAACTGTGTTAATCCTTGAAAATTTTAAAATATTAATTATGATAGTAATTTTGAATTCACTTGTTCTTTAATAATTTTTTTTCTTTTGCGATAATGTTGCAGTTACAAAAAAAAAATAGTTTGGTGAAGTAAACTGAATTTTTGTAAATAAATAAAATTCAACAAAAAGCTCTTTGAAATTTTGGACCAATTCATTAAATTTATCTAACTAAATATATCTAACATTTATCATTCAAAACTATTTTGAATTAAATTAAAAATTTTGTTCAGAAAATATTGGTTTAGAATGAAATACTTACGATTCAACAAGAGGTCCAGGATAAGGATCAGATTTTTGGTACAAACTAGAAAGCTTTACGCTTATTATTAAAGTTGGCAAAAATAGAAGGACACACCATCCAACACCTGCCCAAAATCCATTCTGGTGGAAAGAAATATATTTTGTTTGTTTTTTAAAGTTTTGCGACTTAGTTATGTTTATTATAGATTTAAACACAAATAATCTCTTATTAATTGTGTTGTATTTAACTGTTTGTTGTACTTACAAATGGATCCACGAACTTATTGCAACCAGCTACTATAATGGAAGTGTACACGTTCGCCAAAGGTGTACATTTGCCAACCTCCACATGAACCGATGTAACAACAAAGTTCAGATAGTGTTGAATTTGATCGGTGAAATGCTGAATTAGTAGACTAGCGGACTCTTCAACAAATTCCTTGCGTCTGTCAGCAATAAAATCTTGAGCTTGATTGATTTCTTCCAGTAACAGTAACATGGAATCCTTAAAAGGTTTTCCTTCATATCGCAGACTCTTGCCAAGTTGATCGGCTAAGCTCAGCAGTTCTCTTGTTTGCTTCGTCATTGGTAACACCAATTTGTTTTGGTATGTCTCTAGGTGAAGAGCTTGAATCTCGAGGGCGTTGCGAACCTCCTTCATATCTTCGGACTTAATTTTGCTGGCAGTTTCTTCTAATTTTGTAACAATTTCGTTTAGTGATCTGCTTGTGATGTTTTCGTTAAGCTGGAAATTAATACAAATATGAAAAAAGTTATTAAATCCGCTAAAAATCATTTTCCAAAATCCTCCACGAGTCTATTATAATTTGTTACTTACATTGTCTGTGAATGAATCTGCATTGAAATTGTTAAGTTCTGAATCGGCCAACTTTAATATTTGATCCTCGGCTTCTTTGTTAATTATCACAATATTTGAACCGGAAACAATTCCTTCAACTAAATCCTTAAGAGCTTCATCAATTTTGTACTCTTCTTGATATTCCAAAACTTCTTTGATATCAATATAATTTTGTAAACGCAAAACTTCATAAATTGATTGATTTTTTTGGCACGCAAGGATAACATGAGATATTCTAAATGGTGGCATGCTACCTGAGAGTTCTTTTGGTTTTGGTGCTTTAGTGAACGCTTTTTTGTTCCCTTGATATAACACTTGATTGAGATCTATGTAATTATCTACATAATTAAATATCTGATCACTTTCTGGATTTCTGAAAAAGCATTTACGTTGATTAATGGGCGATTAGTGGATAATATAAAATACATGTAATTTACCTCAATGGCTCGCAAACACCTCTAAAAAGTACAAGTCCAACTAAAAAGTGAATAAGGGCGGCGGCCGCCAAAACTGATATTGTCAAGAATATAACGGTTATGGCACTATAAACAAACAAAAAATGGTTTATATTCGTATTATTTCTCAAAAATTCAATTATAGAGACTCACAGCATTAAAAATCGTGCCCCTGCACCTTTATTGCAGCAATCATCTCCATATCCTTCAGGACGTTTCCCACAGATCCCACAGAACAATGATATAACCAAGCAAACAAGGACCTAAAATAATGTAAATTGGAATCACTTTCTTCCAACCAATGTATTTATTGTTATTGCAATTACCAGCAGCAGGATCGAGCTAATGCCGACTCCGACATAAAACCGATAGATACTGTAGTTTTCAATGTAATAATCTGCCATGTCGGTGCTTTTGTCAGTGTTTTCCACAATCACATTTGCAATGTTGTTAAATGTGGTCTTTATTTCATTTGACGCGGTTTGGCTAGCTTGAGCTGCAAACATTTTTTTTAGTTGTTTAGAGACAAAACTTTTTAATAGCATATTTAGTAACATTTTCTTTTACTTACCAGCTTTGTTCATAGCAGAAGAAAGACTTTTAATGCTCGAGTCAATGTTTTCTTGCAGTCGTCTACGCATGTTTTCTATATTTCTCTTTCCTAGAGAAATGGAGTCAACAATTTTCTCATCCACCAGACCCTCCACGTTTTCAATGATGCTACTAACATCAGGCAGCTTAAAATAATAGATAACAATCATTTAAAATATATTAACTTGAAAACAAATTCAATGCATTTAGCGAAAATGGCATAAATATTGTTGAATGCAAAAAACAAAAAAACAAAAATTAACATGAATGATTTGACCTACTTCAAACAAAACAAAAGAATTTTCCATAAAACTGAACATAACAATAAATTTACAATTTACTTTAACTTTATAATTTTGATAAAAATTTTCCACATATCAAATTATTTAGCTAAATATTACCAATTCAATGAAAAAAAAAAGTTACTTGGATTTTAGTTTGCGAATTGCCATTGGAGGTTAAAATTACATTGAAAGAAAGAAACAAAGTTTCAGAATAAAAAACAATAGAAAACTGATCTTTAAGTGCTATTGAACAAATATTGCTTTCTTCTGCCGCAAACAGCACAAACATATTGTAAATGATTAGGATATATTATAGTGTCATTAAAACTTCTGTGTGAAGCAAATTATCTACAGAAAACTGAAATTATATTTAACGTAAGGCACATAAGTACTAATTTCTCAAACAACATTCTCAAAGGAAATATAAACCGATAAACTTTGCAGCTTTATTTAAATACATTTCGGCAAAAGTGCACTAAACATACCCTTGGAAAATATCTGTCTAACATCTTTGCATGAAAAATATATGAAAGTATAAAGTCAATTATGATGATCGAATGAACATGACGAAGAAGGGTGTCACAATGGTAAGTCTTACCTGGTTGTAGTCAATGCCATTGGCGTCCAGTTTCCCGATTTCGTAATCGACTAGAACCTCCTTGCAGGCTTGATTTTCACATCTAGTTAATGTAACTAACAATTCTCGTTTAACACCGCGAAGTCCTGGAAAAATTAGACCATCAAATACCAATTCAAATCAACGTTGAAGAAGCATCCAAAATAAATTACCATCGCTGAGTTGTGATGCTTTAACACGAAGTTCATTTGTGATGTTTTTCATTCGTTTCAAATCATCTCGAACATCTGGCAATTTCCTGGCGAAATCGCTTAAATATTTAAGGGATCCAGCTTCGAAATGATTTTCTAAATCCTTTACAACCGAATTGGATGTATCTGAGGACGGAGCGTTTGAAATTTTTTTTAAAAACAAATTCAGACAATTTACTCTTACCTCTGACTAGTTGTTCTAAGTATTCTGATAACTCCTTGTAATTCTTAACCAACAGATGATCGATTTCCACCGATGTAGTCTCAAGAAATTTCTTTGTGTCCTGACTGCCTTTTCGTGCAGCTGCAGTGCTGTCTACCAAGCCCTCTTGCATGTAGCTATTTGTAACGAAGGCAACAACAACCCCGAACCTATACAAAATATATTCCAGATTGAAAAATAACGTATTCATCTAATTTCTGATATAATAAACAACATACAGTATTCCAGTTGTTGCACCAATTAGTAACAATCCAAGGAAAGCCCTTCTGCACGTGTCGTGCTTTTTGTCGAAGGGCTGCGATCGACCTCCACAAGCTCCTGCACATCGACAACAACAAAAACATAGCCTAAATATTACAAAAAAAATATCAATTTATACAAATCCAGTGCATTGCATTGTTTAAAGGATCCTCACCCAATGATTGGCATTAATACTATCAACAAAGCAGTCAGCAGTACCACTACTAGAATCAACCAATACGCTTTGAAGAGGTCTCCCCACGAGTTGCTTTCAACTTTTGGGCCCGGCTTTATACTCCTTTCAGTAACAATTAGGTATTCTGAAACAATAAAAATATAATAAATCGAATTAATAATATATGAAATTAAATTACCATCGGGAATCGGTGCATCCCCCGCAAACAATTTGAGGATCTCATTGGTCAATTTGTAGAGTGGAGCCATCCCACGGGCATCGTATTCCGTCGTGCTTGCATACGATACATTCAGATTCCATGATGATAGATTTAATTTCGGTAACGATATGCTACTATCGGCGGCTGTGGGTGCAATCAGCACAGCACCGATCAGCAAAGCACTGAGCAATGACAAACTGGCGAATGTCGGTGTTTTTGGTACATTTTGTGCTCCCATTTTGGCATGGAAGGTTCGGAGCATTGAGCTGGAAATAAAAGTAAAAATCATTAAAATACTCTTGAGTGATTCAGAAATTAAATGATGACTAATCGCAGGAATTTACGGACCCCATTTGTCTGGATGTGATACTTAAGTGAGAATTTCCCGACTACACTTATGCGAACAAGTGATTTCAGTCGTTTGGTCCAACATAGCTCGATCACTGCAAGTGAGAGGAGTGCGGGGTGCCGGAACTGTGACCCGATTTGGGTCACGGAATCAATCACTTATTGAAACGAACGAACCGTTAGCTATGCATAAGAAATGTACAATGTTTAACTTGTTTTATGCTGCGAAAGGGTTTCTTGCGAGATCAAACCGCTTTTGAACAACGTCTCAAGTCGATGCAAAGTGATTAGACTTAATTCTCATTAATTCCAATCTGAGTCAGAGTGACACTCATTCGCACTTACGTTGGGTTTTCCAGTCTGCTGGATTTTTTTTTAAAAATGTGTAGAGAAAGTAGTTGAAAGAACCAAAATAACAACTAAATTTATACAATAAATGTTTAAATGTTTAGTTTTAATTTTTATTTTTTTCAAATTCAAAAAGTGTTTGTTTTGATTTTACTCTCTTTAAAACGAACTTAAAAATGAGGACAAGAACTGCATTGTGTTCCACAAAATAGTAACAAAAACCTATCCAAAAAAAAATTCAAGAACTAATTGCAATGTTTTTTCATTAGTGATTAGTCACAACTATCAAGTGGCATTCACTTTTTGCCTTGTAGCACTTTGACAAAACCAAACTCGGTACACTGTACATACCCTGTCTTTCGTAATACGACGTTAATTTAAGAATTGAATTTGTAAATTCATTGAAATCAGAACAAATTAAGCGCGTTAAGCAATAATATTAATTAGAATTTGACGCCGTTAATTAGGTTTTAAAAAAGATGATGTGGAAGAAAGAAAGTCGAGAAGTTGAATTATTGTTTCCTGCCAAAACTGTGCTTATCAACTAAATCCAATACAATCAGGACATAATTATCTGTAAATACTAAACAATAAAGTTGTGGTGAAAGTTTTGATAACGTTTTATCTTCTAATGGCATCTTGAAAACTATAACGTGGCGATGGTTTGATATACACATTGGATATTATTAATAAAATTACACTGGAAATCATTTTGAAAACAATGATAAGATTGAAATGAATTGTTATAGCCCAGTTATTGCATTTCTGACTCATCCCATTGCTTTATAATACACCGGACAGATTAGAGTACTTAATCGAGTTAATGACGTCAACATGACGTAGCCCATATAAATTTCCTATATGAACTCGACTTAATAAACTACCTGCTGTAACTCGATATACTGTTGTCAGAGCCGTATTGGCTACGGGGTAGTGAATAGTTGTACTAAAAGGTAATCAATTATGAAATGGCATTTTGTAGTTTTTAGTGTTTTTAGACGAAATTATTGTTTACAACAAATATAATGCAAAACAGCGTAATAAATGTATTTTTTTTTTGCGTGCTTCCAAGAAAGCAAACTAATCGGTGCTATCACGAATCCACTTTATGTTTATACTTTAGGCCAAATGTCAAAAAGATATGGAAACAATTAATACTGTTCAGTGACAGATGACAAATCCGACTAGATTAAGTGACGTCATGAAACCGATTATCATCTGTCCACCGTACAAGACTATATATAAGACTATAGCCCTCCAATTAAATCTGGTCAAAAAATTAATATTTCAACACTTGTTTTTAATTTTGCAATGACATAATTTTTTTTTAAATACAAGTTGACCAAAAATTTAAATCTTCAGGCGAAATTCTGCATAGTGAATTGTAGAAGATTTCAACTTTCGTTCTTAATAAAACGAAAGGGAATTCGGTCATTGCACTGAAAATCCTTGTTTTTAATAATACAGATTCCAACACAAATTTGCACTGTTGCAAATCCTGTGAGGAGCAGCTCCACAATTCTAGCAACCCAGTGATAAAGTTTGGTGTTTTTTTTTGTTTCACTCGTGTACATAATTCCGTCTTTGTTGTTGGAAAAAGAATGCATACTTTGATGGCAGCCTTCCAAGGACTAAGGAGAATAAAAAATACAAATTGTTCTGCTTGCAGGTATGACGTTATCGAGATGTATTATAACTGCAGGCTCTATACAACACAATATAAGTTTGTGAAACTGTACTGCAGTTTGGATAGAAATTAGACTCCTTCCATACTATAAGGAAGCTTTTCGAAACTTGTAGTTTAGGAAAATGCATCGAAAATCAATTATGCTGTAGTTTGGATGAGCTGATTTCCAAATTTCAAAATGCAAAATGGCGTTTCCCATAGTATAAGATGGACATAGGTACACCATATAATTGCTTCCTGTTTTCTGCAGCAGAAGATTAAAGTCGATCGAAAAGGACTGCTGGTGTGCGTTTAGTTTTCTACACCATTAAAATTGCAACTGCTGACTCAATATGCAAGCATCCAGCTGCTGCAGCTTCTCGATTACAAAAGAGCCTCTTTTGTAGTTAAAGGATTCGTGAAAGGAAAGCAGTGGGCTTGCATCTTCTCCGGTGGGGAACCGCCTTGTTTTAACTGTTATGGATTTTACATAAACAGACGTTGGAAATTACAAAAGCGAAAAACAATCCTCTGTATTTCAATACAGCAGTGGAGGAAGACTGTTCAATGTTCATCTCGAAATGGGTCAAGAACAATAAAATTATGAGCAACACTGGAACAAGAGCGGTAAACGAGCTTCCTTTCTTCTTCTTTAGACAGTATCATATTTCAGGATTCAACTTAACAACGGTATTGACAACTTAAGTGAAGCCTGAAATGAACTTTTTTTAGTTGCTCGAAGGCATCCAAGTGACAATAAAATTGCAGTCGTAATGAAGAAACATTTTCTTTCCTGGAAATATGTCATCGAAAAGGATCATTGTGTCTTTTTTTGTTGGAATGAAATCCTGATACGTGTAGATATGTATGGTAGAACCACAATTTGAATTAATGTTGTAGTTATGTTCATTTCATTTTGAATAATTGTGAACAAATTTTGAATCAAAAAGTTTATAGAATGTGGTTTGAAAATATATGAATGAAAATAGATGAATTACTTAAAATAATGTCTGTCTTCTGTCTTTTTTCTTAAAAAAGAAATCTTTTTTCCATTTTAAAAATTCTTGGAGTGATGAAAAATTCTTAAAACTTCAAAAAGATGTAAGCCCAACTTACCCTCTAGCACAATATATTTTTCAATGAAAAGTGAAGGGTTGTTATAAATCCTTTTCGTTATCTTTTTTTTATATATAAATTCCGAACTTGGTACCGCCATTTCCACGTGCAACTGTTAAAATTTCAAGGCACGTGCACATTTCTTTGCAGTGTCTGCACACGGAGTGTTTATATTGTCTAGTCGTACGGAATCCTTGAAGTGAGGGTGGAGAGGCGTGATGCATACATTTCGAGTCACATACAACGAGTAAAAAGGACCTGAAAAATTCAATAACTTGGAACTATATCTTTGGAATGTCTGAAGGGTTTTTCTTGCGCTTCAGACAGAATGCATCTTAATGAGTTGTGAAAACAGTCACAATCGTGCTGCACTCTGCCACCCTCTAATAACTTTCGACGGTGTATAAAAACAAAACAATACTTTTTGTTTGTTTTTTACTCACACGCAAATGCTCAGCGAATTTTATGAGTTTTAAGACTGGTGACAAAAAATATCGCGTGAGTGCAAAGATTAGTGAAATTATATTGAGTTCTGTTTCTTACATTAATTTATGCTTAGTCAGCATTGTTTGGGGATGTTAACCCTGTGAGGGGAAACCCCGGTTTCGTAGAATTGAGAAGTTTATTTTTACTGCACTTACATGTATGTTTTGGAGATATAATCAACTTTGCATTTATTTATATCTTAAATTCATGTGCAAAATTAAAGATGTAATAAAAAATGTAATAAAAACAAATTAAATACACTTCAAAGATAAAATGGAAAATGAGACTAATTTATATCATTTGGTGTTAACAGGAATTAAAGTGTCGACAAATTTTAATTAAAACATTACTTTCAGTTGCTCGATTTGTGTCGACAGGGAGCATCCATCGCTAGAGACGAGCAATGCTGTGGAGTCCCCCGAAATTAGACGTTGGGACATGTCGACGCTTTTACCCAACTTTATTTTTAATTTTTTTTTGGCAGGAAGTAATATTCTAAGAGACTCGAAATGATTCTGACACTGAAGTGGGCCAGAGGGCGGTGCACTTTTCTAATTACAATCAATTGATTGCATCAGGCAGCTTTGGGTGGCATTGTTTCAACTACTTAAAATAATTATATCAGCTTAAGACGTTTGAAATTTCGTAATGATTTTAATAGTATGTACTGGTTTTTTAAAAAACTAGTTGTAACTTGTCAACTCACCTAATTTTGCAATAAAAACGTTGTTTTTCTGGTAATGTAGATGAACCTGAAAGGAAGCCATAAAAGCATTATAAAAATAGAGTAAAAATAACTTTTATAATTTCAAATCAATATTCTCACGTAGCAAGTAATTCAAGTTTCTATTTAAGACATTTTGACTATGAGTGTATAATGTAAAATTACGTCAAAGATAAGATTGTGATGGTCTAGTATCGTAAGTAGCACTTTCGCAGTGAATGAAGCATTCAGATCACGTTCCCCGCGTCTCAACATCAACCCCTTAAAGACGTCTATATGAAATGCAAGAGTTGACATCCATTGTATGGAAATTGGGGGTATTGACATTTAATGTTTCTAATTCGCAATGCTCAACACGAAAAGTGACGTATTAATTTGCAAAACATCAATTAGTTTCAAGTAACCGGAAAAATCATTAAAAAACTTTGACCCTGACTTTTTCAGAAGATCGTGCGCAACCACAAACCGTAAAGATCGCTCATGGATCACTTCAAGAGTGAAATTTTCGCATCGTTGAAGATGAATAATAAGAAGTGTTGGTGGAAGGAAATTCCGAGAAGAAAGAACATTCGTTTTTATTGTTTTTTAGAGATTGTCTTCCTATGTTTTATGGACAAACTAAAGGGGTTAAATACAGGGCTTACATTTCATGAGAGACCAACGGGATTAAATAATCGCTCAACTTTATACTTTTTTGAAATAAATGGATTTCATTTAAAACTCCTCGAGAATGGAAAATAGATTAAAAGGTCAGTGTTTTTGAATTGCAATCGCTTAAGTCAGAAGAGCCCTTATCTATGTTTGCTTAAGACGTCCCAGAACAGTTTTTCCTGTCTTATCTCTTAATTCTTCTTCATTCATTCAAAGCTACTTCATAAAAAGAATAAGTCATCCTCGTCGTAAATTAGCCACAAGAACGGCGATTGAAGAAGAAAACATTACAGAATGGTCTCCGCAACTTCCGGTGGAGTAAAACCCTGATAAATCTCATTACTGATTACAAAACGAAAACTGTACGCTGACCTCATTTTTTCGGACCTCAGTGTACTGTTTTTCCTGTTTAAGGACTTCATTTTACTAATTAAAACTTTTTTCCCTAATCGATCTTCATACGCTCCAGGGTTTCTCTGAATCATTCCCACAGGAAATCGTGTCTACTTTTTATTACACATTCACCGGATAAACCATGCCACAAAACCAGGATCCATGTTGGCCGCATGTTTTTTTTTCGCCGTTGCGCGCATTAGTTAAGACCCCCTTGAGACTGTTACGCAATGAACACGAAAAGTTGGCTGTAATTATTATTTAGTCACCGACTTTTCTGTACTCTGGAGATGGCAAAATCTGCACAATAATATCTCAGTAGGCGTCACAAATTACATTTTCCACAGGCAAGTCGCCACACACAAGGCGACCATCTGGGACCCTTGTCTTCTATATTCAAGATGGTTGCAATGAAAAAAAAAGCTTGTCATATTTTTTTTGCGTTTTTAATGATATGAATACAATTAAAAAAAAAGATTGCAAGAGCTATTTTAATAAAATACGAAAACAACAAGAAAATGAGAATGACTCCTGAAGGTGGGAAAACATTTGCCGCGGTTCAAGTGTTTCCCATAATCACACACGCCCAACAACAAAATTTTTAGGAGTTGTTTATTGTGCGTTTTTTATGTCCCATTTCATGATCCTAAAAATACTTCCTGCTGGAACTACTTTCGGCGAT
Source organism: Leptogaster cylindrica (assembly GCA_963082835.1). Taxonomy (NCBI): domain Eukaryota; kingdom Metazoa; phylum Arthropoda; class Insecta; order Diptera; family Asilidae; genus Leptogaster; species Leptogaster cylindrica. The sequence goes on from OY720109.1 coordinate 5,157,444, forward strand.
GTTCTAGATTCCCTTTAGTTAACAAAACGAAAGGCGTGGCGGGGAAGCCTTTGATTATGTTTTTGTATCAATGGCACGTTAGAGATCCGCCATTTTATAGTTGTTGGAGTTGGATCTACTTTTATCCTTAATGAGAGCCGTTGAGCAAGTTGTAATTTGTGGATCCATAAAATAGGCCTTCACGTTAAGTCCGCCACTTAGAGGTGTTTTTTTATAGCATCGATTATGCTAACAGTTGTCTATTCTGGGTTTGTTTCGCAGTTTGAAAATACATCAAAAGGCAAAATTTAGATAGAGAATTGTTTATTTTTCCATTCAAAACATTAGTTTAAATTTAAAAAAATCAAAAATGCTTACCCACTGATTTCATACAAAACGTACTATAATAATCACAATCGCAGTTTTGTTTTTTAATATCAATAATAATCGCATTAATATTTTCAAACTTAAAAGCAAATTTCGTTTTGCACATTCAAGTGAAGTTTTTAATATTTAATGTCGCGATTTGATGTGAAATTGTCGCCATGCCAACTGGTTGCTACACAAACTCGCAATAAATACAGTCGAATTTTCGCATCGGCCTATTTCATCACCATATTGCATTAAGCACCCGACTTGAAAAAATGGAATTCGTAGGATAAAATGCAAAATAGGGTTTCCGCTTGAATACTTTAAACCACTCACACGTGATGGCGTTGTTGTAGCAATTACTCTAAAGCAGTTTTCGCATTCAATGCAGACTTTTTTAGAGCAGCAGCTCTTGTAAGGCCGCTATTAAAAAGGAATTTACATTGCGGGCTGATTAACATTTCCACGAAAGAGCAGTTTCCGCCCCTCCACCAACTGAATATGAATTTTAATGAGAATGTTGGTAAGACATATTTCTAGCATACGTAAGAAAATCAAATGAAGATTACAATAATTAATTATCATTAATTCTGCTTGCAGTTAGTCTAACATAAATATTGATACTCGGTTGCGGCGTCAGTGAGCAATTTCGATGCACTTGCGTTTGGCATCCGATAATCGTGTGTACTGTGATAATTAAATTACACTTTTCATTATTGTCTGTCATTCAATCCTTCCTTGTGCATCCAGTGTGCAGTGATATCATGTGCATTCTGTGAACACAGAGAACGACTCTCTTCCCTGGATGGAGCAGTGCACTGCAGTGGAGCGGATGCGAAACACGATGACTTCTGGGTCTGATCAAGTTACCAAATCTCCATTGGCCAGACACAGCAAGACAATGGCGAAGGGAAATTCAAATGTGGAAATCCCAGACAAAAGAAGATTCCATTCTTGTAATTGATTTTTCTGCAGAGATTTTTAGGATTTTCGCAAGAATTTTAAGCAACAATTAAGCAGCACGAACAAAAAAAGAGAAACTGTCATCGAGTGGTTGAAATCTCTGCTGAGACAATCTTTGGCCTACCTGGAGAAGTAACGGTACCGTTACTAGTGTCCATCGGCCGAGATGGGCGACCTCTTTCGCCAAAACCTGTTGCCTCTAATTGCACGTTTGCGCGATCTTGGCCTTGCCAATGAGATGAGATTCTTCCTCCTATGCTCCCACGCTCCTCTTTCCCATCGGATAAATTTCCGCAGAGATGATTTATGACACATGATCAAAGTCATGTAGAAGCACCATTCGCACTTCCAGATGAGTGAACACATAGTTTGCTCTGGTGGCCGCATGTAGAATCACTCAGGTGTGCACTCAGATCAGGAATCACGCAAAAGAAGTGTTTTTGAATTCGAAAACACATTTTTATTAACGCAAAAAACATTATCGAATTGCATAAGCCAGATTTTATGGAAGTTGACGCCGCTGTTACTTGAGAAATCGACCACTGGCGCTAATTGCAAGAGTCATGCGATGAAATCCCATCGAATGTCGTGTTTCGTGGTATCGAGTGATTGTTTTCAACCATTGACATCGAAACCCATAAAGTTACGGTTTTTGGGGGATTGTCGGTGTTTTTTAGGTCACGTGAAATTCCGTTTTTTACGTTCTACTCTACAGACTAACGAAACATATGCAAATGATTTTTTGAACAAAAGAACACTCTTTTCAACAATCGGAAATAATAGAGGTTTGCCGCATTTATTTATAAAGATTTTTCACCCAATGACCAACTGTGAACTTGTGACTCAGAGTGTGTCTCGGAGTGCAATTAATTTTCTGTGCTATAAATATATAATGGAAGGGTTATCGCAGTACTGCGGATCACGTCACGAGGAATACAAAAGTAGCTCAGATGTCAGAGTCGAGAAAGGGAGCAAGAACTTCTCAGTCCTCGCCAGGAAGCTCATTAAGAAGTCTTGGTTGTTCAATCAAAATAATTGCCGCAAACCCCACCCTTCGGCCGGTCAGTACACAGGGACTGCACCCACGTCGTTCGGCGACAATTGACGCGACGCAACGAAGTGTCTGCCACATCCGCGCATTTCAGTGGAGCTAGTAGTGATTGAGACCGACAAACGCGACTTCCCCGGGGGTCACTTGTTGATCCAGGAGAGCGATAAGCCGCCACACCTTGCCTGCGGATAGAGTAGGAAGAATAAGAGGGCACAGCAAACACGCAGCGGAATATGTCTTGAGTAATCCGCGGAAGAGGAGTTATTAATTTTCCTTTCAATTTTGCTAAAATGGCCAAATTTCGTGTTCGATTTCTGATGCGGCAATAAATAAACTTCTTTCGTTATCAGGCTTCAAAGCCGCAGTTTCGACCCCCGAAAGTGTGCAAATGACCTCCGAACACGAAATGCCTTATCTTGGCAACACAGAAATCGATAGCCATTGCGATAAAAGATATCAAAAACAGTGGAAAAATGTTCGTTTCTGTGGAAAATACATTTCCAGAATGCGCCAAATACATGAAATCGAATTTGGAACGCTATCAAACGGATATGAAATTGTTCCTTTTCTTTTTTCACCGAACTGTCCAAGTATAAGAAACCTTCTTTTATTTATTTGAAATAGAATCAAAACCATGAAAAGATAAAATCAGTTTTCTTTTTATAGAAAAGTGAAGAAAACTTATCCTGCAAATTGCATTCGCTTTGAATTTCCTGAAGAAGATGGCGGGAAATAAACCATTACTTTTGACATGGTCACTTAACGGTGATGAATTTTCATAACTGACATATTTTCAACTGATTAAGTAACACAAAGGTCAAGGTGAGTGTTTCAAAAAACTCTCACTATGGAGTTCTTGATCACAACTTGTCAACGAATTTCATTTTCCTTTTATTTATTGCAAGAAAAATAACATTGAACTTTGTAAAATTCCAACTGAAATTATACCCGATTTCAAAACATGTCGACTTCGTCTCAGTTCAATTTCATTTGGTAATACAATTTTCAGTAAACAAGATTTAAGAATAAACATGAAAGGCACAAAGACCAACTTCAATTTAAATATAGCACACCGGAAAATGTTTATCTAAAAAAAGCACAATCTGCAGCGCCAGCTGAATGCGAAGCTGTTCAGGTTGCTTAATTAAAATCTGGCTTTTCGACGGCGGATATTCGATAACGACTTCGTAATTGAATTACTGTTTATCCATTATGCAGGAACATGATTGGGCGAGATGCTGAAGCAGTGCCACACATAAATGTTGTGTCGTCGCTGTGCTTTGTCAAAGAAAAGTATTCTTAAATTTCATATTGTAATATGTAAAAAGGTTGTGAATGCAAAATGGAAATTTTGACATTTCCTTATTTGATATTTGATAAGTTTTCGTTTATTTCTAGAAAAAATTCTTCGAAACTTAAAAGAAAAATATTATTATTAGTAAATAAAATAAACATCTGCGCAAAACACATTTCATTTTGCAACTTCTGAAAGGAATGCAACAACAATTTGTTGTTATTTATCAGCAGGCGACAACAGTCGATGTGAATTTCTGAATTCCGATAAAATGTTTGTCTCATTTTGGTTTAATTATTCCATCCTATTTGGGATTGAAATGACGGTATGTGATAAGGTCATCGCGTCGGCGTGAAGTGTTTATAATAAACATTTTGGTACCTGGGAGGTAACTGTTGAAATTACACGCTCATCCCAACTCTCCAAGTGAACGAACGCAGCCATTATTTTAAGCGCAGCCAACTTAACGTAGATCTTTTGTCTTACCATTTTTCTTGTTCGTGGCTTGCAGCCATGTTTTGTCGTCTTATTTATTGCATTTAAATAAACTGTTTGGATATTCTAAAGCTAATTTATCGATTTAACAATAACTTAATTAAAAATGAACGCCAAATTTCCAAGTTAAACAATAGAGAAAATCGAAAAGAAAAATTGAAAAGCAACTACACAGCTATTCATCACATTTATTGCATTTAATTCTCAAATGTTTATTGCAACAAGTAATTTTTAAAAATTTTTATGTTTTTCCGGTTTGCAATTTTCTAGCAACAGACGATTTCGCAACACTCATTGAAGTGCAATCGCGGTTTGTTGTGCAAGCTCGCCATTAATTGTTTATCTATATTTTCAAGCTCACGTGAATTATATTGTAAATGAATGTCATAATAAATTAGACGATTTTTACCGTTAACTGACGATTTTAATTGCGATGTAGAAATAATTGCACAACGCGTACAATATGGATTAATTAACTAGAATTTATAGGTAAATAAAATTTCATTGTGACTTTCATGTTACAAATTTTAAAAAGTAACTCATGAAATATAAAGTTTTTAACTGAAACTTTTAACTTTGTCTAGCATTTTCAGAACGCTTTCTTGTTGGGAGAATTGTTTTCGAATTATTGAAGTTATTTATTTTGTTGCCTCAACTCAAAAGTAAAGCAAGAGAACTGCATAAAAAAAGAACTCCCAAACCCAAATTCAGTTGAAATCAACGATTAATTTCGTTTTTTGTAGATTCACCTTTCCGTGGAATTCAAGACAGAAAAAAAAATTCCAAAGATAGGCAAAAACTTGCAGGGCGAGAATCTCCAACATTGATTCGAGATGACTCACGATGAGGCTGATCATTAGATGATTGCTTCTGAGGAGGATAACAAAGAGAAAGATGCGAATGGAATATTTTTTGCATGCGATGGGACCAGCCCCAACCCTTTTGAGAGAGTTTCCTCAGGTGTTGTCCGTCCACTGCAGTTACTTGAGTGAAGCTGAACGGGAAAACACAATGTCTGTTCTGATAGCTTCTGGCGACCTCCTCCTGGGCCCCAAGTTTTTCTTCAGACCAAAGCGGTACATCAGCGGCCTTGGCATCTGGTCTCCCCTACACCGTTTTCAAAGTAATCATCAAGAATTCTGCAGCGCGAGAAAGATATTTCTATGCAAGTCCTCCTGGCTGCAACTCCGTGTGCGAGGGGGAGAAATTGGTGGGTGAATTTTTCCCAGAGCAGTGAACCGGGGCCATTAGTGCAAGTGCGTCGCATGCGCACCGCAATTCTAGCCGAGCACCGCATCTGCATCATATCATTCCTCATCTCCGTGCTTGGTGAGCGGGTGAGAAAGGGGGTCAAGTGGGTGGGGGTTGGCAGCGAATGCACTCCAAGAAGAAAAAAACAACACTCCCTTGGAGCAATTCTTTCTATTCAATATAATCGCAGTTTGGTAAACTGAGCTGGTTTTGATCTCCGCTCGAAAACCAATGCAAGAGAGATTTTCGCCACCCCCGGCACTTTATCTTACTGCAGCGGGGGGAAGAACCGGGACAGGGATGACACGGAATTATCTGCAAGTGCAGCTATTTGCAGAAATGTGAAATTGGGTCTTTCGCAAGGCAATTCCTTTTGCTCCCCTTTTCAGTGGTTTACTTGGCAACGTCAAAACTTTCACGTATCGCGCTTTTCGTGTAATTGGTTGAAGATTTTATATGTCTGGATTGTAAAACGAATATTTCAACAAAAAATAGTTTAATTTAATAAATGGTTCGTTAACCGTTGATTTCTTCGAGAAGACAACTTTAACGAGTAGAAAAGTTGTAATCTTTTTACTTTATGGTTCGTTTTCTATTCGGGATAGTAATTCTCCGGCATCCCTCACATGTAGGTCATCTAAGGAATCGTATTTCATGGCTTATCAGTGTCGCAAGTGCAGCGGTTCAAGTGTCCATTACAGGAATTAATGCCCTTAAAGCCGAGCTCGCCTACACTTCTACAAAATGTCCTCGGGCTGCCGACTTCCCCTCGCGTTTCTGTTCAATAAGTTGCCATTAAACAATGAATACTTTTGTTTAGCTTTCTGAAATGGGAAACCCTTTCAGAAATATTTTATGTTCTCATATTATAAATTGATAATAACACTTGACAAAATTCCTCGTCCGAAGCAAAGTTTTGAAAATTCTTTGTTTACTGTCAAAACAATTCCCAAAACTCCTGAATTTGCTCTTTGTCCTTTAGAACCAAGAATTTCCGGTTCAAATTCCAGTGTTTAAAAACGATAAGCGACACCAAATGATCCTTTGAAACTTCATTTGCATCCATTAAGCCACAATGCCGTGTTATCATAAGCATGAAGCCCTCGAGGGTGCTCCGCACAGATTCAATTGCCCGAGCCACGTCAGCGGCAACAGGCAAACACGGAAATGGTTAACGAGATATAATCTCCAAAATTCGATAACATTTTCCAAGGCGGTTTGGATGCGGTGATAAGCTTGTCTGGGGTTGCAGCATCCCCGTTGCGACTGTCTAATTTCGAGATAATATCGGCTAGAGAACTCCTCGGAGTGGGCAGCCTCGAGCTGAGGAGGTTGTTAGCTGTGGAACTCTTATCAAAATCTAAACGATGACGTGGCGAGGAGTTGCAGTTAGTTGCATTAGTTACCTACAGCAAATCTCGTTACGCAACAAGTGCAGAGCTCAGGTTTCACTTGGATGTAAAATGTTGCTGTAAACATCTCAAATTGGATCAGTGCGGCTCGCAGCCAACTAAAGTGGGTCGCTCAACATTTGGCGAACTCCGAGTTTTGCTAGCGGAGCAAGTTTGCCGACATTGGGCCAGTTTCCGTTATCCAATTTGACCACGGTTCGAGTTCGGCTTTGATTCCATTCCTGCGGCAACATTTTTTATGCCATATTCAGAAGAGTTCGGAGCGCCGCAAGAGGGGCAGACGCTAAAATTGGTGCTGGAAAAATAATTTACATTTTCATGATTGCGTAAAGAATTCTTCCCATAAAGTGATGAAAATTTAGAAAAATGGTGCAGTGTTAAAATTTGGAGCTCGAGTTCTTGAAAAGAATGGCCTAAATGATTTTGCAGTAGGGTAAAAAAAAAACAGCGAGCTTTTGTTGACGAATCACCCACAGCAATGAAAGGGTTAGACTATAATTAAAACCCGGTTGACCCCGTTCTCAGGTCATTCACAGATGCATCGCAAGATTTGTGTTCAGTGTCTGAAGCAGAACTTTATTTTCCAATTCAGAATTGCGACGACAAGGAACGAGGATCTGCGCTAAATGCAGCGTTTGAAGTCACATTCGCCTAATTACCATAATTCCCCAACGAAGTCGGCCCACCGCCGCCGCCGCGGGCAATTGCTTAATTAGTGCGGAGGGGCGGAATTGGTTCAGTTTGTTTTTCCAGTTCAAAATGGGAGCAGTTGCCGAAGGATGGAGCCGATGGCAATCCGCAAGTATTGTGAAATTGTGGTGACACTCAGGCGACTCAAGGAGCTTCATTTACAATTTTACACGGTTTGACTGATGCTGCGGTCGCCTTCCAGTGTTGTTTCGTCACCTGCCCACGGTCTCTGAGTCTGATTCCATTCATTGAAAAAGTCGGACGCAATTTCTGAGTGACTAAAAATTATTATTGAATTGTTCAAAAATTTAGTCATGCCTCCGCAGAGTATCCTGGAGATAAGAAATTATTAAATGATAACAATTCCAAATGCGAAGATGTTTTCTGCCACTTCGATTCAATGTCTTCCCTCGAATTTGATAGCATTTCAAAAAATAAATCTTATCTGGATATGTATTAATCTCTTTTTATTTCCAATTAACTGAATTTGCCGTTTGCGCCCTGATTTAGATAAGTGCAGTTCTTCGCAACTCGCTATAGAAGTCTAGACAAAGAGTTTGCCAATATGATTCGTTCGTGTGACTTTGGAATTTTCAGTTTGTCGCCCCCAATCGGGATGCACCCGCTCCGTCCCCATAACCCTGGGGGCCCTGCGCGCCATAGAGCTTCTAACAAAGAACACAGTTAACGATTACTTGCAGTTCGACGGACTTGTGGAGAGATCCATTTTGGGGCATCTTGGCGAAGACGCACCCATCCCTTAATTACCGAGAGACAGTGACAGCCAGACGAGAAGCAATTACCGCGTGGCGAGAGGGGGCCTCCCCTCTAAATTTATACAACGGGATTTCTGGCATGGGGTCGCCTCATGCGCCTCACACCCGCCATGCAACCAAGAGTAATTGTACATTTCTAATTTGCGAAAATTTACTGTTGCGGGTAGTTTGCGTGAGTTTCGCAACTGAGTGAGATGGCGCTGATGAACACAGAGAAATTGTTGCGCGAGCACGAGATTTATACGAGAAAAGAGACGAATTTTCTACAGTATCAAGTTAATAGTCGCATTTCGAAGATGATTTCCTTTCCATTGTGACTAAAGAAAAATTTAAAAATAACGGCTTTGAGAAAGATCGATTGTTTTTGTATCTGCTAGAAAAAATCGAACAAATTTGTTCACTTGAGCAAGAACATGGCCTTGAAAGTTTTTGGTAATTAACGAGCAATTTCTGTGGACGTGAATCTTCATGAGGATGTGGATTCCTTTCCAGTTAAAGCCATTATTGGTCGATAGAATTCTAATATTCTCCCGTTTCTGTAGATTTAAAACTTTAAGTTGGTGTTTGCAGAAATTGCAGTTTTGAGGTTCTGTTTCTGCATGCATGTCTGCAATCCCACAGCTGGGCACAGCCTGCACGTCAGAACCGCTTCACACTAACGGGGTTTAACGGGGTAACGGGCAAATCAGTTAAGTTGCATGCGGGACGGATGTGAATATATTGTAATCGTCACTGCTCGGATACCAGAAAAGTGTTGGCCCTCTGGATTGCATCTTAAACCAATTAAAGTCTGCACGACAAACGAAAAAATAATACACTTACGAGTCAACGAACTACGTCACACCTGGGAACAAGGGAACGTCCTCGGGACGAGGCCAGTGCAGGGCTCGCAAAGAATCTACCAGGAAGGCGTAGGTGATCTATCTCCGCTGCTTCTGTGACTGTGTTAATCCAATTAGCGACACTTCTTGAGCAATAAATCCACCCTAGACTTTCACGGCTTGTGGACACTATACTAACTACTTCCAGAGCACTTGGCACAAAAAATCTGCCTCTCCCGAACTTCTTTTCGAACACAAAATCACTTCTTCGATCTGGGGAAGCTGCAAACGGAGATGTGAAAAATCAATCAGCACCGTTTTTCTCTACCCACGACGGCCCATTTCTCCCGATTTCGAAGTGTGAACGATTTTCTTTAACTGATCACTGCCACTTTTCACTATTTTCCGTTGTTTTTTCTGTCAGCAAATGGAGTTTTCAGTTTTCTGCAGACAATAACAAAGATACAACAACTCGCACCCGACGACATTCAACCGCCTCGCTTGCTGACTGAAATCCCACTGACTTTGTATAACAAAATCTCAATATTCAGTGTTGCCAGAACCACGACACAAAAACGATATTTTTACCGTATATCGTTATGGCCAAACAAGGTAAATTAGTGCAATGAATTTCGAGTAGAGAATTTAACTGAACTTTTCAATAATTCAATGAATATTTTCTTAAGTTCAATGGAAACATGTCCTACATAGGTTAGAGTAAACAATTATACAGGTAACTGCTTTTCGCCAAGTTTTATTTTGTTTATATAGAGTACAGCGAAGCTTCAAAAACGGTAATACATAAAATTTTGGATTAATTACAGTAATACCAGCAAAATTTTCTGGCAGCACTGCTCGAACTTAGTACTAGAGCGAAAGTGCTGAATCAGAAGTGCTGATAATCCAAAATAATAAATAATATATTCATCAATATACCTATGTTAGGATCAAAAATAATAAAACTATTAAAAAAATATAAATCAAATTCCATTGTCCACAGTTCGTCACTGTTCTCCTATTCGGTGAATTGAGGAACTTGATGTAAATTTTAGGTTATGCTAAAATAAAGTGAGGTTATTTTATAGGACTCACTTTGCTTAAGCAAACAAAAGTGCCATTTAGATGTTAGTTAAATAATCGTCCGGTAGATAGTAACATGGTTCGTACTGAAACCTTTCTTAATTATAGACTATAGATATATGAATGATGATGATGAATTCTCATGACATCTATATGTTAGGAAAATAACTCAATATAACATAATTCATGACACCAACCCGGAACAATGTCACCAACCTTGAATATAGAATTATTTTAATTTTCATGTCTCCTGTAACATCCGGAACGTTCCTGCGTTCTCATGAAATTTTCACGGTTTTTGGGTGGCGGGGGAGGGGGGGGGGGGGGGGGGGGTCGAATTTTTCCACGTCTTGTGGGGTATCTTTGAAAAGCTCTTGATGAGTAGTTTATAAATCCATAACTAGTTTCTTGATTTTTAAATACTAGAAGTAATAGTTACATCCTTTTAGCAACAATCCATGAACCAATAAAAACACATAAATAAAACCGTTGATCCATTGAAACCATTGAACCGTTATCAAGTATTTTAATTAATTATAGGTACTCTTTAATTAAAACGCCTTTATTACGGTGTTTCAATACCACAAGCAATATTACTTACTATTTGCGGATTTTAGTTGAGAATAAAACAGTTTTCAATAATTCAATAAAATCCAAAGTAAAAATGGATATATATTAAACATCTTCAAATAAATAAACTTCTTGCGGTGTTTGCTGACTTGTTGAAGGAGAATCATCAAATTCCTAAAAATATTTATTTTATATCCTTTCATTTCAGAAATCAAGTCTCCTTCAGCCCGAGGCGAATGCCTTCAAAGTTCAAAGGATTAACGCAACAGAGAACAGAGTTTCGAATCCTGGATTTGTGCAAAAAACTCAATCTTCATCAGCCAGTAACGTGGAACAATCTCCGCAAACGGAAGGAGTAACCAAATGATACTTGGACGGATCCAAGAGAGTATCAAATGTTCAGCGAGCAAATCGTTCCCTTGACACTTTCCCCGTGCTCTAAAAGCCCGTCTGGCAATTTTCTTGATTGCGGATAATTCAATGGATCCACATCCTTGCTTCCCTCACTGGTATTTGCCATAGTGTTTCTAGTGATCCTTGATTGTAAATGATTCCTTTAATTATTCATTACGAGTGAAAAAAGGCGAAAGAATCAACAACATTGTCTCAACCCTATTTTATAAAATAATTTAAAAAAAAAACAGATGGAAAATGACTCTTATTTTTATTGTATACAGCTTTTTCCACGTGGTCGACATCCCCCAAAAATGTAATTGAATAAGGATACAATTAAAAAACGGGAAAAACACAAATTAGATCCTGCGTAAGAAGTGTTTGAGGGAAGGGATTATTTAATAATAACACCGAGTTCCTCAGCTCCTGGAAAATCTCATGGGATAGCAAAATTGATCAGAAAAAGTAACAACAAAATCTCATTTTTCTGAGAACTCCTTAGAGAAGTTGAGAAATGGGAATCCTTCCCGCAAGACGGTTATTGAGCGATTAATCTTCCGAAACCGTTTAAGATTAAATCACATCAGTGAAGTCCTCTTCACAACCGAATTATCTTTAAGAGCTCCTCCATTTGAAGTCAGCAGGAACATTAAAATTCAGCCTCCTATTAAGTCCTTGAGAGGATTTTGGAAATCTTTGTATAGTCTGTCACAAGTTGTCTATCGCATTTAAATCCATTACCGACTACGTCAAACATTTGAAGGAACAACGCAACCGGAAGACAATAGAACAAATTAACACTAATTCGTGAATAAATATTTGAAGGCAGGAATCGTCCTTCGCTCCCGGAGTCCTGGGGGAAGTGATAGTGGCGACATGAAAAGACTTTCTGAGACGATGTTTGCACATTACAAAATCAAATTAGAAAATGCTGCTCCAGCTGCACTTATTAAATCCAAATTCCTTATCTCCTCAACGTGTCTAGTTTTCGTCCTTGTTCGGGAATTTCATTTGCATCCTGTGAAAAGAAAAGTTCATCAGACTCGTTTAAAATATTCAAAAAAGCTGCAAAAAATCATGAGTTTTAATTCAACCAGCAACAACGCAATCAGGATGTCAATTGCGCATGTGTTGGTGAGGATTGACGTAAATGGATTATAACATTTTGCGCCGCGAAAATTCCCACACAAATACTGAATCGAACGTGAAGCCTTTTCCAGCAACCCTTTTGCAGTTTTGCCCGAGCAAAAGAAGTGCTAACATAATGAAGTGCTTACTTGCAGAATTCGAATCGTTGAGCATCCTTTGGCTTCTCCACAGAATTTGAATTGCAGGACCATTGCAGTTCCTTCAATCGACCTCAAGGATCCAGCTTCCCTAAAGCGTGGCAGGATGAAAAGAAATTATCCACATCCGGTTCAAATTGACAGCGACAGGAAAATTCGGTCTTGTTCCATTCCGAGCACTCCCCGGCTCTCGAAGGAGCAGCCTCCACCCCATTTGGAGGTGTTGAGTGTCTGAAATCCCTCTGTTGGCTTTCAAGATCATTTCAAAAACCTTCAAGGACCACGTGAACTGAGAAAAGCGCCAGACTCTTGCCTTGCCTGATTTGGTATTCATCGACTGCTCCTAGACATTTCGGTTGTACTTCGTCTTGAAGACATCACCCTCGATTAGGTTGACAATGTAAATCTACCAACGACAGTGAAGGACTTCATCCAGATGTACCCGAGGATCCTTCTTTAGCGCGTGATTATTCCCAAAAATTAATTAATAATGAGAGAAAAGTTACCAGACACATTTAGGACAATCTAATTCTGTCGTGCTGAATGTGCAGAACGTGAGTGATATCTTTTCCTTTGAAGGACTAGTTCTCCGGTTTCAGATGCACGTGAAGGACTCTCTACATAATTTTATTAAATGGCTTATTTTTGAGTCATTTTCCGAAAGACTTAATGTGCTGGAGATTGTGACCAACTTCATGTAAGTAAGTAAAGTAAATTTGATAAGAAGAAGATCGTCAAAAGTCTGAACTCGTGTCCCGTTACAAGAAAGTAATACCTACACGTGGACGCGTCTCTTTAGTATGAGCCACACAATTTAATTAAATAAATCTTTGCTATTTATTGTTAAAGCCACACCATAATGATTATAAAAATTTCAACATCACTAAAATAATTAACATCAATTCAAATAAATCCTTTGACACCAAACCAATATTATCAATCCTTGATGAATGAAAACAAACAACACTTTGAAATTGTAAATATTTGTTTCAGACGTAATTGCTTCTCTAGGCATTGCAAAATTGATTTACAACAAACTCATAAACGTCTCAATTAATCAGCCAATAAATTAGTCGGAAATTAATGAATAAATTCTCCTGTCGCTTGTCGAGAGGAGCAACCGGATTAATTCGCATCGGCGTCTGTACAAAGTCCTCCTTTGAAACGGGAAGATTTGTGGGAATTTGGTAATGTTGCGGAAACGAGTGGTGCAAAACAAGGACTCCATCTATCAAATAATTAATAATTAATTGAATGTGGTGTTGTTTAATGTTTATCGACTACGCACGAAAGCCAGAAGAAAATCAGGACTCGCAGTTGCGGTGGGTGGGATCTAATGGAGGCTCCTGTTCAACGCCGAAGAATCTTCTCGAGAGGAAGGATAAAATCGACAGTACACCAGTCACCAGTCGTTAATATCCTTCTTGAGTTAGGTAAGCATTTAGTTTGACTCGACGTGTTTTCCTAAATTAAGGATGTGTAATTGTAAAGTTTCTTCGTATTCATCCGAGTGTGCTTACTTGGAATTAGCAAAATCAATCAGGAGTTTGGAACCGTCCAACAAAATTACCACAGGAGAAATTTGGAAAATATTATCCTGGAATTGTATAGACATGGAATCGATTCGAATGAAGGAGGACTATTTAATTAAAGTTGTTGGAAAATTATTTATTGTAATTATAACTAAGAGATTTAGACAAAGATGGTTCAAAGGACGAAACCAACAAATTGGAATTCCTGCACAAAATCAAGACTCTGTGTATTTTCCACTTGCACAAAAAAGTTAAAAACAAATTTCCCTTTAACAAGAGTTATGCCAATTTAAGATGTCTGCAAAATGAGTTTTTCGTTTCAGAATTTCAGTACCCCAATTATTCTGTTGTCATAAATCCACCATCTGCCGTGGCCCCACCCTCGTCCCGGATGGATTTATCCGGTTGCCTACATCCACCCCCTAATTTTAACACTGACTCCCGACTTCCCAGATCCTGAATCTGTCTTATCGCACGCAAAGTTTCAAAGTTGCAACGTCGACATCGAGCGGCTTAATTAAACGTAATTAATGCGCGCAATCAATTGTGAGCGCGGGCGATCAAAGCGAGTTATCTCGGGTAATGGCGCTACTGAGAGCGTGTTTATTTAATTTGTAACGAGTGCTAATGCTAATCATTGAGAAGAGATCGCCAATTGGAATAATCACTTCTGAATAATCAATTCCTTCTGGATTGTGTTAAGAGCTTCTCGATGAAAATTTTAAAGGATTTGAAACAGAGATGTTTAATGTTTATTGTTAAATGGAAGTGCGTGGATTTTGGAATTGAATTCCATAATTTTATTTCATTTTATAAAATTGAATTAGGAAAGAAATGATGATATTCATCTTCACTGATAACACCGAGCAATTTCGTGGACTCGGCCTTGAGATTCCCTTAAGCCACGGTTACACCAAGGCGAACAATTGCGAACGAGCAGTAGTGAATGCGAAGTTCGCGTTGGTGTAACCCTGGCTTTAGGTTCATATGAATCAGGGAATTACACATAGATCGCTCGCCAGCAAAGCCAACACGTAGGAATCAACTTTGATGAAAGTGAAACAATTGTCCCTTAGTTTTTGTCTTTTGAATCGGATAAGTACGACCCCAAAAATACCAACCAGAGTAAGCTACAAATATTTAAAAATTTGAATATTAATCAAAATTTTTTTTAAGAATTTCTCTACCGCTAATGCATTCCGATTGCGGGTTGTCTTGTATCCTGCTATTAGGATTTCATTGGGTACAGCAGATGAAGGTTATTCGGAGCCTTAAAGCCTAAAATACAAATGTTTAAATAACTGGATAATCAGTGGAAAAAAATTATTAATAGAATACGTTAATAAGTGAAATAAATCAAGTTTTGATTACTTTAAAAAATAATTATAGCTTACAAACTATTTTGGAATAAAAGCAGTTATTTTAAATCTTTTTTTGAATTAAATAATTTGAATCAAACAGACCGCAAATAGTTCATTTTACTGCCCGTAAAGTTCCATTGGCGCTGCTCCTGGCACTCACTGCACACTGATCAACTTAAAACGATCATTTTTTGCGCCTTTCTATTCTTACTGTACATGAACTGATGAGAATTCGTAGAATTGCGATCACAGCTAACTTCACATTTGCTTCTAGTTTCTACTGTCAGTGTCAAGCTTACAACTTCAAGTTTCTGTTTCTTTTCCCCTCCCAACAGGGAAATTTCATTTAAATCAATTAAAAACAACGTTAATTAGAAAACAAAATTACTTCAAAAGAATTTCAAATAATAGAAAAGTGCTCACTCAGTTTGTTTTGAAAGATCACCACCGTTATTAGTATGAAGACCGAGCCGTTCACCATTTACCGTAACGTTTGCTTTTTAGACCCAAAAACAGGTTCCGATTGCAAGTTTCTCGTTGGGGAAAAGGATGCCCAGGAACTGATTCCTGCCCACAAAGCGATACTTGCAAGTAAATCTCCTGTTTTTCTAACAATGTTCTATGGAAGTGTTCCCGAAAACTGCGATATCGTAAATGTTCCTGATATCCACCCAGAAATATTTCACCAAATGTTGGAATTTGTCTACTACATCAAGAAAACTACGATCGTTTCCATAGATCAGGCAATTAAGCTGTGGTACATCGCAGATAAATACTGCATTCAAGAATTATTAGAACTCACAACTGATTACTTAACCAAACATATTACGCCCCAGAATGTTTGTTACATGTTGCAGTTGTCAATTAAACACAGAAATAAAATTGTATTAAAAAAATGTCAGGAGGTAAGAAACGCAATCTTGAAAGCAACTCTGAATTTCACTAATCCATTTTGTTCTATCTAGATTATTTTAAAAGAAGTTTCGGTACTTCTAAACGACAAAAGTTTTTTGGACCCAGACTTGCAATTAAACCTCGACAAAAATATGGCGAATATGCCAGAAATTAAATTATTCGAGGCACTTGTTCGATATAATACTGAACTAAATAATGATGGCTCGGAAGCCGTCGATCCGGCCTCCCCTTTACAGTTAGTGTCAGCCGATCCTGAAGTAAAGGAAGCCAGCGTCGATGATAGAAATCCAACTGATTCCTCTGGTGAAGGTCAAGAATCCTCAGATCAAGAAGACACAGGTACACAAGAGCATACTGGAACGAATTCCATTGGAGACAATCAATTGAAGGAGCTCGTGAAGAAGACTCGAGTGTTATTAATTAGTACATTTATTTCTTTAATTTCGGATGATGTTGCAGATATGTAGGTACATAATTGGAAAACTTAAGATCAAAACTTCTTCAAACAAAAATTCTTTAATTTGTTGTACCTAAAGTTTGTTTTTTGATTATTTTTATTTTCAATCATTTATGATAGGTTTGAAAACTGGCACCAAACATGAGCCACACTGTTCTCTTCCTGATAAATGTAATTTTTTTGATTTATGAATCCCGAAAACACGATTTACATGTCCGCAACAAAGTCATTAATATGTCGCTTGATAAGGGTTAATTAAATTTTGTCATTCAAATGATTTTTTTGTGAATATTGATGTTCAGAAAGTATCGTTAGATGTCTCCTTCCAAAGGACTTACAAGTTTCGGTGATTTCCCTTTTTCCCGTAGTTGCATCTTGTGAAACTAATTACGGAGTTTGGAGCAAGACATTTCCGAAGGCGAGCAAAGTCTTTGGGAAATTGAGATAATGTGCATCCATTTCGAAACCGTATGTGATATCCACTTGAGTCACGTGAGTTCCATCTTCCGTGCGGCAACGGCAGATATAAACTAATGCAGTCGCGCGAAAGTTGGTCTGGGAACTTATCCCACAAGAAACACAACTACTTCGTGCAGTTTTCTTGTGCCATGTGGAAGTCCTTGCTGAACTGAAATTGCACAAGTTCTATCACCTTTTTGCCGTCGACAATTGGTTCGATTTTTCAGGATATCTTAAGTTATGACTATAACTATAGTAAGGAAGCGATTGGTCACACCAATTAAGTGATACCGTAGATGCAGAAAAATATACTCATTTTATATAAATATCTAGACGTGCATTTTCTTATGTAACTAAGGCTAATCGTCCGCGACTGCTTAATTTAAAAGTACTCAGCAAGAGCTTTAATTTGATATCACACAGGGCCCAAATTGAACAACCCCAAAAAAGTAAAAAAATTTCATTTATTCTATATCAAAAAACTCCATGAAAATTTACCACCCTAAAACTGCCGAATTCTTCTTCCATTTCTATAATCTTCATTACGTATACAAAACGACCGTGTAAAAAAAATTTCTGTCAAATAATTATTTCTAATCCATATTAATTATAACAATATTTAATGAAAAAAAATCAAAATGTAAACATTCGGTAAACAAAATCAACCTTTTTTGGTACAAAAACGATTCAAGATTATATGGCAACACTAAGATGGAGTTGCCCGATTATGCTCACCTTCGAACTTGACCTTGCGATTTTAATGAAATATTATTGTACCAAATTTAAAGTCTCTAGCTACAAGCGTTCTTGAGTTATCGTCTGGATAGACAGACAGACATACAGACGGACATGCATGGTAATAAATTGCGGGCTATTTGCATTTATTTTATTAAATTTTATTACATATTGTAGAAGATCGTGAAATCTCTTCATCCAGATTTATGCTTGTTTTTGGAATGCTGCGGTATTTTAGGGCTAAACTGCGAGATAAGGGAGGATGTTATATTTTATGTGATGCAAGTCCTTGCAAATAGCAATAGTTAGGACTGAACAGGTGCGTGAGACGACTAGTGAGTAGCGCAGCAAGAAGAAATGAATAATCAAATAGATTCAAGAAATTCATAATCGAAGGGATTAGTAAAATGAAAGAGATAGAGAGCTCCTCTTGTGTTTATGGCGGTTTTATCAAATCACAAACTTGAACACACAAAAGACAAACACTGAAGAAACGAAGCAACAACCTCTATTGGAAACTTATTTACAATTGGAGAAGTCGAATTTCATTCTAAAATGAATTCCATTTGTTGACAGAGTTTATTCCCCTCCAATCCCAAGACGAGACGTCTGCAAAGCTCTGCTCATTTCCCCTCGCCGGGTACACATGGCTCTTGTGCAGACAGCACGTTGAAATGAACTCCCTTACCCCGCTAGCAGTTGCTCAGTGTGAAAAGTTGCTCCAATCGCGACGAAACAGCCAGAAATACGTGCACGTCGGCAGTGAGTGTGTGGTATTGGGTGGGCATGTGTGCGTGTTTCTGACGTTACAGAATTTTGAAAAAGCAGTTACTGCTTCCAGCTGTCAGTTGTTCGGTGGTAGTTAAGAGAAGAGCACGTTGTCGCTCCAGCCGCGTCCAAATCGTCTTCCAGTTGACGGTTACACTTTCGCAGTGGTGTTGTTTCAAACTTTTTTCGCGGAAGTGTCCTTTCTGCAGCAGACTTTATTAGCTCCCAAGTCGGACGAAAATTTTCGTTCTGCTATTTCGGGAGGAAAGAAAACGTATTCTTTGCTGTCGCTGCATTGAATTTCGAAAAAAGACGCGACTGCATCTAATTTTGAAAGAGGTTCCCTCCAACGGCCACAGAGCCGTCGACCGCATTGGTCCTTGAAGTGACTGTGCAGTGTGCGGCAGGTTCATAGATGCTTAGGAAAATTGGTTAGAAAATTTTTTAGTTAAGCGCCAGAAACAATAGACGAACTCGTGTGCACATTTGAAAAGTGAAGACCGAACTTCGTTAATTGTTTTTTATTTTTACTTAAAACCGGCTAAAAATAGTGCCCACATGGACGAGTGTATGTGACCAATGGAAACTTATTTACAAACACCATTCCGATGGGCAATTTTCGGAGCCTGCCGATCTCGTGCAGTGAGCCCCATGCCAAGACGAACACACCTGCAGCGCTGTTGTTCGGATGGATAGATCGAAGTGACCATTCCAACACACGCTCGTCCCAGAACGATATCAAGAAACGTTGGGGCGAAGACGTGATGATGGGATCGGTCGTCGACGGTGTCCACCGTCCACGTCCTTTGTTCGCCCTGCACCATTCTTCGCGGCAGTTCTCAACGAAAACGAGTTTCTTCGCCGCGTGCATTAAGGGCCCCCTGCGACAGTGTTGTCAGATTTATTGTGTTCTCTCGATAGCTCCGAGTAGAGGGAGTGCCGGCGTCATTATGCCCCCATGAATATTAATCAGGTTCGAGATGGCCAGAGGCCGGCAATCCGGAATTCCATCTGTGGTGTGCTGCAGTAGAATCAATCCAGCTTGCATTGTTGGACAGTGATCTGTCCATTGGATCGAAGACCCTCAGCCGCAGCCACCGAAGGGCCTGAAGGGTCGATGACATTTTGGGTGAGGAGAGTAAAAACCTGAAGCGGCCGGCCAACTGGTTTCACTGGGGACGTGACGAGACCTCCACATTTGGTTGCAACGGTGTTATGTCACTGATTCATCGCGATCGTTGCGTTGGGACCAGCTGCTCGCTGCACAAGAATTCGGCCCCAATTCCACTGATTTGTTATCTGACGCGGACGCGGTGCAGTTTGATTTGAATTTGAATGGAATATCAAACTCCTGTCCGGCTTGGGGGACATGGTAAATCATTGAAGTTGTCGTTCATCGATATTTCAAGCTCAGCTGCAACTGCAACTCATTTGAAAATTTCCTCAACTGGTTGCAAGGGAAATTTTGAATTGAATGAGGAACCAATGCAACTTCCGACTGAAGTGACACTATTCGAAACCCTAAACACAGAAGGAATCAACTTCAGATAAATGTAAAAGCATTTACACTAATTGTCAACCAGATGTGGATGTCCATTTGTTCATGGCCGGTAATTAAACATCCGCGTGTAACTACCAATTTAGGGTAATTGAGCAGTTAGTGCAAGATCTCAATACTCGATTCTCTCTTATCACAGTATCTCAAGAGTTGAAAAAATTCTTTGTTAAATGCATTAAGACAGCCGAAGGGAGTGCATTTAACTGCCGTTGGGGAACCCCATTGTTTAGTCATTGCACATTAAATACTTGTATCTTGTCATGGGTCTTATGTTGTTCAGAGATAATTGCCTCCTTAGATACTTAACCCATTTTCCGTGCTTCTCGATTGCACCGCGGTTGACGATATTAGATCTTGGTAGCACCGAACGAGTTCTTTGCACACAAGTCATACGATGACTTATGGATGCAATCATTGTTTTATATTTCAAATCGTTGGATAAGACATGGATAAACAAAGCACCAGAGGGCAAGTGAACAGTTCTAGTATTCACTAGAGCGATTGAAAATAAAATCCAATCCTTTTCCAGATATTTTACAGTAAATTTGGTGAAATGAAACTTAATTTAAAGTTCGAAATGGTTTCAACTGGAAAACTGCTTCAATAATATTTGTATAGGAAATTGGAATGAGCTCGTTGCAGTTGGCAAAACCGAGGTCAGTTGTTAAATTGGAAATTTAGTTAAATAAAATTTCAAAATGCTCCATCAATTTGAGTTTAACCAAAGTTTTTCGTCTGATTTTAAATTAGAACTGGGGCGATTTAAAACTCTTCAAGGTCCTTTTCAGTAATTGCGGTTCAATGTATTGCACTTTTGGTTTAATTCAACTGTACAAAGCACAACTGATTCTTGAGCACAATAATTACATTCACACCTTGATAGAATTACATTCGTTGCTCCAACCAAGCGCGGTCCGCATCATATCTATTATTGAAAAAAAAAAAAAAAATACTGTTGCATCGTGAAGTTACGCGACTTCCAACTCATTGTGGTTGTTTTTTAATCATATAATCGGATATCAATGCAAACAAAAAGTCCCTGTGTGGAAACGAGTGCAGCAACACGGAAACAAACAAACAAACAAAATCTGGATGGAAGGCAGAACTCCGCAGAAAATCGCTTTGTGCAACAATAATTGAGAAGAACGTTTCTTAACCGAATTTCTAGACTTTCCATTTTCCCCAACGAAAATAAATCGCCATCTAAAAGTTTTCTTATCGCGACGAGTGGATTTCGAAATTGGATTCATAAGTTTTGAGAAATACAATGAAAAATTCAAAATGGACGAAATTTTGCTGGGCATTTTGATACTGTTTTTTTTTCTTCTTCCACACCTCTCAAAGTTGGTTTAATTCTTTAGGATTAGTTTTCGTTGATTTTTCATTTTTGTAAAAACTTGGAAAAAATTCCTTCTGAAAAGTGCTCATCTCGAGGGGAAAAAAAACTTTTGCAATTAAATTGAAAAGCAGGATGATGAGGGATTCACTCAATCGAGACAATGAGGCAGGACGCTGATTCTGGACTAAATAATAAACCTGTCCTGGGCAGAAATTCCTCCAAGGTTTTCTTTTAAATATTGTTCTGGTCTAATTTCCGAGAAGGATTGACATGAGTGTCTGTCTAGCAGCTCCGCTCGAGAGTTCTCAGGTTCTCGAGCGGCTTCACCTGATTAATTTTGTTATTCCAATGGGAGAGCGGGGGTGCTTTCGTGCCGCCGCACCGCCGGTACAGTCGTGTCGAGATTATAGAAAACCTGCTCCACGACCCCAGGCACTCCGAGCCACGAATGCTCCAAAGAACACGAGGGGACCAAGAAGAAAAAGTGAATTTTCCTGTAATAATAGTTCTAGACGTGAATTCGTTTCGAGACAAAGGTCACATCACTCACGCGGGACCTCCCCCACCAATAGTTTCGCCTTCACTTTGATATTTACCACCGTCATCGTCACTCCGAAATTGAATCTCATCTTGCGCCTTCTGCAGGATTTGTTTTGCCGTCCAGTGACATAAACAAACATAAATAAAATCCAAAATAAAAAATAAGAAAGAGTATAGCAGAAAAATCAGTGTAGATCAAAATTTAAAAAAAAAATAATAGAAGAAAATAAAGAGAAAGAAATTCAAAGAGTCGCGAGCAGAAATCAAAATAAGTTTTATGAGTGCCAAAAATAAAAATGGAGGCTTTTTAGTTCAGGTCAGAAAATCATTTCGCAAACGCAGTGCCAAGAAGATGAAGCGCGTTTCATGATACTATAAATGGACTGAATCGATTGTGTTAAACTACTTGAAGATGCCTTCTACGCCCTACGACTTGGTCAAGGATGACCAGGACCTCAGGATACCCCTGCATGCCGAACAAGCTTACTTTCACGGGATCACATTTCAAGCCAAGGTGAGTCCCCTTCATTTATAGACTAGAACTAGAGTAGACTTAGTAACAATTCCCGGGACTTATTTAATTTCAAGGAATCTGGAAGAATCTCCTGAATTTAATACATAACTCTGTGATTACTATTTCCAAAACTGTTTGTCAGGATTATTTTTATCATAAAAAAAAAAAACAATGATCCTTTTCCTGATAATCGTTAAATATTCATTTACCCACCAGCGACAAACCAACGAACAATAAAATTGTTATGCATTCGGTGAACCCGTGAAAGTTAATGTGATAAGCATTCCCACAGCCACCGCAGGACACTTGCGTTATCAAAGCGGCGATTTTCCTGAATATATAGGGATCCATTGTTGCTAAGGGAACACGTGAGCATCCGACAACGTTCTGAAATAAATTTATTTACCAACAATTATGACGTAGTCAACGTAATTCACACCACAAGGATATGGCAAGGATGTGTACGCGGCCGGCAGCGGCTAACTCTGGATTTTCTATTTTCATTAAATCTCCGAATGCCGGTGTAATTTAAACAAATGTTCCTACTTTTATTAGACGGGAAAATGTCCTGGTCCCAAGGCATCTCATACGGTAGGACGATTCCATTCCCCGGAATGTGCCACTTACCGCATAACTCACTTTACGCTGTCACGAATTTTCCTGATTTATGCATTAAGTGGAAAATTCAAAAACAAATGGAACTTTTCTCATGTAATTTTTCACTCATGCTAGGGAGTGGGGGGAAGGGGAATGACGAAGCAAAATTCATTAATTCCTTGATCCGGCCCCCGATGCAATGTACAAAGACAGTATAAAGCCTGTTAAATCTTGTAAAATATACAGGATCAAGAATTTGGTTTTTGAATATTTTTTGTTTTATATTTACCAACTTGTGGAACATAAACCGAACAAAAGGAAACTTTATGTGGCACATCAATTGTTTTAACATGGACTTTTAGTTTATGGGCTCAATTTGCACTCCTGTGTGGACATATTTTGCGGCTAGACCTTCTCAGTACAGAAAACTGAATAAAGGACAAATGCTTTATGTGCCGACAGGACCCAAAATTTATGGATGTCATTAAAATTGCTTTTCCGTCGTCTCTGTAGAAAAATAAATTAGCAACTTTAACGTGTCAAAATTCAGCGAAAACAAATTATAGACATTCTTTCTTTATGACATATTAAATTCCACTTTTAATTAACAAAACCATTAATAACTTTTTTACTTAATAACAATAACAATAAGCTTCCGGTCTAGTAAATTTCTGGTTCGTGAATGTTTGCACCTTGTATAAATTTTATTGATTTTCAGTTTATCGCGACACTCTCTACAGGAAAATTTCGTAACTAAATTTTATGAATTTGCAATGTTAATTTTATTACACTTCAGTTTTTAATTGAGTCATTTTTTTTATAATTTGGTGTTCTAAAAAATTTGATTTACCCAAATTTATTTTACTGCAGACAAGCAAAGTGCATAAAATGTTATCCGACAATGTTGAATAATCCTTTATGCCTCAGGATGTACGACAATAGCATTTGTTTTCGACTAGCACTTGTTTTCCCAATCTCCAGTCTCCTCAATCTTGTTCCCAACACTTCGCTGCAGTGCTGCAAAAATTCTTATAGTTTTGCAGGACATCCGCCTTCTGTGTGAAACTTAATCCCCCTGCAGGGATAAGCTCAGGACAAGCACCTGCAGTGTATATTGTCTACAGATGACTGCACTTTAATCGGATTTCATTTTATGCTATAAAACAAAAAATTGATACATTTGAAAAAATAATGCTGACCGATGTCTCCCTCGATCCTTCGAGGACAATCTTCACTGATTGCAATCAATTTTTGGTCGTTTTGAGATCATTTAGGATATTATTTTTTTCATTACATGCATTTTTGTTAGGAAGTTAAAGTACATTAAAATAATTCAGTCCATTTCTTTATAGTAATGGATTTTTCTCTTAACATTATTGAGCTGGAAAAGGAGCAGAAATATTTCAAAATTGTAATTTCCATGAATTTTTTCGTGGAATTTTTCCCAGAGCTAATATTTTCGTTCTGCACCTTCAGAGCTTTTCCCCAAATTGAATTAACTAGCTACTCTGTTCAAAAAAGATCTATAGGCTCACAAATTCGCTATCGACATTAAAGGACATTAAATTACTCGACCAAATAATTAAATTTTTCCAAAATGCACATTTTACTTTCCCGCCCCCCAACCAGAGACGGTTGGAAAAATTTGGATAAACGTAATCCTGGGAATTGCTTGGATTATAACTTTGTCACATTTTAATTTCGAAATTATCCGTTCTCATTTTCCTCTTCGAATGCAAATTGGTTTTTTATTTATCGAAACCGAAGTCACAATGAAGAGTGAATTAAAAATTATGGAAGAATAATTATTACGCAATTATTTTATAATTATTTCTAGAATTTAATATCAATAACAAATTAAATTTTCAGTTCATGTATTTTTCTTACAACTGGTTGATTAAATATTTTAATTAATGGAAGAGGAATACAACATTTAAAAATAGAAACTGCGCTTAAAACAAAAATATCTCATTGTGAATTCATGTACAGCTGTTTTTAAGGAGGAAATGAATGTAAAAAAGTAAAAACATATTCAAAATCATCGCGAATTCCCGAGTTTAGAATTCTCGTGCATTATTCATTTCACAAACTGTTTTGATTCGCATCACTTTGATTTTCAAAGGTGCAGAGTTCGGTCGCTGACATGTTGCTGTGATTGAAATGCAAATGCGGGAGGAAACAAAATTAAAATGAGAATAATATTGTAAGCTTCTAAAGCACAGTGGGATAACAGCTGAGAGCATAAAACTTGTTTATTCAATATTCACAATAATTACTGCAGCCAGAATCTAATACAAATTCCGATGTTTAATTCGACGTTATAAAAGAAACGGACGTGAACAGCGTACGCGACGGCATGGAATGCCAAAGTGCACTAATCACCAAGGTTTTTGTTTTTTAATAAATGAAATTCTTGTTCGATTGCAGCAGCGGAACAAGCACAACTCCTCTCGTTCCGTTCCTCCTGCAGGGGAGTGCAACACTTCGAATTTGAATGCCAAGATAATTTTCATCTTATGCAACACAGCAACGAGGACGTGGGTGGACACGACCATTCCAGCAATTAGACTTTTGAGAAAAGGATTGACAAAAAATTCACTTGGGGTCGAACATGCAGCAACAACAACACAAAACTGCAACAGGAATTGCGTGGTCGTTGCACTTCCATGCCAAATAATATTATCTGAGACGTTGACGCAGCTCTGTTTATCCCGTGCGGAATGCGCAGCTTTCTTGCAATTCGCAGCTTCTCTGATTGAGTGGTTTATTGTTGGTTTGGAAGCAGCCAACTAAATTTAACAATCGTCAAATGCATATCTCTAATGCAATGAATCTAGTTACCCACTTTCTTCGCTTAACAACATGGACTCCATTCAAAAGTGGTAATTTAACTAAGAATGGGGTTTTTCCCGCGGGGAAGAGGGCGAAGTGGAACGAGTCTAGTATGTAGGGCCAGTTACAGTCAGTGGACGTAAGTAGATCTGTATCAGAAGTAGGCTTAGACCTGTGGGGGGAACTACTCCCCCCGCGATGCATGTGGAGACCGCATTGCGTGCTTTTGCATAAAAGGCGTCTTCTGTGGTTGCACCGACCTCCGGGCAGCTGCAGTTTACGCGGACTTCCTTTTAGGGTACCCCTTTTTTTAATTTCCTGCATATTTTTGCAGTCAGAGGACAAGAAAAGCCGTAGTCAATGCGGTGACCCAAATGTGTGCTTTGTAACTCGCCATTGTTTTGGATGACACGACTTTGTTTTAGTTGAAAATGAAATTTAGGCAACGCTAGTTGCAGGACGTGGTGCAATATCTTTTGTGTTGCTAGGATAATTTCGCTTTGACAATAGAGTGCCAACGCCAGCTGCAGCAGCAGGAGCACAATTATTGCAATTGGCCCGTAACCTCCTTTTGAATTTTGCGGTTGAATGCAATTTGCGGAACTGTACAACTATTGCTGAATCATACAAATATTGCACCTGGACACTCGCTTGACCGATGATCGGATCCCGCGAGCCGAACGAGCGGGGAAAATACATGCAGCAATTTATTTACGCGACTGCCAAATAGACCGATTTGGTTCAATTTCCTTTTACGCGTAAACACAATTGGAGCCCAATTGTTTCGATCAAGTGGACAGCTACTGGTCAATTGATGACTCCCTGGGACGCCGCCGGACAATTAGAAAACAAGCAATTTGTTGGGCGGACTAATTTAGTTGGGTATTATTGCAAGCGGTATACTGCGAGAATTGGTTTAGACAGCCCTTTAATTTATTTCAACTGAGACATGAACAGAAGTTAAAGTTAGTATAGTATAATTGTTATATAATGGGGAAAATTGCAACATCATGAGGAATTGGCCACCGTAAATGGATCGGGAATTTCATTTCCACGTTTCGAAATTTTACTTATTATTAATCAATTACTCGAATCTAATTAATTTTCATTGCTGTCAATTATTTTAACTACATCAAAGAATATTAAAAAATTTGATATAAGGGTTAAAGCGAAGTAATTTTTTTCAACAAGTAGACAATAGACATTTCCAATTCCAAAAATTATTTTCTTATACATAATTACAATAATATAATAATCAATCGATCTGGTTCAATTTATATCAACATTCTATTACTGCTTATGCTTCTTATTTAATTTGTCAAGAACTAATTAACAGGTCAAAGTAGCTTCCACTTCTTGGAACTGTCTTGCGAATGGCGTAACTTTTCGAGTAAAAATAACTGCATTGGTGTGTGTGAACTGACTTATAAGTTATAAGGAATATTTGGTTAAGGAATATTCGTGTAAACTCAAGGGAATAGGTGTATGAAGAAAATGATGAAGTTGCTTCAATCAATCTTGGCTGGCTATTAGCCCTTCCCCGAAAAGGAGCGGAATATTATTGAAACTTGGCAGACTTGAGTGCTCCAAGTTTGCTTCAGATGAAGTGGCCTACTTCGAAAAGGATGCTGGACAAAGGACGTTAGAATACTGAAATTTAATTTTTATACAACTACCTGGAAATCCACTTTCGGTGTCCAACTATTATACTTATACAACAGTATTGTCCACTTTAATTGGTTTTTCTTCTCATCCATTTTCAACTTTAAAACTTCTGCCCATTCACAGTATCCTCCTCGTAATTTTAATCAATTTAAATTTCGTAACAAAGCATGCAGGAAATTTAACTTAATTCCTGAAGTCAGTATCACGTACGCCATCCAATAAGATGGCCTCCTGACAAAATGGACGGCGTGTGTATAATTTCCGTTAGGGCAATTCAAAGATGGATTCTATAAGAGTGTAATAACAGCTTCAATAGCCAGATAATTTCATTTTCGCCTTCTGCCTCCCTCGCAAATTGATTGAAACGTGTCTTTCAAGGCCATTAATCTGGAGTAAGAGGTCCTTTTACTAAGACAGTTTTATGGCCTTTGCAACGATGTCCTGTCGACATGAGGTGGCCATTATTCGAAGGATATTGAATGATGTGTTCCAGGGACACAGGCATTTCGACGTTATGCTTGTGGGGTAAATTTAATGTTATTAGTGGCAGGTTATTTTGAGTTATTGAGGGGATCAAACGCCAAATATGAAATAATAATTAATAATTAATAAGAGCGTATCACACAGGAGAAGGGTTGAAATTGATGGAAATCGAGCAATTGCACAATTGCAGTTTTGCTAATTTTTATCCAGCTTCTCTGAAGTGGTTAAACCCTTTTAAAACATTTAAATAAAATCCATGAGTTGTACACTTTTCTCTGTGTGTATTTTGTTTTTCTGTAGTGGAGATGCTTGTCCGTATTTCCTTATTTTGGAAACCACTTTAAAACTCCTGGAAGCTTTTAAATTATCCTAGATGGAGTGAATGTAAAAAGAACTTCTACTGGGAGTTCGCAGCACATTTTAACCACTTGCGATAATGGAGTTTTGGTCTCCGTGAAAGGCGAATGTGAGTTTTTTCTTCCTACCCAGAATCACAAAGTTGCACTGCTCTATCATCTCCCGAGGGTGCATGAGGTTCACGTAATGACAGCAGAAAACCGAAGCTGTTCTTAACTTCCTAAAACTACTCGTGCAGTTATCTTTGCTGAAATACTTGGAAAAATGTCTGGATTCTCCTTAAAAATGGCCGCACATTTGCTTAGCAACTGTTCTTCTGCAGATGGCATGGCAGTCGGTAGTAGTGGTTTCGAGAATGTTTTTCAGACCCCGTCGAAGTCGGCGTTTATCAGACCGGAATTGGTTCGCTAAGTGCAATCAAGCAGCGCCTTCAAACCCTGTCGTTCGCCAAGGAAGGTTCCCTTATGAATCGCTTTACAGATCATTAGCCGCGGGGAGAAGCAAAACAGTGACTTCGGCTTCATCAACAATCAGAGTCAATCCTCGCAGGCTGTGCAGCTGCTGCAGTTGCTCGGACTTCGACTTTGGCTTCTTCTTTGTTGCAAGTCATTTTAAGTTTCTTTTTTCATACAGTTCTGCTTGACGCTTTGGAGTCAGTGACTAATAAACCAAACGCTTCTCGGTTGGAAATCGGGTAGTAATTAACTGACCACAAACTGCAGCCTCCAGTGCATTCGTCTGGGTCGGTTTCTAATCCCTGTCCTCACGTCAGTCGAATGCTAACGAACTGGCGGGCGATTGGAATTCAAACAATTCTACTCTCCACTAGATTCCAGCTGAGCTAGATAAACGTGAACCCAATTCGCACGCCTTGTTGATAGTCCTCGAGTAAAAAATCCCAACCGAGTTCAGTTTCCAGCACTTCGCCTTGCAATGCACCTTCGGGAAGCCTCCACCATGAAAAGTGCAATCCGTAAAAATGCAACACTGGCGATTTGCTTTAATTAACCTCCACCTTCAGCATCCACCTTGCATTCCGTGCCAAATCACTGAAGTTACACAACGCTATTGATAGCTCCCGAGATAGACCTCCAGGAGCACAATGCGAAGCCAACCACTTTTCTTTTTTCATCGTTTTTAATTTTTTTTTATTGATGCTCGCAATGATTTTAAATTCTAGTAAGCGATTTTCAATTGTTCGTCACACTTGCAATTGCAATAATCACAAGTCACTTGCGAGGCTAGTAAATTACTTCAACGCACATTTTCCGTCTATGGAAGGCAAGAGACGCTTGGGGGCAGGAATTAGCCACTTACTAAGGAGGTTTTTAAAAAATCATTGATTTGTTGTAAAAGTTCTTTGAGTCGAAGAAGACTGGAGATGGAAGACTTTGTGCTCGGTTCTGAATCTGATCCAACGGCAGGTGTTTGGCCCGGGGGCTCTCTGAGTCTCTGCTCTCCAAGAGCAACTGTTGCATGGGAACAACAGAACGAATTTATTTATATGTACCTTCTTGGATTGGTTCTCTGATCAATGTGGACACGAGTCGAATTAAATAATGCACAGGTATGCAAATGTTCATGTCTTCCTTAGCGAGGTCTGGAATAATTAACAATTCTAATGGACTTTTATTCATCATAGTCATCAAAAAAAAATTATAAATACATCAAACATTTTTGTTACCTATCATTTAGGTATCGAAATACCTAATTTAGCAATATCGAAAAAAATTTAACAAAACAATCTGCTAAAATATAATTGTAACCCAATTTTGAAAAGAAAACTTTCCGAATTTCTGTACTTTACTCGCCAGCAACACTTGCCTTAAATTTAAATAAATCGATTAATTAAGCAATTATCAAGAAATCTTTGTTAGTAATTCGCAGTTTTCGCTGAATTTGTTGCTGAAGTTCGTTATCGTAATTGCGATTTTTCGCGTTATTGAAAAGTTCTCGTATTAATCACATTTCGTCGAAAATGAAATTTTAATATTCGCGAAATGCTGCTAATTAAATTGTGGACCACCAGCATCCACTAATATGGCAAACTTCTGTGCATAATTAAATACTCTTGCGTTTTAATATCATTGATATTCTCAAATACCTTGTTTTATGTTCAATAACGTGCTAATTAAATTTACATTTTTGTTTTAGGTAATAAAAACGTGATGATTACTTTTTATGCAATCGCATAAAACATAAGTGCAATCAAGTTCAGAACGTAATCGACTGGAAATAAAAACTCAAAAAATGCAATGCAAGCTGCTGTTGGACGTAAGAAGCATGTATCTTTAATAGTTCTCTTGAGATTATGTTTGTACTTTTTCTTTTGAGATATCAGGAATTTTATCCTTTGTTACATTTTATACAAAGATTTGAACTGTTACTGTTGGATTTGCAAAGTGAAGTTCTGGGAGTACGTAGAACGGAGTAAACTTAAAAAAACTTTGATTTAAATAAAACATTTTTAATTATAAAATATAAAAAAAATTCTGCAAAATCTTATACAAAAATCAAATTTTAAATTCTATTTAAAACGAGTTCACAAAAATGGCAAGAAAAAATCTTTCAGCAGCTGCATCATCGATTCCAAAAACCCTCGGACTTTGGTAGCAGTCGCCGCACAAAAAGAAGGATCTTTGTATAAATTATAAACAAATGTGAAATGACCACCATGGTTGGATGGGTTTGCTGTGGGATTCGCGATGAGTCACTGCATTGAGGTTGAAGAGCAGCGAATCTCAATCCCACCGCATGATCTCATAACACCAAATGCAGCAGCGATCACCAGCTTCTGAAAAGGGTTGGGAAGCATTTCGATGAACCATAACGACATTATTTAAGTAGGGTAAAACAAATTTATAAAAATGTACATTGTGCATATTTTTTACCCGAAACGATCGTTTCTGGAGCTCTCCATTTGTCAAGTTTGATCGACATTACAAAGAAAGTTAAATTCGCGAACCACTGTCAAGTATTAAAGTTCTTGCGGCGCCTTGTGGAAATCTCCTCTGAAATGGAAGCTTTGTGTACCTCATCAATCCTCCTCACTTTGACGAGGGGCATGTTGATCCTTCTCAGGACTTCCTCGTCAAGTGAAGCTGGCCACTCCATAACCCATCCATTGGCAAGTTTCTAGTAATTTTATTCTTTTCCGTTCGTGAATTTCGGTACAGATTTGTACCAATCCTTTTGCGACCCTAATTTTTCTGAAGTCTATCTTAATCCTGAAAAAGATTTTTCCGATTGATTCACAGGACAAAAAAAAATTGAAATATAATCTGATGGAAATCAGTGCAACGCGGTTTTTCCCCGTTCAATATTGCTGCAAAGGGAAGGTTCACGATTTTTCCTGCATAACGGATTTTATCTTCCAACTCTCACGAATATTTTCGCTGTAGTTGATGCAGTTGCTGCATTCACAGTGCTTTTTTTTTTTTGGAGATAAATTCCCTCAACGGGTGTATTTGATTTTTCGATTAGTTCTCAGCCACGAATTTGCAGTCAGCGTATTTGATATGCAATATTTGTGCCAACTTTTCAATTGTGAATTGATCTCAATGCAGAGTTCTTAAATGATTTCCGCGTTCGAAAACTTATTATTGAAGGAGGTTTCGAAGTGATTAAAATTTCGTTGCGTCAGAGGTGGGTTTTGGGGATGGAATTAAATGCTTTGAAGCACTTCTCAGGGCGTCAAGCATTGGTTTGCTCACGTTTCACTGAAATCAAATCAAATGCAAAAGCAGGTCAATTGTTAGACCGAGTTATCGATTTAACAACATCTTCATGTTTCGTTCAAAGTTCAAGACAATTACTTATTGATGCAAATAGGAGCAAAACGGCTGGAAATACCTCAATGAGGACGACAGGACGTGTTCCCTTCATTCATGCCTAATCAGGAAATTTTTTACAGAAAATCGTCACCAATTCAATTTGCCTGACAAATTCCGAGGGTGAACTGTGCAAACAGCGTTCACTTCGACTTTTTCGGTTTTTAGCACGGTTTGAAATTCAAATTCCATTACGATTGCGTCGGTATCTATCTATACTATCTCAGTTCCACGCCACCCCCGCCTCACAGATAAACCCAATCTTCTGTATAATTTCGCTGACAAAAACAGCAAAAAATTTTCCATTCAGCGATCACAGTAATTGCAAATGAAAGGCTATCACTGGATGCAATTGTTTTTCTACTCGTTTCGGGTATTTTCATATGTTTGCGACGCTGATTTTCACGTGCCGTTTGCCTGACATTGTAATGTGATATGTGACACTCTGGTGTTGCTTCTGTGAACCTGACACTTTGCGCTGGAGTTGGATGGAATCTCGTCCACAGCTTTCTTTTATAGGTTTTTTTGTATTCTCTTCTTTTTTATGCATATTTGCTGGTTTTTTAAAATCCAAACGATAAAATCATTTCCATGGAAATGGCTCAGTCTGGCAACGACACAGTATCAGAGACATACGGCACCCAGTGGAGTCTGTTGTAGCGGTTCACCATTAGCAGGTGGTGGAATTTCCCAGACGGATAGGGAGTGAAAAGATTTTCCTTTATGGCCAAAATCACGTTTACCGCTGTTTATGGGAAAGGAAATTCAATCAGAGCTTCAGGTGCCTTAATAAAGTGGTAACAGACACTTGAGTTGCTCTCATGCAAAAAAGAAAATGGACCAAGACGACGACGACGGACGACGGTAAGCAACCGGAAAATGTAGGCGATCACTTTTGGCCTGATTTTTACAATAAAACACTCAAAGTAATTCACTGAAACTGATTTCATTTCAATGCACATATTTTCTAATACAGTCTAGAGACAGAAAGTGTTAATAAATCTCTTTTCAAATTTCCCTTTGTTTATTTGTTCGTGGAGGATAAATTCACTTTATTCGCCTGAGGGAAGGAAGAGACAGGCTTCCAGAAGATGCTGGAGATAACTTTGAAAACTCGATGCTCTTCCGTGAATTGCTGAATCTAGAAATCAATGGCACAATTGTAGTCGCACAAGGACTTTAAAAGTTATTCGTGACTTTGGGAACCTCGGAGCAATTCAAAACTTCGGCAGCAAGTAGTACTTCGATTTCAATTACTTGTGGGGCGCACAAACGGGCGAACTTAAGACAATTTACCATCAATTGACTTTTTTTTTTAGATGACAATTTGTTTTTTCAAGTTTTTCAATTTAAGTTTAATACTGCAACCATTCGTTCTACTGTGCCAGAGTTAAGAACAACTGTCGTTTTCAAATTGAAATACATAAATTGAAATAGTAGGAAAGAATAAAACTTTTATGATTTTCAACATGTCTACCTTAAATATTTATTTAATGCTCCTTAAATTCTGTTTTACAGCCAGTTTCCTGAATCTAAACGAATGTTTTTTTGTTGCATGACTCCAACTTTGTTAAAATGACGAACTAAATTTCCAGTTCAACATTAACCGTTTCAATTTCAACTCATTTATTGTCCTGAAACTTGAGTACTTTTTTTCACAAGAAAAACTTTCATAGTCGTTCTTTAAAATAACTCTGAAAAGTTGGGAAGTTTTCAAAAAATAAGAAAACACAGGTTCCGAAAGCGCAAGCTACATAAACAAATCTAACAATTCAACAAAAAGTTAGTTCTACCCTAATATCGTCATTATTCAAATGCAAATCAGATGATTGCTGTCGTTATCCTTCAACTCATTGACTTCGGGACAAACTTACTCCATCAGTCCATCTCCAAACTTCTTCCGAATCCTGCTCTTGAACTTATTTAATATTTGTACCTATACAGAATTGGAACATCACTTCTCTTCTTTGGATATTGCAAATTAATACAAATTACACAACCCTGATAACGGAGTTAGTCTATTATAGTATAAATGATGATCCTTTTAGTTTGCAGTTGGTGGCAACCTTTATCCATACACCCTCAAACAAAAAAAAAAATCAATTCTGACATGATTCTCGACCCCTTGAAATTTCCCTGAGGGCTCAACAGGCCGTCATCCAGTTGGATTGACTTGGGAATTATGCAAATGAATCGGCTTTGTTTGTTCTCAGCTTTTTAGCAGTGACACGACACAAAAACAGCGCAAAGCTTGTGGTATTGTCATAAAATCGGCAAAAGGAAGCAATTAAGGGATGACCTTTTTTTTATTGGTGGTTTTATATTTAGAGAAATAATAGAGAATTTAATGTATTTTTCTGATCTGATGGGATGGAAATTTTATGAATTGCGATGGTGGTTCTCGAAATGTTAATGAATATGTAACTGGTTAGGTATCTAATCCCCTGGACAGACGAGAGTACTTAATAGAGTTAATGACGAGTTAGTGAATTTCCTGTTTGAACTCGATTTACAAATCTATCTGCTACAACTCGATTAGACTCGATATACTGCTGTCAGCGCCGGCGTAACTACTGGCTACGTAGTAGTGAGTAGTTGTATACTTTACGCCAAAGTCAAAAACTAATTCAGTTCGATGACAGACGATAAACTCGACTAGATTACCTGACGTAATTAACTCGATGAAGTGATGTTGTCTGTCCAGGGTATAGGACAACTTTTACGTTCGTATAAAGAGTAATTGCAGTTTCAAGTTGCTTCCATTAATTCCAATCCTTATCCAAAGGTGTACCTTAACTGATCTACAAAAACCCGATTGATTATTGTTGTGAATCTTCTCAAAACCAAAGTATCAATGAAAACTAACAATAACAAGCACAATATTATTGATTGCATCTCGATAAATCAAATACAACTGTCTTCATTAGTGTTGCGCCCGTAATTTATGACTTCATACATAATGCATATAAAACCATTGTGATAATTGATTTTCCTGCTCTCCCGAGGGACCACCACACTACCACAGTGACAACCGGTGAGGAAAACAATCGAAAGACGACAAGCACTGCAGACTCGCTGCACAAATTTGCTCAGCCCTTGCACGTATTTGCTAACACGATGCACCAGCACTTGATTGCAAATAGGACTGCATCCGGAATTCTATCCGCTCGAGTTCTCTGCAAACTCTCGCGAATCTGATAAGGATAAAATTTGTTCATCACTAATTAACTTTGGTTTTCCAGGACCTCTTTAGATAAACGTGATCCACAGAAATTTATCAAAGGCAAATTTAATTCACGCTTGATGTGTGATTTAACATTTTCGGTGGAGATTTATTTTTCAGTTGTGCATCCAGAAATTATGCAGTCAAAGGGTTAAGTGATAGCTATTTCATGTGAAGTCAAAATGCACTTGCCCTTGCGTTTGGTCCGCAAATAGATTACCCAAGTAGAACTACTTACAATCATTATATTCGACTTTTCAGTGGACTCCTTTGGCTTTGAAATGCGGTTCCATTTTGGAAATCCTAAATCACGTCTAATTCTAGGTATGGTAAAAGTTGGGAATTGATATTCAATCCTTACAGAACGACTGAAATTACATTGGAAAAGTGTTCCACCATGATGGAAAAATATCCAAATCAGTTGAAAGCATTTGAGAATCTTTGAATTTTCCGAAAACGAGCTTTTGTAATCAACTTTTGATGTTTCAATTTCAAGTTATTTTTTCTCAGGGGAATTTCCTGAAAAATTTTTCCAAGTAAAACAAGTCCAACTACAACGTCATGCTTTAAATAAATTTATTCATCTATGATCAATGATTCATGAAAATCTATTCTTTCTTTAAAGATTTTTCCATTTATCCTGATGGAGTCATGATCAACATTTCTACAGAGAGATGATGACAGAAATGCTTATATTATTTGCCATAGGTTCATGTTATGACTTCTTCTTTATAAATCTTTCTTATCGGTTTTTCTGGGTTTCTTAGCAAGAACAAAAACGGCATGTCATATTGAGTTTTTGCTTGGTCAAGATGTTTTCATAGAAAACTGAACAAAAGGTAGTAAAAGTCTGTCTGAGGAAAGTATTTAATACGTTATCAACTATTTTATCTTTCGTTCTCATTCGAGCAGTTCTAGAAAAATAACCTTGAGTCCTTAAAATCTGATTTATGCTGTCAAGTGTTAAAATATAATTGACAATATTGTGCATCACAATAACAATCATTTTACAACTCTGTAGTCCTTGAAAACCAGTTAACGCCACCACAAAGTTTTACAAGAAGTTCTTTAAGCAGTTTATTCCATCAAGAAAAATAGAATCGCTCCTATTCAAATAGGATTCAAATAGGATCATCCCTGCTTATTGTCCCAGCGGAAATGAATTGACACCCGACAATTCCCCCCATACGCTCTGAAATTCTCATCTTACCTCATGCCATTTTGGGTTGTAGGCGATTTCCAAGGAATCGATTGACACTGAAAAGAATCTACGGTAATCGATAAAACTTTTATCCAAATCGTCTCACTGGGAATATGTAGATTTGATCCTTACAAGTTCGCCGTAAATCCATGACAGAATCTCATGTGAATATCGTGGCAAGAAAAGGCTGCTGCCATATCGGGTGTTCGTGTCCAATTTGTAATTCAGAATAAATAAAAAAATTCTTCCAATATTCCATCGCATCATTTTTCACCTGTCTTCAAAGGAATTCACAATTGGCTCTCCAGGGAAGGATATCGTCTAGCACCATCAGAGGAGGAAGGTTCTTTACAAGCGTTTGCTGGAGATCGATGACCGTTCACAATGTTGCACTCGAGCTCTTCTATGCACTTATATGCACTCTAAGGTGTAATGTCGACAATTCGCATTGCTGCACCGACCAGAAACAGCGCTAATAAGGCAGTCGTGGTCTGTTGTTGGTGCTTTTCCAGCAGGAAATCGATCGATTGACTATTCCCCGGTCCGCGTCAATAACGACGGTAACGTGTCGAAGCAAAAGGAAAATATTTCAACGATTGGCATCTTCTTTGTCCGCCCCGGAAATGCTATTTAAAGGCACTTCCATGCTGCACTGCGGCATTTCGTAATCCATTATTTGAACTTATTTATGAAACATCTAAATCATCTGGATGCTGCTGCTTAAGTCACGTGAAAGAGTTCTCGAAGGAGTTTCTCTCCCCAACGCCTTTCTCAACTTTGCTGAGTTCTACTGTAAGGAACTAAAAACACGTTCAAATATTTATAGAACTTCCCCCTCACCCGGTTTCGTTCAATTGTGCTTGGAATTGCGTTAAACCGCTGACAAAAATAATTAAATGCCGTGAAACATTCAATTAAAAATTCCGCCGCACTGGCGATTGTCTTTTCGCGATAATTAATTTCGACTTTCTTCACCTCGAATTACGTGCACTTCATCATCCCGATTTAAGGAGTCGCTTGGGAGATCGTAATTTAATTTGCGATATCGAAAATTTATTGTTGCTGAGCTGCAGATTTAGATTCTATATGATTGCAGAATGGAAGAAAAATGTGAATGGAATCTACTCTGCAAAATATTTATAGATAGAATTAAGCAAAAATTTAAAATAGGAAATTCGAAGATAATATTTGCAAGAAGAGTGAAGAATGAGATTCATAATATCAATAAATAATCGCTGGAGATTGTCCTTCCGTTGTTCACGTTTCCTCTGAAAAGCTCACATCGTGTGTTCGATTAAAATTCTTTGCATAAATTTGCAGGAGAATCTAGTCAGGAAAATTTCGCATTTTCCTTGACACAATTTTCGACGCGAAACCGGACGAAATCACGTCTGACCAGTCCCCAGACGCCAGTGAAAGTAACCGATTCTATTCTTAAATCAGTTAATAGTCACGCGACTGGGCAAAAAGAGTTGCGACCAGTCCGTGGGTCCGTGGAGGACGGTTGCGGTATCTCGAAACTGGTAAAATCAGCGAATTTGGCTAATCAACGAAATCGCAAGTTTACAATGGGAAATCACCGACAAAAATCGCGGCTCGCTGGTCCATCACTCGGTCATTCTCAGCTGGTCAATTTGATGGAGGCGGATGGAGCGGAGTAGTTACACCGCGGAAAATCGTGAATCAGTGCGCGCAATACGCCGCGGAGGCGCCATCACCACAGAAGTGGTTTGTTACATCAACCGGAAGATGCATGCCTCTCATTTGAATTGAATTGTTGCCAGTGTTATTTGGAGGTCAATGTTCCTGCATGCTCTGTTGTTCCCTTCAGACACCTGACTCTTCAACTGGGGCCCGGCCGACAAGTACTTGGCAATGGAGGACTGAAGTCGGCGTACTTCTGAGCCGCGAATCACTCTGGTAGTCTTTTGAGGTTCCAACCTCAAGGTATTCGTGCGCGAAATGATTTCAGCTGTACCTCGCTCCACAGGTCTCTGCGGAGGCCAAGTAAAGGGTTTAGATCTCTTGTTTAAGTGACAGAAGTTATAATAATTGCCGACGAACATAACTGCATGAATCAACAGGTGTTGTTGAGTGGTTACAATGGAGTTCAATCTGAGCGCGTACCTCACTTCCATTAAATTACAAATTCATTCACGGCGGACAAAAACTGGATGCGATTGCTGTTCATCATCAGCGTTAACGAAATGGGCTAAAGTTTGGATAGCTCGCTCATCCATGGAGACTG
This sequence comes from Leptogaster cylindrica, assembly GCA_963082835.1. Taxonomy (NCBI): domain Eukaryota; kingdom Metazoa; phylum Arthropoda; class Insecta; order Diptera; family Asilidae; genus Leptogaster; species Leptogaster cylindrica. The sequence goes on from OY720109.1 coordinate 5,196,488, forward strand.
CTGATTCGTGCTGACACGTGGAATGCATTCACCCACACGAATGCACTTGATCAGTTCTAGCTCTTCACATTGGAGTCCTAATGACGGGCAAAAAAAAAATTAATTAAAATTCTTTTTCAGGTTTTACTATGAAAGGGGAAAATTATGGCACATTATTATGGCATATTATTTTGTGTAGAGTACAATAGAAAACAGTGTCACGCTGGCTTTGGCATGAAGGGAGTTCCCCGTGCTTTCAGGAACCACAGGTTGCGGTATTCTCACACAAAAGAGGGTATTTTTTAATGAATGAGAACAAGATTCATGTCACCGTCGCGTCGTTGACAAATGATAGCATTCTAGTTGGAAAACTTATTACGTTTTTAATTTTTATACAAAATCTACAAAAAGTAATGTATAAATAACTACTACGGAAGTATAATTAGTTTAGGGCATTTATGAAAAACTCTATATGCAGAAGCAACGTTTGTTAAGAAAACGTGTAAAAAACCGTGAAAAAACAGTTTTTCCATCATATACAAAAAGAAATTCGTTCTAAATTATTCAAAATACATGTTAAAAAGGAAAGTTTTTGAATTTAAAATTTCAACATCGTGTAAAAATGTTTCGTGCACATACCTAATTTATTGTTATTCGGAATTATAACAATATTTACCGAAAGTTAATATGGAAATGTTCATTAGAGAAAATCGACATTTTTGTTGAAATATCTAGGATTAAGTCTTATGGATTAATGCTTAGGTACCTATATGGCAACACTAAGAAGGAATTGCTCGATTTTGTTCAAAAGAACTTGACCTTACATTTATACAATGTTAATCATCTAATTCAGATCTAGGGTATAAAATCTATCGTAATTTTAGTGCAAACTTAAATTGTTAAATTCCGTATTTCTATAATATTATTATCAATGTACTTATTCTTTACCATTCGATAGTAGAAATACTATCTTACCTTAATGGTTTCGGGTTCAAATCTATTTGTTTTGTTTAGTTCAGCTGAATCAGATCAATTTCATCAATGTGGCAATCAAAATAAAGAAAAAGGAAATCTTTCAGAAAATGCGGATTAAAGAGCAAACATAATACTTGAAATGTTTTTCAACAAAAATCAAGCACAATAAATACAATCAGATAAAACACAAAATTAAAGGAGACGAAGATGTTTGCAGTGCTGGATAAATTAGATAGGGAAAATGATGGTACCTATCACTCATCAAAGTCATAAAAGTTCCCTGCTTATTTCATCCTAGTACCATCATCAATATAGTGAGCGAACAATCAGCAGTTTTCTGTTTTGTATATTATCCTGCAAGGAGGCATCCAGCACGAGAATCGGATGATGTAAAAGCTATCAGCAACACCATCCTTTGTTGTGGTCCAATCATGAGCAGCTAAAGATTGCTGAGAGCTTCATTCCAAGATAATTAGGACGAGGTAGCAATCTAATCAGTGCCCAATATCTCCTTCGGTCTATTCTGAGAAGACGACGGCTAGTTTCCAGGTCCATCTCATCTACGTGGCATGGATTGCTTCCCATAGATGCCAGTCATGCTGCTCCGACTAAGTCTTGCTGAAAGGAGGATTAAACGGTGTTGATTAGGGTTCGCACCTATTATTCCGTGCTCATCATCTGATAACGCCGACCCTTGAATCGCACTTGTACACAATATTCTTCTCAACAGCAAATCCATGTCCAAGTAGAGAAGTTCACTGACCCAACGTCTGTCCATTTTTTAGTAGTCGTTCGCACGAAGGGTTTTCACTTACCTGTTATTACCTTCTTTACACGTTTTTAACTCCATTATTTCCAGTTCTGAGGGAGCTTACTCGCCCTCCCCTTCCCTCTATTCTCACATTAGCGAACAGCAGTGGTTTTGCTGCAGCAACAGAATTTATTGGAAATTCCTAATGTTAACATTTAGAAGTGAAGCTCACGTCCAACGTCAATCGGACTTTTATACCTTTTTTCGTTGAAGGTATCCCACACTGGCCCACAGTTTCTTCAAACGCGATTTGTACAGCAGCGGAGGCAGGAATCAAGTTTAAAAGCTGCTAATTCCAAAATCTTATGAAATGCTTTTCACAATTATCAACAAATTCTTATTACCTATTAGAAACTCATTTAAAACATATATTCAATTAAAGAAATTAGTTCCTGTTCAACGCTCTTGTTGTTCATTCTTTTGTTCCTCAATGTTCATTTCGCTCTCAATTGTTGTTATCATAATTAATGAGTTATACAGCAATTTTGAGCGTTATGAAGTGGTTTCCTTTCTCCATGAATTCCTTCTTCAAATGGTCCATTGACTGTGCTCAGATAAAAGATTCCATTATTTTGTGGTTTCTCCTCTGCAATGATTCACAAAAATTGCTTTTGAGAAAATTAATCGCAATTTGCAAAAGCTTACGGAAATATTTTAATTTGCTTTCAATTCAAACTTATTTCAAATTCCAATCTTTTTATTGGTTTACAATTCCACAAATTTTGTAAAAATAATGTAATCTATTTGCGATTTTCAAGAATTTTTCAAAAGGAAATATGTAATATTGTGAATTTCCATGGAAATGCTGTTTGCGTAGCAGATAGACATTTCCTTTCAAAATGTTCTCTTTCTTGGATCCAATTAAAATTTAAAACACAACTTCGCCTATTCGAGGAAACTTCATTGTCACGTTTGTAGTCAGTCACATTGGATTATATTATTACAATTCCAGTCACCCTTAAAGGGGAATTTGAATACATCCTTTGTGTAATAATTTCATGGATCCTTATGAGTGGATTTTGACTACATTTTCTTCCGTCTATTATGTTTGTACGTGACATTACCATGGAAACATGGACCATGTTCTGAAAATACAATATACATATTTAACAGAAACGTGACTGGACACTGTCAATTTAGCCCCAGGGGAATCACCCACAAACATTCATTCCACACTGAATTATGACCTCAATTTTCGCGTATTAGATTAAATCTATTGCGAAACTGTCATTTCTGTGACGTGATTTCATATAGTGAAGAAAATCGCGTTATTAATCCGACTGAAATGAATACCATTAACTTCGCCTGGGAGCAATTTATCAATGGGTGCGCTCTGCTTTCTTGCCACCCGTGAATTCGCCAAGACAGAAACTCCCTTGTTCCATAACAATTGCGGTTTCAACGGTTTTTGTTGTTAAACACGGCGACGACCATGACATTGGTGCGTTGCCAATTACTGTTTTTGTTCGTCCCGCATCCGCTGTACCAAACGCGATGACTTGGGCGTAGCAATGGTGGAACTGCAAGGCGGAAAATTCAGGGGTTCAATTCCGTTTACCGCACTCTAATTTATCTCCTGAATCAACAAAGTTTTCCGGTGGAGGTCGTTGATTACCACCTTCGATAGTTTCCCGCGCATATTTTGTTACTTTCGTTTCATCGATGTCGCAACAAAATAATGCAAAATTGTTTTTAACTAGCTGAGTTACCCGGTTTCACCCGGAGTACCGTAATCCCTTAAAAAATTAAGCATTTCTTAAATATTTAGATCCAGCCATCATGAGAATTCAAACTTAGATATTTGATTCGAAATAAGTGGTCTCAATATAGATACGTTTTGGACTAATTTTAACTATAATACAATCCCTTAAGTATGAAAAATTCTGGTCGCCATATTGGATCCATCATCTTGGAATTTCAATTAAGATAGTGGATTCCGAAAAATCCCCTTTCTTTTAGTTTTTATAAGAATCAGTTCAGTATGAAAGTATGGGCGGCCATATTGGGTTCATTGGCCATTTTAGATTTAGAAATTTTGATAACATTTGAAAGAAGAGGCCTCAAAACAACCACTGTACTGTATTATGGCTGCCATTTTGGTTCCGCCATCTTTAATTTCTAAATCTGAAGTCAGCATCCCTCAAAATCCTTAAGTATATGTACCAATTTTCACGGAAATCCCTTCAAATTCGAAATTTTCGCCGACCATTTTGGGTCCGCCATTTTGAAACCGAAAAAATGTAGCCTATATAATATGTTAAGTTGGACACTGATATTTCCTTCATTTGTTTTGCACTTGTAAAATATGCTTAATGCTTCCCAATGTTATTCAATTTTATCAGACAAAAAATGTGGGATTCTTAAAGTGCAACTTCATTATATTCAAATTACTCGTTGTAATGCTTGCAGAACTTCATAATAATTATGCATTTCTCTTTGAAACAATTTGCATATTTCCCTAGGAAAGTGAAAGAATTTCCCGCAAACGAAAGTGAATATCTCAATAACATCATCTCGCTCATAAATTTCCACGAGCTCCGTGGAAATTCAATCAGGCAGCTTGCCCTCAACACTGGAATTTGCATCTGTCAACTTTAACTAATTGACTTGTGCAAGACTCTTTAATCTTCATGCCCCGGAGTAAGTTCCATCCGGGTTAATACTCGGTGAAGCCCCGATGGAAAAAATCACCCCTTCTGCATGAATTAATTGTGTGCCATTTTGTCTGTAATAATTACTCTCGACTTTTCTTAAACAAGTTGGTGAAGTGGAATTAGAAGCATTAGTTTAGAATGTAAAGGAGTTCTGTGCAGCAAAAGAAGTGGGTTCAAGACGTTTTTTACATTCTGAGGGAGTACTTGTTATTTAACAATGCATTCCTGAAGGAGTGCAGGAGGGATGAATGTAGTTTTTCTATAAATAAGCAACGTGCATGAAGAATTTCAGTTCTCTTCAAAACAAGGTATTACTTGAAAAATACTTTTCACAAACACAGTCACAATTTCACATACACGGACCTTGTTTTCACTGATTTCTATGTAGAAGTATTTCCAGATAAGTTACTATGTTCTTCTGAACATAAAAAACATGACTTTTCGCAGGCATAGAAATGGATCTGAATCATATTCTTGTCACGCACTTATATGAAATATTGCGAGAAGAAATCCGCGTTAAAATGAGTCTTTTCCGACAAGAAAACTCTTTACTGTGAAATATGTATGATTTTCATCAACCAATTGCTCAAATACTCAACATGATTTACGTTTGTTGTTGTTGTTGCATTATAAAAAAATATTACCTACATGCGTTTTAATTTACATATTTTAAATGAAAAATGATTTATTTAAATCGAATCTGTTCAATTTCGGAAAACACATGTTTTTCAATAATTTTTGAGAAATTTCCAAACAATTGCTATTTTTGTCAGCAAAAAATTCTATTTAATGTTATTGTTTAAAAACTCAGAACAACTTTAACCAACCGTAAATGTAAATTTAGTTTAATAGCACAAAAGCATATTTTTCCGTTACATTACCATCGGACGTTTTTGCCAAGTCGTAAAAGTGTTAAGTTCTTCATCTAAAGTCACTTCCGTTTTCACACTTCGAGGTGAAGTTAGGCTCTGAAAGTATAATTAGATTTTTATGTGTTTCAAATGACGTCAAAGATGCCCTCATTTACTCGAAACGTCCAACTGCAAAAGGGCCCTCAGTGAAACAAGTGATTTCGCCTTTGGACCAATGTTGAACTGACATCCATTCTATAGTAGATTCGATGATCATCGCTGTGTGCCAGCTTTCTTGGTGGCATTCACAAAATGTTCATGTCTCATTAGAACAACAATTAAGTCGGCCATAAAATTAATGTTTTTCAAAGGGATTATGAAAATTTGGGCTTCCGAAATATGAGGAAATTGAATACGATGAATAATAAAGTGATCAGTGGAGCATTCCCCATTCTTTTCATAATAATTGTGTTATAATTAGAGCCGGAACTGAAGGCATGGCACATGGAACTGTGTGGACTGTGGAGTCCAGATTCAGCCATTCAGCCCCAATGCATGCCGCCGTGATAGTCGGTATGGCTATTGCACAAAGCATTGGTCGGAAATAGCATTCCATTTACCCCTCCGAAAATATCCTCTTGGTTTACGTTTATAATAATGAGAACGAATATTTATAGGACCTAGATTGGATATCATCAGTCGATATTCATCTTGTATTGGTCTTGAGGAGTGGTGAAGGGTTTTCGAGTTCCAATTATCGTGTATTGCGTGCGGGTCAAATTTTGGGTGGATGATAGGACTTGGGTACTTACGGACATTTAAAATACTTCCTTTTGTGATAAGGACAACAACAAGTAGATAATAACAATATTCATTTCAAAGAAAGATGTTCCGATTTTGTAATTCATTTAGAGAGCTAAATGAGGATAATGGAACAAGTTCTGAATTAATCTTATTTCCGGTTGCTTACGGACTCCATCCTAATGGCATATGATGCTATCTCTGCAACAATTCAACAAATTACTCTAGGACTATTGAAATACAACAGTTTAATTGCAGTAGAAGTACTTCGAAAGGGACTGAAATTTACTATATTGTTTAGCTGGACTTGGAGGAGGAATTAACAGTCTGTATTCTATTCAATGATAGGATGAACATCCGTTGCATTTATGAAGAAAGGACTACACATAAGTTTCCTAATATTCTGGAATGGTTATGGAAATTGCAGAAGATCTTTTAACCAAGTGCTGTAGCACATGTTCAAGGAGAGATTTTCATTTAACGCTGGAAGAAAACTAAAATCTTTGGCAGGAGTGTAGAACACTATTTTCCCACAGTTTTGATTCATAATAATAAATGAAAAAAAAAAAATCAGTAATAATAATTAATCAGTAATAATTCATTGGATATGCAATAACAAAATAAATGGTTTAATTTTTAAAAGTTATTATAAATTTTAATTAATTTGGAAATTAGTTAAAATTATTGTTGAAACTAATAAATTTTGTTACACTTAAAGACAATTACCATTTAACCTTTAAGGGATTGTAAAAGAATTAAAGAAAAAGTTGTTTTCTAGATACGATCACTAAAACGAATCTCCTAAGTTAAGAATGTAAAAAAAAAAATATTACGGATTTAAAGGGGAAAACCGAAAAAAAACTGCTCAGAAATGGCATGTCATTACAATTCTCATCATTTTTTTCGCAAACAATAAAAAATTTAAACAATTTCCGGCGTACTTAAATTCGAGACTGTTTTTCCACCTGATAACAGTTTTCTTTTCAGAAAGGAAATGGAAATCTTCAGGGGGAAGCTAGAAAGATCCACTGCTATCAGAAAGCAATTATTCTCTCAGATAAGTCTTTAAGTGACTTTGCATAAGTTTTCCAGAAGAAGAACAGTCCGATGAAGAAAAACTTTCAATTTAGCGAATAAAAACTGAATGGCGGCGTTTGCACCAAATTGCGAGACTCGAAATCGTCTCTTTCAATTGCGGAAGCTCGGTGCACCCGCGGGAGAACCATCCCAATCCCACTCCTTGGTATCCGTTCTTTGGGATTGTGTAATAGCACAAAATCACCAGTCGTGTTTGTCCGTGTTTGTCGTTGAGCTTTCAATGCCATCACGAATAGGTCAACGACAATTCTGTGATGGGTATTGATCCGAGAAACCTGTTGCAATTGGATGCTGGTTAAGGTGGACCAATCGCAGTGTACGATCACTGCAGCAGCAGCAGCCACAACAGAAAACCAGAAACTGCCGCCAAATGGAGTTTTTTACTCGGAAGATGAGTTTCATATCTAGACTATGTTCAATGTAAAATTTCTATGCTATCGCAGATGAGGAAATTCTTCTGCACAGTGTGAAAATCTGGATGGAATTCGTGTCGTATTGTGAAAACTATCATCGGAATTATTGTCCACGGATATGCGAGGGAATGACTGGAACTGGTTGAGAATCGATCCACGATTTTGCAGCAGTATTAATTTAAAATCTGTGTTAAATGGTCGTAACTATCTGTGAAATACGAGTATGGGAAATGCAAACAGTGAGTTTTTATATTTACAAAACGAAGAAAGAACTCTCGAGAATTTCAATTAAAATGGTGCAATATTTTTGCTGTTGGGGTAAATGGATGCAATACTTCAATTTTTTTGCACTTTCGATTAAATTTAATTGGAAATCAGTAATATATGAGGGCAATTACAATAGATAGATGACCTATAAAGATCTTCTTCATACAAAGCTTTGATCCAGCTATATATCTGCGTTATTATATAGATCTTGGGAAATTTCATAAAATTCCCATCGCAGAGGATGTAGGCAACTTCAGAGTATAAGAGTAAATTCAGAAACTGTCATTTTTGAAAACTTTGTCGACAATTTTCATTTTTGAATTTTGACAGCAGGTAAACATTATTCTCTCAAAAGTGGTCTCTTTGAAAGGGTAAAAGAAGTAATTTAGTTGGGATTACATTTTCATAAAACAATTAATTATTAAAAATTATTATATTATTCGACACTTCATAGTCTGACACTTAAAAGCAGTGAACAATGCTTTGGTAATGATATTTCGTAAATTTCCCCTGCTGTTTTTTTAATGATCGGATCAACAGGTTATTAAAAAAACACACCTAATTTTTAGTTTTCATATTCGAAAGAAAAATTTAAATTTATCTTTCTTCGACCTCTCTGAAAAAAATCAAATCTTATCTCTTTACGACATGCAAAATATAATAATGAGCATTCTTTAATGCACTTTCTGGTGATTCCCCGGAATTGCTTTCAACAATGTCTTTTCACAACTATCATGAAATTAGAACAACATTCACATCGCTGAATGGAGAAAATTTCCCTGTCTGTTAAAATTATCTAAACTGTCCACATTTCCACGGTTAGAGTTTGGTTTAAAAAAAAATTTAATTAAATTTTTATTCCATAACAACACTGAAGTGCACCTACATTCATTCCATTGAAAATTAAATCCCACTCTCCTAATTCCCAGCCTCCAGAACACTTTTGAAAGGCACTAGCTGCTCGCTGCCATTGAAACGAAAATCAAAGACCAACTACCAATATATTTTTTATAAGTTCTCGTAATCGAAAAAAATTCAAATGCATCTTTGAATTGAAATCATCCCAAAAATCGTTTGTGCAGAGGATATATGATTATTATTTATGCATGAGGGTTCGGAAGAGCACAGTGAAGCTCCTAAGGGAATCGATTTCATATGCAAATTGAGCTCATCTCTTATCATCAAACATGAACAATATGAACGTTTCCAATTCCGGAATAAAATGGTGACATTATCTGTAGCATTTCCTCTAAATCAAATTCGGGAGAAATTAGATAAATAAATCCACGTGTTCAACCGTATCGAGGGGGGATTTTGTTCTGCTTCTCGGTATTAAAGGATACGAATCAAGACTTCATGCTTTCCTACGTGCTCTCATAGCTGTCGTGCTAGACAAGCCTGGATTCAGGAAGTGGCTTTGAATAACATTAATTTCCCTCCGAGAAACAATTTTTGGATGAATAAAATCCTTTTCGTATTGTCTCCATACCTCAAAAAACCGGGTGAATCCCCGTGGATTTTACAAAAAAATTTCCCCATTGCGGGGCTGATGGACAGCGCATCCTTGCGACTAGGATTAGGTACAAATTGAAAGTGACTGTCTCTCTGGTAATCTTGGTCGTTCTGCGAGCGTCGTTATGGAACACATAAAGTTTTTATTTTATTTTTCTACTGTAATAAATTCTGTATTCAAAACACTCAAGGGAAGAAGTGCGCCCAAGAATTATTTGTTCTATGGAAAATTTACGGTGTGCCGAAATTCAAATGGAATTTCGAGATGCTTAAATCGACTTTCAAGTTCATATTTTGTTATTTATGGTCTAAAAGAAATATGAGCAGCTCACTCAATTTAAATTAAGACAATCTTTCATCGTACCATCGGACAACTTCTAGAAGGGATGTTTTGAAATTTATATGTAAAAATCCTAGTTGTAACAATAGAATTTATTTAAAAACTATTCAAAAGCGTGTGTTATTTATTATTTGATGATAAATCGTATTATTTTTATATGTATACCTAGTATATATGTACAAACATATTTTTTGCCGTACTCAATGCCAGACACGCAAACTTCTTTATTCTACCAGAAAAAAATTCCTCTCACGAAAGAATTTTAAATACCTACTATTTTATGTTTTTTTGAGCATTCCTCATCCATCATTTTTGACATCTATAATATAAAATTTTACGATTTCAGATGAAAACAACCAAATGATTTTTAGATAATGATGTAGATGATGTAGAACTCAAGCAGTACAATCGTCACTTGTGCAGAATAAATAAGTTGTTATTTGTAGCGGATTAAAGAGAGCTTAAGTAGAAAGACAAATTAGTTTTAAAATTAATATGTTGAACTTGAGTTTTATTTAAAAAATTTCCATCGCATTGAACTGCAGATAAATTTGTGAAATATTGTTTGAAAGAAGCTGATAATTCTAGCATAAAGACATAGGTAACAATAACAATAAGCAATTGAATTGAAAACATTGCAAACCCGCGTTTTGGGACCTTTTTCCAACTTTTTCAGAATTTTGTTGTAAAAAAACGGTTGAATGTATTTTGATGAAATTTTCTTTTTATTTTAATATAAGTACAAGTGTTGAAATTTTTAAAAATAATTAACAATTTAAATAAAATAAAATGGCCGCCGGTGAACTACGCTTTGTTTAGGGGTTCCTTGAGGTTGTTCAATTTGGGTGGTGTGTGATATCAAATTAAAGTTCTTGCTGAGTACTATTAAATTAAGCAGTCCTGGACCATTAGCCTTAGTTACATAAGGAAATGCTTGTCTAGATATTTACATAGAATGAGTATATTTTTCTACATCACGGGTATCACGTAATTGGTGTGACCAATCGCTTCTTTACTAGTTTTGAAACCGAAAATTGGGAAAGTCCCTTTAAAACCAAATGTCATTCCAAAGGACATTTTCTTTGTGCGCGTCATGATTCCATAATTCTGTCATAAAACAAAATTAGGATTCTTTTATATTTTTAAACCAACATCGAGTCACCCTTGAAATTGAGTTCTGACCTTTAAGATATACAAAATAGCAGTCTGCTGAGAAGACCGTTACTCCTTCTTGCAAAATTAATTGATTGTGGGAATTTTTGCACTTTTATAGTCCCCATTAAATTGTAACATAAAATCAGATCATTAAATTTTTGATGTAGTGTTGAATCCTGAGTACTCGTCATCCCTTCGGAAAATATTTGCCAAACTTGGAAGAGGGGAGCAAATCTAAAAATATACTTCAGTCTCCCTCGTAAAGTGTATTATGTCAAAAAGATACTTTTTCCTTATTCTGAATATCTTAACATACTTTATGCCTGCTCCTGATATTACCCTCGTCTGTCCAGAGGAACAGAGAGTTTTCCTTCGATTTTTCCTTTTTAAGGGTTGTATTAAGACGGTACTGGATGCACCCAGTTTCGGTCACTTTCTTAGTTTAACATTATTTTTTGTTATTTTGATACGACCCAGATGTGTTCTGCTGGATCCGGAACAAGATAGTCTTACTTGCGGATACCATTCCTATCAATTCTTGATTATTTCTATTCATCGAAATTTTTTACACCATTTCAAAATGTATGTTCATCATAAATAATTTTCGTCTTCAATTTCTGATTCAATTTCAAGGATCACGAAAGAGAAAAATTGTATTGAATCTGACGGCACTGGAAGTATGCATCTTTGAAGACAGACTGGGATTTTATCCGTTAACGTGTATTTTTTTTTAACATTTTACTGAAGATTTCTATTATTTTCCATTAGAAACCATTAAATCTAAAATGATTAGATACAATATGTTCAAAAATATTCGATTTAATAGTATTTTAACTTGAATAAAATAAAACATTTTTACTATACGAAAGTAAACTAAATAAAATTACCAGGAATTTTCGATTGTACGTAAATCAGTTAAAATTGTTATGCATTAATATTATTGATCAAAATATAAATTCAGATTAACAAAATTATTTCTGTGCTGTATTTATTACCAATTAGAATATGTTCCTGTCGGAAGAAAGTCAAGTGAATTTATCTAAAATAAATTACATACAATATATTATATATAAAACCTATTTAGAAAATTTATTTTGTTTTGTGTTAGATTCCCAATGTATTTTTGAATCTGTTGCTCGAAATATTTTCATGCATTCGTCGGAATGCAATAGTACACGATTTCTTATGTAATAATAATTTCTCGTGGCAGTTTTCTTAGAACAGCATTTTATGGATGACGCTGTAGCACTATAATTCACTACCGTTGCTTAGGAAACGTAAACACCCACCCACCCGCTGCCTGCACCGGTTCGGAACCGATATGCCACCAACAATAGGCGCGCATTTGTCACAGATTCCGATTCAAGTGAGTTATGCACAAATTCATATGCGTAACGATGTCCTAAAAATTAATGAACCTCATTTGTCTTTGAGTTGCTGAAACATTGCTCAATTTTCTTCTAGAAATTATCTTCGTTATTTGCAATTTATGGGAACGTATTCGATATGACCATGGGAACAGATTGGGAACGATATAGGAACAAGTCAGATTTCTCAATACAACAAACTGAAGACAAAATTTTGAAAATCATAAATCCATTCTATAATTATAATTTTACTTTAAATTTAATTACATTTACCATTTGGAACTTTAGGAATTCATTCTTAAACTAGCAAATATTACTTTACAATTACTTCCACTGAATATGCACAAAAACGATCTAGTACTTTTTATTTCTACCGCAATAAATTACCGGAATTTGTAAATTACCTTTAATTGCAAGTAGAATATTTAGTAATGCAGTCAGTGAATTAAAACAATTAAGTTTACTGCAGAATAGCAATTTGTTGCTGACTTCATCGAGTCGCTGTGCTGAGATTCCGTCAGTTCCGGTCGTTTCATACCCTTTTCGAAGAAACTCCAACATTTCCAATCAATACACTGTCAACACGTAATTACCAGGATTTGGGTGAAGTTGGAGAAGCTTGAGCGTACAGCGATAATCACTTAATTGTTTACTGTCGTCGGTTGTGGAATTCCACCAAATATTGGCCCAGCAAAAACGTGATAAGGCAGAATTAGGTTCCTCAAACGAGTTGACGACTTTCCCAGCCAATATTTGCAAGCTGACACCGGCCGATATAATCGATACTAGCCGAAATCAAAGAAACCACGCTCCGGATTGCCTTGACATGTGTTTGTGGATGATTCGGGATAAGATTTCATTGCTCGTTGAACAACACTTTGGATTAAATTGACTTTTTCTTCCACAAGATAAGAATTAAAGGGAATAGCTAACACGCTTTTTAGATTTTTGCATATTCGTTTAGTGTGACATCTTAGAAATATTTTCTGTAAGTTTCCTAAGCATCGGTCAATAATAATATTAATGACAAAGTAATAGGTGTGTAAAGGAAGTGACGTGAGGTAGAGTTTCCCAGTAGATAGCGAACTTCGAACGCGTTGTTTGAGAACAACCATTTTGATGAACCCATTTTGATGAAATTTGGTAGAGATGTTCTCTATGTATGTCGCTTGTCTTTGAATGTAGGAATTCTGATTTTATCAACAATTAAAATAATTATTAACAAAAATGTAAAAGATGTCAGGGTAATTTTTATTGTTTTTCTTGATCTTGATCACAGCGAAGCTCTTGGAGAAGAAAGTGTCGCAGAAAAACAAAACAAAATTTCTGAATTCGTATAAGACACGATGTTTTATATATGTAAGAATTATTCGGTTTCTAGAATGCATAGTTTATCTGAAAAAAATCTTTTAAAAACGCTTTTCTTCGCCCCATGACTTAACACAAACGTGGTTGAAATAAGCCGCTCTCCTGTATAAAATGTTTTTTAACATACATTAAAATACAATAAAAAACCTTAAAAACATTAAAAAATAATAATATACAGAATCCATCCATTTCATAAAATACCTCTTGATGGCCAAAACATTTTGGAAAAATTACATAATTTAAAAATGAAAAGTTATCTTCGTCGAAATTCTTTAAAATTGTGTCAAATAAAAAAAACTGATCCCATTTTACATTTTACCATAATTTCCGCAATTAACCATCACAATTTCTTCTTTTCCATGTTATTTACATAATTTCAGTAAGTAAACAAACATGAAAACAAATCTCTCGTGCATCTGGTGTCGTTTTTGGAGCTCCACCATCATTTCGATTGATTCCATTAAACATGCGCATTGAAATTAATTGGCGATCGAATGTGCGCATTCACGGTTCAATAAACTTTTGTTTATTGATTGTGCCCAGTACTTTAACAATTTCTTCGTGTCGATTAAATTTTAGTGTTTAGAACTTGAATTGGTTTGGCTATATGTGTTCATTATGTGCACTGTAAATGGGAGAATGGTTAAATGGTGCTGAGAGTGCTTCCCCCAGCGGTAACCTGATGTCGTTTGCGTCAATGATTCAGTGACTAAATATTGTGCTATTAAAAGTAATTGTGGTATAAAACTGCGGCCTCATTGCCATTGATACCTCCCGGTATGGAGGATTGTTGTGCAGCAGCAGAAGCTGTTTCGAGTCACATTGGAAATCGTACCTGAATGAGTGCCGCAAGAATGACGAATCAATTTCACGAATAGGTGCAATCGTGACACATTCATGACAACACTGGTGACAGGTCGGCTTCCTCGGAAAGAAGAGATGAAATCAATTTGCATTTGTTAACACATTATTCAATAGTTGAGTAACAGTTAACAATTAGAGAAGTGGTGAGGATGAGGTCAATGTTAAAATAATTGAAGTTTAAAAACAATGTGAAAGAATGCTAACAGCCGAATTGCTTTTCTGACCTTCATATAGCTAATATCCTGGGGACCAATGATTATCTGCACTTCATGCAGGATTGCACCAAATGCAGTCGAAATGCTATGAATTTTGACTGTGGTGGATAACGAAACGGCTTGCGGTTTAATTTCCCAACTGGAGACAAGTGAATACCCACATTTTGCATATTGCACGACGAAATTTTCCTGAAATCACGGAGGAGGACTCACAATTCACTTTTCCAAAGTTTACATATTAAGGTATTATAAAATGGCGACGCATATGTCGCTATTTTAGGGAAATTTTTATTTGCTTGAAATTGAGTTTTCTGCAACGCGTGCGTGTTCAAAATGAATTCACTGTGATAAACACTCGCGACATTTTATAAATATTTAATTTTGTTTGCGATTCATCCTTTAAAATATTTAATTGTAGGTACTAATATTGGTGGAAGATTATACATTCATACAAATACAAGTTACAAACACAAAAAAAAGATTATTGCTTGCACCTTTTTCCTGCTGAAGTCCTTACAAGCTATGCTCTTTTTAATCATCGTCCCACTTTCGGAAATATAGGTTGCGCTACAAGCTGAAACATTTGCATTGCATAAAACCCATTTGCAAGTATAGTTTTCCATTTATTACAAAAACTAAGGAAAATTATTCTTCCGCTTGCATTTGAATTAGAAAAAAATATTAAAATCATGAAAAACGATTTTAAAAAGTACCTACACCTTTTTTAAAGGAAACTGTTTCCGGGCTCACACCAAGGAAAGACCCACTCAAAGGAAATTCTAGTCTAGCAGACTAGCACGAACGAGGAAATGACACAAAGGACAATTCTGTGAATGATGATATGAAAAACCTTTGAGCAAGAGAATAATTAAAAAACTTGAAGCAAAAAAGGAAAATTTTGTGTCACACAAAGATGAAGTGGCTCCAAAATATCTAATTTTTCGCATATTTATCTCGTTCTTAAATGCAAACTAGGAAGAAGGAAATTATTCTTGAATGAAAGAATTAAGAGAATTGCATTATACCTTTACCTACATATAAAAGAAATTAGGTTAAATGAATAACAATTTTAATTACATCTGAGATGACATTTTATCCTTTTCAAAAACGCTTGATTAAAGGAAACTTTGTAATACAGACACACACTTTTACCTGTGGTATTTAATTAAAATTAATTTCATGACAGTTTAAGGATTATTGTTAATTGCTTTTGTATCATAGTTGATGCGTCCTTTAAACGTTTCCTCTAAAAAAAAAATGGGGTCAAGTTTTACAGATAATTTGAAATATTGATTGAATATAGAAGTTTGGTAACTAGTATTTATGTAAATCATTTAAAGGAAATTGATGACTTTCAACCTTATTTTTAATATTCAAAAGGGATTAAATCTTAATAAAGGACGAATCAATTTTTTTTCCGTGAGCTCGAGAGGCAGTTTTCCTTTTCATGACGTTAAACTGAAAAATTGTATTGATTTAAAAAAAAAACTCCGTTACTTAAACTTAACTTAATTGCTGGAAGGAATATAAGAGGACAAAAATATCCTGAAATTAGAAAACAGAATTGTTTATTTTTTTTTTGTAATAATGAATTAAATAAATTAAAACATGAAAAGTCATTCTGTTCCAAAACAATTGTTGACCTTGTCAAAATTAATTAATAAAACAAAAATGAAACAAATTTAGTGCGCAAAAAGAGACCGTAACGATCACGATTTCAATGATGCTGTCAAGTCCCGAACAATCCAAATGGAATAATGACCTAATACCTCTGTGCGACATCAAGGATATGTTGTCATTATTTTGGCAATCGCAACCATTGCAATAACGACTTTCTAATGGGGGGAATCACAGCCAGAGCTTCGAGAAAAGCTCACAGATGATGTCACGGAATGATTTTGTCATTTCCCGACCACTCGACATCTTTAGTAAAAATTAATGCGTTCACTCAGTCTCGAAAATCGAAACGAAGACGAAATTTGCAGATAAAAAAAAACAACAATTTTAGCAAAAATATGTGAGCAGTGAGCACATCTGTGAATTGTCACGTAATACAAGTGTCTCGAAGGCGGAGCCTGAATCAGGAGCTGCCAAAACAGAAGGCATCTTGCCAAAATCTCCGTGACGTTAATATCTAATAATAGCGTCCTGAAAGACAGCAAATCATAACAAAAATAAGGCTCTTTATCGAAACGAATTTACCCTCTGTGGATAGTGACAAATATGCCAACAAATGGAACGAATGGAGCACTTTAGCGTTATCGGGGATAATAAAACGGAGATGAGCATCCCATTTTTAACTTCATATAAAATTACTTTAAGCATGTTGTTAACCCCTTCGCGAGTGTAACTGCACTTACAGTTAATGTACATTAAATGCATTAGGGGAAGGGATGGATCCAGTAAATTTCACTTTTTCACTTTCCCTGTGGCAAAAAGTGAACAACAACAAATTCTAGTTCTCGCAAGGATACACACCAACATCACCATTATCCTAACGTAAAGAGTTGTTGATACTGTTTTGGTTAAAAATTTAAGCTACACTTGTTATCTGAGTAAATCCAGACAAACTTTTAAGGATTTCTTAGAATCCAAATAATCTTAAATATTTTTTTTTCTCGAAATGTTTTCATGTAGAATTCGTGAATTAATTTGGAAAAAAGCATGATAAGCCCAAGTGAATGTGTTTCTTTGCGGGTTAAGAGGGTCGTAAAAACCTTTCTCTGTTATTTTTAAGATAAGCTTTCTTAGAAGCGCCGCCAGCCATACACGGAGGCATTTTGCCTATAAGTAAAAACTTTTCAAGTCCTTATCGATTTTCTCGTTGGGGAAAATTTAAACCTTCAGGAAACATTCAGGACAATTTAAAGTTAAATTTGGATTTATCTCCCTCGGTGTATCGTATTCACTCAATTCTGGTTGTTACGGATTATATTTAAATGTTCATACATATTTAATACAAGCAATGCTCGTGTTTTTGCTCGCGTAGACTACAAAATTGATGTTTAGGTTTTTTTTTTTAATTAGATAAGTTGGAATTTACTTTCCCCTAAACGCGACATATACATAGAACCATTTCCCGTAGGTCGGGTTATAATGTTTTTTTTCAGTCACATGTAATTTTGGCGGGTTGACTTAGGATAAAAGTTGGTAGTTTTCCTGGAGCTTTATCTAAAGGTGCAAGAACGGTCGATCTAAGTTAAAACCCCTAGAAGTTAAAAAAGTAAGAATAGCCTTTCATCCACTATTTTCCCTTTTTGGAAGTGAAATTTTCAAAAATCCTGGTAGACGTGTCTCTTTATTTCTTTACCAATTTTTACGATTTTTTTCTTACTTCTAAAATGGCGGTTTTTCATACAAACTTTCATCCTATATTTTTCACTTTAATCAGTGGAATTTAAAATAAAATTAGGCCTTATTCCTTGTCTACATCATAAAGGGAGCCTCTATGTAAAATTTCAGCTTTCTATGTCCAAGGGTTTTGGCTGTTCAAGTCAGTCACTCAGAATGTTTTTTTATATGTATATTAAGAAGAAGAAGATAACGATTAGAATTTTGAAAATTCGGAACTGTTTCTATTTGCTTAATATGTAATAGATCAACAGCTGTAAATTTAAATGCGATAGAGGGCTAAACAATCTGTAAATTGTAATTTTATACATCTTTGGCGAATCAGAAACAAAACCATAAAAAATTTAGAAAAGAAAACAATTCTTGCTTCACTTCGAAGGACATCTGTTCCTGCTTAAACATATAAGTATCTATTAATAAGTAATATAATAAATAAAAAAAAGAAAAGAAATGTACCCAAAAAACTTTCGAAACATCTCAAGGATAACAATTACGTAGATTGAATCCTCCACTGGTTGCAAAATTGCCGGCAGGTGTCACACAAAGTAGTTCACCCTTCACCAAGAGTCGTCAACCTGGCTGCACTTTGCTTTGTGGTTGTGTCTCAGTTTCAGGTGCTCCCCACCCCACCACCAATGGAGGCGAAAATAATTTGCAATTGTCCGAAAATAGCTCAACGCAGATAAATCAGCGCCACACAGTGCTCTTCGCCGCAGTTGCAGGAAGAAGGCAATGCCATTTTTCGGTAGTTATTTTTGCAATGCGTGCCACTTCTTTTCTTACGCACTTCGTCCCAAGTTAAAACAGCCATGACAGGAATAGACCAGTGCCTTCAGCCAGATCTTTATTTATCCCTGATTAACTAAATACATCCCGCATCAGCTAAGTTGGGACTGTCTCAATCTATTTTCGCGTGGCAAATGCCCAAAAGATTCTCGGTTGCAGTCATTGTGCGATAAGAAGGGCGCAACGCGGCCAAAGTGTTATTTTAGTGCCACGTTTGACGCAATTGCATTTTGCGCAAATGTATTTTCACTTTCACCTAAACATCCACTCAGCAACTATCTCAATTTAATAATGTGTTTTTTATTTGGATTTTTTTTTTCTTGCAGTTTATCGGCTGGGAGGAGGTGCCGAGGCCCAACACTCGCACGGAAATCGTTCAGGCGATGCGCAGAATTCGGGTGAGTAGAATCTTCAGTGGCTCCCAATAGATCGGTGATAAAATGGTAATTTACGATGTTATGTCAGGGTTTAGAGTGCTCATTTAATGTGGCCGCAGATACGCTATGATTTACAGTCTCCACAGCACATCTGCTGCTGGCGCGAGCAGCCCCAAGATTAGGATGGGGGATGGGGCACAAGTTGCCACACCATAATTCATAATTGATGGCCAGAAACTGCAGAAGCTGTTAACTTGCAAAACTGTAGCAAATGCAGAGAGTTCTGTTAATATCCGGCATTCGATTTGGGTGGCTTAGAGGCTAAGGACCTGTATTGAGAATCACCCATGGCATGCATATTTATAGGGGATGATTGGAATCATCATCGATCTGCATTTTCATCCCGTGTAATATTTTCGAGATTATTCCCATTTGAACGTCTGCCGGCGTAAAACATTCATGAAACACACATGTCCTGGAAATGAAAGACCAAAAAGTATAATAACATGGATGATTACTACAACTCGCTGACGAAAACTTTTTCGTTTTTAAATTCCCAGGAATTTCAACAATGTTCATTATAATTATCCACAAATCCCGGCTTGACCCTTAGAGGTGCCCAATGTCAAAAAGTTATATAGTTTTATTTTCGATGATTGCTGTTTTTTTCAATATGCAAAACAGAATTATTTATAGTGGGAAGAATTGGGTAATGTGTATGCTGAAGAAGGTACCAATGACATAAAAATTTGAAGATGTTCAACAACATTTTCTTGTACAACAAATCTACTTTCAAAGATTTTTCCATTGTGTTTAAGCTGGATGTAATTTTAATGTTGAGGCAAGACACAGAGCATCCTCTATAAACAAGTCTCTACTTTAGCTATATAACAGTTAGCTGCCGACAGTTCCTACTCTCTGATTGTATACCTAAAATATACCTACATCAATAAAGTCTTCTTTAAAATTATTCGGGGATTTCCCAGGCAGTTTCGGAATTGTTGTTTACGTGTTTAATAAACAATCGTAGTTGACAAGTTTGAACACGAAAACGTTGATTAATATATTATATAGGATGTGAGGAGACTTCTTAGAACCAAATTATGCAAAAATAACAATCCTGTTTAAGCAGGAGTATGGAATTTGGAAACTCTAGTACAAATATGAATACATAATACTGATTATATCAATCTTTGTTTAAACAGGTGTAAATGTTTTTGTAGGTAGTCTTTAGCATGAAAAGGCCCAAGTCCTATTTTGCCATTTTATACGCAATCAACGATTCGACCCTAATTGTGTGTACTTAATCTACATGGAATAAATTTCATTTATTTTGCAGTACGAGTGTAAAGTCCAGAATCTGAAGAAGCGAAAAGTAACAATACACATATCAGTTCATGGTGTTAGGGTTTGTCTAAAAAAGAAGAAAAGAAAAGTGAGTAAATCTATTTTAAGTATTCTGAGCATTTGGCTGAGTTCCTTGTTTACAGAAAAAGCAGTGGACGAACGATGCCGAGGACATAGAATTAATGCATCATCCCATTTATAGGATATTTTACGTTTCTCATGACAGTAGCGATCTCAAAATATTTAGTTATATTGCACGAGATGGCAGCACAGACTCATTCAAATGTTCTGTTTTTAAAAGCAATAAAAAGGTAAGTACGACCTTAGAATTACTTTCTTTCCCAAATAATTCCTCCTGTTATATCCTCATAAACAGTTTTATTGTTGCATTGACCTCATGGAAAATATTTATTTAGCAAAAATTCTCTTTAGCATTTGGTGTTGTTTTACAAATATGTACAGCTATAAAAGTATTTGAATTCACAGTTCCTGTTCTTTAACTTGTTTAAAATTACGAAAATTTACAAAACTGATGTTTAAGTTTTCGAAAATTGATTTTCTCAAAATTCTCTTAACACAAAATATACTTTATTACGCTCCTCGCATTGCAACTATAAACAATTTAAACAGATGAATATAACGCGAAAAGATAGAGCCAAGTGTGTGTATGGACGACGAGACGTGCCTTTTTGCAAACAAAACATTTCTTCGTTTTGTTTAATGGCTTTCGTTTTAAACGTAAATGTGCTAATCAGTAACTGCAACTAAATATATTCTTAACATAAAAGTACTGTTAGTTTCCCGTTAAAATTTATTTTTATTATCATTCACTAAAACTTTCGCACTTCAGAGAAGTGAATGTAAAATGTTAACATGTCTTATTTACAACTAATGTGCTTCGTAATTTTAAATTATAAATAATCGTGTTTCGATCACAATATTTTAACGACCAATCATTGATTACAAATTTAATGATACATGTTGGCATTGCCTTTAACAAATCTGTTGTGAATCAATTTTTAAAACAAGGAATTATGTATTTGTATGCAAGTATGTGTTTTTGAACTAATGCAAACCAAATATAATATTTTTTAGAGCGAGGGGAAAAGTTTCTTTGTTCTAAAACAGTATAATATATATTTTGTGTAATTTGGTACAAATTAATATTATAGTTCTTTAAACAATTTTCAAAACTTCTATACAATAATAAAATTATCCCGGAAAAATTTTGGATCGATTCGTTCAACCCCTAAAGGATCAAATTAACCGGAAAAATATCTAAAATTTGTTAAAATTCATGATGAAGTAAAGCACTGTAACACATTAACGATTTTTGGCAGACATATTTATTTGTTCATCAACAATAATTTAAATCTGTCGAAGATTCGTACTTAGTGTTGTTTGAGCGCGCTTCCGCAATTGGTCGATAAAGATGCAAAGCGAATCTCCATGGATCTGTAGTGGTAGCATCCAGCTTGCTTGGGAAATTTTCCTTTGGCAAATGGAAAATAAAAATTTGGCAATAAAACGAAAATAAAAATTATCCGCACAGTAATGCCAATTTCTTTGTAGTTTTAAGTGGAAATGGCACAAGTGAGCACGGACATCGGGACGGGGGAGGACGATTTTGTTTACACAATTCCGTTTGATAAATCACTTCGACAGCGAGCAAATAGAAACTAATTATGTTCAACTCAAGGTGGAGGACAATGATTTTTTTAATTTAATTGCGCAAAAAACCAGTGAGAGTTACCAAAGTCCATTATGCGACCGATTACACTCCGTAATTACAAGAGTACTTAGTCCTGCAGCAAGGCGTACAGTGCCAATGATTACAACCCTTTACCGCCCACTTGTCAATTAGCCGAACCCGATGCTGCTAATTAACTCTTTGACAATTAGGGAATTAACCGGCTCGCGAAAATCAGTTCACGGGTAATAATAAATTTTTTCTCTAAATGACATTATCTGGCGGATTTGACTCTTGGACTTGATCCAACTCATTTTCCTTGTAAAAACATATAAACTTGTCAAATAATACTAAAAAAAAAAAAAATAGCGTTCAACTTGTGCAGTGGTGTTTTTTTGGCTTTTCCGAAATTGTGTTTTCACACGGTGGAACCACCGCAAGGGAACAGTCTGTGTCATGTTAAATACACATACGAGAAGACGACACTTTTATAGTCCTCATTTTTGAACGACGAGACTATCGTAAAAGTAGAGTAAATATTGTAAACGGCCGGAATTGACGCTAGACGTAAATTCTTTAAAAGATATATGCATATGTTTTATATATAGTTTCTTTTTTCTCTAAAAAGTATCGTGCGCTGTCGACTGTTTGTATTGTATACATGTTAGTTGTTTTTTATTTTTACATATTTTTACAATGATGAAGCATAAAGATTAATGGTAAATTTTAGCGTAATATAAAAAAAGGCATATAGATACAATTTAGTAACAAACAGCAGGAGTCTCTTAATTTTTTTTTAGATAGTGTTAGCAATTGGTATTATAAAAACATAGACATTAGACATGTTTCTTGATTTTAATAATTTTGTGTGGAATTAATACAAATGCTAAATTTTAGAAAAGAGTTTTTTGATATTTGGTCATTCTAAAAAATAAATAAACTAAACTTTAAATCCATTTCTTCATAAAGCTTAAGGCTTACATTACAATTAGTCAAATAATATTGAATTTGGATGTCTTCCAATGACCAATAGTTAACATGTCTGATGATAAATTACGAAGCTAAAAGGCGAATATTTATTAATTAATATCTATTAAATTTATCCTTGAAGCTTGTAAAATGTCCCTGAATTCAATCCAGATCCTTCACACCAAATCGGAAGTGATCGTGTCTAAAATTCACTTAATTTTTATTTTATGTTATTATTTTCCACGGACGAATTTGCTCCAATACGTAAACAAAAACCGAAATTTACGAAAATTCAATGAGCTTGAACTGATGTTACTATAAATCAATGTTTAAAATATATTGTATAAAAAAATTGTGATCTTGTTGACGATCTCAAGCCATAAATTGTTTTTTGGCTACTGAATACAACACTACTTATTATATGCATAAATTGTTGGCACCAGGTGACGATGTCTAGTCTGGTAATTCCTCCTCCAAATCACGACGGAATCCGTTCGTCCGCGAAAATCTTCGCTATTGTCCATGATTTTGGTTTTCGGAGGGTGATCGATGGTGGCTGAGCTTTTCACGATCGGTCAGCTTTCAACAAATTTAGATTGGAAAAAGCTCCACAAATGATCAGTTATGCGATTCAGTGCGTGCGGTGAAATTTAGCAAAACGGTCGTCATTGTAAGGCTGAAGTGCAACAACCATCGTAGAAAAATTATTCCATATTGTCGATAGCCGGGGAATTGCATGTTTTAAGAAATTGCGGTAATGTGATTTTTTACGGCATTAACTTCAATATTGTACATCTTTGAATGTTAATTTTTTCAAAAATAAAATGAGCCGATGTTTTTTTAAAAAATATGGAAAAAATTGTGAATAAAAAGTAGTGACGTTCTATTCCACATTTTCTTCTGGAAAGTACAGTAATTCCGAAAAATAAAAACATAACATACCATGAAAACTAATAATGTCGAAGTGAAGAACACTAACCGCATTCGACCTCCAAGGAGTTAAAAAACTAATTTGTAGACCGCAAAATTCGTTCGAGGAGCACGTGAGAGTGAGATATTTTTGACAAAGTAAATATGCACAACAAAACAAAAATGTTTTCTTTTATCGTGTGTTAAAAAAATAAGAAGTATTTGTGCGAAGAAAACAACAGTTTTTCGTGTGTGACAAAAAGCAAATTTTTTCTGTACCTATATAAAATAAAAATTCTTAATGTAGAAATTCAAAATTCCGACGACCAACGTGTAAAGATTGATTGTCGAAATTAATTTTTATCTCCATGCAATGAAATGGGATTTTCTTATCATTTTTTGTAATACATTAAATTGTGTCTGTTTGAATTTGAATGGACTTTGAGAATATATCCTGCAATGAAACTAAAAATCGGAATATTATTTTTCTCTTGTATTTCTGAAATCATTTTGTATTCATCAATTCTATTGCTGTACCTGAAAACCAACTTGTTCAAAATGTCTGTTTAATTGAGCACTCGCGCGAGTTGGTCGCGCTTTCAATAAACACTTCAAGGATATAATTAATATCGCACCGTAAAATGCATTAAACAAAAACCTGAAATTAATTCCCGTGGGATTTCAGCACGCACTTATAAATATGCTGTCTTGCGTATGCAGTTTGATGTATCTTATCCTGCTGGGTTAATTACATTCATAGCAGTACGTGTTGAAGGGTGTTGAGCAGATGGTTTTGACCGGCTCTTTCGCCATATTGCACCGAATTTACGCACATCCTCTTCCTCGTTTACAGTTGGGCCAGATGTCGATACGAAAGAAAAATTATGCTTCTGCGAGTAATGACTCCATAGAGATTATCTTCTGCCCCAGAAGCTTAAACAATTCCGTGTATTTTTTCTTCACAATTCTATTTTCAGCTCAAAGAGTTGTACGAATTAAAACTTCTAAGCTGAGTAAAAATTGCAATCGTTTATTATTAGATTTAACTAAATTTGCCCCAGAACGTGCTGCCTTTCAACAGGAGATCGAGGTCTGCACGTGGATTTGGACAGAAAAGAAAATCTTAGTCGGGTACAACCCGTCAAAATGTGTTTGCTTTCCTTGTGCAATATGTTCCCAATTGACCTCCATTTCAAACCGATTTCCAACCAGGAATAGTTTGTTGCACTTTTGTAAACATTTCGGAAAGTTCCTATGATGATTTTTTTGTTAAACCATTGGATGAAACAAAATAGAACAGAAGTGCAAAATAATAGGATTATTACTTTAACTAGCTATTAGGGAAGTTGAATTGCTTTAGGCCAACGTTATACTCTAGATCGTATAAAACTCTAGATCAGTAGTAGAGTAGTAGTAGTAATAGAACAGCACAGTTTTCACACAGAAGAAAAATTTGTTAAGAAATCGTGTAAAAAAAAACCGTGTAAAAAAGAAGTTTCGTTTAATTAATTAGGAATTGTACTACGTATTTATAACAATATTTAACCAAAGTAAGTTAAATATGTAAATATTCAGTCAAAATCAGCATTTTGGTACAAAGATAAGTCAGCCTTATATGGCAACACTAAGGAGCCGTTACCCGATCTTGCTCATCTTAATACTTGATATTACAAAAATTTTAAGGAAATATTGAATTGTACCTACCAAACTTCAATTCTCTAGCCAGACGCGTTCTCTAGTTATTGTCAGAACGATAGACATACATGTATGGCGTTGCAAACGTCCCCACAGAACTAATATATACGTCACATCTAGGGTATAAAGAGATCGTATAATTTTCCACAACAAATTACAAACTGCCAGTATAAGAATTGCTTATATTATTCAAGTTACAAAAATGTCCATAAAAATACAGAAAAAATATGCTGGTTGTTTATTTCAATAAAATGAATCTCCAATTTACGAAATTAAAGTTGATTTGGCTTCTCTGTTGGTGACAGGTCTTTTATTTCGGGGAAAAAGTTTCAGTAAATTCAGTTTGAACCAAATTACACAATGATGAAACATGAGATACAGCGAGAAGGATCACCGTTCGCAACGGATTTACCAATGACACCATCCTCAAGTCGACGTAACGAAGTTATGAGATGCATCAATGGATCCCTTAAACCAAAAGGGACCTCCCCAATATCAGGGACTCCACCACGTAGTCCCATCAGTAGAGCATTTGACTTTTTGCCCTGGTCATGGCACAGAAAACACCCTGAACGAATCCCAAATGACAAAAAGGACGAAATCCATTATAAAAATATTTTCCGCAATGGTGCCATCATCCGAGACATATTAGCAGATAAATCGAATAAAAATAAAGTAACAAAAGGCGACCTCATTCACAAGCTCAATACTCCTGCAAGCCAAAAGCGGAGCAGACGACTTTCACGGAATAAAAGTCTGGACATTGATGAACTAATAAAGAAGGTTGAACAGAAGCACCAGAGTGATGAAGAGACTGTGGCAACATTTCTCGATGACACTTTTATTGAGAATATCATAAAAAGTGATACAGAACCGAAAGACTTCAACAGGAATACGTCGTCAAAGAATTTGAATTCGCAGAAGCATATTTTATTCAATGACGAGAATGTCGTTTATTTAATAAAGAAGGAGAAACCTGTCATGCGACCTGAGGAAAATCCAAAGGATAAATTGAAAAGCAGTCTGAAGTTGAAGAACGAGGAGAACAACAACAACATCTATGCGGAGGGTAGTGTTATTAAAGCAAGACTAAAGTTTAAAAAAGTACCGTCTCAGGACGACAATTTTGTAATTAAAGAAGCCTCAGGAAGTAAGCGTGGCATACTCTCCAGGTACAATTCCATGGACTCCCATTTACCTTCCCAGGACTCAGTCTTCTGCGGTAACTTCAATAAGCCGTCGGAAACCATTCCAGAGGATGACTCCACAATCGCCAATGGCAATAGCAAAGCCAATGGAAATGGAAACCATAAGTCCCAGATGAGCAAGACCCGCAAGAAGCTATCATTCCGGGATCCTGTCGTATCTCAACGACGAAATGCACAGTCTGCAATCAATTCGAATAACAACAAGTCAGCAAATCAAGGAACAATTGCAGACAGGGGTGCAGAGCAGAGCAGCATTTGCGACTCTGATTTGGAGGTAATTTGAAAAACGCAAAGAATTTATGCTAAATAGACAATTTTCCAACCATGATCCTTTTACAGTTAATCAGTATTTCGCCGGCTTTTGTCGAAACGACATTCATTTTCTATCTCTTTCTCTCTCTATCTTTCAGTCACAAGCAATGCGTATCGTTAGAACTGTAGGTCAGGCCTTCGAAGTGTGTCACAAATTTAATCTTCAGAAGAATTCCTTAGAAAACCACGACGAGAGATCGGACCTGTCCTCGTCGGACATATTGGATCAGGACAGGATATCGGAGCAGTTGAGTGACGACGATGTCCCCAAAAAGGGTAAGTTCCACTTTTACTCTATCGATTCAATTCAACGCAAGATATAAGGCTTTAGAAATTTATTGCCAATTTTGTGGTTTTTTAACGAAAGAAAAAACAGTAAACAAAATCAGCATTTTGGTATAAAAATAATTCAGCCTCATATGACAACACTAAGAAGGAGATAACCGATCTTGCTTATTATGAGATTATGAGATAACTTGAGATTACAATAATTTCAATGAAGTGTAATAATTTCTCAAATTTGAATCCTCTAGTACACACATTCTCGAATTATCGTCTGGACAAACAGACGGGCAGATGGACATGCATAATACAGTTTTTTCTTTCACTTCAAAATCATCAATACAATAGTTCTTTTTTTTTGTGTCATCGTTATTGCTTGGCGTTGCATACGTTCGCACAAAACTAATATCCCCTACATCTAGGGTACCTACTCAAATTATTTGAATATTTACAATTGGAGACATGTTTTGTTTTTCAACAATTGGAACGACGAAATACTCAAATAAAAAAAAACTGCGTACCAGAAATCCCTGCGAAAACATTCAAATTTTTTTACTTGAGGAGTTACGCTAAATTCTGGCAAAATTACAGAATTTATAACTTTAGAAGACATACCCCAAAAATGCGATGTTTTCTAGATCAAAGTAAAAAATTTCCCATTTCAAAGAAAGATCTTGTGACAATCAATAAAAATTGCACGAGATCTACTTTTGTAATTTTATTTTTATGACAAACAAAAAAACGAGCGCATAGATGTTGCTTTCAAAAACAGATAAAAATTCAAAGGAAAATTTAAGTTGGAAAATAATTAGGTATAAAATAAAGTGCTGTTGAGGAGAATTATATTCTGCCAGACGTACCTGAATAGTATAGTTAGCGTGCTTGATGAACTAACCATATACTGCACTATATAGGATTATAGAAATTATTATCTTTGTCCTGGGAAAATATTTTCACGTGTTTCTAAGTTTCTACGTTAAAAGGAGAAAATTATGGAGGAAAACTGAAAAATGAAAAGTTCACTTTTCAGTGGACCTTCGATCAGGTTCTCAGCGTGGGTCACGCTCGAACGAATTAAGAGAATTCTTTAGCTGCAAAATGCTAACAAAGAAAAATAAAATCAATTTTCATGTTCAACGACATTTTGACACTTTTCAAATAGAAGTTTTTCCCGTGTTGAAGAGAAAATTTGTTTCCAGATTACGTCCCGCCGCGACTTAAAAAACTACTATTTATTTAGTCCATCTATTTTTTCTTCTACTCATTTTTTTTTTATAATTTTTCAAAGGTACATTTCCTTTATATGCGGCTGCCATTGGACGAATGTTTAGTTCTTTCCACTCTCCTTGGAGCACTTTACGCAAATAGTAATAAGTTCAGGTGATGTGTTTCGCCGACGTTGGCATCTTCTGGCTTCTGGGACGGGCTCCACGAATTATTTCTGAACACAGAGGCCAGAGGGTGTCTCCAGAGTGTCGTTAATCACTCAGAGGCAAGAAAACAGTCTTCCTATTTTATTATTTAATAAACTGGACTTGGTCCGTTGACTATGTTCCTGAACAGAGACGAACAGCAGACGTAAAAAAATTGTTTACTTCCTGATGTTTTCCTTATCTTAACAACATGAAGATGTAAACAAACAATTTTTATAATTTTTTGAACACCCCTAATTAAAATTAAGAACATATAAACAAAATATTACTTGAATTTATTTTGTAAATGGCGAATCATTTTCATACCAGATTTAGTTTTATTGTAGATTTTATCAGAGTATTATTACATTTCCCAGAACTAAATTGCTTTGTTGTTATTTTTGGTTCACACTAATTCAGTGGAATCTAAGAAAAAATGTTTGTAGCTTTGCATGTTAATAACACCTCGAATTCTCTGCACTTTTCAAAATAATATCTAAAATGGCGCTAAATATAGACTTTCAAAATGCAATCGTGAGTCAAAATATCGTCGCGACATCCAGCATAAAAATCTCACCAACAATTTATTGAGATGATGAAGTGAATTTTGAACGTTAATCAAAGTCATGATCGCGAGATATCATGATTTATTGTTACTTATGGAGAGTAGGTACAACATTTAGAGAACGAACGCCATTCCCCATGGACGAACCAACGATTCACCATCGAACTTGTTGTGCATTGCGACTACACTAAATTCAGACGCAGATGCATTTATTAATGTCGGAGACGCCATTAAAAGATTTGAAATTATTGCACTCGGTTGACATCAATATCAGTGCATTGAGGGTTACGAGGAACACCAAGAGATGTGGCTGAAAAATAATTTCGAATGTTGTGGTTTCCACTAAAATGATACCAATGACCAGTGAAAAGGTTGACTTTTATGTTATTTTGTAATTTTTTAAAACGCCAATTAATCTTAAGGAACTATTGAGTAAATTTTTTTTTAATGTAGGTACCAAAAAACAACGAGCTTGGATTTGTGAAAACTGAAAAGCATGGAATATTTTAAATATGAATAATTACTATTATTGAATTGCCATTTAAAATTTTGTTATTGAAATATTTAATTCTCATATTTTCAGAACGCATCCCCGTAACACCAGAACTCACCCCACAAAGACCAAATCATCTAGAAATATTGCCGCAGACGAATAAAAAGTCACTAACTGTAAGTACTTACGCCGAACACATTGTTTCGTTGATTGTCCAACTGTGTACTTAATTTAAATCTTTGTTTTTTGTTTAAAAAGAATACTGCAAGTTGGTATATATATATATATATAATTAGTTTACTTGTCGCTTGCCAAAAAAGTGTTATTTTCCAAAGAGAAAATGAGTTTTCGCCGACACCATTCGTTTGGTTTATTTCTGGAGCTGTGACTAAACACAATTTTAAAGTAAGAAAATCAAGAAAATCGTCGAACTCCGGAAAATGCAGATGCTTACAAAACATTGCAGAAAAGTCTGCCACGATTGCA
This sequence comes from Leptogaster cylindrica, assembly GCA_963082835.1. Taxonomy (NCBI): domain Eukaryota; kingdom Metazoa; phylum Arthropoda; class Insecta; order Diptera; family Asilidae; genus Leptogaster; species Leptogaster cylindrica. The sequence continues at coordinate 5,227,040 of OY720109.1, forward strand.
CGACAGAGCATTTTTTTTTTTTTTTTTTTTTGTTATTTTGTTTCCTTTTTTGCTTTTTTTGTGAAAAAGGGATCGCTGATTGGGGATCGCTACATTACCACGACTGCAACGTGATTTACGTCAGCTCCTTACGAATTAATTCAAAAAAAAAATACCATCAAGAATTATTTTCAAAGGAAATTAACGTGTTTATTTTCTATTGTAATGATGCCATTACATCTTAACGATTCGATGATTAATTGCCTTTTGGCGAAATGTGGAACAAAACAGTCTTAATTGCTCAAAGAAAAGTTTACTAATTTATTGGAATGGGAGAAACATGGAAAACGACGACGCGACGGTGTATTCCTTGTGACGTTAGTTGTCTTCATACTAATGTTTCTGCAATGGCAATTGCTACACGTTTTTTTGTAATTAAAGAAAAAATACTTGCCATTAAACATGTTTTATGACGTTAGGGTCATTATTGTTGCAATAATTTCTATTTCTGATTAGTTTTACACTTATAGAAGACTCAAACCTTAATGATTGATTCGCATGCAGTTTAATTTGATCGTTATGACGGAAAATCATTTCTTTGTTGAACAAGTAACTGTTGAAATGATTATTTGTTCTGAAGTGCATTATAGAACTCATATCATACAGCCTGAAATTATATTTCAAGTCACCAGCATACGAATTGACTTCAATTCAATCCCCAACAAAAAAAATTAAGAACTTTTTCCAACAGGAAAATATCCAAATGACGGAATTTCATCCCCACGTCCGAAGTTGGCAAAGTTTCGATGGCTTATTAATTTTCGCCGATAAAAGCCCTCGATATCTTCTCGCACTGATGGAAATCGTGGAAACTGAACCCCATCACAATTTTCTGAGAAACTTTTCCCAAGAGACACATATGAAAACTATTCTAAGGAAAGAAAAACTTTTTGAATGGGAAATGGTCCTTCCATCGTCACTTGTCATCTTTTCATGTGGGTGAAAATGGATTTGTCTAGTGCGCTCCAATAGGACACCTCAGATCCATATAGATGATTTATTGTCGGGAGAAGGTGGAGGGAAGAGACATGACGGAGACGAAAGCTCTTTGAACAGTGATAAATTTTGATTATTTCAAAGAGGGGTGAGTTACAAAGATATCGAAAACATATAAAAGAATATGGAAATTCTGACAGCTGAACGCTTAATGGAGTAATAGCTACTGTAATTTAATTTTCCAATTTGAATATATAACAAAAATGAAAGGTGTTTTGCTCCCGTTTCTTAAGTGAGTGCAGGAAATTCATCCACACAAATAATGGAAAAGTGGAACAATGGACAAGATCAAAGCAAACTGAGAACGAGGAAGTTCTCACTGTGATTTATCGCCCCATCGGATTAAAGGAGGGCATTCGCTAGACACCGCGGCTCATTTTCCCGAATTTCCCTGAACACGTGATGGTTTAAAGATATTTTGTCTGTCAGCAGTAAAGAAAGTGAAAACTCAGAGACCGATCAATTTTCAGTTAAAATTAAACTAATTGATTTTATTTTACAAAAAAAGGAGAAAACTTTCCAATTTATAAAATTGTTTCTTGCGCTTATTTCATTGTTGTTATATTTAAACAAATACAAATGAAAATTATTCGTATATTTCGCTATACGTAAAAAGTTATATATAGCACTAAAATAAATATTTATATAAATCATTGAAGATAAAACACCATCAAAAGCAATTGGAATAAACCCGAGATTATTGTTGATTTTACACTACATTGTATTTTTCACGCGATATTATTAATAAAGCTCTTACGGTATTAAAGAGGAGTTATAACAATTGCCATTGCAATTTCCTTGTTCGAGGATGCCCTGGTTTCAATATAATTTATTTACAATTTTTTGTTATGGATATTTCATTTTATCAAAAAAACGCATAATCTTATTCCGGGTCTGATTTCGTAGGGGATTGTGCACAACTACAAAAATGCCGGGAATGTTGCAGCTAAAATTAAAATAAAACGTTTCAAGGTTTTAGGTATACCTTGATAAATTTTTGGAGGTAATCTGATCACTAAAAATTGGATCCCTATTCACTAGAATCTAGTGACTAGATGATAAAAATGATATAGTGGGGCTTAAAAAAAAATGAAATGTTTATTTAAACTTTGCAGAGTGGTGGTGATAAATCGCCAAGTTCGCCGATATCGACCACTAAGGAAATCCAAGAGTTGAAAGAACAACTGGAGCAACAAGCAATGCAGACTAGACAGGCCTTATCCCAATTGATGCTGGTCAGGGAGCAGCTGATCTCGGAGACGAACGCTCGGATAGAAGCACAGGTAGAGCTAGAGACCATCAATGGAGGAGAATAATTTTCTTACCTGAACAAAAAAAACATAAACTATTTCCAGGCTCGCACGCAACAATTGCTGCAGCAGAATCGTGAACTTCTAGAGCACTTGGCGTCCTTGGGTGGATACGTTGAACCAAACCAGACAGGACTGACTACGGCCAACATCGCTTTGGCTCCCCAGGTAAGATAGAGTCTTCCATTTAAAGCATTTTATTAATTGTTTTAAGATCGTTTTCCGATTTTGGCATTGCGCATGGTCAGCTGCATTAACATATTCGAGTAATTTTAAGCTAAGTCGCATGGTTTCGTAGTGATGAGTGTTGTTAGTTGTTATTTTATATTTTTTTATAGTGTTTTATTTAAAAATGATTGTTACCAAAAGTGTTGCCTTTGCATGAATTTTAAACTATTGAGGTAAGTTTTATTTATATTTGTTTAATTGTTATTTTGCGTCTTCTAAACGCTATGCGCTAATCATGTTTAATTTCTCAGTGTCTCTAAATGTTTCGTAAAAATTTTACTTTTAGTCACAGCTTCAAATGCTGTTGCAAGACCAAACGGATCTGTCGTCGCCAATGAGAAAAGCTTTCCTCTCGCCATCCAACAATAATAACTTGGCATCAATTAGCCAACAGCTAAACAATTTGGGTTCCATCAATCAGCAATTGACGACTCTTAGTCATCAGTTGAACGGGTTAAATCAACAAAGCCAAAATCTTCAGAATTTTCAGAATTTAGCCAGTCTACCACTTCAATCACCGCCGGCATTTTCATCTTTAAGTCAAATCCAAAATATCGGGAACAAATTGTCAAATTTATCTTCACCCAATGCAGACATTTTCACCCAAAATGAACTATTTCAAGTGAATCAAGAACTATTGAATCGTCTTCAAACACTTAATTTGGGCATGAACCCTTCTACACCGGCGAGCAGTAATGGTCAAAGTGTGAATAACAATAATAATAACAACAACAACAGTTCACCGCATAATTCTTTTTTCTTCGCGAATCCAGGCAACTTGTCCAGCAGTCCGAATAGTAACAGCAATTTCAATTTTCTCAGCTCACCGAGCAGTGTTGGAAATTTGACACCATCTCCAATAAACACTCTGAACAGGAACTCATATTCGAATAGTCCAATGGACGACAACATGGGCCTCAGCATTGATAAGAATCTCAACAATGTGGAGGAGAGCCACTTCATAAAACCTCTGTCTCAAGTGGGAACCCTTACCACTTTGGACACTGATGGTAAGGTGAAAGTCATCGTTCCGGTGTCAAACGGTGAGAACAGCCGACAAGAGCCATCATCACCCAGCAAAAGGGGTGACCAAAACTTCACTCTACCGAGTTCAGTTATGTTGAAAGTGACTGACGAGGCTGGAAATGTGACGAACTCAAGAAGGCTATCTGCAACACCGAACTTCATCACAAGAAGTACCAGCGAAAAGGTACCGAATCGAAGCCAAATAATGAGTCAAGTACAAAGGACTGCTTGGGCTAGACACACAACCAAATAGTGGACACTGGAGTATTATAGAACGTAATTATCCGAACTCATAGCCGATTATATTGTACTACTGGAGCTCTCGATATTGTCTAAGTAGTGTAAGCTTTGTGTTAAGTTTCTAGCAGTTCTAGTAAATTTTTTTTATATTTAAAGGCTCTACCCTTGTCATTTATCAAGTAATAGTCGTAGATTAGTGTAGGTTGTATCATGAGTGGATAATATATGATAAACAATCATTCATTGTGGCGAGATTCGTATTTATCCGTATGCAATCCAAATCAAAAGTTATTGTTGATGACTACAAGAAATTCTGTATGAGTAAATATAATATTAAGTTTATAATAAAATATAACACATTTGACGAGTTTCTTTTCCCATTTCCTAACCCATTTTAGTTCAGCAAAAAACAGAGCCGCATAAAAAATGCGATAATAAAACTTTTAAAACCGTAATCATTATTATAATAAAATATTTATTCACAACCAACGAAAAAAAAAAAAACAATCAAATCTCAACCCTTAAATCGTTCAGCCCTTTTGCCTCCACACGTTTTCTTCTAATTTATAAAAGATTTATTTTTTTATTTTGATCACGATATTTCGGACACTTATTAATAACATTTAATTAATAAACGATTCTGACCTTTTTTTTCAATTTTCTTTCGTTTCCAAGTGATGCGAAATTCCTTAGATTCATCCAAAAAATCGATGAAGGTTGTTTTGAAAAATGTTTTCTACATTATTCCTATTCATTTCCTTCGCATTTGAATAAATCATGAACAGTGAAATTCTTTTCTCGAGAATTCAAGGCTTCTATCGAACTTCCAAAACATGAAAATTGCCAGAGCGCTCTTTTTAGGAAAAAAAGGAGAACTTTTTATCAGCAAAGAAGTTCATCAATTCTGAGCACAGAAATTACAAATGGCTTAACTACGTAAACTTATTCATAATTTGAGCAATTTTGTCACACCGAGCAGGAAGAACTTATCAAATCAGTACATTTTGTAAGTGAAGTAATAAACCATAAACTTTAAAACAAGGATTACCAAATCAATATCTATTCTACGAGTATATTATAATTATAATTATAATAAATTAAATTATAATTTGGATGAGAATGAGGTCGATTTAAGCGCCTACTCGAAAACTAGCCAGACGGATTGAATTGAAACTTTGGCACAGAGTTTGTTGTGACGATATTATAGTTTTTTAAATTCAAAATGGCGTGTTCAATTCAAAAAATTTAAGTAGTATTAAATGCTATTTTAAGGCCATTGATTTCGAATCTATGCCCTATAAGTCTATTCAAAGTGAGAAGCTCAAAATGGTGGATCCTATATGGCGAACGATTTTTCGGTGAGTTAGAGACGAGAGAAATTAATACAAATTACGATAAAAATATTTGGTTGACCCAATTTCGGATCTATTAATTAATTATTATCAACATTTGTAAATACAAGATGGCGGATCCAATATGGCGACTAATTTTTCAAAAATCAACGATTTCGGGGGAAATATAGTACCTACCTACTTACTGTAGGTATTTTGAGGCCACTGATTTTAAATCTAATTTTAAACTGTGGAAATTCAAAATGGCAGACAGAACATGTTAACCGAGTTTTCCTAAAATTTAAAGAATTTTAGTGGAATTAGGTTAAATATACTTCGATGAGTAATTTCAAATCTAATAACACAAATATTAAACTCAAGCTGACGGATCTATTATTGTGTCCTAAATCGATTAGTCAAGGAATTTTCGTGAAAATATACGCACATTGAAGTTTGAAAGGCCACAATTTGTAACAAACAATAATGGCAGGATTTTCAAAATCCATTCAGGAATTATCGAAAAAAAAAATTCCATTATTCGTGTTTCTAATATACCTATCGATATTTTTTTAGTCATCATCAAGCGATCATATCGATATAGGTACATATATACACTACGCAAGTGTACACTGTATTATGATATTCATCGCCCCGGGATAAACCGTGTTACCCAACTAGTAAAACGTTTCCTGTCGATCTGTCGAAGGCTTTCCTGATGAACTTCAGTTTATCTCAATAAAAGGGAACATCAAATAAGGAAATCTGTAGGCATATGAATTCAACAACATTGCTTCATTTAATATTAAAGCACTTTTTCTGTATAAAACCAGCTGGAAGCATGCCCTTCAGCATTCACGGAAATCCGGATACTATTTTTGCATTCGCTACGTCCTTTCTGTATTCAAGTGAAACGAATTCATGTTTATAAAAAAAAATATTAAAGTACTTCTATGATGCAAATTAAGATGTTCACTTTTATTAACTTTTTCATTTCAAGTATACCGTCCTCAAAGTCACGACTTTTCTTACATTATTGTATAATGTATATATATTACATGTGCGTACTTTAAATAGAAATTCCTTGAAAAGTATCAACTTTCAGTATGACTTTTTTCTAGCAATATTAAATTTTTCCAATATTCCTGAACATTTGTTGGTTGAGTTTTTTTGTCAATCCATATTAGGATAAAGCTATATATGGGGGAATATCTGGGAGGCACGTATACATTTCGTAGAACCATATTGAAAAAATTCTTACTCTCCGGAAATCGATTATTTTCGATTACCCGCTAAACACGAGTCAATATTTTCAATTTATCCAGTTCTTATTCTACTCTAATCCAATATGGAATCGATTACGAAGACCTATCTCATTTCAAGATAAATTTCGATGAGAATAACAAAGGTGGCATTTGGTAACTCGATAAAAAAAAAGTGCAAATTTTGATATATATCCCTATTTAAGGTTTTATTATCTTTACAAGGAAATTTAACAACAGCCGTATGTGAAGTGAATATAAATGTAAATATCATACGAAAAACATTGACAAAAGAACGTAATATATTTCATACCTCCATTTATCCTGGCATAGATAAAATTCATATTCCCGACAATTTTATGGTTCATAAACTCACGCAAGAAAATAAATTCAAAGAAGCATCATTCTTGAGAAATAAACTCTTATACACAAAAAGTCTATTTAATCCAAATTTTGAGATCCCTCCTCGCCCATTAAGTTAGCAACATTTTGAACAATATTTCTCTAGAGCAGTAATTAATCGTCTAATTATGAATATCACAAAATGTAAATTACGTTTGCCTTGCGATTGTTGAAGGAGGAAAACCACTTCCCCTAATTGCAAATTTACTCCTTTCACCAAAGTCCCACACTGAATAAATTAAGCGTTTATTGGATAAATGGAGAATTCAATATGTTTCCTCTGTGAAATGGTGTTGATGCCAGAACTTCCTTGTGGAGGGGCCAGGGGCCGAGGAAATGGTAAAGTTTCTAAGACAAACTAATCCGCTACAAAGCAAAGAAGTAAAGTGCAGTAAATTTATGGTAAAAGTTCGTCCTTCTTCGTGACTTCCACTCGATAATGCAAGAAAAATAAAGGCTTCCCTCCAGGGATGTATTTGACCTGCATAATGCTCGTGTATTATTGGTATAAGTTTGTCGAAAACACTGTTCCCATCTTATCCAGTTGGTGAGGGGAAACTCCTGTGCCCCCTCTCTCTTAGAAACTCTGACTGTTTCCACTTCTATAACGTGCAAATGAAAGTATATGATGCAGCAAAATGAAATTTTCAATCAACACTGGAGCAAAGTTCGAAGAGTTTTTATTATTCTTTTTTTATTTAGTTTTTACTTTTACCTATATTCTCGAAATTTCTACAAGTGCACTCCCCTCACTCCCTCCCACTGGTCCGCTGAATGCAGTGAGAATTTTTTCCTTCATTCAATTTCCTCTGGTGAAAACATCCACGATGCCCGGGAGAATTTGAAAGCCTTTCGCTAGTTCAATACTTCAAAAATGTTTGCTCTTCGAAAGGTCACAGAAGCAACATGGGGAGCCATCAGGACTAATTCCTATAATAGGAGTTCTCCACTGACTTCATGGTTTTCCTACTTAGATCTGCTCTTTCCAGGGAGTCAATTGCAATGGAATTTCCCTCAAGCTCGAAATGAAATTTTTGGCGTTGAACCGAATGAACACCGCAAAGTTCACTTCTGCACAGTGTCCTTGAAGATAATCGGGAAAATCGAAATCACTGAAAAAACAACCCCCTCAGAACTCAATTGATTTTTAAAATCGCATTTAGTTAAGTGAACGATGAAAGTTTTTTGAATAACAATGAACTAATTTTTAAAATAACATTCGGCAGTTATTCGTGCTATAAAATGTTTTAATAATGGAGAAAAATTAAGTTTTAATTGAAAATTTATAATTTTTAGCTGTCCTCAACTGCAAAAGTGACACGATGGTTCCAGCAACTTCCGTGGAATACAACATCCTTGTCTCGTCCTGAGAGTGGCTTTGTTTCCGGAGATTCTCGATCCGAACGCAATCCAGAGGATCATTTCAGTGCCAAAGATGCTGAAGATTTGTGTGATGAATTTTTGCTTGTTGAAGGAAGCTCGACTTTGTGGACCAAAATGAGCGCTCGAAAACGTCGAAAACTTCTAGGGATGCGATTGGGAAAAGTAACGACATTCTAACAGGACAAAGGATATCGAAAGCGATCAAAGAGGAATTTAGTTTTAAAAATAGTAGAGATAGTTTTAAAGTAAAATAATAATCAGTAAATTTTAAGAAATTAATTTCGATTTAGGTGATGTGCTCCTGCAGAATTGAGCAGAAACTCATCACAACACTTCCACCGATTCTTAACGCGCAATTAGATTTAGCAATTGATTTGCCATAGAATTGAGAAAATGTCTCTAAATAGCGTAATTTCTGGGCGAAAGTCACAGAGGAGAATCAAAAAAGGTTTAGAAAAATTCTTAGTACCTTCTGGTAGGCGTATTAATCATTGATTTCCTTTTCAATGAAGATAAAGGAGATTTACATGAGATGCTAAGTGAAAGGTGAATAGAATTAAGAAGAGTTCAAGGAATGAAGGAGTTCTTCTAAAATAGGTATTGAAACAACTCCTTCTTCTTTTATTTTTAATATGATAGAAAAATTCGTTTAGTTGAAATAAAAATTAACAAGAATTTATTTTGTTAGATTTTTCGTAGCTAACCTCGTTCATGATTTATTTGTGCACAGACAATTTTATTAACATAATCAGAAATTAACGCCATTGCGCTTTTGAAAGCAAAACCGAAACATTTAAGATCCATTTTGAACTTATTTTAAATATTTTGAACAAAAGTAAAATGGGATTCAATTCCCGCAACTCAAAGTAAAATGTTTTAAATGCAAATCTTTCGACAGAGCACAACAATCTAATCATTGGCATCTAAATATAATATTTTTTTATAGTCTGACAACTTTTCATTTTAATTGCTAGAAGATGTAAGTGTTGAGACTGATTTGATTTGTAATCATGCATCTACAATTAAATATATTATAATAAAAAACTCCATTTGACTTAAGTGTTTTTACTCAAGCTATAACAAAGTTAGGAAAACATAATAAATAATTTTATTAGTATTATTGCACTGAATAAAAATCAAATTGAATTTTGTGGAAACTTTCGCCATGGGTTATATCCTTTTGCGTATTGTGATCACATTAAATTTGAAAATAAAAATATGGAAAACCGAAACCTTCCGGGACATATTAAATGCAATTTCCAAAATTAGTAGAGCTGGAGGCAGATTGATATAACCCCAAAAGCAAATGTGGATTTTTTTCCCTCAAAATATGAATTATTTATACAGACCCACCCACATACGAAACAACAGCACAGACCGGTGATCCTTTTATTTGCACAGTAATTTATAAGAGTTCGCCACTTTTTGCCAGTTTTCTGTGGCACCAGTGAGCAACATTTCAATATAGACGAAGGTAAATTCGGGCTCATCCCACACGGGACCATGTAACAAGAGCAGAAATCAGATAAAGTATTTGATAAATTACTTCATGGCTGACCCGAGGGACTTTTAAAGATTCCATATTAAAGCGGTCTGGTTCTGGTTCGTGTCAGTTTTTGTAGTGCTTTTCAAGTAGGTTTGTTTTTCAAATCGTAAATGTCAATTGAGATAAGGATATATGAGATTGCAGATACTACTGCCTGCCATCCTTTAGGAACCAGGATGTTTTTGGAGTAGCATCCGCTCATTATCATCAGAAAGTTATTCAGGAAATTCTTCATTATGTCAGCAAAGTAAACACCATAAATCATCCAGGCTCTCTTCATGTTCAGGATAATCAATTGAAACCAGAAGTCCTTTAAAAATTGACCTTTACAACAACGAATGGGAAGAGTTTTTTCCATTGCAGTTAAAAAATCATTAAAGTTGATCATACGAAATATGTTAACATTCAACGAAAATACCAATTGTAGATTATAGTGTTTAATTTTGCCAATTCAAAGAACAAAACTCTGACATGAAAACAATTTAAAATTCAGATGGGTTTTAATAACAGCATAATCTTCCAGTTCGTTGGCTTTCCCAACCCCCAAGGAAGAGAGATTGACAATGAGTCTATAAAATCTTATGGGAAAGTTGTGGACGTCTTCAAGAAGTTCAAGCATCACTTCGTTAATGTTCATTCCAAGGACGATTTCGCACTTTCACCTTTTATGGATGCAACTCACGGAAGGATCTACAATTTCGTGCTCCATCAATGTGAAAGTCAGCGAGCTGCTTCTCCTGTTCTGCTGTCATATCCTGATAATTGATGTGTAATTGCGCGCAATAATGGCTTCCTTCACCTCCCCCGCGAACTGCGATGTTAAAATTTCGGAATATCCTAGATGTGTTCTTTGCACGTGCAAACAATTCGTGCCGACGCTCCACATCCTGATTATAGAATGAAACACCACAACCAGGTTTTATTACTTCACCCAATAAAGGACTAGGATCTTTTAATTTTCTGTTCGAATTGTTGCTTGGGAGACATTAACCGGAGAATATTTTAAGATAACGGGACAACACGACAACATTCTCGGCGAGAAATTACGTAATTGCAAGTGCTACTGCCGCGCGTAATTGGGTGGGACAGCGGAAATTAATACCCCCTAATGAGGCGCAAAATTAGAACAACCGATGGAATTCTGTAATTCATTACCCGAATTGTGTTGTTTCATTATCCATTTCCACACGGGCTGAACATACGATATAATATATTCTTCCCGAATTTATCACATCGAGATCCTCCGGAGAACTGGGTTTTGGGATCGCACAGGAACGTTCATCAAACTAAAGTAAGTGCTTTCGTCTACAGTAAAGCCTTTCGAGCTGCACGTATAAGGACTCCAGGTGAAATTCACCCAGGGAGGTATAGTGGGTGTAGATAAATAATGAGTAACGAAATAGCGGTTTCCATTACGGCAGCTAGTTCTTACTACAAAAGGTTTTGCAAATGGTTACTGTGAAAGCAAAGAGAGAGTGAGAGAGAGGTAGTACAACAAGAAAGTTTGTATATTGTATGTCGTTTTTCTCTTCAAAGCTAAGATTTGAAATTTTGTGGTAATTTTATAATATTTCAAAATATTCTTGTGCAAGTGGAGAAGGTGTTTATAATATTCAAAAATTTGTATCTAAATTACTTATATTTTATGAATGACTTAATTTAAATTCATCCTATTCCCATACATTTTGATTTGTGGATCCTTCTCAATTTTAGAATTTTCATCAAAATATTGGACTTAGATTATCCACGGACTGATTATTTATGTTAATGCAGTGATCGTTCCGGATATGCTTTTCATAAAATTTTCATATTCAGAAAATGCTTTTTAACCTGTATCTCTCCATTTTCTACACATCTCAATTCAATTTGCATAAAATATACAAATTCCTGTGCCTTTACGACCCCATATGAATAGATGAACGGTTTGTGGAGATGAAAAAGGCAACAATTGAAAGGAACAATCTTGTCCGTAAAATGGAGAGAACGAGAACCATCCATATAATATGTTATGTATAAGAGTTCTCCAAGGATAAATTCTTCAGCATGAGAGATTTGTCTTACTATTGTTTTACGACTTTTGTTGCGGTTAGTGTAATTGAATTACCAAGGACACACGTGAAACATTTTACTCTGGACATAAATACGGTAAGTGTTGATGTGTTTTTTATTTGAAAGGATCATAAACCTTGTTGACTCTATACAAAAATCTCACTTTTCGTGATAAAGTTTATGACAGAAAACTTTTCATTTCGTATCTTCGTCAAAATGTTGAAATCTCAACATGGTCGCGTGTAACACCTAAAAGTAAACTCTTTATACATTGAATTTGAATGCTAACAACAAAAACCATTAACTTATAAAAAATGTTATTTTGCTAAAATAGAAATTGTAAATAATTTCACAAAATACCGTTGTATCGTTCTTATTCATTTTCTAAGGGCTAACAGCTTTCACGCTTAAGCCTTACAGATCCTTATTTGTGGTTCTGTAATTACAACCTATAATAATTAAATAGCAACCTAAAATACTCGGAATTTCCCATGTACATGTTAATGTAATAAATTGTCCTGACTGCTCCCAACTGCAGCGACATAAGCACGAGGTGCAAAGTCTGTAGTTAACGGTCCAAAACCAAACCCCTTCCGAAGTCGGCCACGATTATATGTATTTGTTTTTGTAAGTTTAAGGCAAATATCAACAACCTCAATTTCGATGTGACTAAAGTCAAGTGAAGTTAGCCGCCATTTACAATAAACATTTTCCGCACGCGAATTTTACTAGAAATCCCCTTAGTCTTGTACACACCTGTGGGAGCAGTTCCCGAGCTGGAAAGCTTGTGGGCGTTAAAACATAAAAAATGCAGGGACGAGGTCATGATATTCATGTCCTTATGGAGTATGTGCACATGAGTCCTTTGCCTGTGTCGGAACATATTTTTTCCTTGGCTTCTGCAATAACGTTCAGAGAGTGGTTAAAGTCAACAGTATAATTCTCCCCGTGGGATGTTTGCACGTGTTGAAGAAGTTCTGTGGTGTTATGAAGAAAACTGAGTGCCTTAAGTGAGCATACCGAATGTTCCGTCATTAAGGACATTGTCGAAGGAAGCATTTGCCGTTAAGTTCACATCATGGCAGACCAATCGAATGGTGGGGAAAGAAAGAAACCCAAGCCGGGGATTCTTAAGTTAGACATAACAAAGCCCCGACGTCCTTCAGGTGGTTCTGTGGAGTTTCGTTTCCAGCCGGAGCTTCTGGGAGAGGTACACATTTTCAAATTACTGGAAAATTCTGAATTTTTAAAGTATTTAATTATCTATTGTCTTGAGGTTCTTTTTGGTTTTCTCTAGTAGTTTTCTCAGGGTTGGGAATTTTCATTCATTTCCTTACTACTAATTGACAAAACTTAACATACAAAATATTACAAATGAGCATTTTCCCAATGCCAGTTGGAAAAGTGTTTTTCTTTATCATTTCCTTAATTATACATAAACCTGGCTAATTAAAAATGTTAAATTAAAAATTATATTCAAAATTATTCTGAAATAATTTAATTAACTTGTTTTAGTGTTTTAGAGCGTGTTCTAAAAACGAAGAAAAGTTTGCAATTCAATTACAAATAGCAATTTGCAATTATTATTTATTTTATTGTTGAAAAGCGAATTGCGGCTTTGGCAATTAAACTTAAACTATAAATGCAAATGCGAGTCACGTAAAGTAAAGTTTATCCTAAATGAACAGGTGATGAAAAGTGCAGTTTTCACCGGAAATTTTGTTGCGCAAAATTTTATAGAATTCTGGGCACGTTCCGATAATATGTTCTCAATGTGCAATTGACTTTAAAAATTATCAGAAGTGTCCTGGCTCTGGTTAATAATTGTGATGAACATTTTTATATAGTATTTTTGTTTTGAAAATTTGATATTTGATAATATGTACCTACGTATTTAAAAGTACCGAAACTAAAGCCGTGAATAAGATACTGAGTTCGCAAAATTTGTTCCAGTCAGATTGAAATCAGAAAAGTAATTGAACAAATAGTAAATCCCCGGATACTCCATGTTCTATCCACAAAGAAATTTGTGCTTGAATAGAAAAATCTGCTGTCCTAGAATATGGTCTTTTATGCAAATGCATCCGTAACTACGTTGTGCTCTAGGACCGATAACATTTTTCTCCATTATTCATGTGTGCCGCAGGAAGTTTCTAAAAATTCTCCTCATTCATATGGATGCTGTGGAACCACTTACAGGGAGCATTCTGTATGCGGAATGTATAGGACAACTCACAGCTAAACGCTCCTCCCTTCCCGTCTGTTGAAGAGCATGCAACTGATATCGCTGCACACTTGCTTACTATCCCCCACGGCAAGTCCTGATATGAAGCTATGAAATTTGGGGAATCCCAAATGCTTTAATATTGCCAGAAATTTGACTGTGCTTTGAGCAGAGTTGCTTTCGTGTTGCAGAGTTTCTTTGCGAAAACAGACTTGACTTTATCCGATTCTGTTCCATTAAACCCGCCGCGATAAAAGCGAAAACGGAAAGAACTTCTCAAATCCTTCACAGAAATCCTAAAACACAAAACATACATTAGGTACTTAGCAGTGCGATAGCGTGAAGGACGAATCACTAAATCCGTGAATAATTTCTCGAAATTCACAAGTGCTGAATAAAAACCGAAACGAAATATTTCCAGGAGGAAGACTTAAAGCTAATCAAATTTAAATTTCCTGGAATAGCCGGGAACTTCGAGCAGGCACGGTTAATATTTTTGATTTCGTGACTTGGTGACTGATGTGGAATGCCTGGGAAGCGCATGGGAGTGGTTCTGTCGCCACACATAATCACTAATGAAGGATTCCACGAACAAACCTCACTCGTCTCATCCGTTCCACCTTCGGATTAAGAGGTGCTTACTTTTTATTGATTTGTTGAACCTAAAGCCGGCGAATATTCAAAAGAATACACTCAACAGATCCTTGCTCTGCTTGACTCCTTATTCAGGCCATTGCCTTCGCAACACGACAGGAGCATTTTAAGGGTGCCTGCTATGAAAATGAGGTCATGTCATATCCACTATCCTTTCAGCAGGAAGTCAAAACATTTTCATAAGAAAACAATTTTCGCAGGCTTCAATGAGGTTTTGTAAGTATTCAGTTCACTTGCATCTTCATTTTTTAAAACTTTCATTGAAATGGAAAGTAACTCTTAAGAGTCCAATGATAAATGAAGTCCTTCTTTAGAATTCAGCTCCATTAACTCGTCATTGTAGAAATTTTTAAAGGAGACATTAATTCTATAATAAAAGGATATGCTTTTTTGTACAAAATCATATTGCATATGATATTCCTATATCAAAAATTAACAATGCCAACGTATGCAAAATTTGCCCTTCATTATCCTGAACGGAATTCAGAACTGTTGCTTCACCAATTCACTGTGTAAAAAATCCCCGAAAAACTCTTCAAGTCATCATTAATCGGTTTTTCTTTTGAGCCTTTTAGCGCAATATTAGGATAAACACCTTCCCCGAAATCTTATTACACCAATAAAAGTCCATGGAATTGCTTAATGTAATGTAAAGAGACATTTTTTTTTATTATGGTGTTTCCCCGACAACCGCTCCCTAAAGTAGGCATTAGTCGGGATAATGGATGACGCAATACTG
This sequence comes from Leptogaster cylindrica, assembly GCA_963082835.1. Classification (NCBI taxonomy): domain Eukaryota; kingdom Metazoa; phylum Arthropoda; class Insecta; order Diptera; family Asilidae; genus Leptogaster; species Leptogaster cylindrica. The sequence continues at coordinate 5,242,466 of OY720109.1, forward strand.
GGACATTGAGACTCAGATAAAGGAGACAATGGCAGGATCAGAATGGAATGGGATTCTGGACGAAATCATATAGCAACAACGAATTAATATAGAAGAATATTTTGAATGGTGGCCAGGGGAAGGACTCTTTTCGGCACAACTTTATGAACCTTTCCTTTCTTTTCTTGTGTCTCCGCGATCGACCACAAGTTGGGGATGATGGTTTTGTGGATTCCCAACCATTAGACGAGGGAGGGAAAAATTTATAGGATTCATTAAACAACCTTGTTGGTGTTCGCTGTTTTAGATATTAATTAAGCACTTCTCAAACGAATTCTTATTTGAGAGTTATTGAGGAAGATTAATGATGTTTGAATTAATTATAAACACAGAAAAATTAATGGGTATTATTTAAATAATTTATTTTAGACCAACATCTCAGAGTCATTCAGAACATCAATATTATTGAAGGACTTAAAAAACTTTGGTAATTGAGTTTTAATCCATGATGAACCAACATAACGAAATCCACAAATAGAAGACAATTCTCAAATATATTTTAATACTTCAGAAATTGTTCGCATTCATTATCCTTTTTTCAGTTCAGTTGAACTAGTTTAGGAAGCTCTTCCCCGTTATTCGAAATTCACGTTTGCTATTTCTCGAACTTTGCCAATCCTTTATTCACGAACATTCACACCAAAGGATAAATAATAATTTTTCGTTTTTGCTTTCCAATAAAACTTCAGGATGGTGTTAGTGAGTGTCTCACTCCTGGGTGAACTCCAACTAGTAACAACCTCAGCGGGAGCTATTAACGAGGGAAAACCAAATTATCCATTCGTGACATCCTGATGATCGTGGAATGTCCACACACTCAGGACCGATTCTTATCAAAATGCAGAGTTTCGCAATTATATATTAGATTATTCTGCACAGGATTTGAGAGCAGTTCGAGCGATTCCTATTAATCCAATCGGTTGCACTCCCTTAAGGGTGGCCCATCCATCAAGGCGGTGTTAATCAAGAAAGCATTCATACGTCTAGCCCTGCTCGTCTATATGTATGTGCGTGTCCTAGTTCGGATGAGACCTCTTCAAGCCATCGCTACAGCCTTGCATGTTTGATTTTCATTTACATGTTGATATAAGTCCTTCAGATGACTGATATTTTTCGACCACCCACTGAATGAATTTTCTTCTCTCCTTTTTTTTTTTGATTAGATTTCGAAATATGTAGAATTCTTAGGTGGCCATTGTGTGGCTGCTCAGTCTATCAATCGAACTCATGGAATACGCTCGGATGATAAGGAAATCGGTTCGAGTTCAATAGGAAGAAAAGTGTTTAAATGTTCAGTTCTCCTTAAAGGTTAGAACAAGTAGTTCTACTTCATGGTCTATATATTAAATTTGAGTGCAGTGTTACTTTGTGAGTGTGCTGGATAAAAATACAATATTTAAACGGATAATGAATAACCATTCCAACTTGAGAAGAGGATCTTTCCTTTTGCGCATTATTTGGATTACATTTGAGGCTCTTGGAATTACTGGAAACGATCGGGTTTGAACATCACATGAATCTATAATTATTCTGCAATCTATCGCATAGCGAAAAGTTAGTCGGAATTTTACGTTCAGACTGCTTACATCCTTTTCCGTTTGATTGCTTCACTTAGCTCTTATTATTGGAGACCTTCAAAACTATTTCCAACGGAAATATAATTCATTTATGCGGCAATTATGAAATACGCCAGATGTAAAACGACACAGTTTTAACACAGAAACAAGGTTTTTAAGAGATTGTGCAAAAACAGTATTCCCACCGTAAAAAGAGAAATTCGTTGTATTTTATTGAAAAGGCATGTAAAAAGGAACGTTTTTGGTATCTGTAAAATTTCAATATCGAGTAAAAAAAATCATGTAAAAACCGTTCGTTCAAATATTACCAATTTATTGTAATACGCATTTATAACTATATTCAACGAAAGAAAGTTAAATATGTGAATATTCAGCAAACAAAATCAGCACTTTGGAATAAAAATAATTCAGCCTTATATGATCTTATTCTTATACATATAATACAAAGTATTATTGTACCAAATTCCAAGTCTCTAGTTAGAAGCGCCCTCGAGTTGTCGTCTGGCAAACAACAGACCGACAGACAGACAAACAGCAGACAGACGGATATCTATAAAACGGTTTCTTTTTATTTCTTAATCATGAATATAATACAATTTTTTTTTCTGTCATCATTATTTGTTGTCGTTGCAAACTTTCGCTCAAAAATAATATAGGTACCCTACATATAGAGCAGAGGTCTCCCACCCGTTGTCGACCGTTTAACGTATTCCTCTCGACCGTTGTGCGACAAAAAAATATTTTTTGGTACCTCAGAATTTTATTAACAATATCCAACTATAAATTTACCTAGAAAAAATAAATGGTGCCCACCATTATTTTTTCCAGCGTTTCAGAATGCGCTCTTAGGTGCAAGAAGGTTGGGGACCCCTGATCCAGTATATATACAAAGTAAATCACAAAAACGTTTCTTTTGGTTCATGATCCTTTTGAGATTTCTCTACGAGTATTTCCACATCAATTAAATGTCAATTTAGAAATATTCAAATATCGTGTTATAAGAGTGCTTAGTATAGGTAAATTACTATTTTTAAAAATAAAAATCTATAGGTTTCCCCTTCGCCGTCGGAAGCAGCATCCCCTCTGCAGTTATCAGTGAAGTGGGCATCGCAATGTCAAGAACTGGATTCGAAGGACACTAAACCAATGCAAAGTCTGCTAAAATCCCCACTTGAAAAGAAGAAGAAGTATGCAAAAATTCTATCTATAAGAAATCTTTAAAAAAATGCAATTACTTACAGGACCCACACAGGGGAGGAGAAGACGGCTGATCTTTCTCCAGAACCTGTGAGTCCTTTACAAGCGACAGGTACACCGCAAAGTTGGGAAGAGGTGGTTCTTTTATCCAATCTCAATTTATTTCTTACAGAAGAAAACTCCGAAGACGAAGATTACTCAATATCCGTATCTGCGATAATGCAGAGACGTGCAAGCGTAAGGGGCGGTCCGAGGAAAAAAAGCCGGAGCTCGAGACGAATGTCCAGCCCAATGGATCAAGTCCTGGAGGCAGCTGGACACGGTGGGGACCGACGACGTTCGAGTGTCTACACAACGAGCTCAGGCGAGTAAGTTTTTTTCTTTCATCTCCACTTAAGACCATTTGCTATATAATTCTTACATATACGGTTGTATGTGTTCTGACATATCCTTTAATCCTCAGCACTGCAATCTCTCTTGACGACGGAACAAATCAAGATTCTAGCCAAGAACAAATTTACGAGAACATCAGGATACACAAAGAAGTGATTCAATCGGTGAAGTTCCAGCCCTGGAGCATGAGACGGAAGCTGAGATTAGTCCGACAGGTAAGAAGTAATTTTCTTAGTAATTTTCTTAATGACGACCACAATTTAATTGATGCTGTGCTTCAATTAAGGCGAAGGTTTACGTAGCTCGCCACGAAGGTGTACTTCAGGAGCGGTTCGCCATGTCGAGGAGCACTAAGGATTTATGGGCGAGATTTAAAATTCTCATGGCTACTGTAAGTTGATTGTATATTTGCTGGAATTTAATTTATAAATTAAAGATAAGGGAAGAGGTACTTAGGGATTTGAGAGCTTAAGAAGAATTCAATTTGAAGAAGCTTTTGTCTTTTTGTTTAAATTTTTTTTTAAGATAATGAATTTCTTTAATTCAGTTGAATTTCCTGTGTTGGTACAAACTATACTGTGGTAGGTTAATAAAATAGGTAACTTAAACTAGAAACAATTCTTCCCATATTTATATATAAGTAAGGTTCCTTGATTGTTTCTCCCACAGCGATGGCGGCACTGGAAGAGGGAAATGGCTAGTTACCTTACAGTCCTGATACCGTGGGGCCTTCGAATCAAGCAAATTGAATCCCACTTCGGATCCAGTGTAGCATCCTATTTTACATTCTTGAGGTGGTTATTGTGGGTGAATATAATGATTGCTATTCCATTGTGTGCCTTTGTTATAATACCGGAAGTAAGTTCACCAGATCCTATAAGCAATCGAAAATTGCTTACACCCAAATTTTTCTCAAATAGCTTTTGGCAACTGATCCAAATATTTACGACAAACGAAAAAAAATGACGAAAAGTGAACTAAAAATCGCTGGAAATATCCTAACTATTTGGGAATTTGATGGCTACTTGAAGTACTCACCCCTATTTTATGGGTAATCAAAGAAACCCAACGATGGAAAATTCCCAAAATTTGATTGAACCTTTTATTTTGACCCAGATTCTACTCACATTTCTCTGGTGCTGCTCGTTGGGGTTACAACCTCCCTCTGGCGTATTTCCTCACAGCTGTAGCTGTTTACATCTACAGTTTTGTTGCAATTCTCAAAAAGTGAGTATTCATTGGGATTGGAATGCACAACAACTATTTCATTTCGATAATATGTTTCCTTTGCAATTGTTACAGGATGGCTGAAAACTCAAGATTGTCGAAACTTTCATTGAAGGATGATGAATGCGTGTTTTCCTGGAAACTGTTTACAGGATGGGATTTCATGATTGGTATGCGAATCATGCTCCATTCCATCTTTTGTTTTTGTTGGTTTCGTTCATTTTATTGTAAATCGATTGATTTTACAGGCCATGCGGAAACTGCCCATAACAGAGTCGCTTCCGTAGTTGTTGGTTTTAAGGAAGCACTTCTGGAAGAAGCTGAAAAGAAAAAGGACAAACGGAAGTATAATAAAAATAGGGAATGATACATAAATGGAAAGAATAAATATCCTGTATCTTTTAGCTGGAGAATCATTCTTCAAAGGATCCTCGTAAACATCCTTATAACTGCTCTTCTGGCTGCTTCAGGATACACCATTGTTATATTCGTATATCGGTTGAGTACAATATTGTTTCCTTTCGATAATTTCTAGTGCACATTCACTGCTTATCATTCGATAACCGTTATTTGATTTTATCAACATTTAACATTAAGTTTGGAATTTTCACATATAGATCCGAAAACGCAGGACCAAATGCCTCGTGGTTGCGTCGCAATGAGCTCAACATAATCATGACTTTATTGTCATTCTTCCTTCCAATGATGTTTGAAGCCTTAGGCCTCTTTGAAAACTGGCATCCAAGACTTCAACTACGCTTTCAATTAGCACGGTAAATCCCCATTTAACATAAACCCTCTCAAATGATGAACTTACCGTAATTTCCAGGATAATGATATTGAATTTACTCAACTTGTACTCGTTGATGTTTTCATTCATCTACAGTATTACTGGGAAGGACGAAAGTCTTCTGCAATTGAAGGAGACAGCAAAAAAAGCTAGAGAACAAAAGAAAATCTTAGAGAGCATACTTAGAAATATTACCACAAAAATTGTTGGCATCTCAACGACCCCATCTCCTGGAGCATTTGAGAACAGCTCAGAGTTGTCATCTGCCTTTTCGGAAAATTTCACTGATTGGATGAGCTCTACTTATTCGGATTTATCTACGACTGTTGACGTTGAAAATCAAACTCATTGCACAACTGTTTACTTCAATTGCTCAAGGACTAAACCGTACGTAAACCGAACACTTACAACGTCGCTACTGCTTTTGAATTTAAGTACGACAATTTTACCTGACTTTTGGAGCAAAATCCCGGATGCGGCGACTGACATTAATCTTGGGAACTACGAGAACGGAAATGGAATGCAAATGAATGATTCATACTTTGAATATTACGATTACTTTGAAAACTTCGAAGAGGAGCCACTTGATGCATCGGCGAGCAATAACCAGCCATGGAGCAGCAGATACATTCGATCAGCTAAGTTGACTGACAAGGACTACAAGGAGTTTTCTAACAAGAAAGCAAGTAGCAATACTGGATCCAAGGACGCGGGAAATTATCTTAACGACTCCAATAGAGTCCATCAAAGACGGAGACAGCTTCCAGAAGGACATGGCAATCTAAGTGAAAGTTTTCCCGAACTCCTCGCAGGATATACTGAAAACATAACTAATGACAATCTGCAGCAAGTCGGTTGGGATGGAAATATCAAACTCTCAAGAATTGTCCAGAACGATTCTGCTTTTCTCACGAGTGTTACTGAGAATGATGTTTACGACGAAGAGGACGACGATAATTGCACAAAAGTTATTTGTTTTAGTGTAACTGCTGCAAGTCCAATAACCACTGCTGATGTACAAGATGCAACTTCCACACCAACCTGGGAAACAACAGAAAACAGTCCATCCAAGGATTTAACTGAATTAACTTTCGATGATGACGTTAAATATTATGAAGAGGCTCTGCGGAATGTCAGCAGTAAACTTATGGAAGCTCAGAAGAGTTTGTCGAAAATGTGTTGGGAAACATCGTTGGGACAGGAATTGTCCAAAGTTATAGTATTCGACATGGTAAGCAGAATTGACTTTATAAACTTTACTAAATATTTGGAATACTTTTATTGCGGTTCCACTTACATTTCCACTTAAACTTCCACTTCCACTTATAAATTTTGGGAACAATTCAAGGTCAAAATGTAGGGCAATAAATGAAAATTTGAGATGATTATTCAAGCTAAACCATCCAAAAGTTCTGCCCGGGTCCTTGTATCCTTTCTTATACGTGTGATCTTGAATTCAATAAGTTGGAAAAGTTTATGCCGAATCTTTTAATCAAATCCTTTAATTTGGAAAAAATATCCAAAATTAATTGCAATTTTTAATTAATAATTTATAATAATAAAAAACTTCTCCTTTAAATATTTTCCCCTAATTCCTTGATGCATCACCGCCCTTTGACTACAGTTTTGCTGCATGAATCCTGCCCGAAACCCCAGGGTCAACTACAACACAGACAAACTGCACAAGCTTAACAACCTCCCATCGGACCCATAATCCTTGAGTGTATCCTTCTAAAAATTTTCCAAATCATTTGCCACATCCTTAATGTAAAATGCAGTAGCACTTCGCACGAGCACACATTATAAGGTCCCACGCTGAAACCAAGTACTATCTCTTTAAGGATACCGCATTATAAATCGGAGCATATTGCATCCTTTGATATCAAGGACGTGCAGAGAATACAAAACAATATTTCACAGCAAATCTCTATTTTCAGATAATGTCTATTGCCGCACCTCTTTGCATAGACTTCCTCCGAGCGCTGTTCGTGCGGTACGTGAACGACTATTGGTGCTGGGACATGGAGAAAACATTTCCTCAAGTACGTTTTATCACAATCGATGTTTTATATATCCTTTTATTGATACTTAACACCACACCCTCTGCAGTATGGGGACTTCAAGATTGCTGAGAGCATACTGAATTTGGTGTACAATCAGGGTCAAGTTTGGATGGGAATATTCTTCTCGCCAGGACTAGTCATAATTAACATCGTGAAACTTGTCATTTTGATGTATCTGAGGTCCTGGATCGTTCTCACTTGCAACGTTCCTCATGAACTCGTGTTCAAGTAACAATATAAAATGTTCCATATATCGATGCGAAATTGAGAATATTATTTCAGAGCGTCCAAATCGAATAATTTCTATTTGAGTCTCTTACTGACAATGTTGTTCCTGTGTGTACTTCCGGTTGGATATGCGATTGCCTGGCTTCGTCCCTCTTCACGCTGCGGCCCTTTCTCGAAATATGAACGGATATCACAATTCTTTACGAACACCACTATCGAAGCTCTGCCTAAGTAAGAAAAAAAAAAAGATTGGATAAATTAATGAATATATTGATTTCGTCCTTGCCAGATCCCTTCACAAGCCGCTGGAGTACATGACGTCCTCCAGCACTGTAATCCCATTGCTGCTTTTGTTGATTTTAATCATCTATTACCTTGTTTCTCTGACTGGAGCACTGCGGGAAGCGAACCAAGATTTGAGGAATCAACTGCAGAAGGAACGAATGGAGGAAAGGAAAAAAATGTTTAAACCACAGGAAGAAAAGCAAACAGAACAATCTGCAAATGCAATTTCCGTTAGGTGGAAGAAAGTATTAGAAGCTTCCTCCCCAGTAACGCCCACTGGACCCGGTGTCATTTCACCGGATGTTGAGGACGTCAAAGTCCACGCAAGGAAAGGTACTTGAAATTTGAAATTAGATTCGCAAAACTTATTATCAATGAAGTAAAATAGCAATAAATTCGTTATTCAAGTTTCCTAGAAATTGAGGATTGTAAAAAATTAAGATTTCTTAGAATAGAAATGTCTCTAAAAAAAAGTATACTAAATTAATTTTTTTTTTTTTTTTAATATTTAGAGCTGCTTGCTCGTATCATGAAACGAGCACTTCGTAAAGGATCCGGAACATCTGAGGACGACACTCATCCTGTTCGACATAATGAAGACGACGAAACCGACACCGAACATCATGAATCCCTCCCACATGATGAGGAAACGGGGAGCAAAACGTTAAAAATAGCAAAGAATGGAAAAAGATCAAGGAAATCAAGCATAATGGATATAATACAATTGGCGAAAAAAGAGAGATTGAAAGAGGGTCATTCTAATGAGCACTCAAAAGCAGACAAATCACCAAACGCGGAGGCAGAGGAGGACCCGGAAGCGAACAGACGAACAGCATCGGAACATCGTCGAAGTGTACTTCGGCGTCAGAAGAAAATCGGAGAAGCCGACAGTATTGAGGGGGAGGAAACAGGCACAAACTATCAAGTGATTGACGAGAAGAACAAAACATCACCAATTGGATCGAAAATATTCAAATTTCATAGTAAAACTGCGGATGATGGCCACGGAGATAACAGCTCTGACGATGAACACAAGAAACGACTATCATCTAATGTTTTTTTCAAAAGGGGCAATAGTTCAGAAGTCGATAAGGAGCAGTCATCCCATGGCCATCAGGAGGGAACAATGGAAAAACCAACAACACTGAACAAAGGAAGAAAGAAACTGGGATCGTTTTTGGCTCTGGTGAAGGAAGCAGTGAACACCAGGAAATCTGAAGAAGAAACACTGGATGAAAAAACCAATCAAACTCCTTTATTGGACAGCAAGGACAGCAGTGTTGATGAAAACAAAGGTTCAACATCAACAATCCTGACAAATGAATGCGAAGTAAAAGCGAAACATGAAAGTCCGAAAAAATTGAATCCGTCACCTCCCAAAGTTGGAGCCCCGAAAAAGGGACAAAAACCCCGACCACCCAAAAGACAGGATTCCCAGGCATCTATTTGGTCCGACAATATTCCAGTCATCACTATAAGCAAAACTGTAAGTCAAGAGTGCATCCTTGAAGGTAGTGATGCTGAGAATAAAGCTGACGAAAAGGATCCGAAATCGAAAGGACCATAAACTTTTCTGAATGTATTTTCACAAGGACTTGTTGCTTATATGAGTGTTTTCATAATCAAAGTGTTATTAAAGGAAAATCTATGTGTTCATGTTTATACATTCTTACTTTGCAAATAAATGTAAGTCATTTGCAATCTAGATGACTGTTTATAAAAATTTAATCGTAAAACATTTACATTGTTCCTAATTCAAGATAACAATCACGAAAACAAAAGCATTTTCGAGCAGAATCGAATGCGTGTCCTTACATAAATTTCCTTAAAGTTATTCCCAAGAAGACAATTACAAAAGAATCACGTCCCAGGACGAGAAAGTTACATCACAATAATTCCAACTTATTGATTTTATTGAATGTACCAAGGAATATGAAATATAAATATTATTATTAATGAAACAAAACTCTATTTATTTAAAAATAAACGAAATATTTTTCAAATTTTAATACATTAGAAGAAGTTTCGATTTTTTATTACGATACTATAAAAAACAGTTGGCACAATTTCATGTTACATAACTATATTACATTTTAACAAACATTTAAAAATCATAGACTAATTAAAAAAAAATATGCTGAATTTTTGTATCTTCAAAACATTGTCAAAAAAGTTCGTCCAAATTTACAGAATTCCTTAAATAAAGCTTCGGTGGTTCGTGACTTCGCTACGAAGTCTGCTAGGAAGTAGGAACGAAGAATGTGGGAGCAAAATGGCGCATAATCCAGGTAAAAAGTAGGTGACCATGAAATATCCTTCCTGATTACTAATATTATTGATAAATATCTGTTTAAACTATTAAAAGTTTGTTACAAGATCCAACTAGTTATTTGTTACATAATTTTTCTTAAATTCAGTTACGGTTGGACTGTATATTTTCAAAACTCAGAATCGTTATTATTCCTAATCTATTTCCAAATCCTGTTGGATTTGAAATTATTTTGATGAAATTATATTTTTAAACTTTGTAATCTTTGTGAATCTTTATTACTATTTTATTTTTATTTTTTATGTACGACCAGAAATCGCAACTGAACCTTCACTTAAGGACAGTCCAACGATGAGGTGCCAATTGGAAATATCAGCGTACGCATGCTCTCAAAGTTCATACTTTATCGGCGGTTTGAGATACCCACTTGACAACATAAACCATCGTGCACCACCACTAGCCAAGGATTTTTGGGTAGCTGAGAGGAAACTTCTGTCCATGAAGATTGGTCCACTCTGATGAGCATTCATGTACTCACGGGGCATGCACCCACAACAGCGCATATACGGATAAACTGTGACAGACACGATCATCTTGGAAGACAGCCATTCATAAAAGATTAAAGATAGAAATTTCTTTGGAAGTGAGACCGGGACCTTGGGTTCCAGCATAAAGAGGGAGCGAGTGAGTAGTTTTGTATGCACGACTAACCGACTTGATTTTACACTTCCATTCGGATCGGAGTTTCTGCCCGGACAAGATCGTCTCGCTCGCGCTTCGATCGTAGGCAGTTTCATTTCTAGACTTAAGGAGTATTGTTTTATAAGAAAATATCTCCTGAAAACTCACGGACCAAGATCACTGAAAATTCAATAATGATAAATTTCTGTTGATCACTGATCATTTCATGTTGGCTCCATATTAAGATCACAGTGATATTTGCTTGAGAACGGCGTTTCTTGTGTTTCTTATGTGAGTGCTAAGTAAAGTGATTGCAGTGACTAAGTGGTGAAGCTATGCTCGCTTATGCACGTAAACATTGAACCTCTAACTCCAAATAACATTTTCGTGATATCGATCTTTTTGAGGAAGTGCATTGATCTCGCGTAGAGCAGCAACAATCTCTCTGTGCACTGCCATTCCATAACATTGTGGGTGAATTTTTTTTTTTTTAACATACTGAAATCTGCTAAGAATTTTCTTAGGATCCGACTGCATACAATTGGCATGTCTCTGGTGTAGCTGCAGCGGAAGTTCTTGTAGGATTTTTCCCTATCAGCAATATTTCCACCAAACCGGCACGAGTGGGTTGCTTTGGCTGATAAAACTTGCATTTAAGTGTATAAAAGTCTGCCACAGAAATTTAAACACGAATGCGATATTAAAACTGAAACAATCCCGATGCCATTTTAATTAGAGTGTAACTCTGGCGCTTGTGGCTTAAAATCGAGATCAGTCCGGCTATTTTTAAGCGTTGTGTTTAAACAAGATAAAAGTGCTCTGGTTAGATTAACGCCGCTAGATCTCGATTCTTCATCCTAATCAGGGCGGAATCTGATGCTCTCTTGCATTACATGGAATTATGTCATGATCAGTTCGCCTGGGGGCGCAAGATTGTCAAAGGTGATGTCTCGTGTCTTATTACAAGTAGTAAGCGTCTTTCAGAGTTGGAATTTCAATGGAATTACACTTGTGGAATGGAATTATTTGTGCTGCCCTCAGTTCAGATGAAACTAAAAGTTTTATTACCGTGAGCAAATAAATAAGGATGGATCTTATCTCCTTCAGGGCATGCCGCACCAACAAGTGATAAGCCTCTTCCGGCTTTCTACATGATTATGGGGATTCAATACAAAGAGCAGCTTTTGACCGCATTACAAGTTTCTTCTTTCTTTTTAATTTTAGTTACAAAACTTTGACAAAATCAATTGGTTTTGTGGTATTAGAACCTTTGATCGAAAAGTTTTTTTCATTCCTGTATTTTAATGATATGGTAAACTCTTCTTATGGTTAGAAAAGAAATTAAGAAAAACCAAAAAAAGATTACAATCAGTATTGAAATATTTGGTATAAATTATATATTTACTTGAAACTCATTTATACCAACAACAATTCTTAATAATCCAAACTTCCTTCGAATTCAAGATCACATCTCCTTCAAACCACGAAATCCGATTTCATATCCCATCATTTAATACTAATTCAAATTACAATATATCCTGATCCTCTGCAAATAGCTTCATAGCTTACAAAATCTTGTTTTGGTAAAAACAAAAATTATAATAATTAAACGTTTCTTTAGGAAAAATGATTCAGATAAAATGACCGGCATTTTCGAGTGAATAACAAAACTGTTTAAAATTTAATCATCTTAGTGGAAATTTATTGTGATAACAGTTAATCAAAAAAGTTAAAAGAATATATTTAAATAAAATGAAGAAAATAAAGTGGACTTCAAAACATTTATGTTTAAGTGTCATAGCCTTATTATCAATAAAAAGAACAACAGCAAACGAAAATGCCCATTACAAACCAGCGCTGGAATGCTACGATCCTTATGGACGACCTCAGGTAAGTCTGTGCAATTACTTCAATTATTTAACCACTATGAACATTGAACACGAAACAGTGTAATGAGACTCTTTTCTAACACTTTAGGTTTTGAATAAATTTGTTCATTAAATTTACTTTTATCCACATTCAACTAGAGACGATCTCCTTTTGTTAAAATTAACTTACCAAAAACACAATAAAGTCACCCTTATCATTTTTTACATTCCATTACGCAAGTTTAAATTAAAATTGTTGAAAGAAATGAAATGATCTGTCTTAGAAATTGATAAGGATATCGACTGGTGACATAGGTTACATTCACTCTCCATCAATGTCCTCAATCTTACTCAATATTGACGAAATTGTTTCTTTGAACGTTTTTATTGTGGAGAGAATCATAAAAGCGAGAGTTCAACACGCTTCTTATCGTCTCCGGGACGTTTTTCTGTTGTTTCTTGATTATTACTTCCGGCAAATGAAATGAAATGATTGTAACACTTCGTTCTCGTGTAAATGTAAATCCTCAGTGACTTCGCAGTTGATATTTGTTGAATGTTTAAGTTTCACAATATGGACTGATACAACAAGGTTTCATTGTTTTCCATTCTCCTTTAACTTTCGTCTTTCATTGATTTTTTTATAAAAAATACTAAAATTCTCTACTTCCGATCTTGGCAAAAAATTCACGTTAAGGAAGAGATAATTTAATCAATGATTGAAATTTAATTTTTTATTGATATTTTTTTACATAATTACATCATAGAAGTGATAATTTCTTATTGCAACGGTTATCATTCAAAATTTTCATTATAAATTTTTAAAAACGAAACCGATTCTTTGGTATAATTTATGTTTTACATAATCTTTAAACAGTTAATAGTTGATTCTTCTAATCAATGTCAATGAAACAAATTGATTTTTAAAAAAAAAGTTCGGACGTTATATAAAGGAAGATATTCGTAATATTAGGATAACTTGCTTTGTGGATAATTTAATGTTAAAATATTAGCATAACTGTATATGTTTTTAATGATTTAAATAACATTCCTCCCCTAACCCCAAACCCTCACCCTGACTGCCTCTTCCTTTGCAATTTTAGAGGTGCCTGCCGGAATTCGGAAACGCTGCGTACCAACTTCCCATAGATGCTACGAACACATGTGGTAACTACGTTGACCAGGAGTTCTGCGTTCAAACAGGATACTCCAACCAAAAGAGTTGCGATGTCTGCAGGTATGTTAATGATATTGCAATAATAATATATTACCGAATTCTTCTCGGCATAGGCACGAATCCTATCCACCATCGCACCTTACCGACTTGCACGATCCACACAATCCAACATGGTGGCAATCGGAAACAATGTTCGAAGGAATCCAACAAAAGAACCAAGTCAATCTGACACTGCACTTAGGTGAGCAATTCAATTTCCAACTGGCCTTTATATCCAATTGAGTAGAATAATCCTTCTAAATTCCGCGATCGCGATGATTGATCTTGTCTGACAAGTTTTGGATAATGATGAGCATTTCTCCGATCGAGATCGATATGTTGTTGCTATTTGTGCAGTATGGCGCCATAACGTTCTCCATTTTCAGGAAAATCATTCGACATCACGTACATACGAATTGTTTTTTACTCGCCGCGACCGGAATCGTTTGCAATCTACAAAAGGGACAGGCAGAATGGCCAGTGGGTACCATATCAGTATTACAGTGCTACCTGCCGGGACACTTACAATTTGCCGGATTCGCTTTCCGTAGAGAAAGGACAGGATGAGTCACGAGCACTCTGTACCAGTGAATACAGTGACATATCGCCGCTCCGAGACGGGAATGTCGCTTTTTCATCCCTGGAAGGAAGACCCAGTGCTTACAATTTCGAAAACAGTCCGGCCCTTCAGGTGAGTTCGAGATCGTACCACGGATAACGAACCGATTTGCATTAATATTTCATTAGCAATGGGTGACTGCGACGGATATTAGAATAACTCTCGATCGGTTGAACACTTTTGGAGATGAAGTCTTCGGTGATCCTCAGGTGTTGAAGTCCTATTTTTACGGGATCGCGGATATTGCAGTTGGTGCAAGATGCAAATGCAATGGACATTCCAGCAAGTGCGTCACCAGCACAGGTAAATTATATTTATTATAATTTTGATAATTGAACAGTACACAAATTTATGTTTACAGGATTAAATGGTGAAAGATCACTGGTCTGTGAGTGCAAGCACAATACTGACGGTCCCGATTGCGAAAAATGTCTGCCATTTTATAACGATGTGGAGTGGAAACGGGCCACTTCAAAGGACGTGCATGAATGCAAACGTAAGTTGACTAGAATAAATCATACCACAATTTTCTCCAGTTCAATCAGCAACCATCGACAATGAGACCAGTTTCCATTTACGATGCCCTGTCATGAGGAGTTCGCCACTTCAGCAAGGTATTCAACTCTTGTCTACCATCAGTTCTCTCGCGACAGTCGAAGAAGTCAATCAAATTTCAAATTCAAAATCCACAGTCGCTTGTTCGCGAATACAATGTTCTTGTGGTTAATTGTTGTTGCAATGTTGATCCTGCATGTCAACACTGCACAATATTGGAATTATGAAACCAATAAGATTTTCAAGGAACCGCCGTGGTACATAATCATCTGTAAATAAAATTTGTTGTGCTCTCTTGAATACTTCTAGACATAAGACCTTGTTTACGTTAGTTTTAAATTACAAACTGGTTGTCTTTATAAGGCAAACCGCAAGTTTCCCTGATTCCTTCTTTCCCAGACGATTTCTTCATGCATTTTCATTGCACATCGACTTTCGATGAAAGTTTTGTTTGTAAATAGAACATTTACTAATCATGTGAAATATTCCAGCTTGCAACTGCAATGGATACTCCGAGAAGTGCTTCTTCGATCGGTTCTTGTACAATTTAACTGGTCACGGTGGCCACTGCATCGACTGCAAGGAAAATAGGGATGGTCCGAATTGTGAAAGATGCAAAGAGAACTTCTACATGCGCGAGGACAGATATTGTGTGCATTGTGGATGCGATCCGATAGGTGAGGATCAGTGATCAATCGGAAGAACTTATATGAAGTAGAATATTCCAGGATCAAGATCGCTTCAGTGCAATTCAGAAGGCAAGTGTCAATGTAAACCAGGAGTTACTGGCGAAAAGTGCGACAGATGCGAGGCCAATTTCTATCAATTCAGTTCTCATGGATGTCAACCATGTGGATGTGATCCTAGAGGATCTTTGGATAACACACCGTCTTGTGATCCGGAGACTGGATTCTGTACGTGCAAGGAGAACGTTGAAGGGCGACGTTGTAAAGAGTAAGGAAAATTGTTTTCAACTATAACCGAAAAAATACTATTTTAATTTGTTGTTTGTTTTGCGTTTAGATGCAAACCAGGATTCTTCAATTTGGACATGGAGAACCGTTTTGGATGCACCCCGTGCTTCTGTTATGGACACATTTCAGAATGTCAAAGTGCTCCAGGTATAATACAAGTGAACTGTTGTAATAATCTCCATAAACCTACATCCATTTCACGTTTTTCTAGGTTACTCTATGGTTTCCATTACTTCAAATTTCAACAAGCACCAGGAACGTTGGCACGCTTTGGACAACTTCAACCGCAAAGCTGATGTTAAATACAATCAGTATAGCCAAACGATCGGAACAATGGCTCACGGCAATGAATTCGTCTATTTTGCGGCATCAGACAGATTTTTAGGAGATCATAGAGCATCGTACAATAAACTACTTAAATTTAAGCTCCAACTTGTGGGTCAGGTTGGACCGAGTCCATCTTCCAGTGATATTGTTTTAGAAGGATCAGGAACCCGAATTTCACTGCCCATCTTCGCCCAAGGGAACACCATACCTGATCACCAAATGCGAGAATATGTCTTCAGATTGCACGAACATCCTGATTATTTGTGGCAACCAAGTCAGTCAGCGCGTGGATTTATGTCCATTCTAAGTAACTTGACCGCAATCAAAATTCGAGCAAGCTACGCCACCCAGGGTGAAGCCATTTTGGATGACGTGGAACTGCAAACTGCTCATCGAGGAGCTGCTGGTCGTCCAGCAACATGGATTGAACAGTGCACCTGTCCAGAAGGATATTTAGGGCAATTCTGTGAGTCATGCGCACCTGGTTTTCGTCATAGTCCTGCAGGCGGTGGTCCATTTATGCCCTGCATCCCTTGCGACTGTAACAAGCACGCAGACATTTGTGACTCGGAAACCGGAAGGTGTATTTGCGAACACCACACCGCTGGAGATACTTGTGATCAGTGCGCTCGAGGATACTATGGCAATGCCCTTGCTGGAACGCCCAGCGATTGCAAGAAATGTCCTTGTCCCAACAATGGCGCTTGTCTGCAAATGCCAGATGATTCTGTGATTTGCTTGGAATGTCCTGTAGGATACTTCGGTGCTAGGTGTGAACTGTGCTCTGATGGATTCTATGAAGATCCGATTGATGGTACTTGCAAACCTTGCGATTGCAATGGAAATGTTGATCCGAATGCTGTCGGAAACTGCAACCGAACATCTGGTGAATGTCTGAAATGTATTTACAATACCGCGGGAAAGCATTGCGATCAGTGTTTGTCAGGTAAAAATACATGAACTTACTAATTTAATAAGATGTTTAATAAAATGTAATAAAGGACACTTCGGCGATCCTCTGGCAATACCGCATGGTCAGTGTGAGAGATGCTCTTGCTATCCCCCAGGTACTGAACAAACAGAAGATGGAATTTCACAATGCGATCAACTCACAGGTATTTCTTTGAATAATAAAGACATTCAAAACTGAAACATGTTTTTTAGGAGCCTGCAGATGCAAACGAAATGTTATTGGACGCAATTGCAATGAATGCGAACCAGGTTTCTTCAACATCGTGTCCGGAAATGGATGCGAGAGCTGCAATTGCGATCCTGTTGGCAGTTACAACTCTACTTGCGACAGATTTTCTGGACAATGCTACTGTAAGCCGGGAGTAACAGGGTAATTTTCGGAGTTGAAAAAATGAAAGAAAAAATGTGTAAAATACTTTAAATCTCCCTGTATATATAGTCAATGGTGCGATCAGTGTGACCCTTACTATTATGGATTTTCCCACGATGGTTGTAAGCCCTGTGATTGTGATAAGAGTGGTTCGAAGGGCTTCCAATGCGATCAGTATGGACAATGTCCCTGTAATGACAATGTAGAAGGCCGCCGCTGCGATCGATGCAAGGAAAATAAATATAATCGCCATCTTGGTTGTGTGGACTGTCCGTATTGTTACAATTTAGTTCAGGATGCAGCAAATGATCACAGAGAAAAATTGAGAAATCTTAGTCAAGTATGTGTTTGCAAATTCTTTTTTAAAAACCAATTCGATTTAATTGTTATTTGCAGACCTTAGAAGATATTGCTCGATCACCTGTGGCTAATGATGAAGAATTCGAATCCAAATTGAAAGCAGTTCAAGAAAAGGTGGACATTCTCTTGGATGACGCCAGGGCGGGGGCAGGTGGAGGTGATCAAACCTTAGTTGAAAGATTAAGTGATCTTCACAAGCGGTTGGATAATGTTCAATCACTTCTGGATAGCGCAAATAATCTTCAAATTTCGACGGAAAATGAAGTTCAGAAAGCAAAACAAAACTTCACAATTGCAGATCGAATTATAATGGATGCTAAAAATAAACTTGCGGTAATTGATTTTAGTTTTCTCTTGTGATGGAAGTTAAGTAAATTTATTTGAATTAAAGGATGCTCTTGATCTGTTAAAAACCGAAGGATATCAAGCCTTAGCTAGGGCTAGGGATAAGTCAGAAGAATTTGATATACAATCCGATCAAATCAGTGCAATTTCCAAGGAAGCTAGAGGCCTTGCTGATAAACTGGAAAGTGAAGCGGAATTTGATTTAAAACAAGCCAAGGATGCTAGCGATGCTGCCACAAAAGCCTACGATCTAGCGCGGAATGCTATCAGTGCACAAAAGAACATTAGGTATATTTAATTCAATAATTTTTATTCATCAAGAGATACATTTTTTTGTTTTCTAGTGATGAGCTACGCAGCAACATTCGACTTGAAATCGCATTGTCTAAAAATAAACTTAATTCGACGAGTGAATTAACAAAGGAAGCTCTGAGGAAAGCCAACGAGACTTACGACGCCGCACTGACGCTGTTCACCAGTGTAAACTCCTTAACAACTCCGGACGTGAATATCACACAACTTAAGGAGGATTCTGCACAAGCTTTGAAAGACGTATTTAACTTGTATAACAATATTCAATTTTTTAAATTTGAGTTTTTCAGGCCCAATTGCTCGAGGACAGAGTTGCTAACATTGGCGACACACGAGACGAAGTTGCAGCAGACCTTCTGTTGGAAGCCACCCTGGGTTCAACCCTTCTGGCAAGGTAACATTTATTTAAAAACGAAAAGCTTCTTATACTTAATGATATTGGTATATTTTAGGGGAATAACATACAAAGAAGACGACATAAGTCTCCTGCAGGATGCCCAAAGAGCTTACGACAAGGCACAGGAAGCTGTAACTCTTGGTGACAACACTTTGAAGGAAGCTAACAACACTTACTACACTTTGGCTGGTAAAACGACTAATAGTAAACTTAGCTTAAAAATTTCATTGAAATCATTGATTTAGCATTCCAAGCTGATGTCCATAAGTCATCCGAAAAAGCTAGACTTGCTCTCGAAACTGTTCCAGGAATTAAAAAAGAAATAGAACATGCCGAGCTGATGATTGATGAAGCAGAAACCGTATGTTCATTTTATATTTATCGATTGTAGTGGACTGTTTATTAAATGTTATGGTCATTTTAAGGCTTTGTATGGAGCTAAGGAAAATGCGAATGAAACCAGGAAAAATGCACAAGAAGCACAAGAGAAATATGCCGAACAGGCTTCTAAGGTAAGGACCTCTTAATATTTCTGCTTTATATGGTTGTTTATAGTGGTTTTTTTATATGTAGGATGCCGGAAGTATTCGCAAGAAGGCAAATGATACAAAAGTGAATGCTAGAAAATTACGTGGAGAAGCAGACCAGCTTAACAATCGCGTCACTGTGACGGAGGCTTTGATTGAAAAATTGGAAGGAGCTTCTAGCAAGGATGACAAACTTGTCGAAGAAGCTAAAAGAAAGGTATAATGCGTCAAAATATTTTGTTCTTTCTATTGTGTTATTAATTATTATATTTCTGTTGCATTATGACCTAATTATGCAAATTAATTAACAACAAAAATACATAACTTTAACATAAAAACTTAGGTTGGATTAGCGAAAGCAGACTCTTTAGAAGCACAAAACCAAATTCAGAAGGCAACGAGTGAAGTTCAGATTATAATGGATGAACTGAAAAACCTTCGAGATATCAATATATCTGATTTGGATGGTCTCGGTGAGTTCTTCTCCAATTTATCTTTATGTCTCATAATTCAATCGTCTTCAATCTGCGCAGAGAAACGTCTGGACGCTGCAGAAAATGAGCTCAGCCGAGCTAACTTAACTGCACGAATGGAGTCCTTGAACGACATGCGAAATTTGCAAAAGAAATGGGTTGAAAAATATGAAAAGGAAGTAATGCAACTGCAGGCGGAAGTAGCGAATATAAAACAAATCGCCGATTCACTGCCCGAGGATTGTTTCAAACGACCAAGACTGGAACCATAAATTATTTTCGTTAAGATACAGTTAAAAAATTTTTACAGGTTTATTTGCAAGCAGAATTCATTTTCCTGGGTCCGTGTCTTGACTCGCTAGGATCGAAGTAGATCCATACGCCAAAACAGTTTCTGCCATTATTTTACCAAATCTACAAATCAACAATCCTTAGGATTTTTTTTATTATTTTAATGTTTATATATCTTTATTTTTTTTATTTTATTTTCATTTTCTTTTATTATTAAATTTTTTTATTATTTTCGTTTTAGTTTTGTTTATAAGAATATAGGTAACCATTTTTGTTACTTAATAAATTTAAGGACATTTTTAATTGTACAGATATTATTTGAAATATCTTTTTCAAATATCCAGCTTTTAATAAATAAACTCCCGATTCCAACAGTGTTCAGTTAAAATATGATTTTTACTTACTTAAAATATTAGTTTATGAAATCTTTTTGTATGAACTCCAATAAAATAAATATATTAAATTACTTTACATTTGGTTATGATTTTGAAACATAATATTATTAATGAAAAATTATGTCATAACTGTCCTAAATTTCTACAGTTTTGTACTATTTTGAACTCCATTCATGAGGAACGATTCAGTGGTTTTTTGCTGATTGTTGCGAATAAAATTCAAGTTCTCGTCGATTCCAATGAAGTATGTTGGAATAGTTCCTCTTCCTTTAACATAGGTCAATCCTCTACAATCACATTTTATATCAAAAGATTTCAAAACCTCTGCCGTTTCCTCTGTCACCTAGAAAGTTTCCATAAGAACAGAAACTTATTTTGAATAATAACTGTTACTTGAATTTTTCCTGGAATTCCAGTGGAGTCCATTCTAGAGGCCATATTAACAGCATTACCCCAAACATCGTACAACGGCTTACTAGATCCAACTACTCCTGCCATTATCTCTCCATGTGATATTCCTTTTAATTTACATAATTCAATAACCACAATTAAACCAACATCCATTGTATACTTTACCCACTCTAAGGGTTCCTACTGGTTCTCCGCCACTGTCCTGGAAATTTTCCCCGTTGAAGAGTCGAAGAGCCTTCATCAGTTCGAGAGCAAATTCCGCCATTACGTACACAACATTGTGGGACGTTTTGGAACTATGTTTCCGCTCTCGATGAACATTCACATTGTTAGAATTGAGGGCGTCCAAACTAAGTCGTTTTGTCCGTGAAGAAACTGTTAAGAAGCATAAACTATTAGATGGAATTATTTATATGCATATAATAACTTACGACTAGTATGCAGACTTCGTCGTCCATTAGACAGTAATGCTGAGGTCCTTTGTCCCGTTAGGGAACTTGTTGACTCGCATCGTCCTGGCTCCAGGCCACAGGCTGCCATATAACTCCATCCAGCAACTTTGATTTTTTCAATTTTCAATGGTCCAACACGTGAAGTCAACTAAAAAAAAGAAACAATGTAAATAAAAATATAACTTTACACACAAGAGGACCGTTACAATTTCATCGAAGTCACAAATAATTCGATTGAGAACTTTGAGTCCAACTTTTTCAGTGTCAAAATTTCGGATTGTTGCAAACATAATCGCCACATTTTCGTATTTTTCAGTGTAAAGCTCATCACGCATTTTCCTTGCCATATAAATTTCAGCTGGAATTTTTTGTATTAGCAATAAAAATAAGGGGAATAACCGTATTCAAATGTTCTTTGTTACCAACATGAGCCGGCAAAATGTTTTGCACCAAAATATTAATTGTTTCATTCGTAAATTGTGCATCTTCTTGTTTCTTCTGTAGTTGGCGTTTCCAGCTATAAAAACAAATTGTTTACATTCTTAACTTTAATTATAAAAAGTAATCTAACTTATAATCAACTTTTGCAATGTACTCAGTTTGTCTGTCCATCAAATGGAATATGCCAAGAGTGATGAAAACTATGAGCAAATGGGAATACTCCGCATCCAAGCCTTGATTGGTGGAAGGACTCAGATTGTAAATGTAAACATATCTGCCGAAAATAATCCAAGAGTAGAAGCCAATTATAATGACGCCAACAACGAATTTGAACAAATACGGGATTCTTACAAACAGGAAACTCATCGATATCGTCAGGACCAAACTTTCGGTGATTGCCTAAAAGATTACCATGAAAATGGCGGCGCGTTGTTTCGAATTCGTTCGAACTCACCCACGGATTGAAGCACAATCGATGTTCCTTGAACTCGGAAAACGGGGACGACGATGTCAGATTACTCCCGATTAATTGTGTATTATGTCGATACTTTTTACATTCTACCTGAAAGTCATTTGTTAAGTGAAACGTAATCTTTTTCGTCATACTAATACTCACCAACTGAAGAAGCGAACTGGCGCACAAAGTCAAAACGGTGGAGAGATATATGAAAACTCTACACCAAACATTGCTCATGATTTTTTGGGAGATATCGAAAAAAACTCTTGATATTTTATTCTTCGGAGCGTAATTTTCATCCAAATCCTCTCCTGACGGTGGATTGAACATAATCCATAGTTTCTTGTACCAAGTAATTGGAATAAAGCAGAGCAAACAAAATCCAGCTATTCCATTAACAATATAAAACAAATCCCCACGACTAAAAAGTTAACTAATTTAAAGTATTTGGAAAAGGTGAGAGAAGTTACTAACGGGTTATTTATTCCTTGCACTGATATGATCCCAATGAAGGTCAACAGTCCAATTAATGAACTGTATTTCAACATTATATCGGGTTCCCTTAAAAACAAAAATTCCCAACGCATTTCCTTAAAAAATAAAAACACTGTAGAAACATTACTTCGAAAACTCTGCTCCTCCATTTCGTCCTGTGTCAGTCTTTTTTGGCTGCCAAGGCAGAATTTAGTCAGACTAGAAAATAAAAGAGTATAAACAAACTCACTTGAGTTCGTTAAGAATTTTGACACGAGGGTATACAAAATAATATCTATATTAAATATTATTTATTATTTCCTAAAACTCACTGAAATTTTCCGATTGGCATTTTGTCTAATTCTCTGCTCATTTCTAATTTGGTTTGTGTTCTAATTTGATTGTATTGTTCAATGGTGTTTTGCATGAAATTCTTATGTACAGCAGAGTCTAATTGACTCTTAGAACTCTAAAAATAAAACAATATTTCGGTAAGGATACGAAAATTGTGGTAACTAAAAACATACTCTACTGTTTTCTATAATTTTACGAACCCCTGTTGAATGTCTGTGAGAATCTTCCCCAATATAAAACTAAAAAAATAACCATTATTTTATGGATTTGTGGATAAAAGTCGTTCATCTTTACTTTTGGTGTTTTGATTAGATAAGTTTTAACGCCGTATTTTTGCAAAACCTCATCTTCTCGAGCCTTCTTTGTTCCATCTTCGCATGCGTATTCTCCATCCAGTAAATTTCGAGTTTGTTCACTGATATGAACTCTCCTTAATTATAATTTAATTTAATTAGATTAGAATTGACAATTGAGGAGAGATGTTGAAAAATTAATAGATCCAAAAAACAAAATAGAGATCA
This sequence comes from Leptogaster cylindrica, assembly GCA_963082835.1. Lineage (NCBI taxonomy): Eukaryota > Metazoa > Arthropoda > Insecta > Diptera > Asilidae > Leptogaster > Leptogaster cylindrica. The sequence goes on from OY720109.1 coordinate 5,266,326, forward strand.
AATCAAAAACTGATTTAATGATCACGTTTCCTTATCCCTTACCCAGCAACTCCTGTGGATTCCAGTCGATTAGCGATATCCACATCCTTTGACCAAATATCATATTGCCACTTGCAAGCTCCGATCACCCCCGAAATAATGCTTCCCGAATGAACTCCGATTCGCATATCAATATCCAAGTTCCGCCGTTGTCTGCATAAAACTTATATAGTTACTTCCCATATTGTACTAATGATGATCATCCTACCTTACTTCTCGAATGTCCTTAATCATTCGAAGTCCAAGACGAACACAGCACTTTGCATGGTGTTGATTTTTGACCGGAACTCCTGCTACACAGTAATAGCAATCACCCAAAAATTTTATTCGCAGAACCTTATAATCCTAGAAATAAAAGCAATGCATCTTTGACTTGAACCGAATAACAGCAAATGCTCGCACCTCCGACGCCTGATCAAACTTAACAAACAGTTCATGCAGTGTTTCTACTAAAGGCTTAACATCAAGTTTTGTAGTGAGATAAGTATAATTAACAACATCTGCGTATAGGACGGAAACGTCATTGTGCTCTTCAACAAATAATTTACTAAAAATATAAATATTATCATTATTTATTATCCGCCAAACGTTTACAGGAACTTACTCAGTTTGCGGACGTCTCCACCGTTTAATACTTACAGCTTTTGAAATGGTACTGCAAAAACAATGTTTATAATTTTTATATAACTGTATAATGTATAATATAAATCCTTACTTGCCCTCTACAGTGGTTTGATGATGTTTTTGTTGCTGTTCGGCTTTGACTTTTTCTATTCTCTCCCTTACGTCCCTCTCGAGATCGTCAGCCGTGTGGGCGGGGATAATGCTGAGAAGTAAGCTTTTCTTCAAAATTTAAAGCAATATTTTTAATTATTAACAATTATTGTTTAAAGTGCACTGTGTTACCTCCTGATCTCTTGCATAACGCAGCAACAAATTCTCTTCTACACACTCCCGTCTATCAAGAAATGTAGTCCTTATTGCAATTTCCTTCATCAATCGGAAGTAGATGCCGAAGAAATTAACGCACAACAGAAAGATTCCTTCCGTTGTGGTTTTTATTATATAATGATCGTCCAGTCTGTATGTTACCAACACGTAGTTCATCAAATAACACACGGTCACCGCCATTCCCAACATAAATGAATGCCAATTATCAGTTAACGGTATAAAAATGAAGATCGCATTCAAAATGTAACTTCCGTAAGCAGGTCGCAATGGCGGAATGGGAAAATCAACCGTGGCATGATAAAGGGGAACGATAAGATCTGTAATTTCCAGAAGATTAAACTAGAATTGAATCACCAAGTTGAAAGGTTCATACCTGAAACAACTAAGGTGAAGACTGCAACGAAGGAAGCGACATACGCGACCCACTGTCGTCGTCTTATAATGTCCTCGCGGAAGGTGATAAACAGCGCCGCCCACACTATTATCAAGGCCGCCAAGTAGGAGAATATCTCCGGTAAAATGACTGTCTTGTCCTATTCGTGGGGAGAATGACATTACTTAATTATAGAAGACAGATTTTTTTAAAGATCTACTCAGACATTAACTGCAGCCAAAAGGACGATCGCATGAATTCCGCCAACCAGAGCCTGGATCACAATGAACACGGACAAGTAACTCCTTTGCAGACGTTGGGTGTATGTCTTGTAGAACGGCTCCAATTCTAAATTCTGGCATTGTTTCTAGAAAAATATGTTCCTGATAACAAAGTACAAATATGCAAGTGTGCTTTTGTTGGTAAGTACAATAAACTAAAATATAAGAATTAATGGAACTTTGAGGCGTCACCACACGCAGATCCATCATCAAACGATGATGTAGAGTAAACGGGGGAATTGGGACGTATGTTTTACAAAATTATCTGGTTTATCTTTTTATACCCTAGATGAAGGGTATATTAGTTTTGAGCGAACGCTCAGAAATAATCGTCACAGAAAGAGAGCTATGTATTCATGATTGGGAAGTGAAAAGAAACCGTTTTATGCGTGTCCGTCTGTCTGTTTGTCTGCCTATGTGTCTATCTGGCCAAACGATAACTCGACAACGCTTGTAGCTAGAGACTTGAAATTTGGTTCGATGGTTAGGTCAAATTCGAAGATGAGCAAAATCGGGCAACTCCTTCTTAGTGTTGCCATAAGCCTGAATCGTTTTTATACAAAAATTTTACATAGAATGAGTATATTTTTCTACATCTAGGGTATCACGTAATTGGTTAAATAATTTATTTTTTATAGTATAAAACAGACAAGTAAACTTACCCGGAGATATCCCCACTCCCACTTTCTGTCAAAATATATTCTATCACTGTTATCTTGATGCTTAGATCGAATTTGCTCCGATTGTCGTCGTATTAATATATCCATCTTTCTAACAATCACAATTGATCACTTCAGCATATTTCAAAAGAAAATTAAAACACAAGAAATGTGCAAGAAACCTAAAACTCTTATTTGTGTTTTTTAGAACAAATATCTTACGAATTGCACACATGTTAAAACTTCTCTTTTAATGTTCACTTCAGTTTGTTATCAAAATGGTTTGCAAAAAGAAAAACACAAAATGCACCTGAATAAAAAGTTGTTAGGATTACTTTCATAATTTCTCAGAACAATCGAAAAAGATTAACTATCTAATGTTATCTAAAATTATGAACAAACTTTACCTAATCGTACAAAGTTTTATGTTTAATCAAGTTTTGTTACATAACAATAACGGTTCTACTCTACCATTATCTAAATTCAACACTTGACATTTTTTTCGCATAGAAAGTAACGTTTTTGTCCAATATATTGTGATTTTGGTATATTTTCAATATTTGAATTTTCTTTTTACAATATTTTTGATACAAAAAACTGAAATATTTTTGCACCGTTTTCGTTTTGAAGACACTTTTTAGAAACGCTTCATTCCAGTTGAACAAGATATCACATAGTAAAAATTATTTCATAATACCAAAGTATCCTTTCATTATGAATTATGATCACTTAATTAAAATATTTTCAATATTAAAACCGAATTTGCGGAGTATGTGCGAACAATTTAACACACGCCACGAACTGATTGCCATGTTGAAAATTTCTAGACGGTCAGGTATCGTTATCTCTCGAACTTGATTGGCCTTATAATTGATACCTGGATCGAATATGTGTGTATTTGATTACAGTATCTTTAGACAACAGGCAGTCAGGCACACTGCTAATTGTTAGTGTTAATCAGGTTCTTGTGCTAGCAAACGAGCGAGATATCGGTGGGAATCTAAAGTTGCCATGAAATTGTTTTATCACCACTCGTAAAAGTTATCTGGTGTATTTAACTCATGTAAAACAAACCGCTAATCAAAATATTTTCTTATTGTTTATCCTATTTTTTTTATGTAAACCCTGCGGTTTTTTCCAAGGTGCTCGAAAATTTTTTTCAGCAGGCCTAAAGGCTGAGGAAGGTTTCAAAGTGTTTTTGATTAAATTTATTGGGGTAATTTATTTCAAAATCGAGACACTAGTTATTGATTCATAACATACTAATCTAGAGCTTTTCAACAATACTCCACAAGACGTGGTTTTAAAAATTTCGAATTTCAACCCCCATCCCCACTCGTATCCCCAGAACACCTAAATCGGTGGTGTCACTGTAAACTTCATAGGGAGTAGGTACTGTAATATATGCAGATAAAGTTTTTCTCTAAATGTCATAGGGGTCGAGTTATAATTTTTCCAAAATTTCAACCCCTGGCCAGCCCACCCACCTTGGTACGATTTTGCTCATTAACGATCCTAGCCGAGCTATTAGACCTAGAAACAATATTTAATAAAATTTGGTTCACATATGTATCTTCATAATATCTTATGTATATTGTATATATAATATTCGAACGGGGGGGTGGTTTTGTACTCAGGGATGCATGAAACGAAAAACTATGAAAGAATTTTTCAGAAGTCGTAACCGATCCCAATAGGTAGAGTTTTCTTCGAAATCTACCTAAAAAATATACACACACTAAACTAAAACAAGGGTATGGCACTGAATGTATGCAGGACATTTTGTATTTAAAACAAATAATTTTATACAAAACATTTCCCGTTTTCAAAAATACAATTTTATTGATACAACATAATTATTGTAGTAAAAATATTCAATTTAAAGCATTACACACAAAATATTAATTTGTGATATTTTCAATTACTTATTTCTTTTTCCCCTTCTTCCCTTTCTTTCCCTTTTTGCCTTTCTTCCCCTTTTTCCCACCCTTCGCTTTCTTCTTGCCTCCTCCACAAACGGATTTAAACGCATCATCAATGTCCTGCTCATCGGCTTGACACTCCCTCGTGATCTTCTGTCTATCTGTCGTCAGTGGTCCTTTTGGAGTCTTCAACTCAATCTCTACTAAATTTGTTTTATCCTTACATTTATTTTTCTTTCCTAGTTTAAGAACGAAGACATCTGTGTCAGTTTCTACACATTTGCGATGACAAATCTGAAAAATATATTGCAACAATATATCACCATTACAAGTTTAAGGATTAACCTTACCTCAAGTCCTTTATTTGGCAGATGCTTTCTGATTCCTTTCATCATATTGTCAATGTCTTGATTATCTACCTGAATACAACAATTTGTGTTCTCAATAGGTTTTTTCCGATATTTATCTAATTTGTTGTTGCCTTCATCGCATGGTTTAATAGGAATTGGGAGTTCAAAATTCGTTCCACAAATATCATTGGTTGGGAATTTTAAAGTTCCATGAATCCTTGGGACACCTTTAGGATTAGTGATGTGTCCACCGACATTTTTTTCTATAGCGGCTTTTACAAAGGGACGATTTTGTAATTTATTCTTGAAAATATCACAAGGATCGCATGGATCTGCATAATTGTTCTATACAATGCAATTAAGGTTGATTATATAATTTAAATGTATCAACATCATTGTATATTTTGTGCTTACGTTATTTCGATCTTGTCCATTATCCCAATCGCTTTCGTAATCACTGTCATTAATATTTGTTACTTGATGTGTATCCTTAAGGACTCTTATTGTTAACCCACTGCCGTTAAAATTAGCTTCGAATTCATCAAAGCACTCTGGTCCTGGTGGAGGTTTCTTGGCTTCTCTTGTGCATGGATATAGTCCGGCACTCTCTTCAGAGCATAATTCCTCCTCTGGAAATTTAAATTTATATATTTTTAGTAAAGAAAAGACAGTTAATTGTTTTGCAATTTTTGTTTGAAAGCAGTTTGCCATTTTATTTTTAGACAATGATTTAGTAAAGTCGAAAACAGTTGATTCCCAAAAATATAGATTTCCAATTAATATAATCTTCAATGACATAAATATTCCTCAATAAGTCGTAACTTTGTCCTTATCCAAAATAATTCATTTCTTTGTTACAACATTTAAGAAAAATGAAATTCCCAACTAAAAGAATATCCAAATTGAAATCTATTATTATTAAACGGAAAATGGCATACCTAACTAGACAGGAGTTGTGCAAAGGGGATTCCCGAATCTCTCAAATCTCGTAAAGAAGAAACGAAGTTTATGTTAGTGTTGTTTACGTTCTTCTATTATTAGAGCATTGATTTATAACGCATTTAAGAACCTCCAATGCATTATGAAGATCTAAAAAAAGAAAACGCAATTAAGATAACTGAACTCCATTTTTAAAAATTTTCGTGTACTCTAAATTTACGAATGTTGTTGTACAGCAAACTATTCGCAACAACATGTATAAGATTTATGAGTGATATAATTTATAAGAGTTCTACATTATCTAACTTTTCCTATCCACTAACCTAGGAAGGATAATACATAAGATTACAAGGAATTAAAAATGTAATTGCATTTCTTTAATAACAATTCAGTAAGTATTTGGAGAGTCATTGAGTACTGAATAGTGAACGAGTTGTTTTGAAGCAGGGCTTAAAGCGATTGGGGAAACTATAGTAAAAATCAAATAAACAAATAGTCGGGGATTGTTCCATGTAATAATCAGAAACTACAAGTCAACCAATTACTTTTGCAATGAAGGCAAGAATATCTCAAAGCAATGGCAATGAAAAGCAACCCCTTACCTGCACCCTCGTCTTCCACTTCGTTGCACGGATCTTGATCCATTTTACAGCATTTCAATGAACTTTTCCTTGACTTGCTCTTTGATTGTTTGGTCGAATGCTCCGTTCTAGAGTGATCAACTTTCCTGAATTGTTCAACCGCTTTATCGCAGTTGTCATTTGCATCCTCGCCCCCCAACGTGAAAGGGCTTATGATAGATGGACCAAGGCAAGTGAGACGCAACAACAGGACTACGTTTCCGGTTTGCTTTCCTTTAGCATTGAACAAAGCCAATAATTTTTTGGACACATGGGAAGTTGGAACATGCGTTTCTGGCGGTGGCTCCTTATCTCCTTGACTCCCCGGTTCAACATCTTTCGCTTCAGCTTCATCCTCATTCTGATCCGGATTTCCTTCTTCTTCTTCTTCTTCTCCTTCTTCGCCATTTTCATTTTCATCTTTCTCTTTTACTTTGTCTTTCTTGTCCTTTTTACCCGATTTTTCATTTTCTTTTTCCGGCTCTGCTTCTAGAACGGTTACACCAGGATTTTGAATCTTAAAGTCCTCGGTGATTTTTTTAAACATGTCGGCAATTGATACATGCGTTTCACCTTGTAGAAATTTGCATTTTTCAATTTTCTTTTTGTAGATTCCGACATACAGTTGATCCTTTTTTGTAAGCGCTCGAGTCAATGTAAATACAGCGCATTTTCCGAGTTTTGGTTTTGACGATTCGCAGCAATCAGCATCGGCCGCGGCGTCGCAAATGGACATAAATAAGGAATTGATAAGTTTGATTTCAACGCATGTTGGATACTCTTCCGGAGCGCATTCATTTGGCTGAGTGATTAAAATGTCATCGACGACTATTTCGAACATATACAAGAAATTTTGAGCCATATCCAAAATTTGAATGAATCCTTCTTAGCTCTTAGTTTTAATACATAAAAAATGAAAACGCCTATTCAAAGCAGAACTATTCATTCAGTTCACTCGCGAACTAGACTTTGTCCTTTTTGTTTCGAGCCACTGCGATTTTTTTTAAAAATTTATGATAAGTGCATTTTCTTAGAATACTTACTTACTATATGTAACAAATGTTTACACTCTTTGAAGTATAATTCATTCGTTTCAAAATTAAAATTATAAGTTTACAAATTGGAGAATAACTTTTCATAAAAATATTTTTTTTTTATAAAACAAATTTGGAAATACCACTAACAAATTAGGTATTATTTATTAGATTTCATTTCTTTTATTTTGTCAAGCAAGTGATTAATCCTGTCCTTCATTAATGGTTGTCCTCTTTTGGTTTTCTTCAAGAACACTTTCGTTTTTTCCATGCGTTTTGCTTTTTGCTGTGCTTGCTGCGCTTTTTTCAGTTTTTGTTCAGCTTCTTTCTTTTCTCTCTGCTCCATTTGGATAGCTTTTGCCTGGAAGTAATGGAAATAACATTAGATATTTTGCGAGCAATGGTAACAAACAAGAGAAAGTACCTTCTCTACTGCATTTGGAAACTTTTTTTTCTGAAAATAAAGCAAGAGTTAATGGCCAATAACTTTGTTTATAATGTAATTATGAATAGAAAAATGAATTTTTTGCAGGAAAAATTTTATTTACCTTCTCATCTTTCCTTATTTTAGTTGTTCTCTTCTGTAAAAAGTAATTAAAATTGTATCACATTGAAAACAGTTTCAAAATTTTCTTACCGTATTTTTGAAGTGTTTATCTGTTTTAGCCATTTTTTTTTAACTGAAAAATAGACATATTTTATTCTAGGATATTGTAATATAATAATACCTAACTGTGTATTCAAGTTTTTTTTCAAATTATTTGAATACCTATAGCAATGGGAATTAATATGAAAAACAGATTCGAATGCTGTGATAAAATTTTTATCTGGGAAGGTGGCAAGTCCCACACTCAATATAAACTACTAAATCTGTAACTAACGAACACTAGAAATAAATTAAAATTGGAGAGGAACTTAAATAACATTTATATACTAACTTTATAATTCCTTGATCACACTAGTAGAAGAATCAAGCGTCATAACCTACCAATGTAAACAAGTCAAAGACAATTTTGACATTTCTTCCCATAAAAAACCATAAACGCTTACTTTCATAGTAGTACACATAGTTATAGAAAATATAAGTTTCTGATAAAAGAAAGTGCCATATAAATGTTACATTATGGCATAATAGGAAATACTTACATAATTCCACAATATTATATATATATTATGTATTTGCATAACAAAACAACAAATGCCATAATATTCATGGTTCTAGTACCGCTTCCCGATTGCGCTTTGATCTCCGACTCGTTCGATTAATTAATTATGTAAAGTGCGTTTTCATTGAAAACTTTTCAACTATTTAAAGTTAAATATTTAAAATAGATCGAAAACTAAGCATTTTGTCCGTTATGCAGATTTCAAGAAAGTTGAAATATGATTTTGCCTGATAAAACTAGAAAAAATACGTCAGAAACATCATACATTTTGGAAGCATAGACAATTTTGATAAATTTTTTCTACGCATTTTTTAGTGGTTGCACTCTGGTCGCAGCTCATTCCTCTAAATTTCCGAATTTAGTGCTTCTGAATAAAACTTCCGGTGCACTAACGGGATTTTGAAAAATACAAGAAAACTGATCTATTTCCGAAATCTAGTCTTCTTTCCGTTGGCTCAATTCCCCCTTTCAGCTACTTAAACGCCAATGAAAATCCGTCGATGAGATAAAAAAAATTCCCCTTCAATGCTATTCAGCTGTGGCGGTGAAATAAATTCCTCATTCGTGGTCCGTGGATAACACTTGCGTTTTTTCAAAGTTCTTCAATAAGATTTCTAGTTTAGAAGTGTTAGACGCCATACAAATATTCTGAATAGGAAAAGGTTGGGTGAAGACTTTGTTATCTATTCGGAAGTTTATTTTCATTATAAATAATCCGTTGTAAGTGTACTACGTTTATAATAACTCTTCCAAGAATTAATTGTGAAAATTTTTTTGTGTATCACTTGCAAAATGTAGCTTATATTTGACAACTTGTTTTTAAGGTTATGTTGCAAATGGTTCCTTCTCGAAGAAATTTCCATTACTGAAAATTTGATTTAGAGTTTTGTGACAATTCCTAGTGAACGAAAATAATTGATTTTGTTTGAAAAATTACTTCCAGATAACCAAAATGATTATATGTTTAAAAGTAAAAACCTTGGACTCTCAAACCTATGACTTTTCTGTTGATAATGAGGTAAGTGAAATAATTTGTCTTTTCGAGCAATTTTTTACGATGCTTTTGTAGTTAGTCGCACGAAATCAAAATTTTTTATTCTCACAAAGTAAAATAACATAAAATTCGGTAAAATTCGAACAATTAGTATGTTCCAAAGTTGGGGAAAACCGAAAAGGACAGAATCAATACCCAACCCAAAAGTCCATGCCCTCAGTGATTTACGAGCTCCATCCCTTCCCTTCCCAGAATTATTGTCTCGGGTTACTTCTATATAACTACTCTTTGTAGGTTTTCCTCTTGAAAACACTCGTGATTAAGTTGAAAATTGGCAATACGCTTTAAACAAATTTAACAATAACATGAATTAAGCGATCGCAGACAAAACAAATATCGAATTGCTCAGGTTTCCAGTTATTATTGCCGTATTTAATTTCATGAACTGCTGGTTTCTGTACTTCATTAAACAAAATTCTAAATGAAATTTCTAGATAAGTGTAAGACAGTTTAAAGAAACTATCGCGGAGAAAACGCAGATATCAGCAGATTTGCAGCGTATTATCTATTGTGGGAGAGTTCTTGTCGATGAGAAACAACTTAAGGATTACGGTAGGATCTTAAGGAATTACGAGGCAAGAGTAATTCTAATAAAGGAACATGATTGTGTACTTTCAGATGTTGATGGGAAAGTTGTGCACGTCGTTGAGCGTCCGCCGCCAGCGTCTCGTCCGGCTTCTGGAGCCAGTCCCAACAATCGACGACAACGGGATGATTTTGACGTAAATGTGAGACAATCGCCTATTTATAGGGCTCTCGACGGAATGGTTGTTGGAGCAATGACCATTCCAATGAACGCTGCTGCAGGAGGAGTACGTTTTCAAAATTGGCTCTGTTAAATAAACTGATTTTATTTTGTTCTAAGCAGCAAACTAATCCGGCATCAAACAATCATTCTCTAAGTCCTTCCTCATCGTTTTGTATGAACCGTATCACCGTCGCTCGTCATATGCTCGAATGTGCCAACAACATTGCTTTGTACTTGGAGAATCCAGAAAGGGTAAATGCCTACCAGCCAATTATAGTTGTTTCAAGCCAATTATACTAAAAATATATTTTTGCAGGGTTTGAACAACTCTTCTTTGGATATTCTTGCACAAGGCCGCTGGACAATGGAGTCAACTGTTTTTGAAGTGGGTATTTCTGCAGCTGTGGAAATTCCACAGAATCAACAACCTCAAAACCTGATCGGAGCGTTACGTGGTGCTGTATCTGCTGCTCTACAAAACAGCCATCCCAATGTGACGGTTGTTCAATTACCGACTCTATTCGGTCCTAATGATGCTGCTGCTGGTGTGCTTCCCACACCTCCAGTAACACAAAGCACTGAAGATCAACCTTCGAATGAAAACATATCGGTTGATGTGGAAATGTCTTCAGTACCAACAGCTGATGCTGCTCCAGAGGATAGTACAACCGAAGAACCACTAAGTGACACACCGCCTCCACTGGAGCCACACGATGGAGAGGGAAATGCAGGAAATAATACGAACACCAATAATACATCGTAAGATCTTTTATTCTATCCCAGATCAGGATCTTTCAAGTGAGTTTGTGCATCTTTCAGGCAAAGAACGAGCACCACCATTTTGGGCGCAATTGTCCGAACTATGCGTCAGGTTCAAGCTCGCCTGGAGCCATTCGTTCAGCAGTACTACGACATTTTGATGAATGATCCTGTCTTCGGTGAAAACGTAAAATTAATTCTGTTCATGTTCCACCAAATACTTACAAATGTTTTCGCAGGATACAACTGGCAGGGAGAACTCGCAAAGAGTATTTGATCGTGTTTCGGAAGCCTTACATTACATGTCACATGCACAGCATGCCATTTCAGACTTAACGCTTGATTTGTCACAGAATGCTCCTCGCCATTTATGCTGTCGTCCAATTCTAGTTGAGCAAGGAGTTCGGTCAAACAACTACTTAGCTTCTTTCCTTCAACCACAAGCATACGAGTTCAGTATCACTAACAATACTACAGGAAGTCCAGCAACTAACACCGCTACACGTCCTCCAACTGCTCCATCGATGCCAACAACAGCTGGATCCGCTGCAGAGAGCACAACCACCTCGGCAAGTGCACAGACAACCAATTCCCAAGCTACCAACTCCAATGCATCAACCATCGGTTCCGGCAATACTGGTCCAGGTCAGTCTCCGAATGATGTAAATGCTGATTCTCGGGGTGCTCGCAACATTTTTTCACCCATATTTTTGCGAAATCGATTAGCTACAACTGCAAGCACGAACTCCACCCCAGAAAGCCTTCACTCTCTTCAATCCGCATTTGTACCAATGAGCAATCGTTCGACTGCACCAAGTAGTGCAAATTCAAATTCCGATGCGGCTAATCAAGGTCAGATATAATTATGCTTAGCACTCGTCTTTCACAGGCAGCAAAAAGCCCCAAGTGATTTTGATTTGTAATTTATTTTCTTCTTGTTTTGTAGAACGGACTGCGGAAATCGTTCTTAATTTTGAACCAAGGAGAACGGTAGTTCGTACGTGATTCTTTTGTTTTCCACTATTTTTTTATATTCTCTCAGTAGAGCGTTTTGTGATTTTAATATTTTATTATGAGCAATAATAATTATAATTATTAATTATTATTGATATTAATCAATGATCAGTAACTAAAACTTGTGTCCTTGATATTTTGGCCAATTATTTACTTGTCTTGTTTTTTTATTTCTATTCTGAATTACGTTATTTTAAATTATTAATTCGGAAAGAATAATTTCCACTCCATCATTCTAACACACCTTATAATTTTTATTATCAACACATTTATTGTGAACATTTTATTTGTTTATCACATAAACTGTTTTGTTTATTAAAAACTGCGCTCAATGAAACACACATCGAAATGGTGGAGTGTTTATATTTTATTTAATATTACTAGTTTACATTTCTTAAAATGGAAATGTTTTTATTTTACTTTTACAATTTCTAATTTGCGCTTACATAATATTCTGTTATTTTTTGGTTTGTTTATAATGTTTTACCGAAGGTAACTACAATAATTTCATTCCAAATTGATTTTCATTGAATAAAAATCGAATTACACTGTTTCAATATGAATCAATTGGGAGAGGAAGGCTTGCGTAATTAATTTTATTTCATCAAATCTTGCATTATTTCTTTGGATTTCATTGTTATTATTATTTTAATTTATAGCAAATCCCCAGTTGCAAGTTGCCCGCCTCATTCAAGCGGTTATGAACTCTGCACCACTTGATGCTGATTTGCATGTTCAAATAAATGCGCCAAATCTCTTGAATTTTGGTGTGCCAATCTCTGGAAATGCAGGACCACAACAGCCCACAAATCCGCCAACCCAAAATCCAGCTGGAACACAAAATAATGGAAATAATATGACAACAAACACAACGGAATCAAATCCCGAATCGAATCAGGCTCGCGTGACCACAGCAACTCATCCAACGACCTCAACACAAACCCGATCAACTGCAAGACCTCAAGTTCATATCGCAAATTTTCCATCTTGGAATGCCAGAGTGATTCCAGCCAACATGATATCCTCATTTGATAGGTAACATTTTATTTTGTGTATGTTACTGATTCGCAGAATGAGAATTTTGTTTTTTTTTTTAGATTTTTGCCGTGTAGCAGTCATCACATTCATGATAATGAAACTGATGCCAATCAAAATAATGGATCGAATACAGCTGCACGAACTCGTAATCCGACCAGGCAACGTCGTCAGCCCCCTCAAGATGCGGCACAGGGCAATGCCAACGCTCAACGGGCGACTGCCTCAAATCAATCTGCCCCTTCGACGATCCGAAGTGGGACTTCCAGCGGAATCATAAACTTGACCAATAACGATTTTAATCCAATTACTGTCTTCGGCAGTGATTTCTCTATTCACGATATTTTTAATGTTCCAAATCTTAATCCGAGTACATTAAATCGTATTAGAAGCGAGCTCCATGCAGTTATCGCAAACTCATTATTCTCAGGATCTCCAATTACCGACGAAAATATGAATAATGCGATCAATGAAGTTATTCGGCTCATGAGTGATGTTTTAGTATTTTTGCAACAGTACGATTTACCGGAGTATGATGCTCGGGCATCAATTGAAAATTTCATCCGTAATAGCTTACCTACACTAATAAATTTAATTCATGAGGATGATTCGCAGGAATTCGGCACCAGACTTCTTCGTGAAATTAACACTTTTGTACGCAGACTCTTTGTTATTTTAGTAACATGTATTGGACGTTCGAATGCTGAACGGTATTTGAATCAAATTTTCCAAATGGCAATTACATCAAATAGCGGTAGAATTTTTTGAGTTGTAAACAAATTAAATTTCCTTCAAATCAATGTATTTTCAGTTATGAGACAAGAAATTATTGGGGCACTCCAACAGCACTTAATGTCTCTGATAACCCTGGGAGTAGGTCGTGCTATACCGAACAATAGTGAGGTGCAAGAATTTTTGGTAATCAGACGCCCACCGGTTGAAAATCACAACGCAAGTGTCACTGTAAGAAAAACACTTCCAATTTTCTTTTATATAAATGAATTCATGTAAATGTTTTAAAACAGCCGATGGAAACAGATGACGGACCACAGCAGCCAGAGGCAAGTATAGAACAGAGAACAGAAAAACAATCCACATCACAAGTAAATGCAGAGAATGTACAGACCAATAAACGTGAGCAACATCCGATACCCCCAACACCAGTTAAATCAACTGAACCATTACCAACAGTTGTGCCTGGTTCAGAAACTTGGCACGGAAATTTTCCCACAGATTGGCTTCCAATTATTACTAGAGATATTGAAAAACAAAGACGACAGGTAAATGATAATTATTGTACACAATTAAAATCGAAAATAATGCCATTTATATATTGTTATAGAGTCCACAACCTCCCTTCTCTGATGCCTATCTAGCCGGCACATCAGCCAAAAGGAGAAAAATTATACAAAGTTCAAAATCGGCAACAGATGTTCCTTCACTGCTGTCAGAGGGTGTAAGAAGGGCGATTCAATCAACCGGCATGACACCAGCTGGACCAACAATCGATGATGTTTCTTCAACAATAGCTGCCGATCCTGCTACCCAAAATTCTTATCGTGAGGCTTTAAGATCCAATTTGGGTGAGAGGCTTCGAACAGATCCAGATTTTAAACCCGAAAAATTTCCAAATAGTTCAAAATGTTTCAAAAAATAGATGAAAACATAAATTTATACTTGCAAACAAGAAATTCCTGCAATTAATACAATATATATTATAGCCATGTTTCTTCGCGTTTATTTAATATTTATTTTAACTTTTATTTCGGCGATTTTTTCATACTATGGTCACATTGAATACTGTAAATAAGGTTCACACAGAAAACAATTGTTTTTCAAAGTAATTGGTGGTTAATGCTGTTTTTATCTTTAATTTCATTTCTGTTTCGTTTTCTTTTCTTTCTTTTTGTTTTGTTTTACTGAAATAGGAGTACCAAGCAATCTGTATATGTGTTGTAGCGAGAGAGAGAGCGAGAGAGAAAACGTATGACACTGACAATGAAATTTATCGTCATTTAAATTTTGCATACTCTATATAATTATACATACTTGATGTTCGCATTGGATGATTGAAATGTTAGAACGCGTTTGTTAAAAAAAAGAATATATAAACTAAGCACTTAAAAATTGTTTTTATTGACTCTCCTTATTAGTTTAGAAAAAATCATCAATGGTTTTCAATACAATAGAGACATGAACCGTTATAGTCTGAACTCTAAAGAAAACGCCATCCGTAAAATGTATTTAAAGTCATTTTTTTTTATCATAAGATGCCCTTTTACATTAAATTCAATAAAAGTAAAGGCTTACACAGTCACAAAACATGCGGTATGTTCTGAATTCGATTGTTTTTCTTATGATTTTCATTTCTTAATATATATTATATACATGTTCGCCAAAAACAATATAAAATAAAAATAATGCGCTAATGTATCATTATGATTTAGATTCGTTTCAACGTTCGCCATCAAAGTTCATCTGTTTTTTTTATGTCAATTAAAAAGAAAAAAATATATATGTTTGTATTAAATGGCTAAGAGAAACATAAATACTGCCTGGAAGTGCAAATCAACAATGTTGAATATTTTACTTTTATATTTTCTTCCTTATTATTTCGATTTTTGTTTAGTTTCATAAATGAAGATGGTTTTCTATTATTTGGGCAAATTTTTTTAATTGTTTAAACAAAATAATCTAATCTTCCAGGTAAATGTAATACTAAAACATTTCACACAATTTTAATTAGAATTACATATCGCTTCTACTTATAAGGCGTGCTTCAGATATAAACCAATCGTCTACTATATAAAATATATTAATTAACTAATCTACAACGTTTAATTTAAGTAAATCAAAAATTTAAAAGACAATTTTCAAAGTGATTTTGTTAAAATAAATGTGTTGGTACTAAATTTCATATTTGTTGATCTATATTTTTGCAATTAAAAACAATACATATATTAACAAAAGTATCACGTTAATCATAAACAAAATGTTAAATTTGAAAATGATAGATACATGCCCAGTGTAAATCGGTATCAATACATCATAGTCGCTTTCGATAGATATCAAAATAATTTTTGCCCATAATTCGCCATTCCTAAAAGAAACTAACAGTATCTAAAGTAATTCTAAAAACTACAGTTAAAAATAATAATAATAAATGTTTATAAAAATTACTTTTTACATCAACTTAACAGCATCTAGAATTACATCTACGGACTCTCGGGCGGTTCATCTGGCATAAGTAGTGAGCTCCCAGGACCAGGAAGGACAACAGGTGAGAATTGCTCGTGCACAGAATTGTCATCAGTTTCTGGTGATGATATCACTGGCATAATGTCATCGAGCACGGAATACTCAATTGTTGAATATTCTATGGGAGGCTCTAGTTCTACACTTGCAACCGTTGATGTGGGTGTGGAATTCGTTGGCGATGTCGTTGTCATTTCTGTCGTACTTGTGGTCGAAGGTATCGTACTTGTTAGCACAATATCGGGCTTGACTAGGGCTTTTGGGGCTACTAGTGGAGCTGGGACAATAACTTGCACTATTGACGGTTGGGAGATTGCCGGATTACCAACTTGCTGGAGTTGCGTTTGTATTATTTGAGGAATCATTGGGAGAGGTGCCTTTAGAATGATTGGGGCCTCAGTGCAAACTTCTTCAACCGGTGCAGGTTCGACACAGTGGGACTTTCCTCGGATTCGTGCTTCCTGACTTTCCATTAGGGGGCACAATTCCGTAACTCGATGATCACACATTATTGGATTGCCTACAATACATATATTACTATAAGACACTATACAACAAGGCTGACGTTAAACTTACTTTCAAGCCAAATTTCTAACTTTCCTGGAACCCCATGATTGGTGCAACGAGTTTTCGAGACCAACTCCGATGAAATCGACATGATATGATTGTGTGTTAAATTCGCCGAGCACAATACGGGCAGCCCATGGAAATCCTTCTCAAGTTTTGTTAAGTTATTGTACGCTACTTTTAGTGTTTTTAAAGATGGAAGAAAAGTCTATAATATATAATATTATTAGTTGTACTAAAAGAAAATTAATAACTTACGGTTGAGGTTTCTTCCAAAGTGAGCAATTGATTAAATGATAAGTCTAAAGATTCCAGGCTTTCTAGACCGATGAAATCATCTGGTAAAATTCTTTCGATTTCGTTGTGAGTTAAAGTTAGAATTCTTAGTTTATTCAATCCCATTAGGGCACCGTCCAGAGACTTGAGCTTGTTGTGCTGCAACCGAAGTTCGACCAAAAACGAATTCGGTTCGATGAGGTTCTCCATTCTGCCAGTTAATTTTTGAATTTGATTGTGGGAAATATCAAGCGAAATCAAGTATTCCAAACCACGAATTTCGTTCATGGAAAACTCCTGAAGTTGATTGTGAGACAAATTAATAGACTGTATTTTCTTCAGAGGTAGAAGGGATTTATTTAATGATTTAATGTAATTGAAAGATAAATCAAGTTCTTCCATGAGTTCAGCATTCTGGAATTCATCTTCTGCCAAGTATTCGATCAGGTTATTGAGAGCTGATAGCCAAACAATGTGTTTTCCATGCTTAAAAACACCATCCAGAGACTTCAGTCTATTATTTTGGAAGAACAACGATTCCAAATTCGGGTATTCTTT